>LR738711.1:26634217-26717502 GCA_902687465.1 Secale cereale | reverse complement strand
GGGGGGGTGCTCGGGGGCCCCACGAGGCAGGGGGCGCGCCCTGGGAAGGGGGGCGTGCCCCCCACCCTCGTTGGCAGCCACTTGATCCCCTGATGTGGTTCTCAAGTTCCTCGGGCGTGATTTTCTCCAAAAATATCTCTCGTGAAGGTTTCATTCCGTTTCGACTCCATTTTATATTCTTTTTTGGCAAAACCCTGAAACAGGCAAAAAACAACAATCTGGACCGGGCCTTTGGGTTAGTAGGTTAGTCACAAAATTGATATAAAAGTGAAAGATAAAGCCCATTAAACATCCAAGACTTCATAAATAATAGCATGGAACAATAAAAAATTATAGATACGTTGGAGACGTATCAAGCATCCCCAAGCTTAATTCCTGCTCGTCCTCGAGTTGGTAAATGATAAAGAAAGAATTTTTGATGTGGAATGCTAACCAATATAGTTTTTCAATGTAATACTCTTAATTGTGGCATGAATGTTTAGATCTGAAAGATTAAGATAAAATTCTATATTGACATAAGAAATAACAATACTTCAACCATACTAACAAAACAATCATGTCTTCTCAAAATACTATGGCTAAAGAAAGTTATCCCTACAAAATCGTATGGTCTGTCTATGCTCCCTCTTCATCACACAAAATATTCATATCATGCACAACCCCGATTTCAGCCAAGCACTTGTTTTCATACTCTATCTTTTCAAACCTTTCAACTTTCACGCAATACATGAGCGTGAGCCATGGACATAACACTATGGGTGGAATAGAGGTGGTTGTGTAGAAGACAAAAAGGAGATGGATAGTCTCACATCGACTAGGCGTATCAACGGGCTATGGAGATGCCCATCAATAGATATCAATGTGAGTGAGTAGGGATTGCCATGCAACGGATGCACTAGAGCTAAGTATGAATGAAAGCTCAACAAAAGAAACTAGTGGGTGTGCATCCAACTTGCTTGCTCACGAAGACCTAGGGCATTTGAGGAAGCCCATCGTTGAAATATACAAGCCAAGTTCTATAATGAAAATTCCCACTAGTAAATGAAAGTGACTAAGCATTAGACTCTCTACAATGAAGAACATGGTGCTACTTTGAAGCACAAGTCTGGAAAAAGATAGTAGCAATTGTCCCTTCTCTCTTTTCTCTCATTTTTTTTCGAGGAGCTTTCTCTTTTTTTTATTAGCCCCTCTCTATTTTTTTGGGCCATTTCTTTTTTTGTATTGGCCTTTCCTCACATGGGACCACTGTTCAAGATATCTTCTGATATGCCGATAAATCGGCCGATTTATCGCTTACCCTTGTCTCACCGATAAAATAAATCGGCCGATAAATCAGCTGATATGGCGATAAATTGGCCGATATGCCGATAAACTGGATGATTTACCCCTTATCATGGGTCGACCGATAAGTTCCCGATACGCGATATCCCCAACATTGCATGGGACAATGTTCTAATAATGATGATCATCACACTTTTATTGATTTACAACTCGATATTACAACTCGATACTACAACAAGTATGACTCTACATGAATGCCTCCGGCGGTGTACCGGGATGTGCAATGAATCAAGAATGACATGTATGAAAGATTATGCATGGTGGCTTTGCCACAACTACGATGTCAACTACATGATCATGCATGTCAATATGACAATATGATGCTTGTCATATGAACGAAACGGTGGAAAGTTGCATGGCAATATATCTCGGAATGGCTATGGAAATGCCATGATATGTAGGTATGGTGGCTGTTTTGAGGAAGGATATATAGTGGCTGTTTTGATGAAGGATATATAGTGGGTTTATGGCACCAACGAAAGTTGCGCGGTACAAGAGAGGCTAGCAATGGTGGAAGGGTGAGAGTGCGTATAATCCATGGACTCAACATTAGTCATAAGAACTCATATACTTATTGCAAAAATCTACGAGTCATCAAAACAAAGCAATCAACGCATGCTCCTAGGGGAGAGGTTGGTAGAGTTAACCATCGCGCGCCCCCGACCTCCACACAAAGGTTGCCACTCTACAAATACCTCATGCTCTAACTTCGTCACATAGCGGTTCACCATACGTGCATGATACGGGAATCACTAACCTTAACACAAGTATTTCTCAATTTCATAATAACTCCACTAGCATGACTCTAATATCACTATCCTCATATCTCAAAACAATTATCAAGCATCCAACATCTCATCATATTCAATGCACTTAGTGTGATTTTTTTTACTACATTGACATTGAATGTCTATCATGTGAAGACTAGTTTTTTTAGCCTAAACACATTACAATGCTGTTTTAATAGACTCTCAAATAGATATAAGTGAAGCATGAGAGTTCAACAATTTCTACAAAGTATTACCACCATCGTGCTCTAAAAGATATAAGTGAAGCACTAGAGCAAAAACTATGCAACTCAAAAGATATAAGTGAAGCACATAGAGTGTTCTAGCAATTCCTAGGCCATATTTAACTCTCTCAAATAGGTGTGTCCAGCAAGTATGATTGTGACAAACTAACAATCAAAGACTCAAATTATACAAGACGCTCCAAGCAAAACACATATCATGTGGTGAATAAAAATATAGCTCCAAGTATAGTTACCGATGGATGAAGACGAAAGAGGGGATGCCTTCCCGGGGCATCCCCAAGCTTAGGCTTTTGATTATCCTTGAATTTTACTTGGGGTGCCATGGGCATCCCCAAGCTTAGGCCTTTGCTACTCTTTGTTCCATAGTCCATCAAAGCAATACTCAAAACTTGAAAACTTCACAACGCAAAACTTAGACAAAAATTCTCGTGAGCTCTGTTAGTATAAGAAAGAAAACCACTACTCAAAGGTACTGCAATGAATTTATTCTTTGTTTATATAGGTGTTAAACCTACTGTATTCCAACTTCTCTATGGTTCATACTTGCCAATACTACTCATAGATGCAATGAAATAAGCAAACGACACACGAAAAACAGAATCTGTCAAAAAGAGAAGAGTCTGTAGTAATCTGCAGGTTTCGCCTACTTCTGGAACTCCAAAAAATTCAAACTAAATTGGTAAATTTGTGGAATTTGTCTAGCAATCATCTACAAAAATAATCAACTAAATAGCATGCTCCGGTAAAATCTGATGACCATTCTAGCGAGCGCTAACGATTCTGTTTTTCACAGCAAGATCATATAAACTTCACACAAGTCTTCCCAAAGGTTCTACTTGGCACAAACACTAAACAAAACACAAAACCACATCTAAACAGAAGCTATATGCAATATTTATTCCTGAACATAAGCAAAAACAAAAAATATAAAATTGGGTTGCCTCCCAACAAGCTCTTTCTTTATAGCCATTAAGATAGGCTTGAGAATTCAATGATGCTCACAAGAGAGACAAGAATTGAAGCACATAGAGAGCATCATAAAACATGTGACAAACACATCTAAGTCTAACATACTTCCTATGCATAGGCATCTTATAAGAAAACAAATTATCAAGGAAAGCACGATCTAGCATATGCAAGGAGGAAGAAAGAAACAATAGCAATCTTAACATGAAGAGAGGTAATTTAGTAACATGAGGATTTCTACAACCATATTTTCCTCTCTCATAATAATTGCATGTAGGATCATAAGAAAATTCAACAATATAGCTACCACAAAACATATTCTCAACACGATCCACATGCATACGAAGTTGACACTCTTCCAAAATAGTGGGATCAACATTAACTAAAGTCATGACCTCTCCAAACCCACTTTTATCAAAAAATTCGTAAGATTGATCAATATCTAGAGTAGTGGGATCAAAAGTTGACACTCTTTCAAATCCACTTTCAATATTATGGCAAACATTATTATCAATCTCGTATTCATGATGGGGTTTAAATAAATTTCAAGATCGTAAGAATCATCACCCCAATCATGATCATTGCAACAAGGAGTGGGCATAGCAAAATAAGCATCCCCAAGGGTTTTGCATGTCATTAACACAATTGACATTAATAGAATTTACAATAATATCATTGCAATCATGCTTTTTATTTAACAAGCTATCATAAATCACTTTTTCTTTTAACAATTCCTCACAATTTTCGGATTCATAAATTTCAAGCAAAACCCCATAAAGGTAATCTAGTGCACGCAGCTCACTAGCAATTGGTTCAACATAATTGGATCTCTTAAAGAGATTAGCAAGTGGATGAGGATCCATACTTTAGCAAGTGAAGATGCAAGCTAATTGAGGGCACATAGCACACAAGCAAACAAGAAGCAAGCGAACGATAAACACACGGCGGAAGAAAGACAAATAAAACGGCAAGGGTGAAGTGGGGGAGAGGAAAACGAGAGGCAAATAAATGTAATGCGAAGGATAAGGGTTTGTGATAGGTACTTGGTATATGACTTTTGCGTAAGCCTCCCCGGCAATGGCGCCAGAAATTCTTCTTGCTACTTCTCGAGCTTGTGTTGTATTCCCTCGAAGAGGAAAGGGAGATGCAGCACAATAGCGTAAGTATTTCCCTCAGTTTTTGAGAACCAAGGTATCAATCCAGTAGGAGACCACACGCGAGTCCCTCGCACCTGCACAAACAAATAAGAACTTCGCAGCCAACACGATAAGGGGTTGTCAATCCCTTTACGGTCACTTACGAAAGTGAGATCTGATAGAGATGATAGTTTATATTTTTGGTATTTTTGATGATAAGAACAGAAAGTAAAAGAGGTAAATGTAAAGTAGATGTAGATTGATATGTTGAGAATAGACCCGGGGGCCATAGTGTTCTCTAGTGGCTTCTCTCATGATAGCGATATTCTACGGCGGGTAAACAAATTGCTGTCGAGTAATTGATAGAAAAGCGAATAATTATGAGACTATCTAGGCATGATAATTGTATATAAGCATCACGTCCGAGACAAGTAGACCGAAACGATTCTGCATCTACTACTATTACTCCACACATCGACCGCTATCCAGCATGCATCTAGTGTATTGAGTTCATAAGAACAGAGTAACGCCTTAAGCAAGATGACATGATGTAGAGGGATAAACTCAAGCAATATGATATAAAATTCATCTTTTTATCCTCGATGTCAACAATACAATACGTGCCTTGCTGCCCCTACTATCATTGGGAAAGGACACCGCAAGATTGAACCCAAATCCAAGCACTTCTCCCATTGCAAGAACTATAGATCTAGTAGGCCAAACCAAACCAATAATTCGAAGAGACTTGCAAGGATATTATGAGCATACATAAAAAGTTTCAGAGAAGAACCAAATATCTTTCATAGATAACCTTGATCATAAACTCACAATTCATCAGATCTCGACAAACACACCGCAAAAAGAGATTACGTCGAATAGAGCTCCTCGAAGACCGATGAGAACTTTGTATTGAGATCCAGAGAGAGAGAAGAAGCCATCTAGATACTAGCTATGGACCCGAAGGTATGTGGTAAACTACTCACAACTCATGGTGAGGGCGATGATGACGATGATGAAGAACTCCGTGATCGATCCCCCTCCGTTGGAGCTCCGGAACAGGCTCCAAGATGGGATCTCATGGGAACAGAAGGTTGCGGCAATGAAATTAGGGTTTTCTCTCTGTTCACGGAGGTTTTGGGGTACGTAGGCTTATATAGGAAGAAGGAAGACACCGGGGGGGGGGGGGTGCTCGAGGGCCCCACAAGGCAGGGGTGCGCGCCCCCACCCTCGTGGGCAACCCTTTGATCCCCTGACGTGGTTCTCAAGTTCCTCGGGCGTGATTTTCTCCAAAAATATCTCTCGCGAAGGTTTCATTCCGTTTGAACTCCGTTTGATATTCTTTTTCTGCAAAACCCTGAAACAGGCAAAAAACAGCAATCTGGACTGGGCCTTTGGGTTAGTAGGTTAGTCCCAAAAATGATATAAAAGTGAAAGATAAAGCCCATTAAACATCCAAGACTTCGTAAATAATAGTATGGAACAATAAAAAATAATAGATACGTTGGAGACGTATCAATAATCTTCACGACCCACCAGTCCGGCCCATAACGAGTAATCCGGTCACCCGAAGACCCCTTAATCTAGGACTCCCTCAGTAGCCCCTGAACTAGTCTTCGATGACGATGAGTCTGGCACGCGTACTTTCTTCGGCATTGCAAGGCGGGTTCCTCCTTTCGAACATATCAAGCATTATTCCCTGCACAAAGGAACTATCTCCGGCTCTGCATGATTAGTACAACCCTTAGACTCGAAGGCAATATATCGAAAAATGGACATTGTGTCTTTACTGAAAACTTTTCAGTGAAGCGTCACGTTTGACCCTTTAATATTTTGAACCATTTTCTTGGCTCTAGTTTCGCGTTTCGAGGCATAGCCCCATTGGCATGTCTTGTCGAAGCAGAGCTTGTGCCCGCTTATCGCAGGACCCCTATCAATATGACATGGGTAACCCAACCGTGCCTTACTGATACGTCCATTTTGCATCATGCTTTTGTATTGATATTTATTGCATTATGTGTCGGTGTCAAAACCGGCAGATCTCAGGTAGGGGGTCCCGAACTATGCGTCTGAGGATCGATGGTAGCAGGAGGCCGGGGACACGATGTTTACCCAGGTTCAAGCCCTCTCGATCGAGGTAAAACCCCACTTCCTACTATATTAGTATGGATGAATATGTATACAAGAGTTGATCTACCTCGAGATCGTAATGGCTAAAACCTAGGTCTAGCCTATGAGGATATTGTGATTCTTCTCTAGCTACTATGGACTAAACCCTCCGGTTTATATACACACCGGAGAGGCCTAGGGTTTGTACATATCATCTTGCAGAGGAAGAAAAATATACACCCGAACCTAAAACTTGCCATTACAAGAATACATGAGTCCTATCCGGTTATGAGAGATGATCTTCTATAATAACCTTCACGGCCCACCAGTCCGGCCCACCAGGAGTTTGTCCGGCCACATGAGGACCCCATGATCCAGGACTCCCTCGGTAGCCCCTGAACCCGTTTTCGATGACGATGTGTTCAGCTTCCGTATTGTCTTTGGTATTGCAAGGCGGGTTCCTCCTCCCAAATATATCTTCTGCAAACATATGGATTGTGTTCGGCTCTGCAAGATTAGTACAACCCTTAGCCTCGAAGGTAAGGTTCTTAAAGAAAATGAATAATGTGTCTCTACTGACAACCTTTGGGTGAAGTGTCACGTCCAACCCACTAACACATCGGACCGTTTTATTTGGTCCTAGTTTCGCGTTTCGAGGTATATCCTCATTGGCACATCCCATCAGAATAGAGATCGTGCCCGCTTATTGTGGGATTCTTATCAGTGTGACGTGAGCACCCACGCCGCGCATTACGCACGACCACTTTGGGAACCGGCGAGTTTTATGGCTAAAGTGGGGGGGGGGACGCTCTGTATTCGCAACATTATAAAAGGACACCAATCCCTTTCATCAGCCACACACCTTCCTCAAGCTCGAGCTCTCCAATCTCCCTTGCCCCCGTATTGTTATCTCCTACGCCCATAACTCCTCGTTCCTCAAGCACTACTCCTCTTCCCAGCAATGGCTCGATCCGGTGCCAGAGGCAAGTGGGAGGCTTCCGCGGTCACCTAAAAGACCGCGGAGGATCTACGGAGCGCGGGGTATCTCGCCAGCGACATCGCACACCGAGTCCCCCCTAAGGGCCAGGTGATTCCCGTTCCTAAGGCGGGCGAGAGGGTAGTTTTTACCTCTCACTTTGTTAGGGGGTTGATACGTCTCCAACGTATCTATAATTTTTGATTGTTCCATGCTATTATTTATGATGTTTTGGATGTTTAATGGGCTTTGTTATACAATTTTATATTATTTTTGGGACTAACCTGTTAACCCAAACGCACAGTCCAGATTGCTGTTTTTTATCCTATTTCAGGGTTTTACAGAAAAGGAATATCAAACGGAGTCCAAACGGAATGAAACTTCGGGAGAGATATTTTTGGAGCAAAATACGCAGTGGAGACTTGAGAACCATGGAATAGGGCACACATGGCGTCCACGAGGGTGGAGGGCGCCCCCCTTACAGGGCGTGCCCCCCTGCCTCGTGGGCCCCACGTTTGGCCCCCGGTGCCCTCCTTCTTCCTATATATACCTACGTACCCCGAAACCATCAGACGAACAGAGAAAACCCTAGTTCCACTGCCATAACCTTCTGTTCCCGTGAGATCCCATCTTGGGGCCTGTTCCAGAGCTCCGCCGGAGGGGGGATCTACCACGGAGTGCTTCTACATCATCATCATCGCCTCACCATGAGTTGTGAGTAGTTTACCACAGACCTTCAGGTCCATAGCTAGTATCTAGATGGCTTCTTCTCTCTCTTTGGATCTCAATACCAAGTTCTCCTTGGTCTTCGAGGAGATCTATTCGATGTAATCTCTTTTTGTGGTGTGTTTGTTGAGATCCGATGAATTGTGGGTTTATGATCAAGATTATCTATGAGAAATATTTGGTTCTTTTTCTGAACTCTTTATGTATGATTATAATATCCTTGCAAGTCTCTTCGAATTATCGGTTTGGTTTGGCCTACTAGATCTATAGTTCTTGCAATGGGAGAAGTGCTTGGCTTTGGGTTCAATCTTGCGGTGTCCTTTCCCAGTGACAGTAGGGGCAGCAAGGCACGTATTGTATTGTTGTCATCGAGGATAAAAAGATGGGGTTTATATCACAATGTTTGAGTTTATCCCTCTACATCATGTCATCTTGCTTAAGGCGTTACTCTGTTCTTATGAACTTAATACTCTAGATGCATGCCGGATAGCGGTCGATGTGTGGAGTAATAGTAGTAGATGCAGAATCGTTTCGGTCTACTTGTTTCGGACGTGATGCCTATATATAATGATCATGCCTAGATAGCCTCATAATTATTCGCTTTTCTATCAATTGCTCGACAGTAATTTGTTTACCCGTCGTAGAATATCGCTATCATGAGAGAAGCCACTAGAGAAAACTATGGCCCCCGGGTCTATTCTCAACATATCAATCTACAAACTACTTTACTTTTCCACTTTTACTTTCTGTTCTTATATCCAAAAATACCAAAAATATCAAACTATCATCTCTATCAGATCTCACTTTTGTAAGTGACCGTAAAGGGATTGACAACCCCTTATCGCGTTGGCTGTGAAGTTCTTATTTGTTTATGCAGGTGCGAGAGACTCGCGCGTGGTCTCCTACTGGATTGATACCTTGGTTCTCAAAAACCGAGGGAAATACTTACGCTACTGTGCTGCATCACCCTTTCCTCTTCGAGGGAATACAACGCAAGCTCGAGAAGTAGCCGGGGCTAGGGTTTCCACTCCATCCGTTTGTTCGGGGTCTTTTGTTCTTCTACGGGCTACATTTCCATGATCAAGCCTCGAACTCAATTCTTCACATATCCGCTTTCATAGTGATGTGTGAAGCCGTTCTCCGCTTCCCCCCACACTTCGGCCTGTGGCTTAAGACCTTCAACGTGAAGCCGAAGGTGGTTGATGCGGAACACGTGGAGTGCGGGGCGCTATGATCAGCAAGCTCCCGAACGCAACTTTGCCCAAGGGCTCGTTCGTGGAGACGAGCAAGGTCTGGCAGTAGGAATGGTTCTACATCACCGAATCCCGCGACACCGAGTGGGCGGCGGAACCTGCTTTCAGATCCGGACCCCCAATGAGGTTGACCTCCTGGACTAAGAAGGGTCTGGACTGGGGGTCGCATACTGAGGTGACGACTCTCGTGAGTCGTGTGTCCGATGTGAGCATCTGCTCTCCCTTGCCAAAGCCAGGATTCCTCCCTATGGGACTTCGATCTGGCAGGAGACAAGCCGCTGAAGCATCTCTTCGGCTCTACGCACAATGAGATCTGGAAGCACCTCTTCAAGAGCCAGAAGGAATGGCCCGAAGAGGCCGAGTATGCGGGCTTCAGCACCGAAGTTTCCACCCCAGAGGTAATAATAATTCTTGCCGAACACTTATCCTTTCCCTTATTTAATGGTAATAGGAGTTGGAAATTTTACGTGATATACAAGGCTGGACGAAGAAGGCGACCCAGATTAAGTGTCCGACGCCTTTGCCCGAAGAGCCAGCACCGCCTCTACTGATGGCGATGCTGGTTCCGGCGCCGTACAAGGCGCCGACCATGAAGCCCAAGAAAACAAAGGGCATGGAGGCCGGAGACATCCCCCGTCCCGCGGGCAAGAAGCCCGAGGACCTCCACATCCTCTCCTCTGACGAGGCGGAGGAAAATGATGAGGAGGAAGAGGAAGAAGAAGAAATGCCCCCTGCGCAAGGCAGGGGGAGGAAGAGGGGGGCCGTCGCTGACACGGGTACGACCGTGTGATAACCCTCAACCGTAAGGGATCGAGATAGTCTTCGCGGGTAAGAATAACCCAATTTATTGATTCAACACACGGGGAGCCAAAGAGTATTTATAAGCTTTGACAGTTGAGTTGTCAATTCAACCGCACCTGAAATATACTTACTTGCAACAAAAGATAAGTGGTAACAGTGATATGATAGTGATGATAGTAATAGTAAAAGTAAACAGCAAAAGTAAATAGCAGTAGTAAATGGCAAAAGTAGCAACTAGTGACAAGCAGGGTTTAAAACACTGTAGGCTAGGGAGATGGATGGTTGGGCGCTGCATGGATGAGATAGATTCTAACTTGGGGTACGACACACGGAAAAGTAATGATCATCTAGGCAAATATCAAACATTAGGCATGTATCCCGTAGGTAGTTGTACGTGCTTGCAATAAGAACTTGCACAACATCTTTTGTCCTACCATCCCGCTACGAACGGGGCCAAAAGGAACTTATGGATATTAAGGTGCTCCTGTCAAAGAGCACCGGAACATAGCAATGAACTCAATGGATACATGTAATCCTCAAACTACGGACCATCCCCTTTGGTGTCCCAAGCTGTCACTTTTGGGATCGCCGGTTCCGAACCGTAACAGGTGCAAACAACTCATAGATAGGATCACGAACACAAATATATTCATGCAAACACATATGGTTCAGATCTGAAATCATGGCACTCGGGCCCTAAGTGTCAAGCATTAAGAATAACAAGTTGAAGCAAAGATGATAAACACCATAGTAGATGATAGGCAACATGCCCCCAACGATCTGATAAACTATTACATGATCTAACTCATCCAATCCCTACCATCCCCTTCGCCTACAGCAGGGGAATTACTCACACATGAAAGGGGAAGTCATGGAGGGATGATGGAGTGGTGATGATGATGACGATGGCGACGATCTCCCCTCTCCGGAAGCCAATTCAGCCTCCAGATTAGCCCTCCCGAGGAAGAACAGAGGGTGGCGGCGGCTCCGCGACGGAAAACTGCGAAAGAACTTCTGATCTGGGGTTTCTGCGTCGGGAATAAAAATACGAGGCAAAGTAGGGCACCAGGGGGTGTGGGACCCACCCAGGCGGCCCCCCGGCGTGGCCCAGGGGGGGCGCGCCCACAGGGCGCCTGGGCACCCCCTGGCCCCCCTCTGGCCCCACTTCTGTCTCCTGGTACCTTCGGGTGCGTGGATTTTCTGTGATTTTTCGTGGATTTTTCTGAGATACCTAAAAATCCGTTTTCCTGCACACAAATAAACCATACAGACAGCTCTGCTGAAAACAGCGTCAGTCCGGGTTAGTTTAGTCCAAATCTTGCAAGAATGAGGCCAAAACAATATCAAAAGTGTCTGGAAAAGTAGATACGTTTGAGACGTATCAACTCCCCCAAGCTTAGCATATTGCTTGTCCTCAAGCAATTCAGTTCAACGAACTGGACGCGACAAAGAAAACTTTGACAAACTCTTTTGCTTCATTAGATGTATATAAGCATGTACTACGAAAAGAGTTTAGCAAGTATTGAAACAGTACTTATGAGGACAATGCAAGGAGCAATCCTTCTTTCAAGTGACCAGTCACAAATACTTAAAAGTAAATAATATATTACTGAAAATCAAGACAAGATTACATTGCACATAGCTTGAGCATATTAGGGTGGTATCTCGCTGCCTCCATGAGTGAAGCAAAACATAAATGCAGAGACTCCTCCAGAGTTTTAAAGGAGACTAGAACTAAGAATTTCAGAATAAATCATATCACAAGTATGCAGAAGACAATGTAATACTTTGGGACAATGCACATTACACTCAGAATGACAATTATGCCCTCCTAGTCGGTGCTTTGAAGAAAGAAGGTGAGACTCTCGAACCGTGGCTTTTATTGGCAAGGTTGAAAACCCGTGGTTGGAAACAAAGACTAAACATGTACCAGAGCTCTTGGTTTTAAAAACAGAAGTAAACATGTTTTGAGAAGTGCATATTTCGTCAACGAATGCTAGCAGATAACTCAATCACTTTTTGAGTGGACAAGTCTCGAGGAACGGCTCCCGCATGAGGACGATCACATCATCTTAATCTCCTTTGTTTATCACTGCCAAAGTTTTCTGATTTCTCATGAACAAAGCGTGAAGGAGGGTTTGTTTGTTATATTATCTTTTTGAGCCGGGCGCACTCAATGCCAGTTCCTTTTCGTATTAGGGGTTTGCACATTAGACATACAATCCAGGGGTGAAACTTGTCCAACTTAAAAAGATCATGAATTAACTACTACTTCCTCATGAGCTAAAACATAGGCACAAAAGAGAAATGCTTTTGATTAGTTTCGAGATGGTACATGAAAGTCTTCGTTAGGAATGGCAGGTAAATACCATGTATAGGAAGGTATAGTGGACTCATATGGCATAAATGGTTTTAAGGATTTTGGATGCACAAGCAGTCAGTCCGCTTAGTACAGGTGGAGGTTTAGCAAAAGACTGGGAAGCGACCAACTAGAGAGCAATAACGGTCATAATCATGCAGAGCGACAAAGCAACATTGAATCGGGCATGAAAGTGATATAACTATTCTGAAACTCAAAGATCATCAAGGCAGAGTAGACTTTTTAGTCTTAAGCATGTGTAAGCATGTGCCAAGTCAATCCAAAAATTCTCTAAAGGGAAATACCACCTTAGTATACCAGACTATGAACAGTGCAATGCATGTAGATCATTTCAATAACACATTATATACTCTAGTTATTCGGGACTAGCCACAAGGAAAGCATGAACCACTGGAAGAGCATTGTAAACATAGCACTATGTCGCTACAAGCTGGTCTCTAGATCATAAGTACAGGCATATGTACAAAAGTAGAAACAAAAAGAGTTCATACCGGTCTTCCCTGTTGCTTCCCTTAAGTCGATCTTCGTCATTACTGCTTGTCACTTGCACGATCGAACGTAGAAAATATAATTAAATGCCATCACGGACTTGAGCTGAACTCTGGAAACAAAGCAAACTAAAGAGAGAAAGGAAATCTTTTTGGATTTTTCAAAGGTTGAATAAAAGCAAAAGAAAGAGAAAATCTTTTTGTTGTTTTTGTAAAGAGAGAAATAAAGAAGAATGGGCAAACACTTTGAAAAGATCAAAGTGAATAAAACGGATAATACAATGGAAAAGTGAGAAGGGCACGTACTCCCCCAAGCTTAGGCTTTTGGCCTAAGTTGGTAGCAGCTACTGCCCCCAGGAGCCTCCTGCTCCAGGGGTATGGTGGTGAGTCCAAGGGTCGTAGAAGGATGCTGGCGCGTACACCGAACTCCTCGGAGTCTCCCACGAGGAAGGTTCCGAACGCCAAACTGAGGAAGACCCTTCACCAAACTCGGTGGCGGTCTCTTCCTGAAAATGTGGTATCTCACCGTGCCTCTCCTCGTCGGGCACAACCCCCTCCATGGGGTTATGAAACTGATGCTGGACCATGAACTCATCGAACTGAACAACATCAAAGGACCATCCGTTCCTGCGAGAAAAATCAAACAAAAGAGGTGCAGGTAGACGGATCTCGCGTTCCGCGGCAGTTCCGAAACGCAAGATATAAATAAGATTATCAAGCTCAGAACCCATGGTAACAAACTTATGCCTTTTCATAGCAGCAAGATCAAAGCTTAAATAAGTAAAAGGAGTATCATCAGGGTGTGGGGTGCCTCCAAGATGCTCTAAGATAAGTGTGGCGTAAACGCCACCATATAAGTCCCCCTTGTTACCGTTCATAGCAAGGCGTCGAGCAATTAAGGTACCCAGATTATAATCAGACCTCCCTGAGAGGGCTGCTGCCAGGATAGCAATATCCGGAGCAGAAATGTTGCTCGTGTTGTCACGAGCTAACACCCCTCTAGCAATATAATATGCAAAATACCTGAGGTGAGGAAACAAGATGCTGGAGATCTTCGACCGATGAATACCCCTCGTACCCATGCTGCAGAGGGAGTTGATGATGGTTTTCAGCTCGGAGGGCTGAGTGGCCATCCTAGCCGTCCTCCCAACGTTCGGCACACCTATTATTTCACAAAAATTTCCCAAAGTCATGGTGATAAGATCATTATAAATTTTAAACTCAATAGCACCTGAATCAGGATTATATCTAAAACTGTTAATGAAACTGGAGGTGAGTTTTTGATACTGAGTAACACGGCTCGTGACCAGCCGTGTCAAACCTGCATTAGCACAAAGATTATAAAACTCATCCTTGATTCCCGCAGCTTCCATGAATTCATCACATGGAAACGTCATCGCACGTGCTGGACTTGTGTCTTCCAACAACTCCAGGGGCACATGATCTTCATTATAGCTCACCCTAGCAGTCGATGGTGAAGCTGCGGCTCTAGTAACTCGATCGGAGAGTGCGGGCCTCCTCTTCTCAAGCCACCCTTTTGCCCTTCCTAACAAACTCATTTCTGATTTTTTTTTACAATTTACAAAAACGAGGATTAAAACAAAGTGAGCTAAGGCAAACTACTCAACTCACTTGCCAAAGGCATAAACTTGCATCAAAACTTGAAAAATAACTTTCTACATATGCATGCAAGCTCATCTATACAGCACCAAGAACTACTAAATACTCACAAATGGAGCCACCAATCAAAAATCTAATTGGAGGGGTGGAGGAGTCACATACCAGGGAGTATTTGCTCAAAATTTCAACTCAAATGATGGGCTGTAGAGAGAGATCGAAGAATCGCCTCCAGGAACAGCAAGAACACAAGAACAAGTGCAGAACTCGGGTTTTTGGAGAAAAAGAGAGAGGGAGGAAGAAGACATACCTGGAGGGGGGGTCCCGTGGGCCCCAGGCGCCCTATGGGCGCGGCCAGGGGCTGGGCCGCGCCAGCTGACCGCCTGGGCCACAGGTGGGTCCCCCTGGCTGGCCCCAGGCCCCTCTGGGTCTCTCCCGACGTGGAAATTTTTATTTTTATTTTTCTGGAATTTTTCTGAAAACTTCACTGTTGAAATTTTTTCGAAGTTCAAAAAGCTGCGAAACTCTCTGAAAACTTGAAGCAGTTAGTAGTATTGTGAAGTTTCAAAAACATAAATACTTGGTACAGCGAGTAGGACAAAACTAAAAACAAGTGAAAACATAACAAGCTCAACTTTTTATCTATATAAAATATATTTGCTAATAAGGTTGATCAAGTCTTACCAACAAACAGGCGATATATAGAGCAAAAAGTCTCACCTCTCACGAAGTAATCACTGAACCTTTACCTTGATGGACATTGTCCCTACCATGATAGTTTTGTATTTGTGAGGCACATGTAGTGGACAGTCCCATTCTCCAATTTTCACGGTCTCAATATTCTCTATAGAGTTGAGGCCATGCCTCCTGTCGGTCTTCTTTGGAAAATATACCGTGTGTTCTTTATCATTCACATGGAAAGTAACCTTCCCTTTATTGCAATCAATAATAGCACCTGCGGTGTTAAGAAAAGGTCTACCAAGAATAATGGACATGTTCCCATCCTCAGGCATGTCAAGCACAACAAAATCAGTAAGAATTAAACAATTAGCAACTTCTACGGGAACATCCTCACAAATACCTATCGGAACATCGGTTGACTTGTCAGCCATCTGAAGGGAGATATCTGTAGGAATTAGTTTCTCTAAACAAAGCCTCTCGTAAAGAGAGAGAGGCATAACACTCACTCCTGCTCCAAGATCACATAAAGCAGTTTTGACATAATTATTCATTATGGAGCAAGGAATGGTGGGTATACCTGGATCACCGAGCTTCTCAGGAATCTTGCCACTGAAAGAGTAGTTAGCAAGCATAGTAGATATTGCATCATTAGGAACTTTTCTTTTGTTAGTGACAATATCTTTCATATATTTTGAATAATAAAGTAACTTAATAGCATCAGTCAAAGGGATTTGAAGAAAAAGAGGTTTAATCCACTCACAAAACTTATTATAATGCTCTTCTTCTTTAGATTTGATGGACTTACCTGGAAAGGGCATGGGTTTCTGTACCCATGGTTCTCTTTCCTTCCCATGTTTTCTTGCGATGAAGTCTTCTTTAGTGTACCTCTTACGTTTGTCAGGTGCTTCTTCTTCTCGAACTTCAGGCGGATCATTCTTCTCATTATTATTACCTTCAGGTTCAGCACCGTCTTCAGTCTCAGCATCAGAGATAGATACGCTGCTAGGATCAACAGTTGGCTCTTCATCTGCAATAGGATCATTAGAATTGTCAGTCTCCTTATGTTTCTTCTTTTTCTTTGGAGAGCCAACAATTTCTTCTTCCTGCATTTGAGAATCCTGCTCGATTCTCTTCGGATGCCCCTCTGGATAAAGAGGATCTTGAGTGCTAGTTCCTCCTCGGGTCTTAATCCCGAAAGCCTGCAAATTATCTTGTTTGGCATTGTTAGCAAGCAAATCTCTTTGCACATTAGAAATTTGATCAAGCTGAGTTTGAACCATATGAAAATGCTTCACAAGACATTGAACATCATTAACTGTTCTATCTAAAACATCAAGCAGTCTTTTGATAGCAAGGGAATTATCATGCAATTGACTTTCTATCCTCTCATTAAAATGATTTTGTTTCATAATAAAATTATCAAACTCATCTAAACATTGATCAGGAGGCTTACCGTGAGGGATGTCACTTGCGTTGAAATCTAGAAGAGAGTGTACCTCTACCATAGGAGGGTGAGTAGTAGGCTCACACAGCTTCTCAATAGGGGGTAGATTCTTCACGTCTTCAGCTTTAATACCTTTCTCTTTAATAGACTTCTTTGCTTCTCGCATATCCTTGGGGCTCAGAACAAACATGCCCCTCTTCTTTGTTGGTGGAGGTGGTTCAGGGACGGACCAATCTTCATGGTTTTTGGCAATCCTGCCCATTAAATCTTCCGCATCGTCCGGTGTTCTTTTCCTGAAAACACAACCAGCACAACTATCCAAATAGGACCTGGATTCATCAGTTAGACCAGCATAGAATATATCGATTAATTCATTCTTAGGGATTTCATGTCCTGGTCTAGCCCGAATCAGACCGCAGTACCTCCCCCAAGCTTTAGGGAGGGACTCATCCTGCAACTGTTTAAAGTTATAAATTCTTTGTAAAGCAGCATGTTGCATGTGAGCAGGAAAGTACTTATCAACAAAAGAGTGAGCTAAGTCCTGAGGACTCTTAATGGAACCGCATGGGAGTGAATCATACCATGCTTTAGCACCCTCCTTCAAGGAGAAAGGAAGAAGCTTGGTGATATAAAAGTATCGTATCTTCTCATCTGTGGTAAACAGGCCACCTAACTCACCGAGTTTAGTCAGGTGTGCAATAGCATCATCATTTTCTCTGCCATAAAAGGGGTCAGCTTCAACCATAGGTATAAGTGAAAGATCAACAGAGAAATCATAATCAGGATCATCAATGCATATAGGAGATGTAGCAAATTCAGGATTAGGAACGGTTTTGTTCTTCAAAGAGTGTTTTTCAAATAGTTTCTTAATAACTTCAGGGTCAGAGCCAGCAAACTCTATCAGTTCCCTGCATAGATCTTCATCAAGCATATAGTAATCATCATCAAGGAGCCTCTCTTTGAGTTTACTCAAATCAGGATAATCATAAGTTTCACCAATAGGGTAGCGAGTAACAGGAAGTTCAATTCCAGACTTTTTAGCAGCAGCAACAATTTGTTTCTCAAGAGCATAACCAAGCGAACTAATATCATCAAAAGTAGCAGAAGCATCATCAAGAGTATCGGACATAGTAACAGATTCAGTAGGAGCATCATGTGGTGGTGGTGAGGCAAACTTACTCATAACAGAAGGTGAATCAAGTGTAGCACTAGTGCTCAGAGCAGTACCTTTTCTTGTAGTGGATAGTAAGATCAGAACCTTGGGGTCTCCTTTCTTACCCATAGTGGATGAAGTGCAGCAGGTAGGATACCTCAAGTAGACTTGTAAATATTGCTATGCTCCCCGGCAACGGCGCCAGAAAACGGTACTTGATAACCCTCAACCGTAAGGGATCGAGATAGTCTTCGCGGGTAAGAATAACCCAATTTATTGATTCGACACACGGGGAGCCAAAGAGTATTTATAAGCTTTGACAGTTGAGTTGTCAATTCAACCGCACCTGAAATATACTTACTTGCAACAAAAGATAAGTGGTAACAGTGATATGATAGTGATGATAGTAATAGTAAAAGTAAACAGCAAAAGTAAATAGCAGTAGTAAATGGCAAAAGTAGCAACTAGTGACAAGCAGGGTTTAAAACACTGTAGGCTAGGGAGATGGATGGTTGGGCGCTGCATGGATGAGATAGATTCTAACTTGGGGCACGGCACACGGAAAAGTAATGATCATCTAGGCAAATATCAAACATTAGGCATGTATCCCGTAGGTAGTTGTGCGTGCTTGCAATAAGAACTTGCACAACATCTTTTGTCCTACCATCCCGCTACGAACGGGGCCAAAAGGAACTTATGGATATTAAGGTGCTCCTGTCAAAGAGCATCGGAACAAAGCAATGAACTCAATGGATACATGTAATCCTCAAACTACGGACCATCCCCTTTGGTGTCCCAAGCTGTCACTTTTGGGATCGCCGGTTCCGAACCGTAACAGGTGCAAACAACTCATAGATAGGATCACGAACACAAATATATTCATGCAAACACATATGGTTCAGATCTGAAATCATGGCACTCAGGCCCTAAGTGTCAAGCATTAAGAATAACAAGTTGAAGCAAAGATGATAAACACCATAGTAGATGATAGGCAACATGCCCCCAACGATCTGATAAACTATTACATGATCTAACTCATCCAATCCCTACCATCCCCTTCGCCTACAGCAGGGGAATTACTCACACATGAAAGGGGAAGTCATGGAGGGATGATGGAGTGGTGATGATGATGACGATGGCGACGATCTCCCCTCTCCGGAGGCCAATTCAGCCTCCAGATTAGCCCTCTCGAGGAAGAACAGAGGGTGGCGGCGGCTCCGCGACGGAAAACTGCGAAAGAACTTCTGATCTAGGGTTTCTGCGTCGGGAGTAAAAATACGAGGCAAAGTAGGGCACCAGGGGGTGTGGGACCCACCCAGGCGGCCCCCGGCGTGGCCCAGGGGGGGGCGCCCACAGGGCGCCTGGGCACCCCCTGGCCCCCTCTGGCCCCACTTCTGTCTCCTGGTTCCTTCGGGTGCGTGGATTTTCTGTGTTTTTTCGTGGATTTTTCTGAGATACCTAAAAATCCGTTTTCCTGCACACAAATAAACCATACAGGCAGCTCTGCTGAAAACATCGTCAGTCCGGGTTAGTTTAGTCCAAATCATGCAAGAATGAGGCCAAAACAATATCAAAAGTGTTTGGAAAAGTAGATACGTTTGAGACGTATCACCGTGCCCCGGAGGAAACTAAACCTTGGAGCTAGTTTGAGTTCATCCGAACATAGCTATGTGATGAAGCCCAGGGAAAAACCCCTGCCCGAGTCGTAAGTCACTCCGGAGTCAAGTGCTGCACCTCTATTTTTCTGGTATTTTACTTAATATTTTTCTCATGCTGACCTACAACTCTCCCGGTGTAAACCCCGTTGTTACCTCATCGGAGGGGAACTCTCTGGCGCCTGGAGAGACGGAGAGTGATCCGCCAGTCCGGGCTCCATCACCCATAATCAGCGGGGACACCGAAGTGTCGTCCTAGCAGGTGCTCTCCGCCCAAGGATATGAGGGCGGGGCAGGAGACAAGGCGGCCGTGGGTAATACCTCGGCGGTCGCTGAACATGGGGAGATGGCCCCATGGAGACCGAAGACGTTGGGCCCAATCAATCCGGGGCCCCACCGAACATCATCCCGGAGCCTAGCGCGGCTCCGGGGGCCGATGACCCGATTCCTCAAGCGGAGGAGGATACGGCGGCACCCGGAGTTAATCCGGAGGCGCCGAATTCTATGGAGGGAGCACTGCAAAGTGCTCTCGTCATTGAAGAACACCGCACCGTGATGGGTGCAGTGATGAAGAAGATTCAGTCTGTCAAGGGTGGACTTAATGAAGCCGTCAACAGCCTTTTAACAGGCTTTGAGGTAAGCAATGTAATGCTGTTAAGAAATTTTATTTGTTTTAAATACACATATATAACCAGTAGCCCCTGATGCTTTGTGTGATTCTGAAAAGAATCGGAAGAAGTATCCATAGTATAACATTCTTATAGAGCTGAACTGTTTGTGCAGGCTTCCTTAGTTACGGCGACTGCGCAAGACACAAAGGTTGTCGAACTAAATTGGAAGCTCGAGGTGGCCAACGCAGACCTCAACCGCATCAACTGGCGTTTTGATGAAACGCAAGGTATGCGGATTTTTTTAAATGTCAATAAGACCTAATTGATTGAGTATGTTTACAAACTCTAATATTGTACTCTGTATTACACAATTGACGCTGCTGAGCTCGAGGCCCTCAAGGGCGAGGTTGCCAAGGCCAAGAAGGAGGCCGCTGATAAAGCGGCTACTGATTTGGAAGCCGAAAAGGCGGAGTGCGAGAAGCACAAATCTCGGGTGTCCGAAGTCGAGGTCGAGCTCCGAGATACCATCCTTAAGTGTGAGGCATCGGAGAAGAAGGCTTCGGAGCAGGCGACTGAGCTGTCTGCGGCAGTAAAGTCTTCCCAGGACGCGCGAGGCGAGGCGTGCATCTCCTATGAGGAAATCAAGCAAGAGCGACAGATAGCATCTGGTAAGATATTTCTCTTACATAGCATCTTCGGAGGGCGGAAGTATATTGGGCTAGCACGATTGTTGAGTTCTCCAGGCGTGTTTGCTGATCTTTCGAGGAGCAGCGCAGATGCTGCTCAATACTTCCGAGCCCAGGAGGGGAACGACACGGAGAAATTGTTTTGGTCGCAGTTCTATGCGCTAGAACATCCAGTTCCCCTCAACGACCAAATGAAGCAGCTCGTCGAGCTGCACAACATGGCGGGTTTGGCCATGAAGGACTTAATAGTCCGGCTATGGCCCGCTGAGCCAATCCCAAGTAGCTACTTCGGATTCGTGAAGCGGCTCATCGAGGCGGGTCCGTGGGTCGACGCACTAACACGTTCGACCTGCATAGAAGGTGCTCGGATGGCCTTTGCTCGCGTCAAAGTGCACTGGGCGAAGATGAACGCGGTGCATATAGCTACTACTGGCCCACCCGCAGGTAAGGAGCACCGCAAGCTGGAGAAGTACTTTGAGGACGTCGTCAAAGGCGCCCGCCTTGTAGAAGGCCAGTGTTCGAAAGATGTTGTCTTCGAGTGATTGTATCCGAATATAAAGACTAGGCTTATGAATCTGATGTATATATAACTTTTGCGCTATTTATAATATCAACGTTTTTTACCTGCTGTGTGACTGTTTATCTTAAATCTGAAAGTTCCCAGTCGTTGACTTTAGCCCCCAGGTACATAGTACTAGGTGTTCGATCATATGCAAATACACTCTTTATCCAACGTCTTGGTCCGTATAGGAGGTGTATGCGGAGCGAACCAGGTAATCCGACTATGTGGCGTTATTCCTTTCACTTAGTCGTAGGAGTTTGACAAGTGGGGCTAGGTACTAGCCCTTGGTGCGGATAAAGTATCCAATTGCACTTGGCTGGGCGAAAAAACCAACCCTTCGTATAACACGAGGTAGATCTCTATCGATCATAGTATAAAACTAAGTCACTGGATTGCTGACCAGGTTCTCGCTTATCATGACAGTTAGTTTTCGGCTTTCTCTACCGGGGTACTTGACCGGACTTGCCAGAAGTACTATCGTAGTAGTTCTCCCTTTACACCCTAGCCGAACAATCGGGAACGTAGGGGTAAGCACAAGAGCCGGGCAACCCAACTATTGACCCAAGACATGATTCAGAACTGATGCATATAATGCAAATATCCAGGACGCCGAACACTCCCTATAGGTGTTCGGTCTTTTCAACATGTACCAGGGCTGACTATAGCCCCTCGTAATAAACCCTTATTGTCAAGGCACATATGGTAATCTGATGCGGGAAAAGAACATTCGATGGTGAGTGAATAAAACTCTGGACATAATACTAATAAAACTGCTCTATTAATGTCCCTCTATAGTATGGCGAGCCGCAAACCTTACAGATAATGCTGATGACCCTTTTTTGGACATTTTACATGCCAAGAAGGTATATAACAAGAAAGAGAAAAAAGTTTTACACAGAGTCTTAATCTAAAAAAGAAACCTTAGTGCGGGTCCCTGCTACACGTCTACGCCGTTCCCTCCTCTGTAATGTGTCCTTGAAGGTGTGAGTATGATGGCCGTCTGTAGAAAGGAAAAAAAAGTAAACATGGAAAAGAATAAATCGATCCGGTGTGGCCATAACAAGTCTGGTTCGTTTAATGAACCTAAAGAAGGCAAGTTTAAAGTCCGAATAGGGTCTAGCCGAACTATGGACTATATGCGGATGCCCCCGGTCGTTGCCCAAGGAACTTTTAAGGCACAATTATGTACTTGAGGCATATATGCTATCACCTTATGGAGCGGTCGACGGGGGCGTAGCTGTCAATCTTGCTCAGGTTCATCTAAGTTGCCGCACTGAAGCGTGTGCTAGACACGTTTAGCTGTCCGCTGTTGATAGATTATCCGGCTTGAGTAGGCCGCATTGCACTTCTGCTGCTAAGGCCGCAGTGTCCTCCTCCGTACGGAGAGAGCGCTCCATATTTCCATTGACCGTGATAACACCGCGTGGTCTAGGCATCTTGAGCTTTAAATAGGCATAATGCGGGACTGCATGAAAGCGGGCGAAGGCCGTTCTTCCGAGTAGAGCGTGATAGCCACGTCGGAACAGAGCTATGTCTAAGAGTAGTTCTTCGCTTTGAAAGTTGTCGGGAGAATCGAATACAACTTCCAACGTTAAAGAGCATGTGCAGTGAGCTTGAATGCCCGATATCACTCCTTTAAAGGTCGTGCTGCTTGACTTGATTCTTGATGGGTCGATCCCCATCTTGCGGACAGTGTCCTGATATATCAGGTTGAGACTACTGCTGCCGTCCATAAGGACTCAGGTTAGATGGTATCCATCAATTATTGGGTCGAGCACTAAGGCAGTTGCTACTTCTCGAGCTTGCGTTGTATTCCCTCGAAGAGGAAAGGGTGATGCAGTATAGTAGCGTAAGTATTTCCCTCAGTTTTTGAGAACCAAGATATCAATCCAGTAGGAGACCACGCGCGAGTCCCTCACACCTGCACAAACAAATAAGAACTTCACAACCAACATGATAAGGGGTTGTCAATCCCTTTACGGTCACTTACGAAAGTGAGATCTGATAGATAGGATAGTGTAATATTTTTGGTATTTTTGGATATAAGAACAGAAAGTAAATAAAGCAAAGTAAAGTAGATGGAAGATTAATATGTTGAGAATAGACATGGGGGCCATAGGTTTCACTAGTGGCTTCTCTCATGATAGCAGAATTCTACGGTGGGTGAACAAATTACAGTCGAACAATTGATATAAAAGTGCATAGTTATGAGAATATCTAGGCATGATCAGTATATATAGGCATCACGTCCGTGACAAGTAGACCAAAACGATTCTGCATCTACTACTATTACTCCACACATCGACCACTATCTAGCATGCATCTAGAGTATTAAGTTCATAAGAACAGAGTAATGCTTTAAGCAAGATGACATGATGTAGAGGGATAAACTCAAGCAATATGATATAAACCCCATCTTTTTATCCTCGATGGCAACAATACAATACATGCCTTGCTGCCCCTGCTGTCGCTGGGAAAGGACACCGCAAGATTGAACCCAAAGCCAAGCACTTCTCCCATTGCAAGAACTATAGATCTAGTAGGCCAAACCAAACCAATAATTCGAAGAGACTTGCAAGGATATTATAATCATACATAAAAGATTTCAGAGAATCAAATATTTCTCGTAGATAATCTTGATCATAAACCCACAATTCATCGGATCTCGACAAACACACCGCAAAAAGATTACATCGAATAGATCTCCTCGAAGATCGAGGAGAACTTGGTATTGAGATCAAAAAAGAGAGAAGAAGCCATCTAGTACTAAATATGGACCCGAAGGTCTGTGGTAAACTACTCACAACTCATGGTGAGGCAATGGTGTCGATGTAGAAGCACTCCGTGGAAGATCCTCCCTCCGGCGGAGCTCCGGAACAAGCCCCAAGATGGGATCTCACGGGAAGAGAAGGTTGCGGCGGTAGAATTAGGGTTTTCTATGTTGCCTTGATGTTTTCAGGGTACATGGGTATATATAGGAGGAAGGAGGGCATCGGGGGACCCAGAGGGGGCCCACGAGGGTGGGGGGCGCGCCCTGTAGGAGGGGGCACGCCCTGGACCCTCGTGGTCGCCTCCTTCGTTCCCTCGCGTGTACTCCAAGTCTTTTGTGTTGATATTGTTCCAAAAATAACTCTCAAGAAGGTTCATTCCGTTTGGACTCCGTTTGATATTCCTTTTCCGCGAAACCCTGAAATAGGCAAAAAACAACAATCTGCACTGGGCCCTTGGGTTAATAGGTTAGTTCCAAAAATAACATAAAAGTGTATAATAAATCCCATTAATAATCCAAAACATAATATATAATAGCATGGAACAATCAAAAATTATAGATACGTTGGAGACGTATCAAGCATCCCCAAGCTTAATTCATGCTCGTCCTCGAGTAGGTAAATGATAAAAACAGAATTTTTGATGTGGAATGCTAACCAACATAATTTTCAATGTATTTCTCTTTATTGTGGCATGGATGTTCAGATCCGAAAGACTCAAGACAAAAGTCTATATTGATATAAGAAATAATAATACTTCAAGCATACTAACAAAGCAATCATGTCTTCCCAAAATAACATGGCCAAAGAAAGTTATCCCTACAAAATCATATAGTCTGGCTATGCACCCTCTTCATCACACAAAATATTCATATCATGCACAACCCCGGTTTCAGCCAAGCAATTGTTTTTTCATACTCAATTTTTTCAAACTTTTCAACTTTCACACAATACATGAGCGTGAGCCATGGATATAGCACTATAGGTGGAATAGAGTGTTGGTTGTGGAGAAGACAAAAAGGAGGAAGATAGTCTCACATCGACTAGGCGTATCAACGGGCTATGAAGATGCCCATCAATAGATATCAATGTGAGTGAGTAGGGATTGCCATGCAACAGATGCACTAGAGCTACAAGTGTATGAAAGCCAGCAAAAGAAACTAAGTGGGTGTGCATCCAACTTGCTTCCTCATGAAGACCTAGGGCATTTGAGGAAGCCCATCGTTGGAATATACAAGTCAAGTTCTATAATGAAATTTCCCACCAGTATATGAAAGTGACAAAACAAGAGACTCTCTATCATGAAGATCATGGTGCTACTTTGAAGCACAAGTGTGGAAAAGGATAGTAGCATTGTCCCTTCTCTCTTTTCTCTCATTTTTTTGGAGGGGCTTTCTCCTTTTTTTTTTATTTAGCCCCTCTTTTTTTTGGGCCATCTTTTTTTATTTGGCCTTTCCTCACATGGGACAATGCTCTAATAATGATGATCATCACACTTTTATTGACTTACAACTCAAAGATTACAACTCGATACCAGAACAAAGTATGACTCTATATGAATGCCTCCGGCGATGTACCAGGATGTGCAATGAATCAAGAGTGACATGTATGAATGAATTGTGATGGTGGCTTTGCCACAAATACGATGTCAACTACATGATCATGCATGGCAATATGACAATATGAAGCGTGTCATATGAACAGAACAGTGGAAAGTTGCATGGCAATATATCTCGAAATGGCTATGGAAATGCCATGATAGGTAGGTATGGTGGCTGTTTTGAGGAAGGTATATGGTGGGTGTATGGTACCGGCGAGAGTTGCGCGGTACAAGAGAGGCTAGCAATGGTGGAAGGGTGCGAGTGCATATAATCCATGGACTTAACATTAGTCATAAAGAACACATATACTTATTGCAAAAATTTACGAGTCATCAAAACAAAGCAATCAACGCATGCTCCTAGGGGTAAATCTGTGAACGGGTTTTAGAAAACTGGGTGAAATGGTTTGGTTTTTATGCTGGGCTTAATTGGTTCAGTTTATATTGGGTCAAGATGTTTTTTCAGTTCGGTTTAGTTTGGGTATATGAGAAATTAGTTCGGGTATAATTGGTTATGGGTCTAAACAGTTTGGGTATTAGGGGCTACAAACTACGGGTCAAACCCGGTTTCTACGTTGGTTCCTCGCCTCAACACCGAGCGGACAACGGAGCAAGGGACTGAGAGAAAAAAAAGAGAGATCCATCTTCCTCCCGACTCCCCAATCGGCCGCACCATCCTTCCTCCCCGCCAGCCAATCCGACCTGAAGTCTTGTTGTGCCGCTCGCTGCTTCCCCGGCGCGGAGATGCTGCCGCAGGAGCCGTGTTAGTGGTAGATGACCGCGCCGAGAAAGCCGGCCGCGCCGTGCCAGAAGCGGCTGTTCCTAACCCCCAGCGGGCCATGGACGGTATGATGTCGAGAAGTGGCCACCAGACCCTGCAACGAACAAGCTCCATGCAGCCAATTCCTAACCCCCCATCCTCGCAAGATCCATGAGCTCTCCGGCCAGTGATGAGCTGGTGGTGGGCAGGCGCGGTGGGCGCCGTCAAGAGGTGCCAGGACGAGCGCACGGCAGCGACGGAGCCGTCCTTCCAGAGCGTGGCGCTCATCCTCTACTCCACGGGCATCATCTGCACCTCGCTCCTCGACCTCCTGCCGCGCGATGACACCCTCGGTGGGCAATGGAAGGCATGCGCGGTCTCCCGCCGAGCGCCGTGCACCTGGTCAACCCTACTGTCGTCCCCTGCAGTCACACACCTACAGCTCGACCTCGCCAGAGCGTGGCCGAGGCACTCGGGTCGCTCGCCGATGCCACCCATGTCGCGTGGTCGAGCCACCCGATTGACGACCAGAATCGGGAGGTCAACGCCGGCATGCTCCGCAACGTGATTGTCCTGGCACTTCATTCAGCTATGCTCCAAACAGCTATGGTCTGCTCCTAGCTGAGAGTAACCAATCTCAACCTATAAGCTAAAACCATGGTTCGTATCAATAGTTTAGTTCGGTTTAGGTGGATATAAATTCTGGTTTGGTTTGGTTTGGGTCAAAGTACGCCTTTCAATGGGTTGGTTTGGTTTGGTTTTTCTGAATTTGACATGTGGGTTCAGTTTGGGTATGGTTCAGTTCCCCAACCATTGCCAGATTTACCTAGGGGGGAGGTTGGTAGGAGTTAACCATTGCGCGCCCCCGACCTCCACACAAAGGTTGACACTCAATAAATACCTCATGCTCTAACTTAGTCACATAGCGGTTCACCATACGTGCATGCTACAGGAATTACAAACTTTAACACAAGTATTTCTCAAATTCATAATTACTCCACTAGCATGACACTAATATCACCATCCTCATATCTCAAAGCAATCATCAAGTATCAAACTTCTCATCATATTCAATGCACTTTGTATGAAAGTTTTTACTATATTCATCTTGGATGCCTATAATTTTAGGACTAGTTTTATAACCAAAGCACATTACCATGCTGTTCTAAAAGACTCTCAAAAGGATATAAGTGAAGCATGAGAGATCAACAATTTCTACAAAATAAAATCACCACCGTGCTCTAAAAGATATAAGTGAAGCACTAGAGCAAAACTATCTAGCTCAAAAGATATATGTGAAGCACATAGAGTGTTCTAATAAATTTTAAAGCCTATTTATCTCTCTCAAAAAGGTGTGTCCAGCAAGGATGATTGTAGCAAACTAAAAAGCAAAGACTCAAATCATACATGACGCTCCAAGCAAAACACATATCATGTGGTGAATAAAAATATAGTCTCGAGTATAGTTACAGATAGATGAAGACGAAAGAGGGGATGCCTTCCCGTGGCATCCCCAAGCTTAGGCTTTTGGTTGTCCTTGAATTCACCTTGGGGTGCCTTGGGCATCCCCAAGCTTAGGCTCTTGCCACTCTTTGTTCCACAGTCCATCAAAGCCATACTCAAAACTTGAAAACTTCAAAACACAAAACTTAGCAAAAAATCTCGTGAGCTCCGTTAGTATAAGAAAACAAACCACCACTCAAAGGTACTATAATGAACTAATTCTCTGTTTATATTGGTGTTAAAGCTACTATATTCCAACTTCCCTATGATTCATATCCTCCAATACTACTCATAGATGCATCAAAATAAGCAAACAAGACACGAAAAACAGAATTTGTCAAAAACAGAACAATCTGTAGTAATTTGTAACTTTCGAATACTTCTGTAACTCCAAAAAATTGAAATAAATTGGTAAACTTGAGGAATTTGTCTATTAATCATCTGAAAAAAGAATCAACTAAATAGCACTCTCCAGTAAAATCTGGTGACTAATCTCGTGAGCGCTAACGTTTCTATTTTTTACAGCATGATCATATAAACTTCACACAAGTCTTCCCAAAGGTTCTACTTGGCACAAACACTAATTAAAACACAAAACCACATCTAAACAGAAGCTAGATGAAATATTTATTCCTAAACAGAAGCAAAAACAAATAAAATAAAATTGGGTTGCCTCCCAACAAGCGATATCGTTTGACACCCCTAGCTAGGCATGATACAAGGATAGATCTAGGTATTGCCATCTTTGGAAGGCAATCCATAAGTGGCTCTCAGAATAGATTCAGAAGGTAATTTGATTTTATTTCTAGGAAATTGTTCCATGCCTTTCCTTAACGGAAATTGGAATCTAATATTTCCTTTCTTCATGTCAATAATTGCACCAATCGTTCTAAGGAAAGGTTTACCAAGAATAATAGGACATGAAGGATTGCAATCTATATCAAGAACAATGAAATCTAAGGGCATATAATTCTGATTGGCAACAATAAGAACATCATTAATCCTTCACATAGGTTGCTTAGTGGTAGAATCCGCAAGATGCAAATTTAAAGAACAATCATCAAGCTCATGGAAATCTAACAAATCACACAAAGTTTTTGGGATAGTAGAAACACTTGCGCCCAAATCCCACAAAGCAAAGCATTCATGATCTTTAATTTTATTTTTTATAGTAGGTTCCCACTCATCATAAAGCTTTCTAGGGATATAAACTTCTAATTCAAGTTTTTCTTCATAAGATTGCATCAGAGCATCAACTATGTGTTTGGTAAAAGCCTTATTTTGACTATAAACATGCAGAGAATTTAGTACGGATTGTAACAAGGAAATACAATCTATTAAAGAACAATCATCATAATTGAATCCCTCCAAATCCAAAATAGTGGGTTCATCATTATGCAAAGTTTTAATCTCTTCAACCCCACTTTTAACAATTTTAGCATCAAGATCTAAAAACTCTGAATCATTGGGACGTCTTTTAACTAAACTAGACTCATCTCCAGTCCCATCTTTATCAAGATTCATATACTAGAGAACAAGGATCTAATAGGAGACACATCAATAACTTTCAGATCTTCATCTATATTTTCATATTCTTCCGGTTTAGCAGCCATCTTATTAACTAAGGTGGATTGCTTGTCCAAAATTTGGGCTGTTAAGTTCTCAAGATGAGCAAACTGAGATTTCAAAGCATAAAATTCCTTAGACATATCATCAAGCTCTTTATTCATGTGCTCCATAAAGCTTTTCTGTTCTTTAAGCTCGTTTCTAAAGAAATCATTGTGCTCAAATTGCACAGACATAAAATGTCTAACATTGCTTTCGATCTCCTCCAACCTCTTGAGGTGGGGGTCAACACTAATAGGGTGAGCCATAGTGACAAGCAAGCAAGAAGCAAGCAAACGGTAAACACATGGCAAAAAGAAGGGCAAATAAAACGACAAGGGCGAAGTGGGGGAGAGGAAAACGAGAGGCAAATAAAGGTAATGTGAAGGAAAAGGGTTTGTGATAAGTACATGGTATATGACTTTTGCGTAAGCCTCCCTGGCAACAGCGCCAGAAATTCTTGTTGCTACTTATCGAGCTTGCGTTGTATTCCCTCGAAGAGGAAAGGGTGATGCAGCACATTAGCGTAAGTATTTCCCTCAGTTTTTGAGAACCAAGGTATCAATCCAGTAGGAGACCACGCGCGAGTCCCTCGCACCTGCACAAACAAATAAGAACTTCGCAGCCAACACGATAAGGGGTTGTCTATCCCTTTACGGTCACTTACGAAAGTGAGATCTGATAGATAGGATAGTGTGATATTTTTGGTATTTTTGGATATAAGAACAGAAAGTAAATAAAGCAAAGTAAAGTAGATGTAAGATTAATATGTTGATAATAGACACAAGGGCCATAGGTTTCACTAGTGGCTTCTCTCATGATAGCAGAATTCTATGGTGGGTGAAAAAATAATGTCGAGCAATTGATAGAAAAGTGCATAGTTATGAGAATATGTAGGAATGATCATTATATATAGGCATCACATCTGTGACAAGTAGACCGAAACGATTCTGCATCTACTACTATTATTCCACACATCGACCGCTATGCAGCATGCATCTAGAGTATTAAGTTCATAAGAACAAAGTTATGCTTTAAGCAAGATGACATGATGTAGAGGGATAAACTCAAGCAATATGATATAAACCCCATCTTATTATCCTCGATGGCAACAATACAATACGTGCCTTGCTGCCCCTGCTGTCGCTGGGAAAGGACACCGCAAGATTGAACCCAAAGCCAAGCACTTCTCCCATTGCAAGAACTATAGATCTAGTAGGCCAAACCAAACCAATAATTCGAAGAGACTTGCAAGGATATTATAATCATACATAAAAGATTTCAGAAAAGAATCAAATATTTGTCCTAGATAATCTTGATCATAAACCCACAATTCATCGGATCTCGACAAACACAACGCAAAAAGATTACATCGAATAGATCTCCTCGAAGACCGAGGAGAACTTGGTATTGAGATCCAAAAATAGAGAAGAAGCCATCTAGCTACTAACTATGGACCCGAAGGTCTGTGGTGAACTACTCACAACTCATGGTGAGGCAATGGTGTTGATGTAGAAGCACTCCATGGAAGATCCCCCCTCTGGCGGAGCTCCGTAACAGGCCCCAAGATGGGATCTCACGGGAACAGAAGGTTGCAGCAGTGGAATTAGGGTTTTCTCTGTTGCCTCGATGTTTTCAGGGTACATGGGTATATATAGGAGGAAGGAGGGCATCGATGGAGCCAGAGGGGGCCCACGAGGGTGGGGGGCGCGCTCTGTGCTAGGCTTCTCGCCCCTCGTTGGTTACCCCAAGTGTAAGGTTAGAGATGCAGTGTAGCAGAAGATTTCCCTTGGCAATACCAAGGATCGATTTCCCTGAGACTCCCAGTTTCAACAAGAAGGTGTCAACTGCTAACGGCGCCAGATATTAGCAATCAACGTGGACCTGCACACAGATACAAATAACTTTGCTCCCAACGAGTACAGAGAGGTTGTCAATCCCTCCGGCCTTGTAGTTTACAAAGGATCAAACGCAAGTGATAATAGTGATAGGTATAATTGCAATAGTAAGTAAATAGCGGACAAGTAAATAGCGGATGTGATCAATGATGGTAATATGGACCGGAGTCTCATGATGTTCACTAGTGATGTCTCTCTCCCAAAAGACGATAAAACAGCTATGTGAGGTAAACGAATTACAGCTGGGCAATTGACAGGACCATGTGCGCAAACCAATGCTGACTACATTGCAAGAAAGGTAGAGGTTCAAAGCATGGGCGGTACGCCAAAGTAAGTAGACCGAAATCCATCAATATCTACTACTAATCATCCACCTTGAGATATCTATCCAGAACATCTCGCTGGTATTAAGGTGCGAGCCCCACCCATAGTGTAAACTCAAAGCAACAGACAACTACATTAAAAAAACTTTGCGTAAAGTAAACAATCCTTGCACCCGCGGGCACAAGCACCGTTGTTTTCCCCCTTGTGGCAACAGCACATCCCCTAGACTCATGTTTCTGTCACTCAAACTAGTCATCGAGGGGCATGAACCCACAATCAAGCATAACGTTCCCTCTTGGAGTCACTACCTACTACTTGGCCAAAGCAATAAATAACAACGGAGAACATGCAAGAATTACTTACGAACATAAATATAAAAGAGGTGAATCAAATATATTACTCAAACACAATCTAAACATAATCTCATAATCCATCGGATCCCATCAAACTCATCATAGCAACAGCATAAGGATTACATATGTGCCTCGATCATGTAGGGCAGCTCACGAGGACTAATTAGCGAAGCACAAGAACGGGAGGAGAACATCACATAGCTACTGGTCATGGACCCATGGTCCAAGGGAGACTACTCACAACTCATCCGGGAGGCGTCCATGGTGGTGGAGAAGCTCCCGGTGGTGATCCTCCCCTCCGGCAGGGTGCCGGGAAGAGTTCTCCTGGTGCTCCCGATCTTGGAAGCGGCGGCGGCGGCGGAACAGAGATGAGATCGCGAAAAAGAGTTTCTGTTTCGAGGGTTTCGGGGGATGCTTTAAATATATGCCAAAGGGGGGCATCGGAGGAGCCTCGGGGGGCCCAGGCGCCCCCCCGGCGCGGCCCAGGGGGGGCGCGCCGCCAGGGCGCCTGGAGCCCTGGTGGCCCCCCCGGCTGTCCTTCGGGCGCACGGTAGTTTCTGGAACGCTGATTTTTTATATAATTTTTCTGGATTTTTCCTGACAGTTCTCGTAATGTGAAAACCTGAAATACAAAAACAGCCGAAAACAAAAACTGGCACTGGGGTTTACTGAGTTAATAGGTTAGTCCAAATATGATCAAAAGTGTATGGAAGTGTATAAATATCATAGCAATATCACCCAAAAGAGGCATGGAGCAAGCAGAAATTATAGATACGTTTTGGACGTATCAACATCCCCAAGCTTAATTCCTGCTCGTCCTCGAGTAGGTAAATGATAACAAGAATAATTTCTGTGGTGACATGCTATTAACCATATAGGACTTATTCATAGTCATATGACAAAAGCTTACTGAGATAATGAATCTGTAGTAATTAAGTTGCCTCATGAGAAAATCACAAAGAACTGAAAGTTTTACAATATGATACTGAAACATCAAATAGATTTGCAATGAACATGATGTGCAAATATGATAAAGTGATATCTAGCTTGCCCCCTTTAGTGAAGCAAAACATAAATGCAGGGGCACCTTCAAGGTTTAAGTGATGACTAGATACAATGATTTAAAAATAAACGATATCACAATCATGCAAAAGACAATGCTACTTTGGGACAATGCACATTACAATCAGAATGACAATCATGCTCTCAATAGTTGGTGCTTTGAAGAAAGAAGGTGGAGACTCAATATAAAAGTAAAAGAATGGCCCTTGGCAGAGGGAAGCAGGGATTACTCATGTGCTAGAGCTTTTTATTTTGAAAATATAGAAACAATTTTGTCAACAGTAGTAGTACTTCATATGTGTTATGCATAAGACATCCTATAAGTTGCAAGCCTCATGCATCGAATACCAATAGTGCTCGCACCTTGTCCTAATTAGCTCGGATTTCCATGGATTGTCATTGCATTACATATGTTTCAACCAAGTGTCACAAAGGGGTACCTCTATGTCACCTGTACAAAGGTCCAAGGAGATAGATCGCATTTGATTTCTCGTTTTTGATAGATCTCAACTTGAGGACATCCATACCGGGACAACATAGAAAATAGATAATGGACTCCTCTTTAATGCTTAAGCATATTCTCATAAGAGATTGAGGATTAATGTCCAAGCTAAAACTTCCACCATGATACATGGCTTTGGTTGGCGGCCCAATGTTCTTCTCTAACAATATGCATACTCAAACCATTCAACCCATGGCAAATCACCCTTACTTCAGACAAGACGAACATGCATAGCAACTCACATGATATTCAACAAAAGTGTATCAGTTGATGGCGTCCCCAGAAACATGGTTACCGCTCAACAAGCAACTTATAAGAAATAAGATACATAAGCGACATATTCTTTACCACAATAGTTTTTAAGCTACTTTCCCATGAGCTATGTATTGCAAAAACTGAAGGTTTTAAAGGTAGCACATGTAAATTTACTTGGAGTGGCGGTGAAATACCACATATAGGTAGGTATGGTGGACTCATATGGCATAACTGGTTTAAAAGGATGTGGATGCACAAGCAGTCAGTCCGCTTAGTACAGGTGGAGGTTAGCAAAAGACTGGGAGCGACCAACTAAGAGAGCAATGACGGTCATAATCATGCAGAGCGACAAAGCAACATTGAATCAGGCATGGAAGTTATATCGCTACTTAGAAATAAAAGATCATCAAGGCTTGACAGACTTTCTTTACAGTCTTAAATATGCGTGAGCATACGCCAAGTCAATCAAAATAAATTCTTGAGGGAAGATATTACTAAACCATACCACATCATTGGCAAACAAATCATGTTGGTACTCCAATAACACATTGGGAATCCCCCAGCTATTTGAGACTAACCACAAGAAAACCTGAACTACTAAGCGCCATTATGCACGTAGCATCTTTATCATAGACATATTAACCAATGCAACGGAAGCAAACTCTCTTAATAAGATAAGCATGATGACTAAAGAGAGTTCAAGCAACCAACTAAACACAAGCTCTTTTAAAAAGATAAGCATGAATACTAAGAGCAGAGCATGATAGTAGCTATTAAAAGACAAAGAACACACACAGCAAAGATAGTCATGAAAATTCTATGTTATGTTCTAGGTAGAAGTGGAGTGTGTTTCTCTCCCACATAAAGAACGCTGAGTTCCGACTCGTTATGGAAAACTAAAAAGGAAATTAAAAGCAAGACGCTCCAAGCATAGCACATAACACATGAAGTGATTAAAATATAGTGGAACGAAAGACGAACTGATAATGTTGATGGAGAAGGGGATGCACGGGGGCATCCCCAAGCTTAGACGCTTGAGTCTCCTTGAATATTTCTTGGGGGTGCACGGGGGCATCCCCAAGCTTGAGCGCTTGACACTCCTGAATCTTTTTATCATCTTCCCTCGCACACTTGAAAACTCCCTTCATACATAACTCATCATAATCTGATTAGCGAGGTTAGTACCCAATAAAATAATTATACCTTGCTGGAAATAAGGATATTCTTGAAGGTCTACTGTTTCTCAAGATTTCCAAAAGGTTTTTGCAAAGAAAAAGCAAGCTCTTGGTTTGCAAAATGAAGGAAAGGCAAAACAGGACATAATCTGTGAAAAACAGAACAGCAGGTAGTAATTGATTTGTTCGGTGCACTTCTGCAACTCTAATCAAAAAACTCAGAACAGACGCACGAAAGACAATTATATAGAGAACGTTGTCGAAAAAATTCAGACCAAAAAGATGACCTGGTGATTTTATACGAATTTTTCTATCCAAGGACAGAATCTGTTTCCTGGACAGCACCTCACAACTTTTGAACTTTCTAGCAATCAGAGGCTATACTTGGCACAAAATTGAAAAGCAAAGATACAATGATGATGCTACAGTAGTAAACAACATCAAGACACAACAAAAGCAAAATAAATTTATTCATTGGGCTGCCTCCCAAAAGCGCTTTCTTTTATGCCTTTAAGCTAGGCATAATGCATATAGATCAAGTTTTATCAAGAGTAAAAGAATAGCTAGCCCGTACAACGGACTCAAAAGGTAACTTGATCTTCTTTCGAGGGAAGTGTTCCATCCCTTTCTTGAGAGGAAACTGAAATTTGATATTACCCTCTTTCATGTCAATGATAGCACCAACGGTGCGCAAAAAGGGACGTCCCAAAATAATTGGACAAGAAGGATCACATTCAATATCCATAATAGTGAAATCAACGGGAACATAATTGTCATTGACAATGATAAGAACATCGTCGATCCTCCCCAAAGGTTTCTTTATGGAAGAATCAACGAGACGAACACCAAAAGAACAAGAATCAAAAGGTTTCAATTTAAGCATATCATATAGTCTTTTGGGCATAATGGAAGTACTAGCTACAATATCACATAAAGCATAGCATGAGAAGTTGTTTATCTTAATTTTAATCATAGGATCCCAACCATCTTCTAGCTTTCTAGGTATGGAGGCTTCTACTCTAAGTTTCTCCTGCCTAGCTTTGATAAGAGCATTAGTGATATGCTCTGTGAAGGCAAGATTAAGCGTGCTAGTGTGGGGATCTTTGGCCATTCCTTGTAGAAAGGTGACAACTTCTGAGATACTACAATTATCAAAATTAATTTTATCATGATTGGGCAGAATCGTAGTGTCATCCTCTTTGTTTGAATCGCTCTCTATTATAAGAGTTTGAACATCTTCCCAAGTTTGGGGAAGCTTAGGAGCAATTTTAAAATGAGGCTCATACTCTTTTCCTGGAAGACCATGCCATGGGCATAACCCTCCGTCAAGACTAACATAATCACAAGGTTTATTACTTTTGTAGATCCCGACAGTGGTGATTGGTGTAATGGAAGAAGGGGTGTACTCCTCCCATCTAGTGTTTTTGGTGGAACCCATAATAGTAAGCAAGCAAGATAACTATTTTTGTGATTTTCGATAAAAGATACTAAAGCAAAAAATGAAAGGTAAACTAACAAGACTAAAAGCAAAGGTAAAAGATAGCATGCAACTCCCCTATCCTGAAGAGTGGAGTCCCCGGCAACGGCGCCAGAAATTGCTTTGCTAGGCTTCTCGCCCCTCGTTGGTTACCCCAAGTATAAGGTTAGAGATGCAGTGTAGCGGTAGTTTTCCCTTGGCAAAGATACCAAGGATCGATTTCCCCTAAGACACCCAGTTTCAACAAGAAGGTGTCAACTGCTAACGGCGCCAGATATTAGCAATCAACGTGGACCTGCACACAGATACAAATAACTTTGCTCCCAACGAGTACAGAGAGGTTGTCAATCCCTCCGGCCTTGTAGTTTACAAAGGATCAAACGCAAGTGATAATAGTGATAGGTATAATTGCAATAGTAAGTAAATAGCGGACAAGTAAATAGCGGATGTGATCAATGATGGTAATATGGACCGAAGTCTCATGATGTTCACTAGTGATGTCTCTCTCCCAAAAGACGACAAAACAGCTATGTGAGGTAAACGAATTACAACTGGGCAATTGACAGGACCATGTGCGCAAACTAATGCTGACTACATTGCAAGAAAGGTAGAGGTTCAAAGCATGGGCGGTACGCCAAAGTAAGTAGACCGAAATCCATCAATATCTACTACTAATCATCCACCTTGAGATATCTATCCAGAACATCTCGCTGGTATTAAGTTGCGAGCCCCACCCATAGTGTAAACTCAAAGCAATAGACAACTGCATTAAAAGAACTTTGCGTAAAGTAAACAATCCTTGCACCCGCGGGCACAAGCACCGTTGTTTTCCCCCTTGTGGCAACAACACATCCCCTAGACTCATGTTTCTGTCACTTAAACTAGTCATCGAGGGGCATGAACCCACAATCAAGCATAACGTTCCCTCTTGGAGTCACTACCTACTACTTGGACAAAGCAATAAATAACAACGGAGAACATGCAAGAATTACTTACGAACATAAATATAAAAGAGGTGAATCAAATATATTACTCAAACACAATCCGAACATAATCTCATAATCCATCGGATCCCAGCAAACTCATCATAGCAACAGCATAAGGATTACATATGTGCCTCGATCATGTAGGGCAGCTCACGAGGACTAATTAGCGAAGCACAAGAACGGGAGGAGAACATCACATAGCTACTGGTCATGGACCCATGGTCCAAGGGAGACTACTCACAACTCATCCGGGAGGCGTCCATGGTGGTGGAGAAGCTCCCGGTGGTGATCCTCCCCTCCGGCAGGGTGCCGGGAAGAGTTCTCCTGGTGCTCCCGATCTTGGAAGCGGCGGCGGCGGCGGAACAGAGATGAGATCGCGAAAAAGAGTTCATGTTTCGAGGGTTTCGGGGGACGCTTTAAATATATGCCAAAGGGGGGCATCGGAGGAGCCTCGGGGGGCCCAGGCGCCCCCCCGGCGCGGCCCAGGGGGGGGGGCACCGCCAGGGCGCCTGGAGCCCTGGTGGCCCCCCCGGCTGTCCTTCGGGCGCACGGTAGTTTTAGGAACGCTGATTTTTTATATAATTTTTCTGGATTTTTCCTGGCAGTTCTCGTAATGTGAAAACCTGAAATACAAAAACAGCCGAAAAGAGAAACTGGCACTGTGGTGCACTGAGTTAATAGGTTTGTCCAAATATGATCAAAAGTGTATGGAAGTGTATAAATATCATAGCAATATCACGCAAAAGAGGCATGGAGCAAGCAGAAATTATAGATATGTTTTGGACGTATCACTCTGTAGGAGGGGGCGCGCCCTGGACCCTCATGGCCGCCTCCTTCGTTCCCTCGCGTGTACTCGAAATCTTCTGTGTTGATATTGTTCTCAAAATAACTCTCGTGAAGGTTTCATTCCGTTTGGACTCCGTTTGATATTCATTTTCTGCGAAACCCTGAAATAGGCAAAAAAACAGCAATCTGCACTGGGCCTTTGGGTTAATAGGTTAGTTCCAAAAATAGTATAAAAGTGTATAATAAAGCTCATTAATCATCCAAAACACAATATATATTAGCATGGAACAATAAAAAATTATAGATACGTTGGAGACGTATCAGCAGCCGAACCCCCATGCCGAATACTAGTCGGATGATCCCTGCGATCAAAAGTGATCGGACAGGCTGACCATGGGTTGAATTTTGGGGCGACATGCTCAACCGCATAGACGTCTCGGAGTGCGCGCTTGCGCTCCCTCTTTGGGATATGAGTGGCACATATCATGTTCACTGTTTTGACCTCCGGTGGAAATTTCTTCTGTCCCCCTATATTCGGCTGGCGAGGTTCATCCTCATCTTCGCTCTGAGGCTCCTTCCCCTTGTGTTCGCCGTTTAGTTTGCCGGCTTGCTTGAAAACCCAACAGTTACGGTTGGTGTGGTTGGTAGGTTTTTCTGGGGTGCCATGGATTTGGCAGGGCCTGTCTAATACCTTGTCCAAACTTGATGGACCGTCTTTGTTGCCCTTAAATGGCTTCTTCCGTTGACCGGGTCTGGAGCCACTAAATCCGGCATTTACCCATGTATCATCTGGGCTTCCAGGATTGTTTCGACGTTTGTTTTTGTTACGTCATGGCTTTCCATTGCCATCCCTGACTTTAGATGTTCCAGGGTCACCGGTGCTGCTACGAGCTAACCAGCTATCCTCACCCGCGCAAAAGCAAGTCATGAGTGTGGTTAGGGTTGCCATTGTCCTCGGCTTTTCCTGTCCAAGGTGTCTGGCTAGCCATTCGTCCCGGATACTGTGCTTGAATGCCGCTAAGGCTTCGGCGTCCGGACAGCCGACGATCTGATTCTTCTTAGTGAGAAACCGGTTCCAAAGCTTGAGAGCTGACTCCCCGGGCTGTTGGATGATGTGACTTAAATCGTCAACGTCCGGGGGCCGGACATAAGTCCCTTGAAAATTGGCCCGAAAAGCATCCTCAAGTTCTTCCCAACTCCCAATGGAGTTCTCTGGGAGACTGTTTAGCTAGTGTCGAGCTGGTCCTTTTAGCTTGGGGGGTAAATATTTGATGGCGTGGAGATCATCTCCTCGAGCCATGTGGATGTGAAGAATAAAGTCTTCGATCCAGACGGCGGGATCCGTCATTCCATCGTACGTTTCGATGTTCACGGGTTTAAACCCTTCTGGGAAATCATGACCCAGCACCTCATCGGTGAAGCATAGAGGGTGTGAAGCTCCTATGTATCTTGCTATATCGTGGCGTATGTCCGATGGTTGTGGTGTTCGGTATTGACCCCGAAATGGTATGTCACCGATGCGATTGGCTTAATAGCCACCATCTCGTGCGGGAGCTTGGTCTCTAGGTCCAAATATAGACCTGGTCTTGCTAGCTTTTTTCTTTAGGTCCTCACGCAGATCATGTTTTCGGACTTGGGCTGCACCCTCCTTTCCTTTATGGGGTGGGGGCTTGTTTACGCCATTGCTAGCGACTCTATCTCGTCCGCGAGGTGGTCGGTCCGGCTTGTTGGTGGTGTTATTCTTCGATGAGACGGGTGCAATGGCCTCGTCGTCGTATTCGGGCAGCAGTTTGCGCTTAGGATAGCCTTTGGTTTGGCCATTGAAGCCATGTTTCTGTTCGGCGTCTAGCACCTTCTTCCATCTATCATTAAGCGTGTCCTGTGCGGCTCAAAGCTGTCTCTGCTGCTTTTTCAAGCTCCTAGCGGTGGCAATAAGCCTTCGGTGGAAGCGTTTTTGTTCTGAGGGTTCTTCTGGGATGGTGAATTCATTATCGCATAGGCTATCATCTTCTTCGGAGACTAATTCATAAGTACCGTCTTCGGCATCGCTGTCATCGGACTGCGGCTTCGGACTTTGTTCGCCGTCCTCTCGCTCCTCCTGCTCTATCGCTGGGTCTGCGGGGTCTTCGGCTTGTTCCGGGATGTCACCGTCATTAGTCACGGTGTTGATGTCCTTTCCTTTACGGGATTTAGTTCGGCGGTTTGGACACCGACGCTTGGGAGTTTCTTCGGCGAGCTTATCCTCTACGGGATTGTTTTCGCCGTCGCCTTCCGCCTCTTTGGGTGTATCCACCATATACACGTCGTATGAAGACGTAGCTTTCCATCGCCCTGTTATGGGTCGGCTTTGATCTGGATATTCTTCAGCTTCGAGGTCCATCCCGTCGAATTCTTCTGATGCGTAGTCAAGTAGATCGATTAGATCTTCGACCGTGGCTACCAAGTGGGTGGTGGGTGGGGAACGAAATTCTTCACCCCCTGGGTATAGCACGGCTGTTCAACAGCCTCCAGTTCGAACCGAATATAGTGCGGCTGTGTGTTCTCATCCAAGGATAGAGAGCTTAACGACCTTAACATGTCGTTAAGGGGTGAGTGCTGGAAAATATCTGCAGCACAGAATTCGGCGATATGTGCCTGATCAGATTTGAAGGGTGCGGTTACGCGCAATTCAGAATCAGAAACCGGAGTTGAGTCCGAAGATCCGGTAACACAGACCCCATCTGTAGTTGGGTCCGGGTGTGGCTCCAATGCCGTAGAGTCTGCTGTTCCCGTGGTGGGGTTGAGCTTCCCATCTTCGGGTGAAGCGATCTGTTCTGGATCTAGCGCCAGAACTGTTGCATGTGCTATTTCCTGATTCGATGACAGAGTTAAGTCATGATCATCGTGGTGGCAGAGAGATGTTGCCGCTGGCTCGAATCGAGCGAAGATCAAGTCCCCGCGGATATCAGCAACGTAGTTCAAGCTCCCAAATCTGACATGATGGCCAGAGGTGTAGCTGTTGATCTGCTCAAGGTGGCCTTCAGTGTTGGCACGAAGCGCGAAGCCACCGAACACGAAAAGTTGGCCGGGATGGAAAATTCCCTCGGCGTTCCTGTTGTAGTTGACAATGTGATCCATTAGTCCTTCGGTCGACGACATAGTGGAACTCTCAATGAAAGCACCAATGTCGGTGTCAAAACCGGCGGATCTCGGGTAGGGGATCCCGAACTATTGGTCTGAGGATCGATGGTAACATGAGGCTGGAGACACGATGTTTACCAAGGTTCAGGCCCTCTCGATCGAGGTAAAAACCTACTTCCTGCTATATTAGTATGGATGAATATGTATACAAGAGTTGATCTACCTTGAGATCGTAATGGCTAAACCCTAGGTCTAGCCTATGAGGATACTGTGATTCTTCTCTAGCCTCTATGTACTAAACCCTTCCGGTACATATCATCTTCCAGAGGAAGAAAAATCTACACCCGAACTTAAAACTTGCCATTACAAGAATGCAGGAGTCTTATCCAGATACGAGAGATGATCTTCTATAATAATCTTCACGGCCCACCAGTCCGGCCCAGCAGGAGTGTAACACCCCCTTGTATTAAGCACTGTGACATTTGGTTAATCATGCCATGTCATGCTAATTTGCAATGCTAATCACAGTGGTAAAACAAGTCAACTCAAATTTGCCCCTGAAAATTCAAATTCAAATTCAAGTGCAAAATAAAGTTGTTCCAAAAATTATGGAAAAATGTTCATTAATTAGCAAATATTCCAAAACAATTGATGTTGAGGAAAACAACATCACCAGCAACTCCAAATGTGGGCTAGGGCATTAAACAGTGCAATATCAGCACTTAAATATGTCAATTCATTTTTGTAAATTTCAAAAATGATCCAAATAAGCCCAAACCAATTTTTGCTGTTAAGGAATATTGCTAGGACATTTTTGGACCAGGTAACACATTTTATAAAAGTGTTTTGGTGGTCCTATCTTTTTGCTTTCCTCTCTGGTCCAGAAATTTAGGAAAAAAAAGAGGTGAGGAGCGTTACCTGACGCCAGCGGCGTGGCCCAGGCCGGCCCAGCCCGCCTCCCTCACCTGCTCCCTCCTCGTGTCGCCGCCGCCGTGGTCGCCGCGCTCGCCACCGCGCCCCCGCCGACACCTGCCGCCACAGGGCCGGCGAGGGGATAAGGCCTTGCCCCTGCTCCTCCCCGAGCCTATCCGCTCCATTCCCCCTCGCCTCGCCGCTCTCTCCCTCACTCCTCCCCTCTCAGATCCGAGCGCGTCCGAGCGCCTCGTCGCCGTTCGTCCGCCATCGTCGCCGTCACCGTTTCCTCCTCGGCCCCTCACCGTGTCCAACGCGTTCGCGGGGCCCGACTACGCCGTCCCCGAGCCAGAGCCGAAGCCGGGAGCTACGGGAACGAGCTCCAGTCGCCGCCCCCTTTCGCTTCGGACCCCGACGAGCCGGCGCCGTCTCCGGTCGCCCCACGCCTGCTGCGAGCAGGCGCACATCGGCTCCCCCCTCTGTGAGCTCCTCTCGCCCTCCCTGCTCCTCCTTCTCCTCCCTAGGTAGCCGTAGTGGCCGCGCCACTTTTGGCCGAGCTCGCCTCCGCCGAGCTCGTCGCCGGCCGCGTTCCCGCGACAGAACCACCGTGCCAACATGTCCATCTTGTTCGCCCGCGCGCGTAGACGCCGCACGTGCCTAGCCCCGCTCTTTTTGCTCGCCGTTGCACCCTTTGCGAGCTCGCCGTGCTTCGGGTCTCCGCCGCGGCTTAACGCCGACGAGGCTCCGGCCACCCCCGAGCCGTGCCGCTACCACCATTCGCCTCCGCACCGTCGACCCCTTCGAGCGCAGTTAGCCGCGCGGCCAACGGAGCCCCCTAGCACCGTTTTCCATCGGCGCCCGTAAGCCACCGCCGGCGACGGTGCAGCGCCCCACTCCGGCCACGCCAGCCCTCGCCACCGCCATGGTTGGACGCGGTGCTGCCCGCGCGTTCGAACGCGCCCAGCCACGGCCCGAACGGGCCCCCGTACGCGATTTCCGACGAGCTCCCGAGAGCGCCGCCGCGATTTGGCACCCGCCGGCGTTTAAACGCCGACCGGCCGACGTGGCTCAGGTGGGGACCACCCCTGGGTCACTGCCAGTGGCCCCCACGGGCCCCAGTTGACCAGTTGACTTGGTCAACTGGCTGACTGGGCACCTCTGGCCCACTGACGTGTGGGCCCCGCTCGAAAAACATTTTTTTTTAAAAAATAATTAAAATGTTTTAGTCTAAATGTTAATTAGTTAATTAATTAATTAGTGTTAATGACTCACTGACATGTGGGGTCCACCCCACTAAACAGCCCTGTTAATTTAGTTAATACGCTGTTAGAGCCAGAGAGGCTGACAGGTGGGTCCCACCTGTCAGTTTGACTGGTCAGCTGCTGCTGACGCAGTGCTGACGTCACTGCTGACGCAGTAAGTCCTTTTCTGTTTTAAAATAATTCCAGAAATTGTTATAATCTTCGAAAAATTCATATCTTTTTATCCGTAGCTCGGATGGAAAAACTTTCTACATGAAAGTTGCTCAGAACGACGAGACGAAGCCTACCGTGCTACTTGTTTCCGTGTCGGGACCCTCTACGGAGGTGAACCCGCAACTTTTAGCCCGTTTCCGGTAGATGAATAGTGCACATACACCGGTTAATAATCCCAGTTAATTCCTAAAAATAACTAATATAACTTAGACATGTTTTTAGGCAACCCTGCACTGCACATTAGCCTAGCACGCTTTGTGATGCTTGTATTCTGTGTATTTATCTGTTTCTTCCCCCCCTCTTCTCTCTCGGTAGAGTCCGACGCTGACGCCGCTCCAGAGACCGACGCCGTCCCGGTGATTGGTTCCCCCTCCGACGACCTTGCTTTTGCCACCGAGCAACCAGGCAAGCAACCCCCCCTCGATCATTCCGATATCGCCTATGTCTATTCCCTCTTATTCTTGCATTAGAATTGCTGCTACTGCTGCTGCTCCTATTACTGCTGCATAGCCTGTTTTTGCAATACTGTTGATACCTGTCTTTATTCATAAACTGCTTAGTATAGGTTGGGTAGCACTGCTGTGGCCCCGCATTCTCGTAGTGGCCTCGCTTAGTACCCTTGCCTCGATCAAGCGATTGAGCCCCTTCCCCTGACCTTCTTCACATCACCACACACCCCCTAGTATGCTCGACTCCGCAGAGTTAACATCGGGTGATGAGGGTGATACCTCCGAACTCACTTCCGATGTTGTCCCTGTAGTATAGCTAGCTCGTTGTGGGTTACCGAGGGTGATTCCTCTTCCCACTTCCGACTTAGCTTTTGTCGTGCATCCGCTATGGTGATTACCGCCGAGGGTGATTCCTCCGGTATCACCTTAACGGGACTTATCGTTTAGGAATCCAACGAGGGTGATTCCTCGGATTCCTCATCGACATGGAAACCACACGGATGCCCTGGTTTACCGTACCGTGTTTAAAGACGTATCGATCCCCGAGGCCGGACGTCGCCAGGAACAAAGGCGTGCGGCCAGAGGTATCGTGCGTCTGAGGACACTTTATAGTTACTACTACACATGTTGGATAGAGACGGGTTGACCCTGAGGGGTACCCGCGAGTGCCTTTGAGGCGTGAGCTGTGGAGTCGGGTGACCAGTGAGGGTACCCGCGAGATAACTACGAAGCGTGGCCGGTCCTGTAAGGTCCTTGTCACAAGTCTTCGAGACGGGACGTCGGGGCCACCGGTGTGGTGGCAACGCTCGTTACCGCGCGCTCCCAATCCACTAAGCGATTTGGATATTTGATCCGAGGGGCCTTCGGGTCCGATAGCACTAACCACAACGTGGGTGTGAGTGGGTGCTCTGCGTCGTATACTTCAGCCGGAGTCGTCACGACGTCAGCGATTGAGCGGCCCGTTCGGATTGGACCCAGAATGCAACTGCGTGCTTGTATAAGGGGTTGCTAGGTCTGCTACCGAACGGCCTCGCAACGTGCAGGAGCGTCCGGGGCGATGGTCCGAGACCCCCGGGGGCATAGGCTTAGTCCGGCGTGCTCGATCCTCTCTGGCGGTTTCCGGTCGGGTTGCGTCGTGTTGTTTAGCCGAGGCCGGGCAGGACCCAGCAAGTGTGTCCGGCCGGAGTTAAGCGAGCGTGGTGGGTAAGTTGGTGCACCCCTGCAGGGAAGAAAACATCTATCGATAGCCTGTCCTACGGTAACGGACACTCGGAGTTGTATCCACTTCGGTACAACTAGAACTGGTGACTTGAGATATGAGGTAGGGCTCTGGGATTGCTTTCTCGCAGGGAGTCGAGGAAGGATCCCCGGCCGAGGTTGTATTACTATGAACACTTTACATTATGATGTACTAATCTGCACCCTTCTAATTGCTGCAAGACCCTGAAGATGCTAGTCTTCGTCAGGACTAGGCTTTTCCCCTCTCTACTCTGGCTTTCTGCAGACTAGTCCACCCACATAAAGCCTCCTTTGAAAATGATGCATTGCTTAGTATAGATCTGATGTAAGTCTTGCTGAGTACTTTGGATGAGTACTCACGGTTGCTTGCTTCCCCTTTTGTCTTACCCGCATGGAAACCAGACGACGGAGCCATGGTGCCTGCAGCCCCCGTTGACGACTACTACTACCAGCCCGAGGCTGGCTACTACTACTACCCGGCCGGCGAGTACTTCTACGAGGAGCCGGCGGACGACGACCAGGAGTAGGATCGGAGGTCCCAGGCAGGAGGCCTGCGCCTTTTCGATCATAGCTTTTCTTTTGCCCCGCCTGTGTAACAGGCCTATTTCAGTACTGTGTTGTATCTGTACCCAGATACCTAACGCTTCCGCTAACCTTGTATATGACACTTGTTATGTATTCGAGCCCTCGAGGCCCCTGGCTTGTAATATATAACTTGTATGTATTTATTTATGTTTTAGAGTTGTGTTGTGATTCCTTCACGTGAGTCCTTAGGCTTGATCGTGTGCATTTGCGTGTATGATTAGTGCACGATTGAGCCGGGGTCGTCACAGGTTGGTATCAGAGCCGACTGCCTGTAGGAACCCCTTTCCAACTCCTTGGTCGAAGTTGAGTCTAGAGGTCAAAAACTGTTTTACTAACTTGGCTGTGTGGCTTATGGCCCCACGTCGCCACTTGGGTGGTGTAGCTTCTTTTATTCCTCGTCTATACTCTGGGACTCTTCTCTCTCGTCTATTCGGGTTAAGTTTTACTAACTCCATTAGGTTCTCGTTTTCACATCTACCCGGAGAGCTGGATATCAGTGCGGTTTCTTATCATTGACCTGATTAGTCTGATAATCATTCCTTTCCATTTGTTTGTTTAACCTTTCTTACCAAGTTCTGTTTAAATATCATCAGGACTTGACAAGTCTGATTCTTCTTCTTTCAGATGGATCCTCTGTTTCCACCTCGCCCGGAGACTCAGCTTGTGCTTCGCACCTGGGCTCGAGATGCCCCTGGGTTTCCGGCCATTCTAGTCGCTCTCCTGACCAGGCTGGGCTACCGCTGGTACCCCGAGTACATGGTCTACGAGGAGTATCGCGAGTTCAACCAGGAGCAGTATTATGCTGATGTTCGTATCTACGACCGGCAGGATGACTCAGGCACTGAGCTGTACCGCTTCCGCGGTAGCGGCGTGACGGTTGCAATGGCAGTCCATGATGCTGCCTACGCTGCTGTCGTACGCCTCAGAGGAGAGCACAGAGATAGCTTGGATGCCTCTGAGTTTCGGTACATTCCGTATGCACCTGCTGGAGATGAGACTGGATACTACTCAGCTATCTGTGCCCCGTACGAGAGTCGACGTTATGACCCGCAGGTTCTGATTCAGCACACTCAGGCGATGGATCGAACTGCTCGGGCCCTGGCGGTTGAGTTGTCCATCACTCGGACAACTCTCTACCAGACGTTGACGCAGTTGGTACCGGCTGTCCAAGCAGGGACACTTCCTCAGTCTATCCTTTGCCCGCGCAGGATCAACACACCTCCAGGTGTCGAGTGGCCTGCGGTTGGAGGTTACACGCCAGTTCGTGGACCTCTGATTCCCGTCCGAGACCGGGTTCTGCATCAGAGTGCACATGGAGCTCAGGATCCTTCTGCGATCGAGATCCGCCGTCCGCACTTGCAGCTACCCCGTTTCAGTTCCTTTCTCCGACGTTGATGTAGCCTTTGCTATGTCTCGTTGTGTACTTCCTTACCGCGGTCTGCGCGCCGCCTACTATGTCTAGTTTTTGATTTTGCGCCGTTATGCTGCCCGTTTGTAACCGACGTTATGTACGAACCCGTATGTCATGATGTGTATGATGTTGTATTTATTGCACTTCCCTTATGTCGTGCATATTTACTTCATTGTTGAATTCATGCAATGTGTATTCTTGTCGCTAAACCACCCCTGTTGGAATTATCAGGATGGCTAATAACAATGATCCCCCTGCACCTCCGCCTCCGCCTCCGCCGCCAGACTATATTTTTGCCGTAATGCAGACCATTGACTTGCAGCGTCAGGTGCTGCAGGGTATGCTCAACCAGATGCCCCAGATCAACGCCAATGCTCAGCATCAGCCAACCGCTATCACTCTGCAAGAATTTGTGCGGCTCAGTCCAACGGTATTTCGCAGTGCCGCCAACCCCTTGGATGCCGATGATTGGCTGCGAGACATATTCTTTGAGCTGGATTCTGCCGCCGTGTCCCCTGACAACTATGTCAAATTCGCGACGTATTTCCTGAAGGGTCCGGTGGCCCAATGGTGGGACACTCACCGGAACACAGTGCCTGCTGGAACTATCATTACCTGGGCAGACTTCAAGACTGCCTTCCGTGCTCGGTACATCCCGGAAGGGGTTATCGACCGCAAGCGTACGGAGTTTCGCAACCTGGTTCAGGGCAACAAGTCAGTTGATGCTTATCAGCGGGAGTTCCTGGAACTGTCCCGCTACGCTGAGGAGGATATTGCTACTGACGCAAGACGCCAGGAGAAGTTCAGGCGCGGACTTCATCATGATATTCTGCTTGCTCTAGTGGCACTGGACTTTCCGGACTTCGCCACTTTAGTGAACAAGGCCATTCAGGTTGAAACTGGACTCAAGCTACACAAGGACGCTCTTAAGCGCTCTCGCGAGTCGGGCTCATCTTCGGGCTCGTCTTCTCAGAAGCGCCGCATATGGATTCCTCAGAGCATGTATCGTCCAAACGCTCCAGTGTACAGGCCTTCTTATGCTGCACCTCGTCTGCCTCCTCCACCGCCAATGCAGTACAGGCCTGCAGTCCCAGCACCTCGAGCACCTGCGATTCGTCCAGAGAGTGGACTCTGCTTCAAGTGTGGCCGTCCGGGTCACCGTGTCAGAGACTGTCCGCAGGTTCAGGGTCAGCTGGCTCTTCCATCTGCTGGCCGTGGCAGTGGGCGTGGAGTTCTTCCGCAGCGCAACAATAATACCAGGCCTTCGTATGCTCGTGGTGGTCAGCTTCACCACGTCAATCTGAGTGAAGACCCAGAGCAGCCAGCCACAGTGATGGGTACACTTCTTGTTAATTCCGTAACTGCTAATGTTTTGTTTGATACTGGTGCATCTGATTCTTTCATATCAGAACCATTTGCATTTAAACATGGCTTTAAGCAAGATAAACTATATCACACGGTATCCGTACAAACCTCCGCGGGTCAGTGCAAAGCTACCTTATTCTGTCCGGAAGTGGTAGTGGAGATAGAAGAAAGGAAGTTTCAGGCACACCCCATTGTCCTAAAATCCTGCGGCATCGACCTTATCCTAGGAATGGATTGGTTGGAGGCTCACGAGGCCCAAATTGATTGTGCCACCAAGACTGTACGTCTTCGGCACCCCTCGAATCAACTCGTGAATTGCCGCGCTCGTATATCCCATAATGCCGAGGCTCAAATCTATGCCTCAAATGCATTGAATGCTTCACCACTTGAAGGGCTCGAAAGCATACCAGTTGTATGTGATTTCCCGGATGTCTTCCCAGAAGAACTTCCAGGAATACCCCCTGCTCGAGCCGTCGAATTTGTTATTGACTTGAAGCCGGGTACTACTCCTATTGCAAAGCGTCCTTACAAGATGCCACCGCATGAGCTCCTTGAGCTTAAGGAGGAAATCGACAAGTCACTCAAGAAGGGCTTCATTCGTCCAAGTTCCTCTGCCTGGGGAGCACCATCTCTTTTTGTCAAGAAGAAAGATGGTACGAATAGGCTGGTCCAAGATTACCGTCCTATTAACCAGGCAACCATCCAGAACAAATATCCGCTTCCTCGGATCAATGACTTATATGATCAACTGGCTGGATCATCGGTGTTCTCTAAACTCGACTTGAGGTTGGGTTATCACCAGATCCGTGTTCGCGAAGAGGATATTCCAAAGACTGCATTTGTTACTCGCTATGGCTCTTATGAGTACACTGTCATGTCTTTTGGACTGACTAATGCTCCAGCTACCTTCTCCCGCCTGATGAATTATATATTCATGGATTACCTCGACAAGTTCGTCGTGGTATATCTGGATGATATTCTGGTATTCTCGAAGAACAAGGAAGAACACGTCGAACATCTTCGCCTTGTTCTGGAGAAGCTGCGAGAGCATCAGCTTTATGCTAAGTTTTCCAAATGCGAGTTCTGGCTTTCTGAAGTAACCTACCTTGGACATGTGATTTCCAAGGATGGCATTGCCGTTAATCCGGAACGGGTTCAGGCTATTCTTGACTGGACTCCTCCGAAGAATGTCAAGCAAGTGAGAAGTTTTCTCGGCCTTGCAAGCTATTGTCGTCGCTTCGTCGAGAACTTTTCCAAGATTGCCAAGCCCCTGACTAATCTGCTTCACAAAGGCGTTAAGTTTGAGTGGACAGATAAATGCCAGGAAAGCTTTCAAGCTCTTAAGGACAAGCTCGTTTCTGCACCAGTGCTTGCTCCTCCAGATTCTCGCAAGGACTTCGTGATATATTGCGACGCCTCTCGTCAAGGCTTAGGTTGTGTCCTAATGCAAGAACGAAGAGTAATTGCTTATGCATCACGTCAATTGCGTCCGCATGAAGAGAATTATCCAGTGCATGATCTTGAACTTGCTGCAGTGATCTTTGCATTGAAGCTATGGCGACATTACCTTCTCGGTAACCGGTGTGAGATTTATACTGATCATCAAAGCCTGAAATATTTATTCACTCAGCCGGATCTTAATCTCCGCCAACAGCGATGGTTGGAAACTATTTCTGAATACGACTGCGGTATTTCTTATACCCCTGGCAAGGCTAATGTGATGGCCGATGCCTTGAGTCGCAAGTCATACAGCACCAACCTCAAGGTTAAGCGAGCTCAGCCTCGTCTTTATGAGGAGTTACGCAAGCTGAATCTGCATATCGTTCCACATGGTTCGCTTAATGACCTTGTGATACAGCCGGATCTTGAGAAGGCTGTCAAGGTAGCGCAAACCAAAGATGCTTACGTTGATGTTGTGAAACAGGAACTGCATCTTCCGAAATACAGGGATTTCTCAATATCCGAAGATGGAACCTTGTATTTCAGAGGCCGCATCGTGGTAACGCGTTTCGAGCTTATGACTGACAAGGTCATGAAGGAGGCACATGATACACCGCTGTCTATTCATCCTGGTAGTACTAAGATGTATCGTGATCTCCGCCAAAGGTACTGGTGGCCTAATATGAAGCGGGATATTGCTCGTTTTGTTGCTGAATGCGATGTCTGTCGTCGCGTGAAGGCAGAACATCAGAAGCCTGCTGGACTTCTGCAACCTCTTCCTATTCCGCTGTGGAAATGGGATAAGGTGCAAATGGATTTCATTACTGGCTTTCCTAAGTCCCAGAAGGGTAACGATGCCATTCTTGTCGTCGTCGATCAACTCTCAAAGGTTGCACACTTCCTGCCAGTCAAGGAGACTATCACTGCTAGCCAGTTAGCCGAACTGTATATCTCCCGAATTGTATCCCTCCACGGAATTCCGAAGGAGATCAGTACGGACCGTGGCACCCTGTTCACTTCCGAGTTCTGGGAAAGTTTTCAAGAAGCTTTGGGAACTCATATCAACTGGAGTTCAGCTTATCACCCCCAGTCCCAAGGTCAAGTTGAACGAGTCAATCAAGTGCTTGAAGATATGCTGCGAGCTTGTGTTATATCCTTCGGCAAGAAATGGGAAGAATCCCTTCCATATGCCGAGTTCTCGTATAACAACAGCTATCAAGCAAGCTTGAAGATGGCTCCCTTTGAAGTTCTGTACGGACGTAAGTGTCGAACCCCTCTGAACTGGTCAGAAACTGGGGAACGACAAGTTATTGGTCCGGACATTATTCAACACGCCGAAGAGCAAGTCCGTACAGTGCGTGAAAATCTCAAGGCGGCTCAAGACCGTCAGAAGAGCAACTATGATCGCAAGCGATGGGGATTGACTTATCAACCAGGTGATCAAGTTTATCTTCGTGTCACCCCTATGAAGGGCACGCACCGTTTCGGCGTCAAGGGCAAGTTAGCTCCACGCTACATTGGTCCCTTCCCCGTGGTTGCTAGACGTGGATTCGTGGCTTACAAATTGCAATTGCCGCCGCAATTCTCGCATATCCACGATGTGTTCCATGTGTCGCAACTTCGACGATCCTTCAAGGAGTCCCCGCATCGTGCTGTGGATCACGAGATGCTCGAGCTTCAAGATGATCTTTCTTATAAGGAGCATCCGATCCGCATCCTCGATCAAGCCGAACGTCGGACCCGTCAGAAGACAACCAAGTTCCTGAAGGTGCAGTGGTCGAATCACACTGAAGATGAAGCCACTTGGGAACGCGAGGAAAATCTTCGGGCGGAATACCCCGACCTCTTTGCTTCTACCTCCTAAGTTCTCGGGACGAGAATTTCTTTTAGAGGAGGAGAATTTGTAACACCCCCTTGTATTAAGCACTGTGACATTTGGTTAATCATGCCATGTCATGCTAATTTGCAATGCTAATCGCAGTGGTAAAACAAGTCAACTCAAATTTGCCCCTGAAAATTCAAATTCAAATTCAAGTGCAAAATAAAGTTGTTCCAAAAATTATGGAAAAATGTTCATTAATTAGCAAATATTCCAAAACAATTGATGTTGAGGAAAACAACATCACCAGCAACTCCAAATGTGGGCTAGGGCATTAAACAGTGCAATATCAGCACTTAAATATGTCAATTCACTTTTGTAAATTTCAAAAATGATCCAAATAAGCCCAAACCAATTTTTGCTGTTAAGGAATATTGCTAGGACATTTTTGGACCAGGTAACACATTTTATAAAAGTGTTTTGGTGGTCCTATCTTTTTGCTTTCCTCTCTGGTCCAGAAATTTAGGAAAAAAAAGAGGTGAGGAGCGTTACCTGACGCCAGCGGCGTGGCCCAGGCCAGCCCAGCCCGCCTCCCTCACCTGCTCCCTCCTCGTGTCGCCGCCGCCGTGGTCGCCGCGCTCGCCACCGCGCCCCCGCCGACACCTGCCGCCACAGGGCCGGAGAGGGGATAAGGCCTTGCCCCTGCTCCTCCCCGAGCCTATCCGCTCCATTCCCCCTCGCCTCGCCGCTCTCTCCCTCACTCCTCCCCTCTCAGATCCGAGCGCGTCCGAGCGCCTCGTCGCCGTTCGTCCGCCATCGTCGCCGTCACCGTTTCCTCCTCGGCCCCTCACCGTGTCCAACGCGTTCGCGGGGCCCGACTACGCCGTCCCCGAGCCAGAGCCGAAGCCGGGAGCTACGGGAATGAGCTCCAGTCGCCGCCCCCTTTCGCTTCGGACCCCGACGAGCCGGCGCCGTCTCCGGTCGCCCCACGCCTGCTGCGAGCAGGCGCACATCGGCTCCCCCCTCTGTGAGCTCCTCTCGCCCTCCCTGCTCCTCCTTCTCCTCCCTAGGTAGCCGTAGTGGCCGCGCCACTTTTGGCCGAGCTCGCCTCCGCCGAGCTCGTCGCCGGCCGCGTTCCCGCGACAGAACCACCGCGCCAACATGTCCATCTTGTTCGCCCGCGCGCGTAGACGCCGCACGTGCCTAGCCCCGCTCTTTTTGCTCGCCGTTGCACCCTTTGCGAGCTCGCCGTGCTTCGGGTCTCCGCCGCGGCTTAACGCCGACGAGGCTCCGGCCACCCCCGAGCCGTGCCGCTACCACTATTCGCCTCTGCACCGTCGACCCCTTCGAGCGCAGTTAGCCGCGCGGCCAACGGAGCCCCCTAGCACCGTTTTCCATCGGCGCCCGTAAGCCACCGCCGCCGGCGACGGTGCAGCGCCCCACTCCGGCCACGCCAGCCCTCGCCACCGCCATGGTTGGACGCGGTGCTGCCCGCGCGTTCGAACGCGCCCAGCCACGGCCCGAACGGGCCCCCGTACGCGATTTCCGACGAGCTCCCGAGAGCGCCGCCGCGATTTGGCACCCGCCGGCGTTTAAACGCCGACCGGCCGACGTGGCTCAGGTGGGGACCACCCCTGGGTCACTGCCAGTGGCCCCCACGGGCCCCAGTTGACCAGTTGACTTGGTCAACTGGCTGACTGGGCACCTCTGGCCCACTGACGTGTGGGCCCCGCTCGAAAAACGTTTTTTTTAAAAAATAATTAAAATGTTTTAGTCTAAATGTTAATTAGTTAATTAATTAATTAGTGTTAATGACTCACTGACATGTGGGGTCCACCCCACTAAACAGCCCTGTTAATTTAGTTAATACGCTGTTAGAGCCAGAGAGGCTGACAGGTGGGTCCCACCTGTCAGTTTGACTGGTCAGCTGCTGCTGACGCAGTGCTGACGTCACTGCTGACGCAGTGCTGACGTCACTGCTGACGCAGTAAGTCCTTTTCTGTTTTAAAATAATTCCAGAAATTGTTATAATCTTCGAAAAATTCATATCTTTTTATCCGTAGCTCGGATGGAAAAACTTTCTACATGAAAGTTGCTCAGAACGACGAGACGAAGCCTACCGTGCTACTTGTTTCCGTGTCGGGACCCTCTACGGAGGTGAACCCGCAACTTTTAGCCCGTTTCCGGTAGATGAATAGTGCACATACACCGGTTAATAATCCCAGTTAATTCCTAAAAATAACTAATATAACTTAGACATGTTTTTAGGCAACCCTGCACTGCACATTAGCCTAGCACGCTTTGTGATGCTTGTATTCTGTGTATTTATCTGTTTCTTCCCCCCCTCTTCTCTCTCGGTAGAGTCCGACGCTGACGCCGCTCCAGAGACCGACGCCGTCCCGGTGATTGGTTCCCCCTCTGACGACCTTGCTTTTGCCACCGAGCAACCAGGCAAGCAACCCCCCCCCTCGATCATTCCGATATCGCCTATGTCTATTCCCTCTTATTCTTGCATTAGAATTGCTGCTACTGCTGCTGCTCCTATTACTGCTGCATAGCCTGTTTTTGCAATACTGTTGATACCTGTCTTTATTCATAAACTGCTTAGTATAGGTTGGGTAGCACTGCTGTGGCCCCGCATTCTCGTAGTGGCCTCGCTTAGTACCCTTGCCTCGATCAAGCGATCGAGCCCCTTCCCCTGACCTTCTTCACATCACCACACACCCCCTAGTATGCTCGACTCCGCAGAGTTAACATCGGGTGATGAGGGTGATACCTCCGAACTCACTTCCGATGTTGTCCCTGTAGTATAGCTAGCTCGTTGTGGGTTACCGAGGGTGATTCCTCTTCCCACTTCCGACTTAGCTTTTGTCGTGCATCCGCTATGGTGATTACCGCCGAGGGTGATTCCTCCGGTATCACCTTAACGGGACTTATCGTTTAGGAATCCAACGAGGGTGATTCCTCGGATTCCTCATCGACATGGAAACCACACGGATGCCCTGGTTTACCGTACCGTGTTTAAAGACGTATCGATCCCCGAGGCCGGACGTCGCCAGGAACAAAGGCGTGCGGCCAGAGGTATCGTGCGTCTGAGGACACTTTATAGTTACTACTACACATGTTGGATAGAGACGGGTTGACCCTGAGGGGTACCCGCGAGTGCCTTTGAGGCGTGAGCTGTGGAGTCGGGTGACCAGTGAGGGTACCCGCGAGATAACTACGAAGCGTGGCCGGTCCTGTAAGGTCCTTGTCACAAGTCTTCGAGACGGGACGTCGGGGCCACCGGTGTGGTGGCAACGCTCGTTACCGCGCGCTCCCAATCCACTAAGCGATTTGGATATTTGATCCGAGGGGCCTTCGGGTCCGATAGCACTAACCACAACGTGGGTGTGAGTGGGTGCTCTGCGTCGTATACTTCAGCCGGAGTCGTCACGACGTCAGCGATTGAGCGGCCCGTTCGGATTGGACCCAGAATGCAACTGCGTGCTTGTATAAGGGGTTGCTAGGTCTGCTACCGAACGGCCTCGCAACGTGCAGGAGCGTCCGGGGCGATGGTCCGAGACCCCCGGGGGCATAGGCTTAGTCCGGCGTGCTCGATCCTCTCTGGCGGTTTCCGGTCGGGTTGCGTCGTGTTGTTTAGCCGAGGCCGGGCAGGACCCAGCAAGTGTGTCCGGCCGGAGTTAAGCGAGCGTGGTGGGTAAGTTGGTGCACCCCTGCAGGGAAGAAAACATCTATCGATAGCCTGTCCTACGGTAACGGACACTCGGAGTTGTATCCACTTCGGTACAACTAGAACTGGTGACTTGAGATATGAGGTAGGGCTCTGGGATTGCTTTCTCGCAGGGAGTCGAGGAAGGATCCCCGGCCGAGGTTGTATTACTATGAACACTTTACATTATGATGTACTAATTTGCGCCCTTCTAATGCTGCAAGACCCTGAAGATGCTAGTCTTCGTCAGGACTAGGCTTTTCCCCTCTCTACTCTGGCTTTCTGCAGACTAGTCCACCCACATAAAGCCTCCTTTGAAAATGATGCATTGCTTAGTATAGATCTGATGTAAGTCTTGCTGAGTACTTTGGATGAGTACTCACGGTTGCTTGCTTCCCCTTTTGTCTTACCCGCATGGAAACCAGACGACGGAGCCATGGTGCCTGCAGCCCCCGTTGACGACTGCTACTACCAGCCCGAGGCTGGCTACTACTACTACCCGGCCGGCGAGTACTTCTACGAGGAGCCGGCGGACGACGACCAGGAGTAGGATCGGAGGTCCCAGGCAGGAGGCCTGCGCCTTTTCGATCGTAGCTTTTTTATTTTGCCCCGCCTTTGCAAAAGGCCTATCTTCTTCTGTGATATATCTGCCCCCAGATATCTAACGCTTCCGCTGACTATGTGTATGGCACTTGTTATGTATTCGAGCCCTCGAGGCCCCTGGCTTGTAATATATAACTTGTATGTATTTATTTATGTTTTAGAGTTGTGTTGTGATTCCTTCACGTGAGTCCTTAGGCTTGATCGTGTGCATTTGCGTGTATGATTAGTGCACGATTGAGCCGGGGTCGTCACAAGGAGTTTGTCCGGCCACATGAGGACCCCCCCGATCCAGGACTCCCTCATTATGGGCTGTTATTACACATTATGTCACAATAATTATGCCTTTTCTCTCTTATTTTACAAGGTTTATGATACGTCCATTTTGCATCATGCTTATAAGTTGCTATTTATTGCATTATGGGCTGTTCATACATGTTTTGTCACAATACTTATGCCTTTTCTCTCTTATTTTACAAGGTTTACATGAAGAGGGAGAATGCCGGCAGCTGGAATTCTGGGCTGGAAAAGGAGCAAACTCTGGAAACCTATTCTGCACAACTCCAAAAGCCCTGAAACTCCACAGAACATCATTTCGGAAAATATAAAAAATATCCGGCAAAAGAAACCCACGAGAGGGGCCACCGGCTGGCCTCGAGGGTGGGGGGCGCGCCCGCCTTTCCCAGGGCGCGCCCCCCTGCCTCGAGGGCCAGCCGTCAGGCCCCCGGTGCCCATCTTCTCCTATATGAAGCGTTTTGACCTGGAAAAAAATCATAGAGAGGCTTTCGGGACCAGACGCCGACGTCTCGAGGCGGAACCGAGGCGGAAACCAATCTAGGGCTCCGGTAGAACTGTTCTGCCGGGGATACTTCCCTCCGGGAGGGGGAAATCGTCACCGCCGTTATCACCAGCAACTCTCCCATCTTGGGGAGGGCTATCTTCATCAACATCTTCACCAACACCATCTCCTCTCAAACCCTAGTTCATCTCTTGTATCCAATCTTTGTACCCAAACCTCAGATTGGTACCTGTGGGTTGCTAGTAGTGTTGATTACTCCTTGTAGTTGATGCTAGTTGGTTTATTTGGTGGAAGATCATATGTTCAGATCCATTATGCATATTAATACCCCTCTGATCATGAAAAATATTATGTCTTGTGAGTAGTTACTTTTGTTCCTGAGGACATGGGAGAAGTCTTGCTATTAGTAGTCATGTGAGTTTGGTCTTCGTTCGATATTTTGATGAGATGTATGTTGTCTCTCCTCTAGTGGTGTCATGTGAACGTTGACTACATGACACTTCACCATTATTTGGGCCTAGAGGAAGGCATTGGGAAGTAATAAGTAGATGATGGGTTGCTAGAGTGACAGAAGCTTAAACCCTACCTTATGCGTTGCTTCGTAAGGGGCTGATTTTGATCCATATGTTTCATGCTATGGTTAGGTTTACCTTAATACTTCTTTTGTAGTTGTGGATGCTTGCATTAGAGGTTAATCATAAGTGGGAGGCTTGTCCAAGTAAGGGCAGCACCCAAGCACCGGTCCACCCACATACCAAATTATCAAAGTACAGAACGCGAATCAGACGATCGTGATGAAAACTAGCTTGACGATAATTCCCATGTGTCCTCGGGAGCGCTTTACCTTATATAAGAGTCTGTACAAGCTTGTCCTTTGCTACAAAAAGGATTGGGCCACCTTGCTGTACCTTATTTACTTTTACCGTTTGTCACTTGCTACCAGTTATTTTATCACAAAACTATCTGTTACCTATAATTTCAGTGCTTGCAAAAAATACCTTACTAAAAACTGCCTATCATTTCCTTCTGCTCCTCGTTGGGTTCGACACTCTTACTTATCGAAATGACTACGATATATCCCCTACACTTGTGGGTCATCAAGACTCTTTTCTGGCGCCGTTGCCGGGGAGTGAAGCGCCTTTGGTACGTGGAATTTGGTAAGGAAAAATTTATATAGTGTGCTGAAATTTATTGTCACTTGTTACTATGGCTCAAAATCCTTTTAGGGGCTTGTTCGGGGTATCTTCACCCCGAGCAGAAGAGCAAAGAGTTTCTCCTCAACCTACTGCACCTATTGAAAATGTTTGCTTTGAGATTCCTTCGGGTATGATAGAGAAGCTGGTTGAAAATCCCTATACAGGAGGAGGAACACTTCACCCCGATTTACATCTAATCTATGTGATGAAGTTTGTGGATTGTTTAAGCTTGCAGGTATGCCTGAGGATGTTATCAATAAGAAGGTCTTCCCTTTATCTTTGAAGGGAGATGCATTTACATGGTTTAGGCTATGCGATGATATGGGATCATGGAACTATAATCGTCTGAAGTTGGAATTTCATCAAAAGTTCTACCCTATGCACCAGGTTCATCGTGATCGTAATTATATTTATAATTTTTGGCTTCGTGAAGGAGAAAGCATCGCTCAAGCTTGGGGGAGGCTTAAGTCAATGTTATATTCAGGCCCCAATCATGAGCTTTCAAGAAAGATGATCATCCAAAATTTTTATGCTCGGCTTTCTCTTAATAATCGCACCATGCTCGATAATTCTTGTTCTGACTCTTTTATGATGAAGACTATTGACTTCAAATGGGATTTATTGGAAAGAATTAAACGCAACTCCGAAGATTGGGATCTCGACGAAGGTAAGGAGTCAGGTATGACCCCTAAGTTTGATTGTGTTAAAGTTTTTATGGATACCAATGTTTTCCGTGAGTTTAGCACTAAATATGGACTTGACTCTGAGATAGTAGCTTCTTTCTATGAGTCCTTTGCTACTCATGTTGATCTCCCCAAGGAGAAGTGGTTTAAATACCATCCCCCTATTGAAGTAAAAGTAGTTGAACCTATTAAAGTTGAAGAAAAGACTATCACTTATAATGTTGATCCTGTTATTCCTACCGCTTATATTGAGAAACCACCTTTCCCTGTTAGGATAAAGGATCATGCTCAAGCTTCAACTGTAGTTCGTAAGAGTAATACTAGAACACGTACATCCTGTGAGCAAATTAAAGTTGAACCTAGTGTTGCTATGGTTAAAGATCTCTTGGTAGAAGATTTAGATGGACATGTTATTTATCTCCAAGAAGAGTCTGCTAGGCTAGCCAAACCCAATGCTAGGAATAAACATAAACCTGTTGTGGGCTTACCTATTATCTCTGTCAAGATAGGAGATTATTGCTATCATGGTTTATGCGACGTAGGTGCTAGTGCGAGTATTATCCCTCTTGATTTGTATAACAAAATTATGCATGATATTGCACCTGTTGAGTTAGAAGGTATTCATGTTACTATTAAGCTCACTAATAGAGATACTATTTCACCAGTCAGGATTGTTAGAGATATTGAAGTCTTGTGTGGGAAGGTTAAATACCCTGCTGATTTTCTTGTTCTTAGTTCCCCACAAGATGCATTCTGTCCCATTATATTTGGTAGACCCTTCTTGAATATCGTTAATGCCAAGATAGACTGCGTGAAAGACATTGTCACAGTTGGAATAGGGGATATGTCTCATGATTTTAACTTTGCTAAATTCCATAGACAACCCCTTGAAAAATCACCACCCAGTAAGGATGAAATTATTGGTCTTGCTTCTATTGCCGTGCCACCTAATGATCCCTTAGAACAATACTTGCTAGACCATGAAAATGATATGCATATGAATGAGAGAAGGGAAATAGATGAAATATTCTTTAAACATGGACCCATATTGAAAAACAACTTGCCTGTTGAAATCCTAGGGGATCTTCCTCCACCCAAGGGTGATCCCGTGTTTGAACTTAAACCTTTACCTGATAATCTTAAGTATGTTTATCTTGATGAAAAGAAGATATATCCTGTTATTATTAGTGCTAATATTTCAGAGCAGGAAAACGAGAAATTATTGAAACCTCAGAAGAAGCACCGAGCTGCTATTGGATATACTCTGGATGATCTTAAGGACATTAGTCCCACTATATGCCAACACAAGATAAAATTGGAAGAAAATGCTAAAGCAGTTATTGATCATCAGCGACGGTTAAATCCTAAGATGAAAGAAGTGGTAAGGAAGGAAATACTAAAGCTCCTAGAAGAATGTATTATCCATCCAGTTGCTGACAGCCAGTGGGTAAGTCTTGTCCATTGTGTTCCTAAGAAAGGAGATATGACTGTCGTTCCTAATGATAAAGATGAATTGATCCCTCTAAGGATAGTTACAGGTTATAGGACGGTAATTGATTTCTGTAAGTTAAATAAAGCTACTAAGAAAAATCATTACCCCTTGCCATTTATTGACCAAATGCTAGAAAGGTTATCCAAACATACTCATTTCTGCTTTCTAGATGGTTATTCTGGTTTCTCTCAAATACCTGTGTCAAAAGGGGATCAAGAAAAGACCACCTTTACTTGTCCTTTTGGTACCTTTGCTTATAGACGTATGCCTTTTGGTTTATGTAATGCACCTGCTACCTTTCAAAGATGCATGATGGCTATATTCTCTGATTTTTGTGAAAAGATTGTTTAGGTATTCATGGATGATTTCTCCGTTTACGGAACTTCTTTTGATGATTGCTTAAGCAACCTTGATCGAGTTTTGCAGAGATGTGAAGACACTAATCTGGTCTTGAATTTGGAGAAGTGCCACTTTATGGTTAATGAAGGCATTGTCTTGGGACATAAAATTTCTGAAAGAGGTATTGAAGTTGACAAAGCTAAAGTTGATGCTATTGAAAGGATGCCATGCCCAAAGGTATACGAAGTTTCCTTGGTCATGCCGGGTTTTATAGGAGGTTCATTAAGGACTTCTCCAAAATCTCCAGGCCTCTGACTAATCTCTTACAGAAAGATATTCCTTTTGTCTTTGATGATGATTGTCTAGAAGCATTCGAAATACTTAAGAAAGCATTGATCTCTGCACCTATTGTCCAACCTCCTGACTGGAATTTACCCTTTGAGATTATGTGCGATGCTAGTGATTATGTTGTAGGAGCTGTTCTAGGGCAAAGAGTTGATAAGAAATTGAATGTTATCCAGTATGCTAGTAAAACTCTAGATAGTGCCCAAAGAAATTATGCTACCACCGAGAAAGAATTTTTAGCAGTTGTATTTTCTTGTGATAAGTTTAGATCCTACATCGTTGATTCTAAAGTAACTATTCACACTGATCATGCTGCTATCAAATACCTTATGGAAAAGAAAGATGCTAAACCTAGACATATTAGATGGGTTCTCTTGCTGCAAGAATTTGAATTGCATATTATTGATAGAAAGGGGGCTGAGAACCCCGTAGCGGATAACCTGTCTAGGTTAGAGAATATACTTGATGACCCACAACCTATTGATGATAGCTTTCCCGATGAACAACTAGCTGTCATAAGTACTTATCGTACTACTCCTTGGTATGCTGATTATGCTAATTACATTGTTGCTAAGTTTATACCTCCTAGATTCACATACCAGCAAAAGAAAATGTTCTTTTATGATTTGAGACATTACTTCTGGGATGACCCACATCTTTATAAAGGAGTAGATGGTATCATTAGACGCTGTGTACCTGACCATGAACAGGAACAAATCCTACGCAAGTGCGACTCTGAAGCTTATGGAGGACACCATGCGAGAGATAGAACTGCACACAAGGTATCACAATCCGGTTTTTCACTACTAGAAAAACGGCTATAGGTAATATCACTGTTAGTGGCGCACCAGAGATGTGGTGCGCCACTACTATATAGCAGTGGCGCACCACAAACAGGTGCTCCACTAATAGTGACATTACTAGTGGCGCACCAGGTGTGGGGTGCGCCACTACTATTTTTTTGAACAGTAACCAGCCATGCCCAGGCTTACCAGTGGCGCACCAGGACAAGGTGCGCCACTACTATTTTTGATAGTAGTGGCGCACCTTGCCCTGGTGCGCCACTACTATTTTTTTGAACAGTAGCCAGCCATGCCCAGGATTACCAGTGGCGCACCAGGCCAAGGTGCGCCACTACTATTTTTGATAGTAGTGGCGCACCTTGCCCTGGTGCACCACTGGTAAGGCTGGGCATGGTGGTCCAAAAAAAAACATAGCAGTGGCCCACCCACGGCTCGTCTCCCACCCACCCCAATCCCATCCCTCCCCTCGTCTCCCGCATCGCCGCCGCCGCCAACCACCCACCACCTCACCCTTCCCAAGCCTCGCCGCCGGCGGCCTCTCCACCTCCTCTCCGCTCCCTCCCTCCCTCCACGCGCTCGGCCGCCCCCATGGACCACCTCGCCGGGAGGCTCACCGCGGCCTCGGTCTCCTCCGCCGACGACCCCGCCCCCGCCCCCGCCTCCGTCCCCGCCGCGGGAGGGGACGGCAACCTCCTCGACGTCATCCGCGCCATCGAGCGCGCCGAGGGCACCATCCGCGACCAGGTGACCCACCCCTCCCCGCCCCCTCCTACGGCAGCTGCAGCATCCCGATGGAGGCCGGCGACGAACCCTAGCCGGCCGCATCGGGATTCACCCCCTGCTCTCGGTGGGGCGCGGCACATGGGGGAGCTTGCTGCGGCGGTGGCCCTCGACGCCGGCGACACCTGCAGCATCTCCCTCCCGTCGGGCTGCAGGAGCTGGACACCCAAGGTACACCTTCTCCTTCCTTTCCCCTCCTCCCAAGACTATAGCTTGCTGATGTGCCGGTTAGTGTTACTGACGGAGGATAAATTTGCGAATATCATCACGGATTAGTCAGGAGGCCGGCATGCAGTTCTTGCTGGTACTGGATTATTTCCTACCGCAACTTGAACTGGCCTCCATGTTTGGTTGAGCATATATATGCAGATGCAGTGTGATTAAATCTCACTAGCAGCAAGCATAGGTGGGGTGTGAGTTTGAAGATAACAGCAGCAGCAATTTAATCCTCCCGCCTAGCCTGCATGTGAGGAACGAATGGAGTCCTTGTGTCTCTCCGTGTGTAAAGCAAAAGCAATCTTGCTCTAAACCTTTTGTTTTCAGTGCTTGTGTGTCTTGTAGCACCATACTCCAGAATCAGTCTGTGTGTAGCTATAATGTTGATGCATGTTTCCTTCCCCGTGTGCAAACTTTTGTTGCTGCTTGGCCTGAGGATTATTAATTAATTTCAGGGTTTACTTTTGTAATTGCATTCTTTCTCCTGCTGACTGATTGACTGGAGCGACCCATAAAAATTATTACTTTTGTAATCGCAGACAGGTGAAGCTATACTTGTAACAGAAGATTTGGAGGTTGCTCCTATGGTGGTCCTAGACGATGGTGAGCTAGGAGGCTGCCGCAGCATCTCTGACCCCCCTCACGACGGGCTGCAGAACCTAGACGGCCATGGTATGCCCCTCCCCTTCCTTCGCCTTTCTGTAGCTTACTTGTGATGCTGTCGCGATTAGATAAATTTCCACGAACGCCGCCTTCGTATTCGAGCTCGCTGGCTGGTGATTAGTCGGAAAAGGACATAATTAGGAGAATAAAAGTTGTAGCTTTATTATCCTCTAGAAGTTCCAGAGGCTCTTAATCTGCACTAGCTTAATCGTTGGCTCAGGAACAGGAGCATATACTTGATATGCCTGATTTTTCTTGAAGGCTTTCTTTAGTTTTTGCAGTCTTTTTTGTTCATAGGAACAGGAAAGTTTTTTCAGAAAAGATGCATCAAACCGTACTTGTTCTCCACGTGAACGACCAGTCAGTAGCCATTGCATTTTGAGAATTCATGACTGAAGAAACTGTTATATAAAAACTGAGCCATTGCATTTTGAGGATGTTTGGTACTTAATATTTGCTTTTAATTCAGAAGAACAAGATAACAGTTTCGCTGTTTGGTACATGCATCAACACTTTCGCTGTTTGGTACTTTAGTATTTTGCTTTCCTTTGTACTGGTATATTATTTTCTCTAGATAAGATGAATGATGGATACCCATTTTTTGTGTGCTTTCTCGCAGCATCATGTATCTAGATGGCAACACTTGATCAGCTGTTGCAGGCTTGTGACTTCATCTTGACTTGATTAGCTAAGCACTCAGATGCTCTACTTTATGGTAGCAAGTTTCAGGTGAGCATAGGTGAGAACAATACTGTAATATGCTTGAGACTTGATCCGGACCATATTAACTATTGCCGGTGATGCTATTATCTACTCTGAATGGCTGATGAATCTATACCTTCCATACCTTTTAATTTAAATTAGATGAACCTTTTCTTTTAATTTAAATTAGATGAACCTTTTTCTTTTAATTTAAATTAACTGAAACTGTTCTTTTAATTTAAATTAACTAAAACTATTCTTTTCATTTAAATTAAAAGAACCTTTTCTTTTAATTTAAATTAACTGAAACTGTTCTTTTAATTTAAATTAAAAGAACCTTTTCTCTTAATTTAAATTAGATGAAACTGTTCTTTTACTACTGCTATCCTAATGAGCTTTTTTATATTTTTTGGATAAAACTAGATTGGTATATCATCTTATGCATTGGAAGAAGAAACAATGTGTATGTTATGCTGCATAATATTGGCAACCTATAATTTGTATGTATTTTAATGTACTAGCCTTCTGTTAAAGCATATCCACTTCCAACTTTCATCGGTTATAAATAGTTTGTTTGTCTTTTTGTTTATTTTGTTACACTTTGCAGGGATAAAGTGAAGAAAAAGAAGAAAATATTACTAGAAGATTAGTTTTAGGATTTTCTTTTATTTCCTTGCAATTTTCCTTTTATTGGATACTTGTAAAGACATTGTAATATTCTTACTATAATAAAAATTATGATTCTATTTCATTTTTTGTTTTTAAATTATTTTTCCTTATAGGTTGTTTTCTGTAAATTTGGATTTTTTTTTGTTTTCCAAATACATTACTAGTGGCGCATTTCAGACCTTATTAGTGGCGCACCTTCCTTTATGACTAGTGGCGCACCTATAAGGCTATTAGTGGCGCACCTAGAGGGAATACCAGTGGAGCACCTAAGGGTTAGTAGTGGCGCACCAGAGGTGCGCCATTACTATCTGGATTACTAATGGCGCACCAGAGGTGCGCCATTACTATCTGTTACTAGTGGCGTGTTAATAGTGGCGCACCTATAGTGCGCCATTACTAACGAAAACAGGTGCGCCACTAATAGGGGTTTTTCTAGTAGTGTTTATTGCCCTACTCTCTTCAAGGATGCCCGTAAGTTTGTCTTATCTTGTGATGAGTGTCAAAGAATAGGTAATATTAGTAGACGTCAAGAAATGCCTATGAATTATTCACTCGTTATTGAACCATTTGATGTTTGGGGCTTTGATTATATGGGACCTTTTCCTGCCTCTAATGGGTACACACATATTTTAGTCGCTGTTGATTACATTACTAAGTGGGTAGAAGCTATTCCAACTAGTAGTGCTGATCACAACACCACTATTAAGATGCTTAAAGAAGTTATATTTCCAAGGTTTGGAGTGCCTAGGTATCTAATGACTGATGGTGGTTCACACTTTATTCATGGTGCTTTCCGTAAGATGCTTGCTAAGTATGATGTCAACCATAGAATTGCATCACCTTATCACCCACAAACTAGTGGTCAAGTAGAACTAAGTAATAGGGAGTTGAAATTAATCTTGCAAAAGACAGTTAATAGGTCTAGAAAGAATTGGTCCAAGAAACTTGATGATGCATTATGGGCCTATAGAACTGCATAAAAAAATCCTATGGGTATGTCTCCATGTAAGATGGTATATGGAAAAGCATGTCACTTACCTCTTGAGCTAGAACATAAGGCATATTGGGCTATTAAAGAGCTCAACTATGATTTCAAACTTGCCGGTGAGAAGAGGCTATTTGACATTAGCTGTCTCGATGAGTGGAGAACCCATGCTTATGAGAATGCCAAACTTTTTAAGGAAAAAGTTAAAAGATGGCATGACAAAAGGATACAAAAACGTGAGTTTAACGTAGGTGATTATGTCTCGCTATTCAACTTTCGTTTAAGATTTTTTGCAGGAAAACTTCTCTCCAAGTGGGAAGATCCTTACGTTATCGAGGAGGTCTATCGTTCCGGTGCCATAAAAATCAACAACTTCGAAGGCACAAATCCGAAGGTGGTGAATGGTCAAAGGATCAAACATTATATCTCAGGTAATCCAATAAATGTTGAAACTAATATTATTGAAACCATAACCCCGGAGGAATACATAAGGGACACTTTCCAGAACGATCCAGCCTCCGAAAAGGAAGAGGTATATGATACGGTAAGTAAACCGACTCCGAAACAGTTCTAAAGGCAATTTTTCTTTGTTTTGGAATATTTAGAAAAATAGAAAAATAAACCGCAGTTCGGAAGAGACACGAGGCTTCCTCGAGTGTGGAGGGCGCGCCCCCCTTCTCAGGGCGTGCCCCCTGCCTCGAGGACACCCCGTGTGCCCCCCGGACTCCGTTTTCTTGTGGGTTACTCCTTTCTTTTGGGAAAAGTTCATTATATATACTCCTGAAGGTTTTGACCTCTGTATCACGCAAAAATCCTCTGTTCTTGTTTCGTGCCGTTTCTGTCGCAGATAAAGGCAACATGTCGTCCCACGATTCGGAGGGAGAAAGTTATGTGGCTGATTCCCTTGCTGACCCTAAGGTCTATGGTGATTTGGAGCATTATGGTTGGACCACGGAAGAAGAAGAGGACCATGATTCAAAGAGGAAGGATTGGACCAGCTCGGATGCAGACGAAGTCCCACTACCTCAACCGGGGGACATGCATGTGGAGTTCAAAAAGTCAAGCCTCCCCGTCAGAGTAAAGAAACCTAAGATCAAATTTATCCCTTTTAACCTCTTGCAGGAAAACAAGCATACATTATGCAAGATGATCTTAAACCCTGAGCAAGAGATCAATGAGCTAAAGGAGCAAAATTTTGCCCTTAAGCGTAAGCTGAGGAAGAAGTCATCATCACCAACCCCGAAGAAGGAGACATAATCATATGGGTATGGGCACTCCCCTTGGCAACTGCCAAGCTTGGGGGAGTGACCCCGGTATCGTATCACCATCACTCCTATCTTTACCGTTTTACTTAGTTTGATCCTTTTGGTAGTATCTTGATCTATTAGAATAAAGTTGGCATGATCTAGTTGTGAGCTTTTTGCTTGGTGAGCTTTATCCTTTGTAATCGAGTCCGTGAGCATAAACTTGCATCAAAACTTGGAAAATAAATTTCTACACATGCATGCAAGCTCATCTACACAGCACCAAGAACTACTAAATACTCACAAATGAAGCCACCAATCAGAAATCTAATTGGAGGGGTGGAGGAATTACATACCAGGGAGTATTTGTTCAAAATCTCAGCTAGAATAATAGGCTATAGAGAGAGATCGAAAATCGCCTCCAAGAACAGCAAGAACGCAAGAACAAGTGCAGAACTCGTGTTTTCGGAGAGAAAGAGAGAGAGAGAGGAAGAAGACTCACCTGGAGGTGGGTCCTGTGGGCCCCAGGCGCCCTATGGGCGCGGCCAGGGGGCAGGCCGCGCCAGCTGGCCGCCTGGGCCACTGGTGGCCCCCCTGGTCAGCCCCAGGTGCCTCTGGGTCACTCCCGGCATGGAAATTTTTATTTTTATTTTTCTGGAATTTTTTTGAAAACTTCACTGTTGAAATTTTTTCGAAGTTCAAAAAGCTGCAAAACTTTCTGAAAACTTAAAGCAGTGATTAGTATTGTGAAGCTTGAAAAACATAAACACTTGGTACAGCAAGGAGAACAAAAGCTAAAACAAATGAAAACATAACAAGCTCAACCTTTTACCTATATAAAACATGCTCACTAGTAAGGTTGATCAAGTCTTACCAACAAACAGGCGATATATAGAGCAAAAAGTATCACCTCTTACGAAGTGATCATTGCACCTTTACTTTAATGGACATTGTCCCCACCATAATAGTTTTGTATTTGTGGTCCACATGTAGTGGACAGTCCCATTCTCCAATCTTCACGGTCTCGATATTTTCTACAGAGTTGAGGCCATGCCTCTTGTCGGTCTTCTTTGGAAAATACACCGTGTGTTCTTTATCATTCACGTTGAAGGTAACCTTTCCTTTATTGCAATCAATAATAGCACCTGCGGTGTTATGAAAAGGTCTACCAAGAATAATGGACATGCTCCCATCCTCGGGCATGTCAAGCACAACAAAATCAGTAAGGATCAAACAATTAGCAACTTCTACGAGAACATCCTCACAAATACCTATCGGGACGGCGGTTGACTTGTCAGCCATCTGAAGAGAGATATCTGTAGGAATTAGCTTCTCTAAACAAAGCCTCTTCTAAAGAGAGAGAGGCATAACACTCACTCCTGCTCCAAGATCACATAAAGCAGTTTTGACATAATTATTCTTTATGGAGCAAGGAATGGTGGGTATACCTGGATCACCAAGCTTCTCAGGAATGTTGCCACTGAAAGAGTAGTTAGCGAGCATAGTAGATATTGCTTCATTAGGAATTTTTCTTTTATTAGTGACAATATCTTTCATATATTTTGAATAGGGAGGTAACTTAATAGCATCAGTCAAAGGGATTTGAAGAAAAAGAGGTTTTATCCACTCACAAAACTTATTGTAATGCTCTTCTTCTTTAGATTTAAGAGATTTACCTGGAAAGGGCATGGGTTTCTGTATCCATGGTTCTCTTTCCTTCCCATGTCTTCTTGCGACGAAGTCTTCTCTAGTGTACTTCTTGCGTTTGTCAGGTGCTTCTTCTTCTCGAACCTCGGGCGGATCATTCTCCTTATCCTTACCTTCAGGTTCGGCACCGTCTTCAGTCTCAGCATTGGGGATAGATATACCGTTGGGATCAACAGCTGGCTCTTCACTTGTAATAGGATCATTGGAATTGTCAGCCTCCTTGTGTTTCTTCTTCTTCTTCTTTGGAGAGCCAACAATTTCTTCTTCCTGCATTTGAGAATCTTGCTCGATTCTCCTCGGATGCCCCTCTGGATAGAGAGGATCTTGAGTGCTAGTTCCTCCTTGGGTCTTAATCCCGAAGGCCTGTAAATCATCTTGTTTGGCATTGTCAGCAAGCAAATCTTTTTGCACATTATAAATTTGTTCAAGCTGAGTTTGAACCATATTAAAATGCTTCACAAGACATTAACATCATTAACTGTTCTACCTAGAACATCAAGCAAACTTTTGATAGCAAAGGAATTATCATGCAATTGACTTTGTATCCTCTCATTAAAATGATTTTGTTTCATAATAAAATTATCAAGCTCATCTAAACATTGATCAGGAGGCTTACCATGAGGGATGTCACTTGCGTTGAAATCTAAAAGAGAGTGTACCTCTACCATAGGAGGGTGAGTGGTAGGCTCACACAACTTCTCAATAGGGGGTAGATTCTTCACGTCTTCAGTTTTAATACCCTTCTCTTTAATAGATTTCTTTGCTTCTCGCATATCTTCGGGGCTTAGAACAAACATGCCCCTCTTCTTTGGTGGTGGAGGTGGTTCAGGGACGGACCAATCTTCATAGTTTTTGGCAATCCTTCCCATCAAATCCTCTGCATCGTCCGGTGTTCTTTTCCTGAAAACACAACCAGCACAACTATCCAAATAGGACCTGGATTCATCAGTTAGACCAGCATAAAATATATCGATTAATTCATTCTTAGGGACTCCATGTCCTGGTCTAGCCCGGATCAGACTACAATACCTCCCCCAAGCTTTAGGGAGGTGCTCATCCTGCAACTGTTTAAAGTTATAAATTCTTTGTAAAGCAGCATGTTGCATATGAGTAGGAAAGTACTTATCAACAAAAGAGTGAGCTAAGTCTTGAGGACTATTAATGGAACCACATGGTAGTGCATCATACCATGTTTTAGCACCTTCCTTCAAAGAGAAAGGAAGAAGCTTAGTCACATAAAAGTTTCGTACCTTTTCATCCGTGGTAAACAAGCCACCCAACTCAGTGAGTTTGGTCAGGTGTGCAATAGCATCATCATTTTCTCTGCCATAAAAGGGGTCAGCTTCAACCATAGATATAAGTGAAAGATCAACAGAGAAGTCATAATCAGGATCATTGATGCATATAGGAGATGTAGCAAATTCAGGATCAGGAACAGTCTTGTTCTTCAAGGAGTGTTTTTCAAGCAGTTTCTTAATAGCTTCAGGGTCAGAGCCGGCAAACTCTCTCAGTTCCCTGCATAAATCATCATCAAGCATAATGTAATCATCATCAAGGAGTCTCTCCTTGAGTTTACTCAAATCAGGATAATCATAAGTTCCACCAATAGGGTAGCGAGTAACAGGAATTTCAATTCCAGATTTTTTTTGCAGCAGCAGCGATCTGTTTCCCAAGAGCATAACCAAGTGAACCAATATCATCAAGAGTAGTAGAAGCATCATCAAGAGTATCGGACATAGTAACAGATTCAGTAGAAGCATCATGTGGTGGCGGTGAGTCAAACTTACTCATAACAGAAGGTGAATCAAGTGTAGCACTAGTGCTCAGAACAGTACCTCTTCTTGTAGTGGATAGTAAGATCGGAACCTTGGGGTCTCCTTTCTTACCCATAGCGGATGAAGTGCAGCAGGTAGGATACTTCAAGTAGACTTGTAAATATTGCTATGCTCCCCGGCAACGGCGCCAGAAAACGGTACTTGATAACCCTCAACCGTAAGGGATCGAGATAGTCTTCGCGGGTAAGAATAACCCAATTTATAGATTCGACACACGAGGAGCCAAAGAGTACTTATAAGCTTTAACAGTTGAGTTGTCAATTCAACCGCACCTGAAATATACTTACTTGCAACAAAAGATAAGTGGTAACGGTGGTATGATAGTGATGGTTGTAATAGTAAAAGTAAACAGCAAAAGTAAACAGCAAAATAACAACTAATAACCAGCAGGATTGAAACACTGTAGGCTAGGGAGATGGATGGTTGGGTGCTGCATGGATGAGATATATCATGAATCTAACTTGGGGCAAGGCACATAGAAAAGTAATGATCATCTAGGCAAGTATCAAACATTAGGCATGTATCCCATAGGTAGTTGTACGTGCTTGCAATAATAACTTGCACAACATCTTTTGTCCTACCATCCCGCTACGAACGGGGCCAAAAGGAACTTATGGAGATTAAGGTGCTCCTGTCAAAGAGCACCGGAACAAAGCAATAAACTCAATGGATACATGGAATCCTCAAATTATGGACCATCCCCTTTGGTGTCCCAAGCTGTCACTTTTGGGATCGCCGGTTCCGGGCCGTAATAGGTGCAAACAACTCATAGATAGGATCAAGAACACAAATATATTCATGCAAACACATATGGTTCAGATCTGAAATCATGGCACTCGGGCCCTAAGTGACAAGCATTAAGAGCAACAAGTTGAAGCAAAGATGATAAACACCATAGTAGATGATAGGCAACATGCCCCCAACAATCTGATAAACTATTACATGATCTAACTCATCCAATCCCTACCATCCCCTTTGCCTACAGCAGGGAATTACTCACACATGGAAGGAGAAGCCATGGAGGGAGGATGGAGTGGTGATGATGATGACGATGGCGATGATCTCCCCTCTCCGGAGGCCAAATCAGCCTCCAGATTAGCCCTCCCGAAGAAGAACAGAGGGTGGCGGCGGCTCCGCGACGGAAACTGGGAAAACAACTTCTGTTCTGGGGTTTTCTCGTCACGGGATAAATACGGGTCAAAGTAGGGCACCAGAGGGGGAAGGACCCGCCCAGGCGGCCTCCCGGCGCGGCCAGGGGTGGGGCCGCCTGGGCAGGGCGCCTGGGCCCCCCCTGGCTGCCCTCTGGCCCATCTTCTAGCACATGGGCCCTCCGGGTGCGTGCATTTTCTGTGATTTTTTGTGGAATTTTCTGAGACACCAAAAAATCCGTTTTCCTGCACACAATAAAACCATACAGGCAGCTCTGCTGAAAACAGCGTCAGACCGGGTTAGTTTAGTTCAAATCATGCAAGAATGAGGTCAAAACAATAGCAAAAGTGTTTGGAAAAGTAGATACATTTGAGACGTATCAACTCCCCCAAGCTTAGCATATTGCTTGTCCTCAAGCAATTCAGTTCAACGAACTGGACGCGACAAAGAAAACTTTGACAAACTCTTTTGCTTCATAAGATGTATATAAGCATGTACTACGAAAAGAGTCTAGCAAGTATTGAAACAATGCTATGAGGACAATGCACGAAGCAATCCTTCTTTCAAGTGACCAATCACAAATAACCAAAAGTAGATAATATACTACTGAAAATCAAGACAAGATTACATTGCACATAGCTTGAACATAATAGAGTGGTATCTCGCTAGCCTCCATGAGTGAAGCAAAACATAAATGCAGAAACTCCTCCAGAGTTTTAAAGGAGACTAGAACTAAGAATTTTAGAATAAATAATATCACAAGCATGCAGAAGACAATGTAATACTTTGGGACAATGCACATTACACTCAGAATGACAATTATGCTCTCCTAGTTGGTGCTTTGAAGAAAGAAGGTGGAGACTCTCGGACCGTGGAATTTGATGGCGAGGTTGAAAACCCATGGTTGGAAGCAAAGACTAAACATGTACCAGAGCTCTTGGTTTTGAAAACAGAGGAAAAAATGATTTTGAGAGGTGCATATTTCGTCAACGAATGTTAGTAGATAACCCAATTACTTCTCGAGCTGGACAAGTTTCGAGGAACGGCTCCCGCACGGGGACGATCACATCCCCTTAATCTCCTTTGTTTATCACTGCCAAAAGTTTTATGATTTCTCATGAACAAAGCGTGAAGGAGGGTTTGTTTGTTGTATTATCTTTTATGAGCCGGGCGCACTCATGCCAGTTCCTTATCGTATTAGGGGTTTGCAGATTAGACATGCAATCCCGGGGTGAAACTTGTCCAACTTAAAAATATCATGAATTAACTACTACTTCCTCATGAGCTAAAATAGAGGCACAAAATAGAAATGCTTTTGAATAATTTTGAGATGGTACAAGAAAGTCTTCGTTAGGAATGGCAAGTAAATACCATATATAGGAAGGTATGGTGGACTCATATGACATAACTGGTTTCAAGGATTTTGGATGCACAAGCAGTCAGTCCGCTTAGTACAGGTGAAGGCTAGCAAAAGACTGGGAAGCGACCAACTAGAGAGCAATAACGGTCATAATCATGCAGAGCGACAAAGCAACATTGAATCGGGCATGAAAGTGATATAACTATTCTGAAACTCAAAGATCATCAAGGCAAAGCAGACTTTTTAGTCTTAAACATGTGTAAACATGTGCCAAGTCAATCCAAGAATTCTCCAAAGGGAAATACCACCTCAGTATACCAAACTATGAACAGTGCAATGCATGTAAATCATTTCAATAACACATTATATACTCTAGCTATTGGAGACTAGCCACAAGGAAAGCATGAACCACTGGGAAAGCATTGTAAACATAGCACTATGTCGCTACAAGCTGGTCTCTAGATCATAAGTACAGGCATATGTACAAAAGTAGAAACAAGAAGAGTTCATACCAGTTTTCCTTGTTGCTTCCCTTCCGTCGATCTTCGTCATTACTGCCTTGTCACTTGCACGATCGAACGTAGGAAATATAATCAAATGCCATCACGGACTCGAGCTGAACTCTGAAAACAAAGCAAACTAGAGAGAGAAAGGAAATATTTTTGGGTTTTTTTTTTCAAAGGTTGAACGAAAGCAAAAGAAAGAGAAAATCTTTTTGGTGTTTTTGCAAAGAAAGAACAAAGAAGAACGGGCAAAAACTTCGAAAAGATCAAAGCGAACAAAAATAAAATGGATAATACAATGGAAAAGTGAGAAGGGCACGTACTCCCCCAAGCTTAGGCTTTTGGCCTAAGTTGGTAGTAGCTACTGCCCCCAGGAGCCTCCTGCTCCGGGGAAATGCTGGTGAGTCCAAGGGTCGTAGAAGGATTCCGGCGCGTACACCGAACTCCTCGGATCCTCCCACGAAGAAGGGTCCGTACTCCAGGCAGAGGAAGACCCTTCACCAAACCGGGTGACGGTCTCCCCCTGAGAAGGTGGTAACTCACCGTGCTCCTCCTCGTCGGGCACAACCCCCTCCATGCGGTTATGAAACTGATGCTGGACCATGAACTCATCGAACTGGATAACATCAAAGGACCATCCGTTCCTGCGAGAAAAATCAAACAAAAGAGGTGCAGGTAGACGGATCTTGCGTTCCGCGGTAGTTCCGAAACGCAATATATAAACAAGGTTACCAATTTCAGAAGTCATGGTAACAAACTTATGCCTTTTCATAGCAGCAAGATCAAAACTTAAATAAGTAAAAGGCTTATCATCAGGGTGTGGGGTGCCTTTAAGATATTCTAAGATAAGTGTGGCATAAAAGCCACCAAATAAATCTCCCCTGTTACCGTTCATAGCAAGGCGTCGAGCAATTAAGGCACCCAAATTATAATCAAACCTCCCTGAGAGGGCGGTTGCCAGGATAGCAATATCTGGCGCAGAAGTGTTGCTCGTGTTGTCACGAGCTAATACCCCTCTAGCAATATAATACGCAAAATCCCCGAGGTGAGGGAATAAGATGCTGGAGATTTTCGACCGATGTATATCCCTCGTACCCATGTTGCAGAGAGAGTTGAAGATGGTTTTCAGCTCGGAGGGCTGAGAGGTCATCTTCGCCGTCCGCGCAACGTTTGGCACACCTATTATTTCACAAAAAATTTCCAAGGACATGGTCAAAAGATTAATGTAAATTTTAAACTCAATAGCACCAGTATCAAGGTTATATCTAAAACTGTTAATGAAACCGGAGGTGAGTTTTTGATAGTGAGTAACACGGCACGTGACGAGCCGTGTCAGACCTGCATTAGCACAAAGATTATAAAACTCATCCTTAATTCCCGCAGCTTCAAGGAATTCATCACATGGGAACATCATAGCACGTGTTGGACTTGTGTCTTCCAACAATTCTAGGGGCACATGATCTTCATTGTAGCTCACCCTAGCAGTCGAGGATGAAGCTGCGGCTCTAGTAACTCGATCGGAGTGCGTGGACTTCTTTTTCTCAAGCCACCCCTTTGCCCTTCCTAACAAACTCATTTCTGAAATTTTTGACAAATTACAAAAACAAGGATTTAAGCAAAGTGGTTAAGGAAAACTACTCAACTTACTTACCTAAGGCATAAACTTGCATCAAAACTTGGAAAATAAATTTCTACACATGCATGCAAGCTCATCTACACAGCACCAAGAACTACTAAATACTCACAAATGAAGCCACCAATCAGAAATCTAATTGGAGGGGAGGAGGAATTACATACCAGGGAGTATTTGTTCAAAATCTCAGCTAGAATGATAGGCTGTAGAGAGAGATCGAAAATCGCCTCCAAGAACAGCAAGAACGCAAGAACAAGTGCAGAACTCTTGTTTTCGGAGAGAAAGAGAGAGAGAGGAAGAAGACTCACCTGGAGGTGGGTCCTGTGGGCCCCAGGCGCCCTATGGGCGCGGCCAGGGGGCAGGCCGCGCCAGCTGGCCGCCTGGGCCACTGGTGGCCCCCCTGGTCAGCCCCAGGTGCCTTTGGGTCACTCTCGGCATGGAAATTTTTATTTTTATTTTTCTGGAATTTTTCTGAAAACTTCACTGTTGAAAATTTTTCGAAGTTCAAAAAGCTGCAAAACTTTCTGAAAACTTAAAGCAGTGATTAGTATTGTGACGCTTCAAAAACATAAACACTTGGTACAGCAAGGAGAACAAAAGCTAAAACAAATGAAAACATAACAAGCTCAACCTTTTACCTATATAAAACATGCTCACTAGTAAGGTTGATCAAGTCTTACCAACAAACAGGCGATATATAGAGCAAAAAGTATCACCTCTTACGAAGTGATCATTGCACCTTTACTTTAATGGACATTGTCCCCACCATAATAGTTTTGTATTTGTGGTGCACATGTAGTGGACAGTCCCATTCTCCAATCTTCACGGTCTCGATATTTTCTACAGAGTTGAGGCCATGCCTCTTGTCGATCTTCTTTGGAAAATACACCGTGTGTTCTTTATCATTCACGTTGAAGGTAACCTTTCCTTTATTGCAATCAATAATAGCACCTGCGGTGTTAAGAAAAGGTCTACCAAGAATAATGGACATGCTCCCATCCTCGGGCATGTCAAGCACAACAAAATCAGTAAGGATCAAACAATTAGCAACTTCTACGGGAACATCCTCACAAATACCTATCGGGACGGCGGTTGACTTGTCAGCCATCTGAAGAGAGATATCTGTAGGAATTAGCTTCTCTAAACAAAGCCTCTTGTAAAGAGAGAGAGGCATAACACTCACTCCTGCTCCAAGATCACATAAAGCAGTTTTGACATAATTATTCTTTATGGAGCAAGGAATGGTGGGTATACCTGGATCACCAAGCTTCTCAGGAATGTTGCCACTGAAAGAGTAGTTAGCGAGCATAGTAGATATTGCTTCATTAGGAATTTTTCTTTTATTAGTGACAATATCTTTCATATATTTTGAATATGGAGGTAACTTAATAGCATCAGTCAAAGGGATTTGAAGAAAAAGAGGTTTTATCCACTCACAAAACTTATTGTAATGCTCTTCTTCTTTAGATTTAAGAGATTTACCTGGAAAGGGCATGGGTTTCTGTATCCATGGTTCTCTTTCCTTCCCATGTCTTCTTGCGACGAAGTCTTCTCTAGTGTACTTCTTGCATTTGTCAGGTGCTTCTTCTTCTCGAACCTCGGGCGGATCATTCTCCTTATCCTTACCTTCAGGTTCGGCACCGTCTTCAGTCTCAGCATCGGAGATAGATATACCGTTGGGATCAACAGCTGGCTCTTCACTTGTAATAGGATCATTGGAATTGTCAGCCTCCTTGTGTTTCTTCTTCTTCTTCTTTGGAGAGCCAACAATTTCTTCTTCCTGCATTTGAGAATCTTGCTCGATTCTCCTCGGATGCCCCTCTGGATAGAGAGGATCTTGAGTGCTAGTTCCTCCTCGGGTCTTAATCCCGAAGGCCTGCAAATCATCTTGTTTGGCATTGTTAGCAAGCAAATCATTTTGCACATTAGAAATTTGTTCAAGCTGAGTTTGAACCATATGAAAATGCTTCACAAGACATTTAACATCATTAACTGTTCTACCTAGAACATCAAGCAAACTTTTGATAGCAAAGGAATTATCATGCAATTGACTTTGTATCCTCTCATTAAAATGATTTTGTTTCATAATAAAATTATCAAGCTCATCTAAACATTGATCAGGAGGCTTACCATGAGGGATGTCACTTGCGTTGAAATCTAAAAGAGTGTGTACCTCTACCATAGGAGGGTGAGTGGTAGGCTCACACAACTTCTCAATAGGGGGTAGATTCTTCACGTCTTCAGTTTTAATACCGTTCTCTTTAATAGATTTATTTGCTTCTCGCATATCTTCGGGGCTTAGAACAAACATGCCCCTCTTCTTTGGTGGTGGAGGTGGTTCAGGGACGGACCAATCTTCATAGTTTTTGGCAATCCTGCCCATCAAATCCTCTGCGTCGTCCGGTGTTCTTTTCCTGAAAACACAACCAGCACAACTATCCAAATAGGACCTGGATTCATCAGTTAGACCAGCATAAAATATATCGATTAATTCATTCTTAGGGACTCCATGTCCTGGTCTAGCCCGGATCAGACTACAATACCTCCCCCAAGCTTTAGGGAGGTGCTCATCCTGCAACTGTTTAAAGTTATAAATTCTTTGTAAAGAAGCATGTTGCATATGAGCAGGAAAGTACTTATCAACAAAAGAGTGAGCTAAGTCTTGAGGACTATTAATGGAACCACATGGTAGTGCATCATACCATGTTTTAGCACCTTCCTTCAAAGGGAAAGGAAGAAGCTTAGTCACATAAAAGTTTCGTACCTTTTCATCCATGGTAAACAAGCCACCCAACTCAGTGAGTTTGGCCAGGTGTGCAATAGCATCATCATTTTCTCTGCCATAAAAGGGGTCAGCTTCAACCATAGATATAAGTGAAAGATCAACAGAGAAGTCATAATCAGGATCATTGATGCATATAGGAGATGTAGCAAATTCAGGATCAGGAACAGTCTTGTTCTTCAAGGAGTGTTTTTCAAGCAGTTTCTTAATAGCTTCAGGGTCAGAGCCGGCAAACTCTCTCAGTTCCCTGCATAAATCATCATCAAGCATAATGTAATCATCATCAAGGAGTCTCTCCTTGAGTTTACTCAAATCAGGATAATCATAAGTTCCACCAATAGGGTAGCGAGTAACAGGAATTTCAATTCCAGATTTTTTTTGCAGCAGCAGCGATCTGTTTCTCAAGAGCATAACCAAGTGAACCAATATCATCAAGAGTAGTAAAAGCATCATCAAGAGTATCGGACATAGTAACAGATTCAGTAGAAGCATCATGTGGTGGCGGTGAGGCAAACTTACTCATAACAGAAGGTGAATCAAGTGTAGCACTAGTGCTCAGAACATTACCTCTTCTTGTAGTGGATAGTAAGATCGGAACCTTGGGGTCTCCTTTCTTACCCATAGCGGATGAAGTGCAGCAGGTAGGATACTTCAAGTAGACTTGTAAATATTGCTATGCTCCCCGGCAACGGCGCCAGAAAACGGTACTTGATAACCCTCAACCGTAAGGGATCGAGATAGTCTTCGCGGGTAAGAATAACCCAATTTATAGATTCGACACACGGGGAGCCAAAGAGTACTTATAAGCTTTAACAGTTGAGTTGTCAATTCAACCGCACCTGAAATATACTTACTTGCAACAAAAGATAAGTGGTAACGGTGGTATGATAGTGATGGTTGTAATAGTAAAAGTAAACAGCAAAAGTAAACAGCAAAATAACAACTAATAACCAGCAGGATTGAAACACTGTAGGCTAGGGAGATGGATGGTTGGGTGCTGCATGGATGAGATATATCATGAATCTAACTTGGGGCAAGGCACATAGAAAATTAATGATCATCTAGGCAAGTATCAAACATTAGGCATGTATCCCACAGGTAGTTGTACGTGCTTGCAATAAGAACTTGCACAACATCTTTTGTCCTACCATCCCGCTACGAACGGGGCCAAAAGGAACTTATGGAGATTAAGGTGCTCCTGTCAAAGAGCACCGGAACAAAGCAATAAACTCAATGGATACATGGAATCCGCAAATTATGGACCATCCCCTTTGGTGTCCCAAGCTGTCACTTTTGGGATCGCCGGTTCCGGACCGTAATAGGTGCAAACAACTCATAGATAGGATCAAGAACACAAATATATTCATGCAAACACATATGGTTCAGATCTGAAATCATGGCACTCGGGCCCTAAGTGACAAGCATTAAGAGCAACAAGTTGAAGCAAAGATGATAAACACCATAGTAGATGATAGGCAACATGCCCCCAACAATCTGATAAACTATTACATGATCTAACTCATCCAATCCCTACCATCCCCTTTGCCTACAGCAGGGAATTACTCACACATGGAAGGAGAAGCCATGGAGGGAGGATGGAGTGGTGATGATGATGACGATGGCCACGATCTCCCCTCTCCGGAGGCCAAATCAGCCTCCAGATTAGCCCTCCCGAAGAAGAACAGAGGGTGGCGGCGGCTCCGCGACGGAAACTGGGAAAACGACTTATGTTCTGGGGTTTTCTCGTCACGGGATAAATACGGGTCAAAGTAGGGCACCAGAGGGGGAAGGACCCGCCCAGGCGGCCTCCCGGCGCGGCCAGGGGTGGGGCCGCCTGGGCAGGGCGCCCGGGCCCCCCTGGCTGCCCTCTGGCCCATCTTCTGGCACATGGGCCCTCCGGGTGCGTGGATTTTCTGTGATTTTTCGTGGAATTTTCTGAGACACCTAAAAATCCGTTTTCCTGCACACAATAAAACCATACAGGCAGCTCTGCTGAAAACAGCGTCAGTCCAGGTTAATTTAGTTCAAATCATGCAAGAATGAGGTCAAAACAATAGCAAAAGTGTTTGGAAAAGTAGATACGTTTGAGACGTATCAGCGACCCAATCCTAAGCCTAGCACTAGATCGTGTAGTTCGTTTGCTAAAGCTTTTCCAATGTCAAGTAACTTTTCCTTAGACCATGAGATTGTGCAACTCCCGGATATTGTAGGAATGCTTTGGGTGTACCAAACGTCAGAATGTAACTGGGTGGCTATAAAGGTGCACTACAGGTATCTCCGAAAGTGTCTATTGGTTTGGCACGAATCGAGACTGGGATTTGTCACTCCGTGTGACGGAGAGGTATCTCTGGGCCCACTCGGTAAGACATCATCATAATGAGCTCAATGTGACTAAGGGGTTGGTCACGAGATGATGTGTTACGGAACGAGTAAAGAGACTTGCCATGACGAGATTGAACAAGGTATCGGTATACCGACGATTGAATCTCGCGCAAGTACTATACCGATAGACAAAGGGAATCGTATATAGGATTGATTGAATCCTTGACATCGTGGTTCATCCGATGAGATCATCGTGGAACATGTGGGAGGCAACATGGGTATCCAGATCCCGATGTTGGTTGTTGGTCGGAGAGTTGTCTCGGTCATGTTTGCATGGTTCCCGAACCCGTAGGGTCTACACACTTAAGGTTCGGTGACGCTAGTGTTGCAGAGATATTAGTATGCGGTAACCCGAAAGTTGTTCGGAGTCCCGGATGAGATCCCGGACGTCACGAGGAGTTCCGGAATGGTCCGGAGGTAAAGATATGTATATCGGAAGTCCAGTTTCGACCACCGGGAAAGTTTCGGGGGTCACCGGTATTGTACCCGGACCACCGGAAGGGTCTCGGGGGTCCACCGGGTGGGGCCACCTATCCCGGAGGGCCCCATGGGCTGAAGTGGGAAGGGAACCAGCCCCTGGTGGGCTGGTGCGCCCCCCATGGGCCTCCCCCTGCGCCTAGGGTTGGAAACCCTGGGGGATGGGGGGAGCCCCACCAAACTTGGGGGGCAAGTCCACCCCTTGGCCGCCGCCCCTCCTTGAGATGGGATCTCTAGGGGCCAGCGCCCCCCTATGGACCCTATATAAATAGAGGGGAGGGAGGGCTGCGCACACTAGCCCCTGGCGCCTCCCTCTCCCCCCGTAACACCTCTCCCTCTCGCTGAGCTTGGCGAAGCCCTGCCGAGATCCCCGCTGCTTCCACCACCACGCCGCCGTGCTGCTGGATCTCCATCAAACTCTCCCCCCTTACTGGATCAAGAAGGAGGAGACGTCTCTACCAACCGTACGTGTGTTGAACGCGGAGGTGCCGTCCGTTCGGCGCTCGGTCATCGGTGATTTGGATCACGGCGAGTACGACTCCATCAACCCCGTTCTCTTGAATGCTTCCGCTCGCGATCTACAAGGGTATGTAGATGCACTCCCCTCTCCCTCGTTGCTAGATGACTCCATAGATTGATCTTGGTGATGCATAGAAAAATTTAAAATTTTGCTACGTTCCCCAAGACAAAGTATGACATGCTAAAGAGTTGATGTTGGAAAAGGAAGACAACATAATGGGTTATGTCTTCTTATATCCAAAATAAAGTATATTGTCATGGATCTTCCAACATGTTGAGCTTGCCTTTCTCCCTCATTCTAGCCAAAACTCCTCGCACTAAGTAGAGATACTACTTGTGTTTACATATATCCTTAAACCCAGTTTTGCCATGAGAGTCCACCATACCTACCTACGGATTGAGAAAGATCCTTCCAAGTAAGTTGTCATGTTGCAAATCCGCCAAAATATGTATGATTTATTAGTGTGGGAGAAATTAGCTTTATACGAGCTTGTGATATGGAAGTAATAAAAGCGACGGACTGCATAATAAAGGTCCTTATCACAAGTGGCAATATAAAGCAAAGTTCCTCTATGCTAAGACTTTGTGCATCCAACCATAAAAACACATGACAACCTTTGCTTCCCTCTGCGAAGGGCCAATCTTTTATTCTTGGCTTATAAGTGTCAAGGTGAAATCCACCTTTCCTTTTTACATTTTATCCTTTGGCAAGCACATTGTGTTAGAAAGATCCAGACATATATTCCCACTTGGATGTAAGTTTTCATGATCTATTACTGTTGACATTACCCTTGAGGTAAAATGTTGGGAGGCAACACCATAAGCCCCTATCTTTCTCTATGTCCGATTAAAACTCCATAAACATAAGTCTTGCATGAGTGTGAGCAATTGTGAAAGACTATATGATAGTTGAGTATATAGGCTTGCTGAAAAGCTCTTATATTGACTCTTTCCGATGTTACGATAAATTGCGATTGCTTCAATCACCAAGATCAAATTCTGTTAGTTTCCAATGAAGTTTATGATTCATACTTGATATTGTGGATGAATTGTTACTTTAGCATAAGAATCATATGAATATATTTCTATAAGTTGCTATTATGAGAATGATCATGATGCCCTCATGTCTGTATTTTGTTTTTTTCAACACCTCTATCTCTAAACATGTGGACATATTTTTCGATATCGGCTTTCGCTTGAGGACAAGCGAGGTCTAAGCTTGAGGG
>LR738711.1:26582401-26634173 GCA_902687465.1 Secale cereale | reverse complement strand
TTGATATGTCCATTTTGCATCATGCTTATAAGTTGATATTTATTGCATTATGGGCTGTTCATACATGTTTTGTCACAATACTTATGCCTTTTCTCTCTTATTTTACAAGGTTTACATGAACAGGGAGAATGCCGACAGCTAGAATTCTGGGCTGGAAAAGGAGCAAACTCTGGAAACCTATTCTGCACAACTCAAAAGCCCTGAAACTCCACAGAAAGTCATTTCGGAAAATATAAAAAATATCTGGCGAAAGAAACCCACGAGAGGGGCCACCGGCTGGCCTCGAGGGTGGGGGGCGCGTTCCCCTTCACAAGGCGCGCCCCTTGCATCGAGGGCCAGCCGGTAGGCCCCCGGTGCCCATCATCTCATATATGAAGAGTTTTGACCTGGAAACAAATCATAGAGAGGATTTCAGGACCAGACGCCGTCGTCTCGAGGCAGAACCGAGGCGGAAACCAATCTAGGGCTCCGGCAGAACTGTTTTGCCGGGGATACTTCCCTCCAGGAGGGGGAAATCATCACCGCCGTCATCACCAACAACTCTCCCATCTTGGGGAGGGCTATCTTCATCAACATCTTCACCAGCACCATCTCCTCTCAAACCCTAGTTCATCTCTTGTATCCAATCTTTGTACCCAAACCTTAGATTGGTATCTGTGGGTTGCTAGTAGTGTTGATTACTTCTTGTAGTTGATGCTAGTTGGTTTATTTGGTGGAAGATCATATGTTCAGATCCATTATGCATATTAATACCCCTCTGATCATGAACAATATTATGTCTTGTGAGTAGTTACTTTTGTTCCTGAGGAGATGGGAGAAGTCTTGCTATTAGTAGTCATGTGAGTTTGGTCTTCGTTCGATATTTTGATGAGATGTATGTTGTCTCTCCTCTAGTGGTGTCATGTGAACGTCGACTACATGAAACTTCACCATTATTTGGGCCTAGAGGAAGGCATTGGGAAGTAATAAGTAGATGATGGGTTGCTAGAGTGACAGAAGCTTAAACCCTAGTTTATGCGTTGCTTCGTAAGGGGCTGATTTGGATCCATATGTTTTAGGCTATGTTTAGGTTTACCTTAATACTTCTTTTGTAGTTGCGGATGCTTGCATTAGAGGTTAATCATAAGTGGGAGGCTTGTCCAAGTAAGGGCAGCACCCAAGCACCGGTCCACCCACATACCAAATTATCAAAGTACCGAATGCGAATCAGAAGATCATGATGAAAACTAGCTTGACAATAATTCCCATGTGTCCTCGGGAGCGCTTTACCTTATATAGGAGTATGTCCTGGCTTGTCCTTTGCTACAAAAAGGATTGGGCCACGTTGCTACACCTTATTTACTTTTACCGTTTGTCACTTGCTACCAATTATTTTATCACAAAACTATCTGTTACCTATAATTTCAGTGCTTGCAGAAAATACCTTACTGAAAACTGCCTATCATTTCCTTCTGCTCCTCGTTGGGTTCGACACTTCTACTTATCGAAAGGACTACGATAGATCCCCTACACTTGTGGGTCAATAGTTTACATGAAGAGGGAGAATGCCAGCAGCTGGAATTCTGGGCTGGAAAAGAAGCAAATATTGGAGACCTATTCTGCACGGCTCAAAAAGGCCTGAAACTCCACGAAAGTCAGTTTTGGAAAATATAAAAAATCTGGCGAAAGAAGTACAGGAGGGGGCCACCCACCGTACACGAGGGTGGGGGGCGCGCCCTACCCCCTGGGCGCGCCTGCTACCTCGTGGGCCACCTGGCAGCCCCCCGATGCCCTTCTTCTGCTATATGAGGTGTTTTGACCTGGAAAAAAATCATAAAGAGGCTTTCGGGACGAAGCGCCGCCGTCTCGACGCGGAACCTTGGCGGAAGGGTTCCGGTGGAGCTGTTCTACCAGGGACACTTCCCTCCGGGAGGGGGCAATCATCGCCATCATCATCACCAACAACTCTCCCATCTTGGGGAGGGTTATCTTCATCAACATCTTCACCAGCACCATCTCCTCTCAAACCCTAGTTCATCTCTTGTATCCAATCTTTGTATCAAAACCTCAGATTGGTACATGTGGGTTGCTAGTAGTGTTGATTACTCCTTGTAGTTGATGCTAGTTGGTTTACTTGGTGGAAGATCATATGTTCAGATCCTTTATGCATATTAATAACCCTCTAGTCATGAACATGAATATGATTTGTGAGTAGTTATGTTTGTTCCCGAGGACATGGGAGAAGTCTTGCTATAAGTAGTCATGTGAATTTGGTATTCGTTCGATATTTTGATGAGATGTATGTTGTATTTCCTCTAGTGGTGTCATGTGAACGTCGACTACATGACACTTCACCATTGTTTGGGCCTAGAGGAAGGCATTGGGAAGTAATAAGTAGATGATGGGTTGCTAGAGTGACAGAAGGTTAAACCCTAGTTTATGCGTTGCTTCGTAAGGGGCTGACTTGGATCCATATGTTTCATGCTATGGTTAGGTTTACCTTAATACTTCTTTTGTAGTTGCGGATGCTTGCAATATAGGTTAATCATAAGTGGGATGCTTGTCCAAGTAAGGGCAGCACCCAAGCACCGGTCCACCCACATACCAAAATATCAAAGTACCGAACGCGAATCATATGAGGGTGATGAAAACTAGCTTGACGATAATTCCCATGTGTCCTCGCGAGCGTTTTCCTTTATATAAGAGTTTTTCCAGGCTTGTCCTTTGCTACAAAAAGTATTGGGCCATCTTGCTGCACCTTATTTACTTTTACTACTTGTTACTCGTTTCAAATTATCCTATCACCAAACTATCTGTTACCGATAATTACAGTGCTTGCAGAGAATACCTTACTAAAAACTGCCTATCATTTCCTTCTGCTCCTCGTTGGGTTCGACACTCTTACTTATCGAAAGGACTATGATAGATCCCCTACACTTGTGGGTCATCACTTACGCACGATTGCGTTGGAACCGACGAGTTTTACGGCTGGAGTGGGGGGACGTTTGGTATTCACCGTCTATAAAAGGACACACATCCTTCCCCTTTCACCTCATGCCCTCCTCAAGCCCTAGCTTCCCAATCTCTTTAAACCCAGCGCCCACAGCTCTACCGCCCGCAACTCTCAACTCCTCCATCACCACATCCCTCCCCAGCAATGGTTGGAACCGGTTCCAAGGGAAAGTGGGAGGCCTCTACGAGCACGGAGAACACCGTGAAGAATCTTCGGAGTGCAGGTTACCTCACCGATTTCAGTGTTTCGCAGAAAAGGAATATCAAACGGAGTCCAAACGGAACGAAACCTCTGCGAGGATCTTTCTTGGAACAAACGCAATCCAGGAGACTTGGAGTGGAAGTCAAGGAAGCAATGAGGTGGCCACGAGGCAGGGGGGCACGCCAAGGGGGTAGGTGCGCCCTCACCTTCGTGGGCCCCTCGTAGCTCAACCGACCTACTTCTCTCGCGATAATTTTTGATTGTTCCATGCTATTATTCATGAAGTCTTGGATGTTTAATGGGCTTTATTATACAATTTTATATCATTTTTGGGACTAACCTACTAACCCAAAGGCCCAGTTCAGACTGCTGTTTTTTTGCCTGTTTCAGGGTTTTGCAGAAAAAGAATATCAAACGGAGTCCAAACGGAATGAAACCTCCGCGAGATATATTTTTGGAGAAAATCATGCACTAGGGACTTGAGAAACACGTCAGGGGATCAAGGGGCTGCCCACGAGGGTGGGGGCGAGCCCCCCTTCCCAGGGCGCGCCCCTACCTCGTGGGGCCCCCGAGCACCCCCCGGTGTCCTCCTTCTTCCTATATAAGTCTACGTACCCCGAAACCTTCGACAACAGAGAGAAAACCCTAATTCCACCGCCGCAACCTTCTGTTACCATGAGATCCCATCTTGGAGCCTGTTCCGGAGCTCCACCAGAGGGGGATCCATCACGGAGTTCTTCTTCATCATCATCATTGCCCTCACCATGAGTTGTGAGTAGTTTACCACAGACCTTCGGGGTCCATAGCTAGTATCTAGATGGCTTCTTCTCTCTCTGGATCTCAATACAAAGTTCTCCTCGGTCTTTGAGGAGATCTATTCGATGTAATCTCTTTTTGCGGTGTGTTTGTCGAGATTCGATGAATTGTGAGTTTATGATCAAGATTATCTATGAGAAATATTTGGTTCTTCTCTGAACTTTTTATGTGTGCTCATAATACCCTTCCAAGTCTCTTCTAATTATTGGTTTGGTTTGGCCTACTAGATCTATAGTTCTTGCAATGAGAGAAGTGCTTGGCTTTGGGTTCAATCTTGCAGTGTCCTTTCCCAGTGACAGTAGGGGCAGCAAGGCACGTATTGTATTGTTGCCATCGAGGATAAAAAGATGGGGTTTATATCATATTGCTTGAGTTTATCCCTTTACATCATGTCTTCTTGCTTAAGGCGTTACTCTGTTCTTATGAACTCAATACACTAGATGCATGCTGGATAGCGGTCGATGTGTGGAGTAATAGTAGTAGATGCTGGAATGAGTCGGTCTGCTTGTCTCGGTCGTGATGCCTATATACAATGATCATGCCTAGATAGTCTCATAATTATTCACTTTTCTATCAAGTGCTCGACAGTAATTTGTTTACCCGCTGTCGAATATCGCTATCATGAGAGAAGCCACTAGAGAACACTATGGCCCCCGGGTCTATTCTCAACATATCAATCTACATCTACTTTAATTTTACCGCTTTTATTTGTTGTTCTTATAAACTAAAAATACCAAAAATATAAACTATCATCTCTATCAGATCTCACTTTGTAAGTGACCGTAAAGGGATTGACAACCCCTTATCGCGTTGGCTGCGAAGTTCTTATTTGTTTGTGTAGGTGCGAGGGACTCGCGCGTGGTCTCCTACTGGATTGATACCTTGTTTCTCAAAAATTGAGGGAAATACTTACGCTACTGTGTTACTTCTCCCTTTCCTCTTCGAGGGAATACAACGCAAGCTCGAGAAGTAGCAACAAGAATTTTTGGCGTCGTTGCCGGGGAGGCTTACGCAAAAGTCATATACCAAGTACCTATCACAAACTCTTATCCTTCGCATTACATTTTTTGTCTCTCATTTGCCTCTCCCCCACTTCAACCTTGCCGTTTTATTTGCCCTTCTTCCGCCGTGTGTTTATCGTTCGCTTGTTGCGTGCTTACTTGTCTTTATTGCTAGTCCCTTATCCGCTCCTTTGAATCCCGAATTTGAAGTGCTTCACTTCATGCAAAAGGAAGGAGAAAATTTAAAAGATGCTTGGTTTAGGATGATGGAATCTTATCGTAAGTGCACCTTAGAGGTGAATTTTAGAATCTTGCTTCGCAATTTTTATGTTGGGTTGAATATGTCTCATAGAGCACTCTTGGATTGCGTTGCCAAAGGGAATTTTATCGAAGTTGATCCTAGTATCGCACATGAAATTATTGAGGGAATAGTGGGAACACTACCTCCCCAAAAAGGGTCAAATTCAACCCCGAAAGGGACGCAAGTTTTTGAGAAAATTTGCGAAGTAACAAAAATATTACAAAAGTCTTTTGAACCTCTTAAAAGTGTTAGTGGGAATCTCCACCGCATGAACATGTTGATTACTCTTTTTAATAAGCGGTTGGATGCTTTAGATCTAATTTCCGAATATGAAGGGAAACATAAAGAACATCCCGGATTCGAGCTTGACACCATTAAAAGTGTGAAGATCAAAGATGGCAATACCTAGATTTATCTTTATCGTGCCTAGCTAGGGGCGTAAAACGATAGCGCTTGTTGGGAGGCAACCCAACTTTATATTTTTTTGTTTTTGTTCCTGTTAGGGAATAAATATTGCATCTAGCCTCTGATTACATGTGGTTTCATGTTTTGTTTAGTTTTTGTGCCAATTAGAACCTTTGGGAAGACTTGTGTGAAGTTTATGTGATCTTGCAGTGAAAAACAGAATCGTTAGCGCTCGCTAAAGTGGTCGTCAGATTTTACAGGAGCGTGCTATTTAGTTGATTCTTTTTGCAGATGACTAATAGACAAATTCCGCAAATTTAACAATTTAGTTTGAATTTTTGGAGTTCTAGAAGTAGGCAAAACCTGCAGATTACTACACACTGTTCTGTTTTTGACAGATTCTGTTTTTCGTGTGTTGTTTGCTAATTTCAATGCATCTATGAGTAGTATTGGAGGATATGAACCATAGAGAAGTTGGAATACAGTAGGTTTAACACCAATATAAACAAAGAATGAATTCATGGCAGTACCTTTGAGTAGTGATTTGTTTTCTTATACTAACGGACCTCACGAGAATTTTTGTCTAAGTTTTGTGTTGTGAAGTTTTCAAGTTTTGAGTATTGCTTTGATGGACTATGGAACAAAGAGTAGCAAAGGCCTATGCTTGGGGATGCCCATGGCACCCCAAGTAAAATTCAAGGATAATCAAAAGCCTAAGCTTGGGAATGCCCCGGGAAGGCATCCCCTCTTTCGTCTTCATCCATCGGTAACTATACTTGGAGCTATATTTTTATTCGCAACATGATATGTGTTTTGCTTGGAGCGTCTTGTGTAATTTGAGTCTTTGCTTGTTAGTTTGTCACAATTATCCTCGTTGGACACACCTATTTGAGAGAGTTAAATATGGCCTAGGAATTGTTAGAACACTCTATGTGCTTCACTTATATCTTTTGAGTTGAATAGTTTTCGCTCTAGTGCTTCACTTATATCTTTTAGAGCACGGTGGTGGTTATATTTTGTAGAAATTGTTGAACTCTCATGCTTCACTTATATCTTTTTGAGAGACTATTAAAACAGCATGGTAATGTGTTTAGGCTATAAAAAACTAGTCTTCACATGATAGACATCCAATGTCAATGTAGTAAAAAAATTCACACCAAGTGCATTGAATAGAATGAGATGTTGGATGCTTGATAATTGTTTTGAGATATGAGGATAGCTATATTAGAGTCATGCTAGTGGAGTTATTATGAAATTGAGAAATACTTGTGTTAAGGTTAGTGATTCCCGTAGCATGCATGTATGGTGAACCGCTATGTGACGAAGTTAGAGCATGAGGTATTTGTAGAGTGTCAACCTTTGTGTGGAGGTCGGGGGCGCGCGATGGTTAACTCCTACCAACCTCCCCCCTAGGAGCATGCGTTGATTGCTTTGTTTTGATGACTCGTATATTTTTGCAATAAGTATATGAGTTCTTATAACTAATGTTGAGTCCATGGATTATACACACTCTCACCCTTCCACCATTGCTAGCCTCTCTTGTACCACGCAACTTTCGCCGGTGCCATAAACCCACTATATATCCTTCCTCAAAACAGCCACCATATTATTACTCAAAACAACCACCATACCTACCTATCATGGAATTTCCATAGCCATTCTGAGATATATTTCCATGCAACTTTCCACCGTTCCGTTCATATGACACGCATCATATTGTCATATTGTCATGCATGATCATGTAGTTGACCTCGTATTTGTGGCAAGGCCACCATGCATAACTTTTCATACATGTCACTCTTGTTTCATTGCACATACCGGTACACCTCCGGAGGCATTCATACAGAGTCATACTTTGTTGTTGTAGTATCGAGTTGTAATGAAAGTGTGATGATCATCATTATTAGAGCATTGTCCCATGGGAAGAAATGCTAAATCTATAAAGCCCCTCCGCAAAAAAAAGAAAAAAAAGAAAGGCCAAAGAAAAAAAAAGAAAGGCCCAAAAAAAGAGAAAAGAAAAGAAAAAGGGACAATTGCTACTATCTTTTTCCACACTTGTGCTTCAAAGTAGCACTATGTTCTTCATTGTAGAGAGTCTCATGTTTAGTCACTTACATATACTAGTGGGAATTTTCATTATAGAACTTGGCTTGTATATTCCAACGATGGGCTTCCTCAAATGCCCTAGGTCTTCGTGAGCAAGCAAGTTGGATGCACACCCACTAGTTTCTTCTGTTGAGCTTTCATTCATACTTAGCTCTAGTGCATCCGTTGCATGGCAATCCCTACTCACTCACATTGATATCTATTGATGGGCATCTCCATAGCCCGTTGATACGCCTAGTTGATGTGAGACTATCTTCCTCTCTTTTTGTCTTCTCCATAACCACCTCTATTCCTCCCATAGTGCTATGTCCTTGGCTCACGCTCATGTATTGCGTGAAAGTTGAAAGGTTTGAAAAGATAGAGTATGAAAACAAGTGCTTGGCTGAAATCGGAGTTGTGCATGATATAAATATTTTGTGTGTTGAAGAGGGAGCATAGCCAGACTATATGATTTTGTAGGGATAACTTTCTTTAGGCATAGTATTTTGAGAAGACATGATTGCTTTGTTAGTATGCTTGAATTATTAATATTTCTAATGTCAAATATAGACTTTTATCTTGAATCTTTCAGTTCTGAACATTCATACCACAATTAAGAGAATTACATTGAGAAACTATATTGGTTAGCATTCCACATCAAAAATTCTTTCTTTATCATTTACCTACTCGAGGACGAGCAGGAATTAAGCTTGGGGATGCTTGATACGTCTCCAACGTATCTATAATTTTTTATTGTTCCATGCTATTATTTATGAAGTCTTGGATGTTTAATGGGCTTTATCATAAACTTTTATATCATTTTTTGGACTAACCTACTAACCCAAGGGCCCAGTCCAGATTGCTGTTTTTTGCCTGTTTCAGGGTCTTGCAGAAAAAGAATATCAAACGGAGTCCAAACGGAATGAAACCTTCGCGAGAAAATCACGCACGAGGGACTTGAGAACCACGTCAGGGGATCAAGGGGCTTCCCACGAGGGTGGGTGTCAGGCCCAAGATGCGATTCTATCCCAATCACGTGACACTTACGTGATTGGGGCACAACCACATTTCAGGCGCTTAGCAAGATGGATATCATTACATCGTACCATTACATACATACATGGGGGATACAACAATAAATACAAGTCACATGAATACAACAACATCAATACAAGGCATCCAACTACATATGCAAACATGAAAAGCTCAACGACATCCATCTGCTATCCCAGGCTGCTGACCCGGAACCTAACCCAAGACTGAAGAAGAAGAAGAAGAAGAACTCCAACACAACGACATCGCTCTCATGTCAAGTCATCGGAAACCTGCACCTGCAACTGTTGTTGTAGTATCTGTGAGCCACGAGGACTCAGCAATCCCATAACCATGGGTAAGAAGACCAGCAAAGCTTAATGGGAAGGAAGAGGTAAAGTGGTGAGGTTGCAGCAGCGACTAAGCATAAATATGGTGGCTAACTTACGAGTACAAGAATAAGATGAGCATCTACGCAAACGGTCGCAAACTAGTAATGATCGCTAAAGATCCTGAACTACCTACGAGTCAAACATAACCCCACCGTGTTCTCTTCTCAAAGTGAAAAGAGACAGTCACGGTTACTCACACAGTTGTGTGTTTTACTTCGGATCCTTTGTCAAGTTTTCTACAACCGGACATTAACAAATTCCAATCTGCCACATAACCGCGGGCACGACTTTCAAAAGATCATAACCCTGCAGGGGTGTCCCAACTTAGCCCATCACAAGCTCTCACGATTAGCAGAAGTAATAATAATATTACCCCTTATCTTAGGGATGGCCCGATCAGACTCGGAATTCCCGGTGCACAAGACATTTCGACAATGGTAAAACAAGTCCAGCAAGACCTCCCGGCGTGCCGACACCCTGATAGTAGCCGCGCGTATCTCGTCTCAGGCCACGACCGGATGGGACATCCTACGGTAGCCAGATACCACGAGTTTCCCCGAGGCGGCCCCGCAGTCCGCCCGTTTGGGACCAACACCATCAGCACTGGCCCCCCTGCTATGTAGAAGAATCCTCGGGGCCGCGACCCCCTATGAAATTTAATTAATTAATTAAGTTATTATTATGAGGCAAATTAAAACCAATGTTGGGCCTTGCTGGAGGAGTTTTATTCAAAGACGAAGTGTCAAGGGGCCCCATATACCCAACCGTGTAAGGAACGAAAAATCAAGGAACATAATGCCGGTTTATCGGCTCCTAAGGTGGCATGAGTGGAACAAAACACCGAGCAAAAGGCCAAGCCTTCCACCCATGCCCAGTATATAGGTGTGTTAATAAATATAAGATATATTGTGATATGCCAAAACCAAGATCCGACATGGATCAATCTTCATCTTCACCTGCAACTAACAACGCTATAAGAGGGGCTTAGCAAGCGGGTAACATAGCCAAACAATGGTTTGCTGGGAAGGTGTCAAAGGTTAGAGGTTCATGGCAACAAGGAGAGGGGCTGACAATAAAGATGGGTAGCGCGACATATAACGATAGCATCAAGAGAGCTAAGCATGGCAATGATAATAAAGGTATCCAAGGTGATGGTCATCTTGCCTGAGATCCCACAAGGAAGAAGAACAGATCCATGAAGTAGACGAAGGAGAAGCCTTGAAGACGAACCACGTTTAGACGAACGAATCCTCACGATCGCAATGGAACATGCACTAACGAGAAGAAGCAAGCAATACGGTAAACACACAACACAAGAACATGACAAGATGCTCAACCAAGTATGATGCAAGACAAAATCTATATGATGCATTTCATGGCAAGGGATGAAGCACACAAGATCAACACAAACCAACAAGTTTAAATGAGGCCGGAATCAACACATAACAAATCCGGTAAGCCCTCATATGCATATTTTGAAATTAGTCCAGATCTGAACAAACCTTAAGTTAAAGTTGTTAAACATAAGTTTAACATGCACCATTATGATCTACACGAAATTCTAGTCAAGTTTCATATAAAGTTTGTTTAATTCGGAGCTACGGCCTAGAAGATATGAGCAAAACAAGTCAAACATGTCAACGGTGCAAGATGCACCCAAACATCAAGCAAACACACTCCAAATAGGTAAACAACATGATATTAAGCTTCTACAATCAAAATCACACAAGTTTCATATAGGGCACACTCAAAACGGAGCAACGGTTCAACACATACACATGAAACAAGATATAACAACAAGCTGAAGTTAACAGCCACATAGCAACTTTGGAGCAAGATATATATAAGCTACAACACTCAAACATGATAACAAGAAGCATGGATGTGAAATAGAAATGATACTTAACAAACGTGAACTTAGAACACACCGAAAAGCTTGCTGGAACATAGTTAACCAAGCATGGCAAGTTGCAATAAAATTATCCAGACTTAGCCAAAATCTGAGAAGGCAAAAACATCATCACGATGCTGCCTTCGGAGGCCCAAAACAACAAGCATATCAACTTTTATAAGAACATAAAGATCATGGACATGTAGTAGACATATCATACAGCAAACAACTCCATTGAAGCATCTCCATAGGAGGCATGGATCAATAGCAACAAGCTTCATCAAATTGAACATGCGGATAAAATCCCGACAAGTCAAATTTATAGCAACTTTTGAGCAAGAAATAAATAAGGTATAGCAGGCCATATGAGCAAGTAAGGGCATGAATGGATAGACAATAATATGGACAACAAGACATGATCATTGGCCACTCCAAAACAAGCATGGATTTGAGTAGGGCATCAAGCAAACATGGCATCAAGTTATAACAAATTCCAGACTTGGCAGTTTTTTCACTAAGTACAAAACATCAATAACGACATGGCATGTTTACAAGCTTGTTTAAGTCACCTCAAGGCATATCATGGAAAGTGGATTGCACCACAGCAAAGATCATATGATTGTGCTTCTAAAACATATAGGCATGTGGCATGAAGACAAACACATCAATAGCAATGAGCAAGTGAAAACATCATCTCATAACAAGTTTCAGCACTTAACAACCAAATGCACTTTTGCAACAGAGATTAACATGGCAATATGACAGCTAACTTGAATGCTACAGCAACCATCATGTAGAGCACTTCACAATGAACATTCTGATATATCATATGCTCCATTCGGATAAACATGCACAAAGTTATCGCATCTCAAACATGGCATCAAATTAACAAGTAACAACAGTTTATAACAAGTAGCACTCTTGCAACGATGATTAGGTCATCAAGATGATCTCAAACAAGCATGCCACAATGGAACAAAGTGAAGAACATATCACCACGATCATTTTGACATATCATTCACTCAATTTGGATCACCACACAAAAAGTTACAGCCACCCAAAGTATGCAACAAAATGTGGGAAATTCACAGAAAAACAGAGTGAGCACCGTTTAACTAAACGACGCTCGAGCGGGGATTAGGCTACTCACCAGGTGGCTCGGCCCAGTCCGGGTGAAGAGGCGCTTAGGCCAAGGCGGGCAGGTGGCGGTGGGCCGCGGCTGGCAGGGGCCCACGTGGGCCCTGGAGTTGGCCTGGCTCGCTGGGCTTGGGAGCAACGACCCAGGAGGGAGGGCGCTGGCACCCGTCGTCCCTACTCGCTCCCGAGCGGACGGCGAGATCGGCGCGACGGCGCTGGGAACCCGGGGCGGCGGAGGCGGGACTCCGGCGACGGGAGAGGCCCGAGAGGAAGCGGATCTGGACGGATCCGGGGCAACCAACTCCGTTCTGGATGGTGGTGAGTTCGGGCGTCCACGGTCACAGAACTCCAGCGGCGAAGCTCATCGGGGATCCAGGGCGGCAGCTGGCTGCAAGGGGCACGGGGCGACGGCGGTTCATGGCGGCGCGGAGGAAGATGGTGAGGCGAGGCGGCCGGCTGGCGCGCAAAGGGCGGCAAAACAGCGGGATTCGAGGGCTCGGGCGAGGCCCGACGGTGGAGCTCTGCAGATCTGGCGAGGCGATGTGAGCGGGAGGCTCGGGTGGTGCCCAGCGGGAGCGGCGGCGCGGGAAACGGGCCAGGCGGGCCGCGGACGGGTGCGACGGGCCTGCACGGTGGTGAGGAGAGAGGAGGGGCACGTGGCAGCGCGAGATTGGTGGGGAGGAGGCTGAAGGCGACGTGGCGTCACGCGATTGGTCGGAGTGACGTGGAGGGGCGCTGGACATGTCCGGCGGCGGAACGGACATGTCCGGCTGCGCGGTGGGAGTGGGGCTAGGGTTCATCTGCGAGAATTCCGGGGGAGGCACATATTTATAGGTAGAGGGAGCTAGGAGTGTCCAAATTAGGAGCGGTTCACGGCCACGCGATCCTGATCGAACGACCAAGAGCATGGAGGGGTTAGAATGGGCTAGGTGGGCTGCGTGAAAGGGGTGCTGGGCCAAAAGAGAGAAGGCTTCCGGCGGTTAACACGATTAATCGTTGGGCTATCAAACGAACTCCGAATGCGACGAAACTTGACAGGCGGTCTACCTATGATATAATAATACCACATGCCAAGTTTCAACCCATTCTGAGAACATTTTCCATCCACTCATAAAATATATATTCGGAGGTGCCGCGGGCACGTGCAAGTGTGTCTGGGCTCAGAACGGACAACGGAAAGGACGAGGGGACTCGGATGAATGCAAGTTTTGAAAACATGATGATGCAATGCACAATATGACAAGGCAAAGATGCACACGCAAGCAGATGACATGGCAACGGCAACAAATAACTGGCTGACACCTGGCGCACCGGTCTCGGGGTGTCACAGTGGGGAGCGCCCCCCTGCCTCGTGGGGCACCCGAGCACCCCCAAGTGTCCTCCTTCTTCCTATATAAGTCTACATACCCCGAAACCTTCGACAACAGAGAGAAAACCTTAATTCCACCGCCGCAACCTTCTGTTCCCGTGAGATTCCATCTTGGATCCTGTTTCGGAGCTCCACCGGAGGGGGATCCATCACAGAGTTCATCATCATCATCATCATCGCCCTCACCATGAGTTGTGAGTTGTTTACCACAGACATTCGGGTCCATAGCTAGTATCTAGATGGTTTCTTCTCTCTCTCTCGGGATCTCAATACAAAGTTCTCCGCGGTCTTCAAGGAGAACTATTCGATGTAATCTCTTTTTGCGATGTGTTTGTCGAGATCCGATGAATTGTGAGTTTACGATAAAGATTATCTATGAGAAATATTTGGTTCTTCTCTGAACTTTTTATGTGTGCTCATAATATCTTTGCAAGTCTCTTCGAATTATTGGTTCGGTTTGGCCTACTAGATCTATAGTTCTTGCAATGAGAGAAGTGCTTGGCTTTGGGTTCAATCTTGCGGTGTCCTTTCCCAGTGACAGTAGGGGTAGCAAGGCACGTATTGTATTGTTGCCATCGAGGATAAAAATATGGGGTTTATATCATATTGCTTGAGTTTATCCCTCTACATCATGTCATCTTGCTTAAGGCGTTACTCTGTTCTTATGAACTCAATACACTAGATGCATGCCGGATAGCGCTCGATATGTGGAGTAATAGTAGTAGATGCAGGCAGGAGTCGGTCTACTTGTCTCGGACGTAATGCCTATATACAATGATCATGCCTAGATAGTTTCATAATTATTCGCTTTTCTATCAATTGCTCGACAGTAATTTGTTTACCCGCCGTAGAATATCGCTATCATGAGAGAAGCCAGTAGAGAACACTATGGCCCCCGGGTCTATTCTCAACATATCAATCTACATCTACTTACTTTTACCGCTTTTATTTGATGTTCTTATAAACTAAAAATACCAAAAATATAAACTATCATCTCTATCAGATCTCACTTTCGTAAGTTACCATAAAGGGATTGACATCCCCTTATCGCGTTGGCTGCGAAGTTCCTATTTGTTTGTGCAGGTGCGAGGGACTCGCGCGTGGTCTCCTACTAGATTGATACCTTGGTTCTCAAAATCTGAGGCAAATACTTACGCTACTGTGCTGCATCTCCCTTTCCTCTTCGAGGGAATACAACGCAAGCTCGAGAAGTAGCAATATACTCTTATACCCTGAAAACATCAAGGAGAGCAGCGAAACCACTTTTCCACCGCCGCAACCTTCTATACCCGTGAGATCCCATCTTGGGGCCTTTTTCGACGCTCCTCCGGAGGGGGATTCGATCATGGAGGGCTTCTACATCAACACCATAGCCTCTCCGATAATGTGTGAGTAGTTTAGCACAGACCTTCGGGTCCATAGTTATTATCTAGATGGCTTCTTCTCTCCCTTTGGTTCTCAGTACAAAGTTCTCCTTGATGTTCTTGGAGATCTATTGGCTGTAATTCTTTTTGCGGTGTATTTGTCGAGATCCGATGAGTTGTGGGTTTATGATCAAGATTATCTATTAACAATATTTGGTTCTTCTCTGAATTCTTATATTCATGATTAAATATCTTTGCAAGTCTCTTCGAATTATCAGTTTGGTTTGGCCTACTCGATTGATCTTTCTTGCAATGGGAGGAGTGCTTAGCTTTGGGTTCAATCTTGCGGTGCTCGATATCCCAGTGAGAGAAGGGGAACCGACACGTATTGTATTGTTGCCATCGAGGATAAAAAGATGGGGTTTATATCATATTACTTGAGTTTATCCCTTTGATACATCCATATAGCATCATGCTTATATGTTGATATTTATTGCATTATGGGCTGTTATTACATGTTTTGTCACAATACTTATGCCTTTTCTCTCTTGTTTTACAAGGTTTACCCGAAGAGGGAGAATGCCGGCAACTGGAATTCTAGGCTGGAAGAGGAGCAAACTCTGGAAACCTATTCTGCACAACTCAAAAAGCCCCGAAACTTCACACGACTCCGTTTCAGAAAATATAAAAAATATATGGCGAAAGAAGATCACCAGGGGGCCACCAGCTGTCCATGAGGGTGGGGGGCGCGCCCCCTGCCTCGTGGCCCCCCCGATGGCCCCCCGATGCCATCTTCTCCTATATGAGGTGTTTTGAACTGGAAAAAATCATAAGGAGGCTTTTGGGACCAGACGCAGCTGTCTCTAGGCGGAACCTTGGCGGAAACCAATCTAGGTCTCCGACAGAGCTGTTCTGCCATGCATACTTCCCTCAGGGAGGGGGAAATCGTCACCGCCGTCATCACCAACAACTCACCCATATTGGGGAGGGCTATCTTCATCAACATCTTCACCAACACCATCTCCTCTCAAACCCTAGTTCATCTCTTGTATCCAATCTTTGTACCCAAACCTCAGATTGGTACCTGTGGGTTGCTAGTAGTGTTGATTACTCCTTGTAGTTGATGCTAGTTGGTTTATTTTGTGGAAGATCATATGTTCAGATCCATTGTGCATATTAATACCCCTCTGATCATGAACAATATTATGTCTTGTGAGTAGTTACTTTTGTTCCTGAGGACATGGGAGAAGTCTTGCTATAAGTAGTCATGTGAATTTGGTCTTCGATCGATATTTTGATGAGATGTATGTTGTCTCTCCTCTAGTGGTGTCATGTGAATGTCGACTACATGGCACTTCACCATTATTTGGGCCAAGAGGAAGGCATTGGGGAGTAATAAGTAGATGATGGGTTGCTAGAGTGATAGAAGCTTAAACCCTAGTTTATGCGTTGCTTCGTAAGGGGCTGATTTGGATCCACTTGTTTAGTGCTATGGTTAGGTTTACCTTAATGCTTCTTTTGTAGTTGCGGATGCTTGCATTAGAGGTTAATCATAAGTGGGAGGCTTGTCCAAGTAAGGACAGGACCCAAGCACCGGTCCACACACATACCAAATTATCAAAGTACCGAACGCGAATCAGATGATCGTGATGAAAACAAGCTTGACGATAATTCCCATGTGTCCTCGGGAGCGCTTTCCTTCATATAAGAGTTTGTTCAGGCTTTTCCTTTGCTACAAAAATGTTTGGGCCACCTTGCTGCACCTTATTTACTTTTACCTTTTGTTACTTGCTACCAATTACCTTATCACAAAACTATCTGTTACCTATAATTTCAGTGCTTGCAGAAAATACCTTACTGAAAACTGCCTATCATTTCCTTCTACTACTCGTTGGGTTCGACACTCTTACTTATCGAAAGGACTACGATAGATCCCCTACACTTGTGGGTCATCACCCTCTACATCATGTCATCTTGCTTCAGGCGTTACTCCGTTCTTATGAACTTAATACTCTAGATGCATGCTGGATAGCGGTCGATGTGTGGAGTAATAGTAGCAGATGCAAAATCGTTTTGGTCTACTTGCAACGGACGTGATGCCTATGTTCATGATCCTACCTAGATATTCTCATAACTATGCGCTTTCCTATCAATTGCTCGGCTGTAATTTGTTCACCCACTGTAAAATATGCTATCATGAGAGAAGCCACTAGTGAAACCTATGGCCCCCGGGTCTACTTTACATCATATAAGTTTCCGATCTACAATTCTAGTTTACTATTTAATTTGCAATCTTTATTTTTCAATCTATACAACAAAATTACCAAAAAATACTTATGTTATTATCTTTATGAGATCTCACTTTTGCAAGTGGCCGTGAAGGGATTGACAACCCCTTTATCGCGTTGGTTGCAAGGTTCTTGATTGTTTGTGTAGCTACTAAGCGACTTGCTGTAGTCTCCTACTGGATTGATACCTTGGTTCTCAAAAACTGAGGGAAATACTTATGCTACTTTGCTGCATCACCCTTTCCTCTTCAAGGGAAAACCAACGCATGCTCAAGAGGTAGCGGTGATCCCTGCGATCGAAGGTGATCGGGCATGCCAACCATGGGTTGAACTTGGGGGCGACAAGCTCTACAACATAAACGTCCCTGAGTGCGCGCTTGCGCTCCCTTTTGGGGATATGGGTGGCGTAGATCGGCTACCTAGTGCTCAGCTGGCGAGGTTCATCCTCGTCCTCGCTTTGAGGTCCTTTCCCCTTATGTTCGACATTTAACTTGACGGTCTGCTTGAAGACCCAACAATTTCTGTTGGTGTGGTTTGCAGGTTTATCAGGGGTGCCATGAATCTGGCAAGGCCTTTCCAGTATTTTGTCCAGGCTAGATGGACTGTCTCTGTTGCCTTGAATGGCATCTTCCGTTGACCGGGCGTGGAGCCACTGAATTTGCATTTACTGTTGTATCATGTGTTTCTCCGGTATTGTTTCGACGCTTGTTCCTATTGCGTCGTGGCTTGCCATTGCCGTCCCTGACTTTGGAAGTGCTAGGGTCGCTGGTACTATTTCTTCTACGAGTTAGCTAGCTGTCTTTGCCCGCACAAAAGCGGGTCATGAGTGTAGTAAGGGTTGCCATTGTCTTCGGCTTCTCTTGGTCGAGGTGTCTTGCCAGCCACTCGTCCCAGACACTGTGTTTGAATGTCACTAAGGCCTCGGCGTCCGGACAGTCAGCAATTTGGCTCTTTTTAGTTAAGAGTTGGGTCCAAAGATTGCGGGCTGACTCGCCGGGTTGCTGGATTATGTGACTTAGATCATCAGCATCCTAAGACCCCTCTAGATCTTCCCAGCTTCCGATGGAGTTATTGTTGGGGAACGTAGTATTTCCAAAATTATCCTCCGATCACGCAAGATCTATCTACTAGATGCATAGCAACGAGAGGGGAGAGTGTGTCTACGTACCCTCGTAGACCGAAAGCGGAAGCGTTTATCAACGTGGTTGATGTAGTCGTGCACCTTCACGATCCGTCCCGATCTAGTACCGAACGTACGGCACCTCCGCGTTCAGCACACGTTCAGCTCGATGGCGTCCTCGCCTTCTTGATCCAGCAAGACGGGCGAAGTAGTAGATGAGTTCCGGCAGCACGACGGCGTGGTGACGGTTGTTGATGAAGAACAATCTCTGCAGGGCTTCGCCAAGCACTACAGAAACTAGACGGAGGATAAACTAGAGGGTCGGGGTAGACGGCACACGGCTTGGTGTATCTTGATGTGTTCCAAGTGCTAGCCCCGCCCCTCTATTTATATGTTGAGCCCTGGGGTCGAAACTTGGAGCAAAAGCCTCCTCAAAGTCGGTTTTGCCCGAAAGGCAAGAGTCCCACTCGGACTCCAGGACCAAACGGCACAATCCTTGGTGTCTGGCCCAGACGCCATGGGCCTCGGCGTCTGGCCCAGGGCCAGACGCCAGGGTCTCCGGCGTTTGGCCCACTGACCTCCGCAAAACACCTTTTGCACCGACTTAATGCCCTGTGGGCTTGACCCCTTGGCCTAACCATATCATCCTATATATCAAATTTTACCTCCGGACCATTCCAAAGCTCCTCGTCATGTCCATAATCCCATCCGGGACTCCGAACAACATTCGGTCACCAACATACATAACTCATTCAATACTATATCATCAACGAAACGTTAAGCGTGCGGACCCTACGGGTTCGAGAACTATGTAGACATGACCGAGACATCTCTCCGGTCAATAACCAATAGCGGAACCTGGATTCCCATATTGGCTCCTACATATTCTACGAAGATCTTTATCGGTCGAACCGCATAACAACATATGTTGTTCCCTTTGTCATTGGTATGTTACTTGCCTGAGATTCGATCGTCGGTATCTCAATACCTAGTTCAATCTCGTTACCGACAAGTCTCTTTACTCGTTCCGTAATACATCATCCCGTGACTAACTCATTAGTCATTTGCTTGCAAGGCTTATTATGATGTGCATTACCGAGAGGGCCCAGAGATACCTCTCCGACAATCGGAGTGACAAATCCTAGTCTTGATCTATGCCAACACCACGAACACTTTCGGAGACACCTGTAGAGCATCTTTATGATCACCCAGTTACGTTGTGACGTTTGATAGCACACAAGGTGTTCCTACGGTATTCGGGAGTTGCATAATCTCATAGTCATAGGAACATGTATAAGTCATGAAGAAAGCAATAGCAGTAAAACTAAACGATCATAGTGCTAAGCTAACGGATGGGTCTTGTCCATCACATCATTCTCCTAATGATGTGATCCCGTTGATCAAATGACAACTCATGTCTATGGTTAGGAAACATAACCATCTTTGATCAATGAGCTAGTCTAGTAGAGGCATACTAGGGACACTCTATTTTGTCTATGTATTCACACATGTACTAAGTTTCCGGTTAATACAATTCTAGCATAAATAATAAACATTTAGCCTGATATAAGGAAATATAAATAACAACTTTATTATTGCCTCTAGGGCATATTTCCTTCAGTCTTCCACTTGCACTAGAGTCAATAATCTAGCTCACATCGCCATGTGATTTAATACCGATAGTTCACATCATTATGTGAATAACACCCATAGTTCACATCGCCATGTGACCAACACCCAAAGGGTTTACTAGAGTCAATAATCTAGTTCACATTTCTATGTGATTAATACCCAAGAGTAATAAGGTGTGATCATGTTTTGCTTGTGAGAGAAGTTTAGTCAACGGGTCTGTCACATTCAGATCCGTATGTATTTCACAAATTTCTATGTCTACAATGCTCTGCATAGAGCTACTCTAGCTAATTGCTCCCACTTTCAATACGCATCCAGATTGATACTTAGAGTCATCTGGATTTAGTGTCAAAGCTTGCATCGGCGTAACCCTTTACGACGAACTCTTTATCACCTCCATAATCGAGAAACATTTCCTTAGTCATCCAGTTACTAAGGATAATTTTGACCGTTGTACAGTGATCTACTCCTGGATCACTATTGTACCCCCTTGACAAACTCATGGCAAGGTACACAACATGTTTGGTACACAACATGGCATACTTTATAGAACATATGGCTGAGGCATAGGGAATGACTTTCATTCTCTCTATATTTTTCTGCTGTGGTCTGGCTTTGAGTCTTACTCAACTTCACACCTTACAAGTCAGGCAAGAACTCCTTCTTTGACTGATCCATTTTGAACTACTTCAAAATCTTATCAAGGTATGTACTCATCGAAAGTCTTATCAAGTGTCTTGATCTATCTCCATAGATCTTGATGCCGAATATATAAGCAGCTTCACCAAGGTCTTTCTTTGAAAAACTCCTTTCAAACACTCCTTTATGCTTTCTAGAAAATTCTACATCATTTCTGATCGACAATATGTCATTCACATATACTTATCAGAAAGGTTGTAGTGCTCCCACTCACTTCTTGTAAATACAGGCTTCACCGCAAGTCTGTATTAATCTATACGCTTTGATCAACTTATCAAAGCGTATATTCCAACTCCGAGATGCTTGCACCAGTCCATAGATGGATCACTGGAGCTTGCACATTTTGTTAGCACCTTTAGGATTGACAAAACCTTCTGGTTGCATCCTATACAAGTCTTCTTTAATAAATCCATTAAAGAATGCAGTTTAGTTATCCATTTGCCAGATTTCATAAAATGCGGCGATTGCTAACATGATTCGGACAGACTTAAGCATCGCTACGGGTGAGAAAGTCTCATCGTAGTCAACTCCTTGAACTTGTTGAAAAACTTTCGGAACAAGTCGAGCTTTGTAAACAGTAACATTAACGTCAGCGCCAGTCTTCCTCTTGAAGATCCATTTATTTCCGATGGCTTGCCGATCATCGGGCAAGTCAACCAAAGTCCACACTTTGTACTCATACATGGATCTCATCTCAGATTTCATGGCCTCAAGCCATTTTGCGGAATCTGGGCTCATCATCGCTTCCTCATAGTTCGTAGGTTCATCATGGTCCAGTAACATGACTTCCAGAACCGGGTTGCCGTACCACTCTGGTGCGGAACGTACTCTGGTTGATCTACGAAGTTCAGCAGTAACTTGATCCGAAGTTTCATGATCATCATCATTAGCTTCCTCACTAATTGGTGTAGGAATCACTGGAACCAGTTTCTGTGATGTACTACTATCCAATTCGGGAGAAGGTACAATTACCTCATCAAGTTCCACTTTTTTCCCACTCACTTCTTTCGAGAGAAACTCCTTCTCTAGAAAGGATCCACTCTTAGCAACAAAGACCTTGCCTTCGGATCTGTGATAGAAGGTGTACCCAACAGTTTCTTTCGGGTATCCTATGAAGATTTACTTCTCCGATTTGGGTTCGAGCTTATCATGTTGAAACTTTTTCACATAAGCATCGCAGTCCCAAACTTAAAGAAATGACAGCTTAGGTTTCTCGTCAAACCACAGTTCATACGGTGTCATCTCCACGGATTTAGATGGTGCCCTATTTAACGTGAATGTAGCTATCTCTAATGCATAACCCCAAAAGCGATAGTGGTAGATCGGTAAGAGACATCATCGATCACACCATATCTAATAAAGTACGGTTATGACGTTCGGACACACCATTACACTTTGGTGTTCCAGGTGGCGTGAGTAGTGAAACTATTTCACATTGTTTTTTACTGAAGGCCAAACTCGCTAACTCAAATATTTTACCTCTACGATCATATCGTAGAAACTCTTATTTTCTTGTTACGATGATTCTCCACTTCACTCTGAAATTCTTTGAAATTTTCAAATGTTTCAGACTTGTGCTTCATTAAGTAGATATACCCATATCTGCTCAAATCATCAGTGAAGGTCAGAAAATAACGATACCCGCCGCGAGCTTCAACACTCATTGGTCCACATACATCTGTATGTATGATCTCCAACAAATCTGTTGCTCGCTCCATTGTTCCGAAGAATGGAGTTTTAGTCATCTTGCCCATGAGGCATGGTTCGCAAGCACCAAGTGATTCATAATCAAGTGATTCCAAAAGTCCATCACTATGGAGTTTCTTCATGCGCTTTACACCATTATGACCAAACGGCAGTGCCACAAATAAGTTGCACTATCATTGTTAACCTTGCATCTTTTGGCTTCAATATTATGAATATGTGTATCACCACGATCGAGATCCAACAAACTATTTTCATTGGGTGTATGACCATCGAAGGTTTTATTCATGTAAACAGAATAACAATAATTCTATGACTTTAAATGAATAATCGTATTGCAAAAAATATGATCAAATCATATTCATGCTCAACGCAAATGCCAAATAACATTTATTTAGGTTTTACACTAATCCCGAAAGTATAGGGAGTGTGCGATGATGATCATATCAATCTTGGAACCATTTCCAACACACATCGTCACTTCACCTTTAACTAGTCTCTGTTCATTCTGCAATTCTCGTTTCGAGTTACTAATTTTAGCAACTGAACCGGTATCAAATACCCAGGGGTTGCTATGAACACTAGTAAAGTACACATCAATAATCTGTATATCAAAATATACCTTTGTTCACTTTGCCATCCTTCTTATCCGCCAAGTATCTAGGGCAGTTCCACTTCCAGTGACCATTTCCTTTGCAGTAGAAGCACTTAGTTTCAGGCTTGAGTTTTAGCTTTGGGTTTCTTCACGGGAGTGACAACTTGCTTGTCATTCTTCTTGAAGTTCCCCTTCTATCCCTTTGCCCTTTACTTGAAACAAGTGGTCTTGTTAACCATCAACACTTGATGCTTTTTCATGATTTCTACCTTCGCCGACTTCAGCATCGCGAAGAGCTCGGGAATTCCTTTCGTCATCCCTTGCATATTATAGTTCATCATGAAGTTCTACTAACTTGGCGATAGTGACTAGAGAACTTTGTCAATTACTATCTTATCTGGAAGATTAACTCCCACTTGATTCAAGTAATTGTAGTACCCAGACAATCTGAGCACATGCTCACTGGTTGAGCTATTCTCCTCCATCTTGTAGGCAAAGTACTGTCAGAAGTCTTATACCTCTCGACACGGGCATGAGTATGAAATACTAATTTCAACTCTTGGAACATCTTATATGCTCTGTGGCGTTCAAAACGTTTTTGAAGTCCTGGTTCTAAGCCGTAAAGCATGGTGCACTTAAACTATCAAGTAGTCATCATACCGAGCTTTTGTCAAAACGTTCATAACGTCTACATCTGCTCCTGCAATAGGTCTGTCACCTAGCGGTGCATCAAGGACATAATTCTCTGTGCAGCAATGAGGATAATCCTCAGATCACGGAACAATTCCGCATCATTGCTACTAACATGTTTCAACTTAGTTTTCTCTAGGAACATATAAAAAATAAACGGGGAGCAACATCGTGAGCTATTGATCTACAACATAGATATGCTAATACTACGATGACTAAGTTCATGATAAATTAAAGTTCAATTTAATCATATTACTTAAGAACTCCCACTTAGATAGACATCCCTCTAGTCATCTAAATGATCACGTGATCCAAATCAACTAAACCATGTCCGATCATCACGTGAGATGGAGTAGTTTGAATGGTGAACATCTTATGTTGATCATATCTACTATATGATTCACGCTCGACCTTTCGGTCTCCAGTGTTCCGAGGCCATATCTGCATATGCTAGGCTCGTCAAGTTTAACCCGAGTATTCTGCGTGTGCAAAACTGGCTTACACCCGTTGTATTTGAACGTAGAGCTTATCACACCCGATCATCACGTGGTGTCTCGGAACGACGAACTTTCGCAACGGTGCATACTCAGGGAGAACACTTATACCTTGAAATTTAGTAAGGGATCATCTTATAATGCTACCGTCGAACTAAGCAAAATAAGAAGCATAATAAGATAAACATCACATGCAATCAAAATATGTGACATGATATGGCCATCATCATCTTGTGCGTTTGATCTCCATCTCCAAAGCACCGTCATGATCAACTTCGTCACCGGCGCGACACCTTGATCTCCATCGTAGCATCGTTGTCGTCTCGCCAACTATTGCTTCTACGACTATCACTACCGCTTAGTGATAAAGTAAAGCAATTACATGGCGATTGCATTTCATACAATAAAGCGACAACCATATGGCTCCTGCCAGTTGCCGATAACTTTACGAAACATGATCATCTCATACAAAAACGTATAACTCATCATGTCTTGACCATATCACATCACAACATGCCCTGCAAAAACAAGTTAGATGTCCTCTACTTTGTTGTTGCAAGTTTTACGTGGCTGCTACGGGCTTAGCAAGAACCGTTCTTACCTACGCATACAAAACCACAACGATGTTTCGTCAAATATGTGCTGTTTTATCCTTCACAAGGACCGGGCGTAGTCACACTCGATTCAGCTAAAGTGAGTGAGACAGAGACCCGCCAGTCACCTTTAAGCAACGAGTGCTCATAACGGTGAAACCTGTCTCGCGTAAGCGTACGCGTAATGTCGGTCCGGGCCGCTTCATCTCACAATACCGCCGAAGCAAAGTATGACATGTTGGTAAGCAGTATGACTAGTATCATCCACAACTCACTTGTGTTCTACTCGTGCATATCATCTACGCATAGACCTGGCTCATGATGCCACTGTTGGGGAACGTAGTATTTTCAAAATTATCCTACGATCACGCAAGATCTATCTACTAGATGCATAGCAACGAGAGGGGAGAGTGTGTCTACGTACCCTCGTAGACCGAAAGCGGAAGCGTTTATCAACGCGGTTGATGTAGTCGTGCACCTTCACGATCCGTCCCGATCTAGTACCGAACGTACGGCACCTCCGCGTTCAGCACACGTTCAGCTCGATGACGTCCTCGCCTTCTTGATCCAGCAAGACGGGCGAAGTAGTAGATGAGTTCCGGCAGCACGACGGCGTGGAGATGGTTGTTGATGAAGAACAATCTCTACAGGGCTTCGCCAAGCACTACAGAAACTAGACGGAGGATAAACTAGAGGGTCGGGGTAGCCGACACACGGCTTGGTGTATCTTGATGTGTTCCAAGTGCTAGCCCCGCCCCTCTATTTATATGTTGAGCCCTGGGGTCGAAACTTGGAGCAAAAGCCTCCTCAATGTCAGTTTTGCCCGAAAGGCAAGAGTCCCACTCGGACTCCAGCACCAAACGCCTCAATCCTTGGCGTCTGGCCCAGACGCCATGGGCCTCGGTGTCTGGCCCAGGGCCAGACACCAGGGTCTCCGGCGTTTGGCCCAGTGACCTCCGCAAAACACCTTTTGCACCGACTTAATGCCCTGTGGGCTTGACCCCTTGGCCTAACCATATCATCCTATATATCAAATTTTACCTCCGGACCATTCCAGAGCTCCTCGTCATGTCCGTGATCCCATCCGGGACTCCGAACAACATTCGGTCACCAATATACATAACTCATTCAATACTATATCGTCAACGAAACGTTAAGCGTGCGGACCCTACGAGTTCGAGAACTATGTAGACATGACCGAGACATCTCTCCGGTCAATAACTAATAGCGGAACCTGGATGCCCATATTGGCTCCTACATATTGTACGAAGATCTTTATCGGTCGAACCGCATAACAACATACGTTGTTCCCTTTGTCATTGGTATGTTACTTGCCCGAGATTCGATCGTCGGTATCTCAATACCTAGTTCAATCTCGTCACCGGCAAGTCTCTTTACTCGTTCCGTAATACATCATCCCGTGACTAACTCATTAGTCATTTGCTTGCAAGGCTTATTATGATGTGCATTACCGAGAGGGCCCAGAGATACCTCTCCGACAATCGGAGTGACAAATCCTAGTCTTGATCTATGCCAACACCACGAACACTTTCGGAGACACCTGTAGAGCATCTTTATGATCACCCAGTTACGTTGTGACGTTTGATAGCACCCAAGGTGTTTCTACGGTATTCGGGAGTTGCATGATCTCATAGTCATAGGAACATGTATAAGTCATGAAGAAAGCAATAGCAGTAAAACTAAACGATCATAGTGCTAAGCTAACGGATGGGTCTTGTCCATCACATCATTCTCCTAATGATGTGATCCCATTGATCAAATGACAACTTATGTCTATGGTTAGGAAACATAACCATCTTTGATCAATGAGCTAGTCTAGTAGAGGCATACTAGGGACACTCTGTTTTGTCTATGTATTCACACATGTACTAAGTTTCCGGTTAATACAATTCTAGCATGAATAATAAACATTTATCATGATATAAGGAAATATAAATAACAACTTTATTATTGCCTCTAGGGCATATTTCCTTCAGTTATCTGGGAGGTTGTTCAACCAGTGTCGAGCTGGCCCTTTCAGCTTGAGAGGTAAGTATTTGATGGTGTGGAGGTCATCTTCACAAGCCATGTGGATGTGAAGAATAAAGTATTCAATCCATACAGCGGGGTCCGTCGTTCCATCATATGCCTTGATGTTCATGGGTTTAAACCCTTCTGGAAATTGATGATCCATTACCTCATCGATGAAGCACAGAGGGTGTGCAGCGCCCTTGTATCACGCAACCTTGTGGCATAATTCGGACTGTGTCTGTGTTCAATGTTGGTTTCGAACTTGATTTTACCTGGCATACTTGGCTTGATAGCCGTCGTCCCGCTTGGGAGCACATTCTCTTGATCCGTAGATTGATCTGGCCTGATCGGCTTCTCTGTTCAGGTCCTGACGCAAATCGTACTTATGGCCTTGACTTGCTATATCCTTTCCTTTACAGTGGGGAGGCGCGGGTTGGTGTTCGACATTGCTGGCCGCTTTGTCCCGTCCACAGGGTGGTCGGTCCGGTTCATTAGCCTGGTCATGCATCGATGGAATTGGCGCAGGGGCCTCATCGTCGAATTGTGGCAGCAACCAGCGCTTGGGATAGCTCTTTGTTTGACGCTCGCGGTCGTATCTCTCCTCAGCGTCTAGCACTTCATTCCATCTATCATTGAGCGTATCCGGCTCCGCCTTAAGCCACTGCTGCTATTTTTTCAAGCTCCTTGCTATGGCAATAAGCTGTTGCTGAAAGCGTTTTTGTTCGAGGGGTTCCTCCGGGACTATGAATTCTTTGTCTCCCAGGCTGACTTCCTCTTCGGTGACAGGTAGATAGTTGTTGTCTTTGGAATCGTTGTGATCAGTGAGTTGTTCAGGACTGTGTTCACCATCTTCCCGCTTGTCCTGCTCCACTGCTGGCTCTACGGGGTTATCGGCTTCCTTCGGATCTTCATTGTCTCCGGTGTCGGAGTTACTTTCCTTTGCTCGACACGATCGTGAGCGGCATTTCTGACGATGGCGTTTAGGAGGCTCATCGACGTGCTTATCCTGCTCTGGATCTTTATCGCCATCGTCTTCCATCTCACTAGGTGTATCCACCATGTATATATCGTAGGTAGAAGTGGACGTCCATCGCCTGGTCGCATGCGGGTTTGTACCTAGATCGGCTTCGACATCGTGGTCCATCCCATCGATGTCTTCAGAAGCATAGTCTAGTATGTTGGTTAAGTCCTCGACCATGGCTACCAAGTGGGTGGTGCGTGGGAAGCAAAATTCCCCGTCCTCAGCCCCCAGTTTGAATTGGGCATAGTTCGGTTGAGAATCATCTGTTAAGGTGAGAGATTACAGCAAGTCCAGAGCCTCAGTTTAGGAGCGAGAGTTGGATAGCGTTTGGGGGTCTGCGGGGCCAGGCTCGATGATGACCGCTCCATTGAGCGTAGAGAGTGCGGATCCCATAAATTCGGAGCTCGTAATCTGAGACAAGTCCGGTGTTCCAGCGGCGTGGAGGATCCCACACAATTCTGGATATGTGAGCGGCTTGAACGCCGCTGAGTCTATGGTTTCCATGGCGGGGTGATACGTCTCCAACGTATCTATAATTTTTGATTGTTCCATGCTGTTATATTATCATTCTTGGATGTTTTTCAATCATTTTATAGTCATTTGTACCATTTTCTGCATGTTTTTTACATTACAGGAAATCGATATCAAAAGACACCCAATGGGCCAGAGCTACACCTGGGGGGTGCCCCGAGGGGGGCACAACCCACCAGGGCGCGCAGGCCCCCCTGGCATGCCCAGGTGGGTTGTGCCCACCTCGGTGGCCTCTAGCACCCCCTCTTTACCCTATAAATTCCCAAATATTCCGAAACCTTCAGGGTGACCCTAGATCAGAAGTTCTGCCGCCGCAAGGCTCTCTTGTCCACGAGATCGAATCTAGATCCCTTTCCGGTACTTCGTCGGATGGAAAAATCATCACCGGTGGCCATCTTCATCATCCCAGCGGCCACCATGGTGAGGAGGGAGTAGTCCACCCTCGGGGCTGAGGGTTTGTACCAGTAGGTATGTTTTTAATCTCTCTCTCTCTCTCTCTCTCTCTCTCTCTCTCTCTCTCTCGTGTTCTTGAGATGTCACGATCTTGATGTGTCGCAGGCTTTATTAATATAGTGGGATCATATGGTGTTTTCCCCTCTCTATCTTGTTGTGATGAATTGAGTTTTTCCCTTTGAGATTTCATTGTTATCGGATTGGATACTTTTATGAATTTGAGAACACTTGATATATGTCTTGCAATTGAATGCTCGTGGTGACAATGGGGTATCGTATTGATTCACTTGATATATGTTTTGGCACTCAACTTGCGGATTCCTAAGGTAACATTGGGGTAATCTATGCATAGGGATTGATGCACGTTCTTGTCTTTGTTCCTCCGGTAGAAATCTTGGGGCACTCTTTGAAGTACTTTGTGTTGGATTGAGTATTATGAATATGAATTTGTGTTGGTGTTATTTTAGCACGAACTCTTGATAGATCGGTCGGAAAAAATAACTTGTGTTATTTTAGTACGATCTCTTGATAGATCGACCGGAAAGGATACCTTGTGTTATTTTAGTATGAACTCTTGGACAGATCGACCGGAAAGAATAGCAACAAACAATTCCTTATTATTTTCTCCGCTAGATAGGAACTTTGGTGTGATTCTTCATCGCACGTTGAGGGCAGATTATGTGATCCAATTATATTAGTATTGTTGACAGATTGCACTGGCAAAAGTATAACAGACCCTAGGCCTCATTTTCAAGCAATGCAATACCGTTTGTGCTCCATTTTATCACTTGCTACCTTGCTGTTTTTTTATTGTTATTATTAAAAAAATCAATATCTACTATCCATATTACACTTGTATCACCATCTGTTTGCTGAACTAGTGCACCTAAACAATTTGCCATTGTATTGGGTGTGTTGGGGACACAAGAGACTTTTTATTATTTGGTTGCAGGGTTGTTTGAGAGAAACCATCTTCATCCTACACCTCCCCATGGATTGATAAACCTTAGGTCGTCTGCTTGAGGGAAATTTGCTACTGTCCTACAAAACTCTGCGCTTGGAGGCCCAACACGAGTCTACAAGAATAAAATTGTGTAGTAGAAATCAAGCTCTTTTCTGGCGCCGTTGCCGGGGAGGTGAGTCCATGAAGGTATATCTTTAGATCTTGCAATCGAATCTTTTAGTTTCCTGTTTTATCACTAGTTTGGTTTTGTAAAAGAAAACTACAAAAAAATGGAATTGAGGTTGCATCATATTATTCATCTTTATAATATATTTTGTGAAAATGATGAAAAGGAAAATTGTGCTCAATTATTAAAAGAAGAATGCTATAAAATGTTTGGCATAAATGATGAGGATGACTGCAATGTTTTTAGTATGAATTCTTTAAAGGGATAATTAGATTTATGCCCCTAGTTGTGTCCCACTCGTCTGTTTTGCCCCTAATTTCCAAAAGTCACCGGTTCTGTCCAAGTCACTTTGCTCCTCTTATGCTTTTGTCCTTTGACCGTTTGACCGTCAGTTTGAAAAATTCATAACTAATTCATACTAAATCAGAAAAATGTAAATATATACCAAAATGTTCAGAAAAGCATCACCTATTTGTTAGTGTCATTGGCATTCATGAAAAATGTATTGGAAAGTGCACATCCGAGTTTTAGCTATTTTGATACCGCCATGAATAGCAAAATCAAAAAAAAATCAGAAACAATCCAAAAAAATATGGTACCAAAGAACGACAAATGTTCTAAAAAAAAAACAATCAACACTCCAAAATAGATTATTTTTCTGCCACGACTTCCATGAATGTCGTTCCCTTATGAAACTTGGCAAGCACTAAGAACATTTGTCTTTTTTGCCACCATATATTTTTGGATTTTTTGAATAGTTTTGGATTTTGCTATTCATGGTGGTATCAAAAGAGCTAAAACTCGGATGTGCACTTTCTAACACTTTTTTCATGAATGCAAATGACACTGACATATATGTGATGTTTTTTCTGAACATTTTGGTATCTTATTTGCATTTTTCTGAGTTAGTATGAATTAGTTATGAATTTTTCAAACTGACGGTCAAACGGTTAAAGGGCAAAAGCATAAGAGGATCAAAGTGACTTGGACAGAAACGGTGAATTTTGGAAATTAGGGGTAAAACAGACGAGTAGGTGCTACCTCTTGAGCTTGCGTTGTATTCCCTTGAAGAGGAAAGGGATATGCAGCACAGTAGCGCAAGTATTTCCCTTAGTTTTTGAGAACCAAGGTATCAATCCAGTAGGAGACCACGCGCCAGTCCCTCGCACCTGCACAAACAAATAAGAACTTCGAAGCCAACACGATAAGGGGTTGTCAATCCCTTTACGGTCACTTACGAGAGTGAGATCTGATAGAGATGATAATTATATTTTTGGTATTTTTAGTTTAGTAAAACAATAAATAAAAGCAAGAAAAGTAAAGTAGATGTAGATTGATATGTTGAGAATAGACCCGGGGGCCATAGTTTTCTCTAGTGGCTTCTCTCATGATAGCGATATTCTACGGCGGGTAAACAAATTACTATCGAGCAATTGATAGAAAAGCGAATAATTATGAGACTATCTATGCATGATCATTGTATATAGGCATCACGTCCGAGACAAGTAGACCGAAACGATTCTGCATCTACTACTATTACTCCACACATCGACCGCTATCCAGCATGCATCTAATGTATTGAGTTCATACGAACAGAGTAACGCCTTAAGAAATATGACATGATGTAGAGGGATAAACTCAAGCTATATGATGAAAACCCCATCTTTTTATCCTAGATGGCAACAATACAATACGTGCCTTGCTACCCCTACTGTCACTGGGAAAGGACACCGCAACATTGAACCCAAAGCCAAGCACTTCTCCCATTGCAAGAACTATAGATCCAGTAGGCCAAACCAAACCAATAATTCGAAGAGACTTGCAAGGATATTATGAGCACACATAAAAAGTTCAGAGAAGAACCAAATATCTTTAATAGATAACCTTGATCATAAACTCGCAATTCATCGGATCTCGACAAACACACCGCAAAAAGAGATTACATCCAATAGATCTCCTCGAAGACCGAGGAGAACTTTGTATTGAGATCCAGAGAGAGAGAGAGAGAGAGAGAGAGAGAGAGAGAGAGAAGACATCTAGATACTAGCTATGGACCCGAAGGTGTAAGGGCATATTTCTCCCTAAGTAGTTTTGGTGATTGATGACAATGCATTTGCGGACTAATCGTGTGCACTAAGCTTTTCAGATATATCTCACCTAGGCACAAGACGATTAAATGCCCCTTAGAACCTATGGAAGACGGTGTTTCCTTTTGTTTCTTTTTCGGTGGAATTGTGTCATAGGAAAGCCGTACTATTAAGAGGGGGTCCGCTTCGGAAAGGTTTGGGTGGAATCAACACGTACACGTCTACTCTTTTGCACCACCTCTCCTTGCTTCTCCGGAGCTCCCGCTGGTTTCCTTGTCGGTACAAAAACAGTGGCATCTTACTACTACAACTGTTTGGCATGCGGTAGTACCGCTCAGAGTAGCGGTAGTACCGCACGGTCACGCGGTAGTACCGCTTCAGGGATGCGGTAGTACTGCACTAAGCGGTAGTACCGTACCCAGAACACGGTAGTACCGTGTGGCCGGCCCAGCAACGTAACTAGTAAGGTAGTAGGTGCGGAAGTAATTTTTTACTTCCGCGTCCTACGCGGTAGTACGCTTGGAGCAAGCGGTAGTACCGTGTCGTGTTTTTGTTAAGATCGTAAATCTGCGGATGTAGCTGCGGATGTATTTTATTTAGTCCGCACTTCTCCTCAGCATGTCTAGCCCTGCCTTGCGGTAGTACCGCAAGGACGTGCGGTAGTACCGCTCCGGCAGTACTACCGCATGGTGCTTCAACGCAACAGGGCTAGTGCTGGCCTGTACTGCACCAGCGGTAGTACCGCAACCAGAGCGGTAGTACCGCTCGGCCGAGCGGTAATACCGCTGGGCCGAGCGGTAGTACTGCAACTTACGTGCGGTAGTACCACGCTCTGCGGGCAGATTTGTGGGATAACAGTTGGATTTGTTCTCCCACTATATATAGGGAGTCTTCTTCTCCAAGAAGATTCACCTCTTCCTCCCCAAAGCTCCATTGTTGCTCACAGCTCCAATTCCGCCCGATCTCTCTCCCTAGCCAATCAAACTTGTTGATTTCCTCGGGATTGCTTGAGAAGGCATCGATCTACACTTCCACCAAGAGATATTTGATTCCCCCACTAATCCCTTGCGGATCTTGTTACTCTTGGGTGTTTGAGCACCCTAGACGGTTGAGGTCACCTCGGAGCCATATTCCATTGTGGTGAAGCTTCGTGGTGTCGTTGGGAGCCTCCAATTCGGTTGTGGAGATAGCCCCAACCTTGTTTGTAAAGGTTCGGTTGCCGCCTTCAAGGCACTACTAGTGGAATCACGGCACCTTGCATTGTGTGAGGGCGTGAGGAGAATACGGTGGCCCTAGTGGCTTCTTGGGGAGCATCATGCCTCCACACTGCTCCAACGGAGACGTACTTCCTCTCAAAGGGAAGGAAATTCGGTAACACATCCTCGTCTTCACCGGCTCCACTTGTGGTTATTACTTTCCCTTACTTGTGCAAGCTTTCCTTGTTTATCTTAGATAGCTTGCTTGTGAGGTTGTTATCCTTGCTTCCTATAAGTTGTCATCATAGTTGCATATCTAGAAAACTTACTTGCCTATTCACCCCCCCCCCTCTAGTCAACCATATCGATCCTTTCAGAAGGTCTATGGTAAACTACTCACAACTCATGGTGAGGGCGATGATGATGATGATGAAGGCCTCCGTGATGGATCCCCCTCCCGGAACAGGCACCAAGATGGGATCTCCACGGGAACAGCAGCTACGGCACTGGAATTAGGGTTTTCTCTCTGCGTATGGAGTTTCTGGGGTACGTAGGTATATATAGGAAGAAGGAGGGCACCGGGGGCCATGTGGGCCAGCCTCAAGGCAGGGGGTGCGCCCCCCACCCTCGAGGGTTGGCCTACGTGCCCTGACTTGGCCCCGAAGACTCCCGAGCGTGATTTCCTCCAAAAATATCTCTCGCGAAGGTTTCATTCCGTTTGGACTCCGTTTGATATTCCTTTTCTGCAAAACCCTGAAATAGGCAAAAAACAGCAATCTGGACTGGGCCTTTGGGTTAGTAGGCGAGTCCCAAAAATGATATAAAAGTGAATGATAAAGCCCATTAAACATCCAAGACTTCATAAATAATAGCATGGAACAATCAAAAATTATAGATACGTTGGAGACGTATCAAGCATCCCCAAGCTTAATTCCTGCTCGTCCTCGAGTAGGTAAATGATAAAGAAAGAATTTTTTATGTGGAATGCTAACCAATATAGTTTTTCAATGTAATTCTCTTAATTGTGGCATGAATGTTCAGATCTGAAAGATTCTAAATAAAAGTCTATATTGACATAAGAAATAACAATACTTCAAGCATACTAACAAAGCAAACATGTCTTCTCAAAATACTATGGCTAAAGAAAGTTATCCCTACAAAATCATATAGTGTTGGCTATGCTCCCTTATTATCACACTAAATATTCATATCATGCACAACCCCGATTTCAGCCAAGCATTTGATTTCATGCTCTATCTTTTCAAACCTTTCAACTTTCACGCAATACATGAGCGTGAGCCATGGATATATCACTATGGGTGGAATAGAGGTGGTTGTGGAGAAGACAAAAAGTGGGAGATAGTCTCACATCGACTAGGCGTATCAACGGGCTATGGAGATGCCCATCAATAGATAACAATGCGATTGAGTAGGGATTGCCATGCAACGGATGCACTAGAGCTAAATATGAATGAAAGCTCAACAAGAGAAACTAGTGGGTGTGCATCCAATTTGCTTGCTCACGAAGACCTAGGGCATTTGAGGAAGCCCATCGTTGGAATATACAAGCCAAGTTCTAAAATGAAAATTCCCACTAGTATATGAAAGTGACTAAGCATGAGACTCTCTACAATGAAGAACATTGTGCTACCTTGAAGCACAAGTGTGTAAAAATATAGTAGCAATTGTCCCTTTTTCTTTTCTTTTTTTTCCTCTTTTTTTCTTTTTTTGGGCCTTTTTTTCTTTGTCATTTTTTTTCTTTTTCCTTTTGCGGAGGGGCTTTATAGATTCAGCCTTTCCTCCCAGGACAATGCTCTAAAAATGTTGATCATCACACTTTCATTACAGCACAATATTACAACTCGATACTACAACAACAAAGTATGACTCTATATGAATGCCCCCGGTGGTGTGCCGGTATGTGCAATGAAACAAGACTGACATGTATGATAAATTATGCATGGTGGCCTTGCCACAAATATGATGTCAACTACATGATCATGCATGGCAATATGACAATATGATGTGTGTCATATAAATGGAACGGTGGAAAATTGCATGGCAATATATCTCGGAATGGCTATGGAAATGCCATGATAGGTAGGTATGGTGGCTGTTTTGAGGGACAACATGGGGGCTGTTTTGAGGAAGGATATATAGTGGGTTTATGGCACCGGCGAAATTTGCGTGGTACAAGAGAGGCTAGCAATGGTGGAAGGGTGAGAGTGTGTATAATCCATGGACTCAAAATTAGTCATAAGAAATCATATACTTGTTGCAAAAATTTACGAGTCATCAAAACAAGCAATCAACGCATGCCCCTAGGGGGGAGGTTGGTAGGATTTAACCATCGCGCGCCCCCGACCTCCACACAAAGGTTGACACTCTACAAATACCTCATGCTTTAACTTAGTCACATAACGGTTCACCATACGTGCATGCTACGGGAATCACTAACCTTAACACAAGTATTTCTCAATTTCACAATAACTCCACTAGCATGACTCTAATATCACTATCCTCATGTCTCAAAACAATTATCAAGCATCCAACATCTCTTTCTATTCAATGCACTTGGTGTGATTTTTTTTACTACATTGACATTGGATGTTTATCATGTGAAGACTAGTTTCTTTAGCCTAAACACTTTACCATGCTGTTTTTAATGGACTCTCAAATAGATCTAAGAGAAGCATGAGAGTTCAACAATTTCTACAAAATATTACCACCACCATGCTCTAAAAGATATAAGTGAAGCACTAGAGCAAAAACTATTCAACTCAAAAGATATAAGTGAAGCACATAGAGTGTTCTAACAATTTCTAGGCCATATTTAACTCTCTCAAATAGGTGTGACCAGCAAGGATGATTGTGGAAAACTTACAAGCAAAGACTCAAATTATACAAGACGCTCCAAGCAAAACATATAACATGTTGCGAATAAAAATATAGCTCCAAGTATAGTTACCGATGGATGAAGAGAAAAGAGGGGATGCCTTCCCGGGGCATCCCCAAGCTTAGGCTTTTGATTATCTTGAATTTACTTTCGGTGCCATGGGCATCCCCAAGCTTAGGCCTTTGCTATTCCTTGTTCCATAGTCCATCAAAGCAAATACTCAAAACTTGGAAACTTCACAACACAAAACTGAGACAAAAATTCTTGTGAGCTCCGTTAGTAAGAGAAAGCAAACCACCACTCAAAGGTACAGCAAGGAATTCATTCTTTGTTTATATTGGTGTTAAACCTACTGTACTCCAAGTTCTCTATGGTTCATATCCTCCAATATTACTCATAGATGCATCGGAATAAGCAAACAACACATGAAAAACAGAATCTGTCAAAAACAAAACAGTCTGTAGTAATCTGCTGGGTTCGCCTACTTCGGGAACTCCAAAAAAATCAAACTAAATAGGTAAATTTGGGAAAATTGTCTACTAATCATTAGCAAAAATAATCAACTAAAAAGCACGCTCCAGTAAAATCTGAAGACTACTTTAGCAAGGGCTAACGATTCTATTTCTCACAGCAAGATCATATAAACTACACACAAGTCTTACCAAAGGTTCTACTTGGCACAAACACTACACAAAACATGAAAACACATCTAATCAGAGGCTAGATACAATATTTATTCCCTAACAGCAACAAAAGCAAAAAAACATAAAATTGGGTTGCCTCCCAACAAGCGCTATCGTTTTACGCCCCTAGCTAGGCTTGAGAATTCAATGATGCTCACATGAAAGACAAGAATTGAAGCACAAAGAGAGCATCATAAAACATGTGACAAACCAATCTAAGTCTAACATGCTTCCTATGCATAGGCATCTTATAAGCAAACAAATCAGCAAGGCAAGCAAGATCTAGCATATGCAAGGAAGAAAAAGAAAACAAGATCAATCTCAACATGAAGAGAGGTAATTTAGTAACATGAAAATTTCTACAACCAAATTTCCCTCTCTCATAAAAATTGTGTGTAGGATCATGAGCAAACTCAACAATATAGCTATCATATAAAATATTCTCAACATGATCCACATGCATACGAAGTTGACACTCTTCCAAAATAGTGGGATCAACATTGACTAGAGTCATGACCTTACCAAACCCACATTTATAAAAAAATTCATAAGATTGATCAATATCTAAAGTAGTGGGATCAAAATTTGACAATCTTTCAAATCCACTTTCAATATTATGGCAAACATTATTATCAATCTCATATTCATCATGGGGCTTAAATATATTTCCAGGATCATAAGAAGAATTACCCCAATCATGATCATTGCAACAAGTAGTGGGCATAGCAATACTAGCATCCCCAAGCTTAGGGTTTTGCATATCATTAACACAATTAACATTAATAGAATTTAGAATAACATCATTGCAATCATGCTTTTTATTCAAGGAGCTATCCTGAATCTCTTTGAGCACTTCATCACAATTTTTAGATTCATAAATTTCGAGCAAAAACTCATAAAGATAATCTAGTGCACGCAGCTCACTAGCAATAGGTTCAACATAATGGGATCTCTTAAAGAGATTAGACAGTTGATGAGTATCCATACTTTAGAAAGTGAAGATGCAAGCTAATTGATGGCACATAGCACACAAGCAAACAAGAAGCAAGCGAACGATAAACACACGGCGGAAGAAGGGCGAATAAAACGGCAAAGGTGAAGTGGGGGAGAGGAAAACGAGAGGCAAAAAATGTAATGCGAAGGATAAGGGTTTGTGATAGGTACTTGGTATATGACTTTTGTGTAAGCCTCCCCGGCAATGGCGCCAGAAATTCTTCTTGCTACCTCTTGAGCTTGCGTTGTATTCTCTCGAAGAGGAAAGGGAGATGCATCACAGTAGCGTAAGTATTTCCCTCAGTTTTTGAGAACCAAGGTATCAATCCAGTAGGAGACCACGCGCCAGTCCCTCGCACCTGTACAAACAAATAAGAACTTCGCAGCCAACGCGATAAGGGGTTGTCAATCCCTTTACGTTCACTTACGAGAGTGAGATCTGATAGAGATGATAATTATATTTTTGTTATTTTTAGTTTAGTAAAACAACAAATAAAAGCAAGAAAAGTAAAGTAGATGTAGATTGATATGTTGAGAATAGACCCGGGGGCCATAGTTTTCTCTAGTGGCTTCTCTCATGATAGCGATATTCTACGGCGGGTAAACAAATTACGGTCGAGCAATTGATAGAAAAGCGAATAATTATGAGACTATCTAGGCATGATCATTGTATATAGGCATCACGTCCGAGACAAGTAGACCGAAACGATTCTGCATCTACTACTATTACTCCACACATCGACCGCTATCCAGCATGCATCTAGTGTATTGAGTTCTTTTTTTTGAGTAACGCCTTAAGCAAGATGACATGATGTAGAGGGATAAACTCAAGCAATATGATGAAAACCCCATCTTTTTATCCTCGATGGCAACAATACAATACGTGCCTTGCTTCCCCTACTGTCACTAGGAAAGGCCACCGCAAGATTGAACCCAAAGCCAAGCACTTCTCCCATTGCAAGAACTATAGATCTAGTAGGCCAAACCAAACCAATAATTCGAAGAGACTTGCAAGGATATTATGAGCACACATAAAAAGTTCAGAGAAGAACCAATAACTTTCATAGCTAACCTTGATCATAAACTCACAATTCATCGGATCTCGACAAACACACCGCAAAAAGAGATTACATCGAATAGATCTCCTCGAAGACCGAGGATAACTTGGTATTGAGATCCAGAGAGAGAGAAGAAGCCATCTAGATACTAGCTATGGACCCCGAAGGTCTGTGGTAAAATACTCACAACTCATGGTGAGGGCGATGATGATGATGATGAAGGCCTCCGTAATGGATCCCCCTCCCGGAACAGGCTCCAAGATGGGATCTCCACGGGAATAGCAGCTACGGCGGTGGAATTAGGGTTTTCTCTCTACGTATGGAGTTTCTGGGGTACATAGGTATATATAGGAAGAAGGAGGGCACTGGCGGCCGTGTGGGCCAGCCTCGAGGCAGGGGGGCGCGCCCTGGGAAGGGGGGCGCGCCCCCACCCTCGAGGGCTGGCCCTACGTCCCCTGACTTGGCCTCGAAGACTCCCGAGCGTGATTTCTTCTAAAAATATCTCTCGTGAAGGTTTCATTCCGTTTGGACTCCATTTGATATTCCTTTTCTGCAAAACCCTAAAATAGGAAAAAAAAACAGCAATCTGGACTGGGCCTTTGGGTTAGTAGGTTAGTCCCAAAATGATATAGAAGTGAATGATAAAGCCCATTAAACATCCAATACTTCATAAATAATAGCATGGAACAATAAAAAATTATAGATACGTTGGAGACGTATCAGTAGGACACAACTAGGGGCATAAATCTAATTATCCCTTCTTTAAATATACATGATGTTAATGATATGCAAAGCCATAAGCTTGGGGATGCTATGTTTGATGAATATGATATTTTTAGCCCCCCAATATTTGATGTGGACTTTTTTTTAATGGTAGCATGCCTCCTATTTATGATGATTATATTGATAAAAGTGGATTTGGAGAGGTCATGACTTTATTTAATGATGAATCCACTACTTTGGAGGATGTTTCAATTTACCATGAAAACAAAGTTGCTATCTATGATGATTATGGTGATGACATGAATGCTATATTGAATAATGATAACCATGAAACTTATCATCATGACTTTAATTTTCAATCTCATGATAGTTGTTTTGTTGAGTTTGCTCCCACCACTATTCATGAGAACAAATTTGCCTACCTGGAGAGTTGCAAAATTTCTATGCTTTTGCATCATGAAAATAATGCTTTATGTGATGGTTATATTGTTGAATTCATTCATGATTCTACTGAAAATTATTATGAGAGAGGGACATATGCTTGTAGGTATTGCAATAATATCAAGTTTCCTCTCTATGTGTTGAAAATCTTGAAGTTTTGCTTGTTTTGCCTTCCTATGCTAGTTGATTCTTGCTCCCAAAAGTTGTTTGCTCACAAAATCCCTATGCATAGGAAGTGGGTTAGACTTAAATATGCTAGTCATATTCTTCATGATGCTTTGTTTGTGTTTCAACTTTACCTTTTATGCGATCATCATTGAACTCTTCATGCCTAGCTAAAAGGCATTAAAGAAAAGCGCTTGTTGGGAGACGACCCAACACTTATACCTACTGTTTTTGTGTGTTCACATGGTTAGGCTACTATAGTAATCATGTTTTTAGCTTTTGTTTCAATAAAGTGCCAAGCAAAGCCTTAGGATCATGTTGGGTGATAGTAGATTTGATCTTGCTGAAAAACAGAAACTTTTGCGCTCATGAAAAAATTCTCATTTTTAAACGAATAGTACTTTTGATTTGATTCTTTTTGCATAAGATTAATATACAATGTTTTCACGTGGTCCTATTTTTTCAAGATTTTTAGAGTTGCAGAAGTATGGTGAATGTTCAGATCATTACAGATTGTTCTGTTTTTGATAGATTTGGTTTTCAATACATAGTTTGCTTGTTTTCTAGTTTCTATGGCTTATATTGATCACTATAAATTGTAGAAATGATATGCTACAGTAGGCATTGTGTGAGAACAATTGTGAATCGTGTCTTTGACAGTACCCAAAGTGAATGATTTGTTTTATCATACTAACCCATCTCACGAAGTTTTGATATGTTTTGTGTGGTTGAAGTTTTCAAGTTTTGGGTGAGATATGGATATGAGGAGAATAAGGAGCAGAAAGACCCTAAGCTTGGGGATGCCCAAGGCACCCCAAGGTAATATTCAAGGATTATCCAAGCAACTAAGCTTGGGGATGCCCGGAAGGTTCCGGGCATCCCCTCTTTCGTCTCCAACATTATCGGTAACCTCACTTGAAGCTATATTTTTATTCGTCACATGATATGGGTTTTGCTGGGAGCGTCATTTTCTTTTGTTAGGATTTGCTTTCTGGTATTTAGAAAAATTATTTGCATCTTTTATTTCAATAAAAGTGTCAAGGATAGCCTTTACCATGCTTATTTTGCAAGTCTATATGTTGCTGTTTAAAAACAGAAAAATTGTCGCTATTACAAAAATTCCCGAGAAAAGTCAGAATGTGATAAAATATTGAAACTTTTTGCATAGTAAGCTATGATAAATTTCCTACAACATGTCTAAAATTTCAAAAAAAATTGAGTTTGCGAAGTATGGATCCTCTTGCATTCTTTACAGACTGTACTGGTTTGGCAGATTGTTGTTTTGTTTGCATTGTTTGCATATGTTTGGTTGTTTAATGATTCTATTTTAGGATAGGAGTATTAAATATGTAGAGGCATTTAGTATGCAATGTTAAATAATAATTTTAGTTATTTGCTACAGTAGAGAATGATAAGGTTTTTGCACTGATTTATACTAACTTATCTCACGAGTTCTTGTTGAGTTTTGTGTGGATGAAGCTTTTGAGATTTAGAAAACCTTGATAGAGAAGAATTAAGGAGACACAAAAACTAAAGCTTGGGGATGCCCAAGGCATCCCGAGATAATATTTCAAGAAGTCTCAAGCATCTAAGCTTGGGGATGCCCCGGTAGGCATCCCACCTTTCTTCATCAACAATTATCGGTTAGTATCGGTTGATCCTAAGTTTTTGCTTCTTCACATGAGATATGCTATTCTGGAAATGTCAATCTATTTTGTTTGCTTGATGTTTTAATAAAATACTTAGATCTGAAAGTTTTTAAACGAAATAGAGCCCCCATATAGTTTCCAGGGAGGCTAGTAAGCGGCATTCACATCCCGTCAATGAAGCTCTTTTCTGGCGTCGTTGCTCTAGTGCTTCACTAATATCTTTTTGAGCACGGTGTGCTTTAGTATTTTTGAATAAATTCTCTCTTGCTTCACTTAAGTTAATTTGAGAGAAAGAAATATTATGCTCACGATCTTCACTTGTATTTCTTTGAGCTTATCAAAAGCAACACATAAAATTAGTCCCAATATGATAGATATCCAAGGGGGATATAATAAAAACTTTCATGAAGATCATTGGACAAAACAATCTTGATTCTTTGTAATAGTTTTGAGATATGATGATGTGATATGTGAGTCATGTTGATGAGTAAGTGTGCTTTAGTAAGAATATTGGTGTTAAGGTTTGTGATTCCTTATGCAAGCATGAAAGTCAATAATAATGCAATGAAATTACATCCTACTTGTGGTGCACTATTCGGTGTTATTTATGCTCAATGCTCGCTTATGAGATTATTCGTTTCATGGTTGGCCGCTCCCCAATTTTTTGCTAGCCTTCATTTTGCACTAGGTATGATCACTACTTGTGCATCAAAAATCCTTTATCCCGGTTTTGTGACATGAGTCCACCATACCAACCTATATGCGGTATTCCCTTGCCGTTCTAAGCAAATTTGTATGTGCCATCTCTAATTTTCAAAATAAATTTCCCTTTTGTGTGCCCGTACCGCTCATGAGGCGGTGAGGGGTGGCCAATATTTTCCATGCTAGATGTGTTATTCTCACGATGAGTGTTTATTCACTTGTCATTGCACGAGAGTAAGGAAAAGGTATTAGGGTTGCCGAGTCCCGAAATGAAAAACAAATTTACTTTATGTTGTCACATAATAAATTCCTTGGAAAGTGTTGGTATGAAAGGCAACCGTGGATTCGGCTAGATTCGGCTAGCCACGGCTTGTGAAAGTTTGGTGGAAAAGGAATAAACTTTATTTTATGTTTGGGAACCGCCTATGATATATCTAGCATGGAAAGTGTGGGGAACCTTAAGTAGTTTTATTTGGTGGGAAAAGTATACCTCCTAACAAAATGTATCTCTCAATTTAACTTTGAGCTCTGGCACCTCTACAAATCCCAACTTCCCTCTACGAAGGGCCCTTCTTTTACTTATGCAATTTTTATTTTTGAATTTGAGTCTCCATCTTCTATTACAAAGCACCAACTAGGAAACACTATGATCCTACTTGAGCATTGGGTGTAACTAATATGCGAATGTGTTTCATGAATGGATCAATGGTTGAGCATGATGGGCTAGGGATAACATATTTTAGCATTGATATTTTGAAAGACATGGTTGCTTGTTGATATGTTTGAGTATTTAAATCTCATGTCAAAACTAGACTATTGATTTGAACCATTTAAAACTCCAAATGTCCATGCTATAAAGAAAAGAATATGATATGACATGATAAGCAGCACTCCACATCAAAAATTCTGTTTTTATCATTTACCTACTCGAGGACGAGCAGGATTTAAGCTTGAGGATGTTGATACGTCTCCAACGTATCTATAATTTTTTATTGTTCCATGCTGTTATATTATCATTCTTGGATGTTTTACAATCATTTTATAGTGATTTCGTATCATTTTTTGGGACTAACCTATTGACATAGTGCCAAGTGCCAGTTGCTGTTTTCTGCATGTTTTTTACATCGTAGGAAATCAATATCAAACGGAGTCCAAACACCGCGAAACTTTTTGGAGATATTTATGGGCCAGAAGACACCCAATGGGTCAGAGCTACACCTGGGGGGTGCCCCGAAGGGGGCACAACCCACCAGGGCGCGCCAGGCCCCCCGGCGCGCCCTAGTGGGTTGTGCCCACCTCGGTGGCCTCCCGCACCCCCTCTTTACCCTATAGATTCCCAAATATTCCGAAACCCTTTGGGGTGACCCTAGATCAGAAGTTCCACAGCCGCAAGGCTCTGTAGTCCACGAGATCCAATCTAGAGCCCTTTCCGGCACTCCGCCGGAGGGGGGAATCATCATCGGTGGCCATCTTCATCATCCCGAAGACCACCATATTGAGGAGGGAGTAGTCAACCCTCGGGGCTGAGGGTTTGTACCGGTAGATATGTGTTTAATATCTCTCTCTCTCTCTCTCGTGTTCTTGAGATGTCACAATCTTGATGTATCGCAGGATTTGTTAATATAGTCGGATCATATGGTGTTTTCCCCTCTCTATCTTGTTGTGAGGAATTGAGTTTTTTCCCTTTGAGATTTCGTGGTTATCGGATTGAATACTTTTCTGGATTTGAGAACACTTGATATATGTCTTTCTATTGAATACTTGCGGTGACAGTGGGGTATTGTATTGATTCACTTGATATATGTTTTGGCACTCAACTTGCGGATTTCCGAGGTGACATTGGGGTAATCTATGCATAGGGGGTGATGCACGTTCTTGTCTTTGTTTCTCCGGTAGAAATCTTGGGGCACTCTTTGAAGTTCTTTGTGTTGGATTGAGTATTATGAATATGAATTTGTTTTGGTGTTATTTTAGTACAAACTTTTGATAGATCGATCGGAAAGAATAACTTGTGTTATTTAGTACGAACTCTTGAAAGATCGGTAGGAACGAATACCTTGTGTTATTTTAGTATGAACTCTTGGATAGATCAATCAAGAAGAATAGCAACAAACAATTCCTTCTTATGTTCTCAGCTAGATAGGAACTTTGGAGTGATTCTTCATCGCACGTTGAGGGCTGATTATGTGATCCAATTATATTAGTATTGTTGAGAGATTACACTAGCGAAAGTACGGACCCTAGGCCTCATTTTCAAGCAATGCAATACCGTATGTGCTCCATTTTATCACTTGCTACCTTGCTGTTTTTTGTTGTTACTATTACAAAAATCAATATATACTATCCATATTACACTTGTATCACCATCTCTTCGTAGAACTAGTGCACCTATACAATTTGCCATTGTATTGGGTGTGTTGGGGACACAAGAGACTTTTTATTGTTTGGTTGCAGGGTTGTTTGAGAGAGACCATCTTCATCCTACACCTCCCACGGATTGATAAAACTTAGGTCATCCACTTGAGGGAAATTTGCTACTGTCCTACAAAACTATGTGCTTGGAGGCCCAACACGAGTCTACAAGAATAAAGTTACGTAGCCGACATCATGGGGTTGACCTTCCCATCTTCTGAAAAAGCGGTCTGCTCTGGATCGAAGGCCAGAGCCATCACGGGTGTTGACCCCTAGATGTGATGTGTTGATAGATCTAAGATGTCTTCATCGTGTAGGCAGGGAGCAGCAGCCATGGGTGTGAATCCGTTGAAGATCAAGTCTCCTCGAATGTTAGCAACATAGTTCAAGCTTCCAAACCTGATCTGATGACCAAGGGAATAGCAGTAACCTGCTCAAGGTGGCCATCCGTGTTTGCACGAAGCACGAAGCCGCCAACACAAAAAGTTGGCCAGGGCGAAAAGTCCCCCCGGGGGTGGTGCCGTCATTGATGACGAAGCGAGCCATTGATCCTTCTGTCGATGACACAGTGAAACTCTTAATGAAAGCTCCAATGTCGGTGTCAAAACTGGTGGATCTCGGGTAGGGGGCCGCGAACAGTGCATATGAGGCTCGATGGTAACAGGGGACTGGGGACACGATGTTTACGTAGGTTCGGGCCCTCTCTATCGAGGTAATACCCTACTTCTTGCTTGATTGATCTTGATGGATACAGGGTTACAAGAGTTGATCTACCTCGAGATCATAATGACTAAACCCTAGAAGTCTAGCCTATGATGTTGTGCTTCTGTCGCTACGGACTAAATATTCTGGTTTATATATGCACAGGAGGGACCTAGGGTTGTACATGATCATACTGAAGAGGAAGGACACCCTGACCCTAAACTTGCTATTTTACACATATGGGAGTCCTATCCGGATATGGGGGATAATCTTCAGTGATAATTGTAATGTCCAGGATGGGACTATACCTCCTACGTGTCGAGGCACGACTTAAAGGTATAAGCCCATTCTGGAATGATCTCAAGTTTGGTATCTTTGCACGACTCATGTAAAAATAGGGATGAAATTGCAAAAGGAGATAGTTGGCTTACACTCGCCACTTCACACAATACATTACATAAGCAAAACATCATTCAAAACATCACAACCCGACTACGGGCGAAGATCCAAAAGAAAGATACCAAAAAAAAACATAAAGCCACAGGTCCGAATCGCCCCTAGTAGAAACCACTACTGATCGTCGAAACGTCACAAGCATACGGCCACGCTCTTCATCGAACTCCCGGTGGGGTTCTGATCCATCTCCTGCTTCATTCTCGGCTGAACCTGCATCTGGTGTTGTAGTATTTGTGAGCCACGAGGACTCAGCAATCCCATAACCATGGGTATCAAGACTACCAAAGCTTTATGGGTAGGAAGAGGTAAAGTGGTGAGGTTGCAGCAGCGGCTAAGCAAAATATGGTGGCTAACTTACGAGTACAAGAGTAAGATGAGCATCTACGCAAACGGTCACAAACTAGTAGTGATCGCTAAAGATCCTGAACTACTTACGAGTCAAACATAACCCCACCGTGTTCTCTTCTCAAAGTGAAAAGAGACAGTCACGGTTACTCACACAGTTGTGTGTTTTACTTCGGATCCTCTGTCAAGTTTTCTACAACCGGACATTAACAAATTCCAATCTGCCACATAACCGCGGGCACGGCTTTCGAAAGATCATAACCCTGCAGGGGTGTCCCAACTTAGCCCATCACAAGCTCTCACGATTAGCTGAAGTGATAAATATAATATCATTACCCCTTATCTTAGGGAAATCCGATCAGGCTCGGCATCCCGGTGCACAAGACATTTCGACAATGGTAAAACAAGTCCAGCAAGACCTCCCGGTGTGTCGACACCCTGATAGTAGCCGCGCGTATCTCGTCTCAGGCCACGACCGGATGGGCGATTATACGAGTAAAACCAATCCTCGAGTTTCCCCGTGGTGGCCCCGCATACTCCCCGTTTGGTACCAACACCATCAGCACTGGCCCCCTGCTATGTAGAAAGAATCCCCGGGGACGCGACCCCCTATGCAAATTTAATTAATTAATTAAGTTGTTATTATGAGGCAAATTAAAACCAATGTTGGGCCTTGCTGGAGGAGTTTTATTCAAAGACGAACTGTCAAGGGGTCCCATATACCCATCGTGTAAGGAACGCAAAATCAAGGAACATAATGCCGGTTTATCGGCGCCTAAGGTGGCATGAGTGGAACAAAACACCGAGCAAAAGGCCAAGCCTTCCACCCATGCCCAGTATATAGGTGTGTTAATAATAATAATAGATATTGTGATATTCCAACAACAAGTTCCCACCTGGAACGATCTTCATCTTCACCTGCAACTAACAACGCTATAAGAGGGGCCGAGCAAGTGGGTAACATAGCCAAACAGTGGTTTGCTAGGAAGGTGTCAAAGGTTAGAGGTTTCATGGCAACAAGGAGAGGCTGACATAAAAGATGGGTAGCGCGACATGTAACGATAGCATCGAGACAACTAAGCATGGCAATGGCAGTAAAGGTATCCAAGGGTATGATCATCTTGCCTGGGATTCCGCAAGGAAGAAGAACAGTCCACGAAGTAGACGAACAGAACCTCTCAACTCCGGAACGAACCCGAAGCTAACGAGGGAAGCAAACCGGAAAGAAGCAAACAACACGGTAAACACACAAACATAAGCATGTCATGATGCACAAGCAAGCATGATGCATGTCATGTTTTAAATATGCATGGCATGGCAGAGTGCACAAACAAGTACTACAAGTTAAGTCCAGCTAATATGCAACGAGTTGCATATTGACGAAACACCACATTTTAATTATTTAATTGACTCTCGTTTATTTACAAGACAAGGTTAAATGTTTGTTAACATGGCAAGAGGTGAAGCAAAACAAACTACCTATTTAGGCAATTTAAATGAGTCCGGAAATACCAACAACAATTCCGGGAAAAACCCCATATGCATGTTTAGCAATTCTTAAAGCAACAACATTTAAACATATTAATGTAGTTATCATGATGCGGATGACATGATCAAGTTTATGCAATTTTTATTAAAAGTGAACATGAAGAGATAAGGAGTATATGTCACCGTGGGGGAAGGAAAAAGGTGCCATGGCAACGATCCGAAAATGATGCAACGCAACATCTTGGTTCCGGTAACCCGTTGAGAGACCGGAGCAAAAGAAAAGGTGGCGTGAGCGAGTCATGCAAGAAGAAAGGTGGGGTGATCCCGTCACCGGGTTCCCATGAATCGGCGACGAGGCAACCGAGGAGCATGACAAAAGACGAAACGGGCACGGTGCACACAAGGGAAAACATCTCATACAACCACAAGCATTCGTCCACGGGTCATCGTCTCGGGGTTATAACTTCGGAACATTCGTTTCGGGGCGGTTCGAGGTCGTAGGGGAAGTAGTGGTACTCGCGGTCGTGGTACACGTTTGTAGAGGGAAGTAGTCGTTCCGTTTTCGAAGAGGTACTTGTCGCGACATCGGACGTCTTCGGGGCGACGGTAGTCGAACTTGACGCTTGCATTACACGGGTCCTCGGCGACGGTAGTGGAAGTAGTCGTTCACGGACATCGGTAGGGGTACTTGTCGCATCGCCGAGCGTAGTGGTACTCGTTTCTTCACCGAAGGTAGTCGTTCAGGCGTCGAGCGTCGAGGTACTTGGCGGGTCGTCGTGGTACTTGCCGTAGGGGTACTTGGCGAACAACGGTCGTCGTGGTACTCGGGGTCTCCGGACTTGCCAGTCTTGGTTCTTGTGACGTAGTGGTACGAGGTCATTTTCCCGGTCGTGTAGTTGGACTTGGTAGACATCCGAGCCTCGCCGAGATCTCGTCGAGAAGGGTTCTTGGAGCTACGATCTCGGCACGCAGCAAACAACAACGCGGCTGCGGCAACTTGGCCCGAAGACGACGGCGATGGATTGCGTCATCCCTGTAGAAACAGAGGCGAAGAAGGGCTCCGGAGGCCGCGACACTGGCCCGCGGAGGAGGAGGTTGCAGGTCCGCGAGGCCGAGGCAGGCGGCTTGGCGCCGGCGACGAGCTGATGGCGCAGAGGAGGACGAGGCACAGGGCAGGGTGCACTGGAGACGAGGCCTTGGCGGCGCCGGCGCTGCCTGGACGAGGCTGGAGGCGAGGCAGGGGCGAGCTGGAGGACGGGGCGCGCCGGGCTGCGGCCTTGGCGGCGGACGGTGCGTCCGAAAGAGGAGGCGAGCGGCGCTGCGGCCTTGGCGCGCCGGGGGCCGGCGCGAGGCGCGGAGGAGGCCGGAGGCGAGGAGGCGCGCGGTGGCCGTCGTAGATCGAGCCCAGGGCTCGGGCGAGAGAGAGAGAAGGGACGAGCGAAAGGTTGCGGGGCGAGGGGAAAGAGCTGGCGGCGCACGGGAGAGGGAGTTGGTCGAGCGGATCGGGGGAGATCGCTGAGTGCGGCTAGGGTTAGGGATGCGGTCGGGCTGTGGGCCTGCTAGGAGGAGAGGGACGCTGGGCCTCGGGCCGGCCTGGAGGCTGAAGGGCCTGCGGCTGGGATGGCCGGCCCAGCTGGTCTATCTCTCTCCCTTCTAAAAAAAACAAAGAAGAGAAAGAAAAGAAAATAGTGGTTAGGGATGGAATTAGGGCAGGTTAATTATTTCGGACTCGCAAAAATGCGCTGGTTCCAAGAAAGATAGAAAAGAGGCAAGATTGAAATATATAAATTCAAATTCATTTGAATATGGTTCAAATGGATTTGAATATGAATGGGGTATTTGAAGAGTCCAAAAATGTTCGAATTTTTGGAGGAGCCTCAATAAACGGATAAGAATTATGGACAAGGTTTGGAGGCAAGGAATAGCGAAAGAGAAGGCATGGGAAAAAAATATGCAAGTGTGTTTGGGTTAATTCCAAACAAATGGAATATTTTATAATATAGCTCCCTAAATATTGGGAGGATATGTTATAAAGAAAAGGCATCCTTCCCTCGATTTAAATGGACCGAAGGTCCACACAATTTATTTGGTTGAGATGCAAAAGAAATAAGACATGATGGCATGATGACATGATGCAAAGCAAAATAAATAACACAAGCACAAAAGAAACACACGGAAGAACCCGGAACATCTGGAATCTCTGGAATCTTCTGGGACGTCGGTCTTCGGGCGTCACAATAATCTTCACGGCCCACCAGTCCGGCCCATAACGAGTAATCCGGCCACCCGAGGACCCCTTAATCCAGGACTCCCTCTACTGCCCTCCACAAAGGACCAAGCTGCGCCACGGGGAGAGCACCGCCGCTCACTACACCGCACAGAGGTGACCGGTCACTCTCCTGCTCGCCAAGACTACATCTTGGCCAAGCCAGCACAATGCGGCCGCCACCAACTGTCCATGGGCTTGTTCCACTGCCACAAAATGGCGCCGCCACCACCAAATCTCAACAACTCACCACTACCAGCTCTGTCCAGCACCACCGTCGTATCAATCCTCCAATCGCATAACGACAACCAACCCCCCGCACCCGGCCAACGCGGAACATACCAGATCGAGCCCCGTCGCGAAGTACACCGTGCCGCCACCGGTGGGCGCATTCCATGGCGACACAATGTCACCGACCAGCAGGCTGCGCCACCCCACACCGCCACCGCCTGTGCACCACCCGCCGCGCCAAGGCCACCCGCCATGCTCGCTAATACCACACCATTACTGAAATTAAACTCTACGCCGGCCAAAAACATTTGGCAAAGACCATCGGGCGTACACCTCTCGGACAAACTAAACTTTGCCAAGAAACAACCGTCGGGCACTTGGCAAATAGTTTGTCGAGTGCCAAAGAGCGAGTGTCGGCAAAATAAAGTAACTTCACGGCCACTTTTTCCATCAGGTCTTTGCCGAGAGGTACACCACACAGAAAAGTGGTAGACTTTACCGTGTGTCTCACTCAACTTAGCTGAAACAAACCAGTTCCGGCAACACTCCATTGCCGAGTCAGTTTCTTTGCTACTCGGCAAAGTCGCTACACTATCACAAGTAGCACATATGACCTTGCAAGTCCTCCTCCGGCGTCTCCATCTTTGCCATGGGTGCAGCGATAAGAAAAACATGTGATCGGGGTGTCGTTGTGGGTGACGACTTACAGATGGGGGCAGGAATGGGTGAGGATAGAGTTTAGTCGGGAGGCCTGTCGACTTTAATAGCTGGAGTAGGTTCATCGGACAACGCGTCTGGAGGCCGGCCTAGAATGCAAGTAGTCGGGAAGCCAATGAGACTCCATGAATATAGAGAGGATTCTGGGCACCAAATCACGCCCGGACAAAAAAAAACGGAGATATACCAGAGGAATTTGTGGGTCGGCGTCGAAGATGCCCTTAGAGCAACTCTAGCAGACCCCGCATCCGCCCCCGACCTGCAAAATAACCGCAAAAATGCGGTAGAGGCAGAAAAACCTGCCCGATCACACCCCGCATCCCGCCCGGCCCGCAAAAAAATTTGAGGGGCGCGGCAAAATCCCGACCCCAACCCGAGAAAACGCGGGTTTCCCCCTTGTGGTTGCGATGCCCTGCATCACAGAGAAGCAATTGGCAGGAGAGACATTTCAGCCCGCGCGCTTTTCTCCTTCCTTCCACCGCCGACCGCCCTTGCTTCAGCACGCCCGTCGCCGGTGATTCCGGCCAAATCTACGGGCGGAATCAGTTCGCGGGGCCGCCCCACATCCTCCCGCGCCGAGACGCTGCACCCCCCC
>LR738711.1:26565541-26582315 GCA_902687465.1 Secale cereale | reverse complement strand
CCCCCCCCCCCCCCCCGGATCCAGCAAGAAGAGCCGCCCTCGTCGCTGCCGCCACCGGGGATCGACCATCTTTGGGCCCGCCTCCTCGTCGACGCCCGGGATCACCCGCCGCGTCCACCACTGGTTAGTGTGTTATTTTTTTTTGTGAGCGGTATAGTTAATTTGACGTGTCGGTATGCATGTAGATGGAGTTGAGCCCGTGCGAGAGGTTCTTGCTCTCCGATTCGTCCGATTCGGATGACTCGGATGTTGAGACCATGCTTGCGAACTTTCGGCACCAAACATTGGTCATGGCACTTGCCGTGAAGGAGCACGAAGACGAGAACCGGAAGAGGAGACAAGGATCGACTGTCGGGCGTCTTTGCATTCCCCAGAATCGACATCTTGGGAACGAGATGTTGATGCAAGAATACTTCGCGGAGAATCCTACATATCCACCGCACCTCTTCCAGAGAAGGTTCCGAATGCGCCGGTCCCTCTTTGTCAAAATTGTTCAACCTTGCGAGGCAAATTGCCGGTATTTTACTCAAAGAAGAAATGTTGCGGGCTTAAAGGAATTTAGTGCATATCAAAAAATCTCCGCGGCAATGCGGGTGATTGCATATGGTGTTCCGGCTGACTATGCTGATGAATACCTTCGCATTGGTGAAGATACTACAATTGAGTCTGTGCGTAGGTTTGTAAAGGTGATCATCCGTGTCTTTGGTCCTGAGTATCTTCGAGCACCCAACGAAGATGACACAAAGAAATTGATGGCAACTAATGAGAGGAGAGGTTGGCCTGGCATGCTAGGTAGCATTGATTGTATGCATTGGACTTCAAAAAATTGCCCCAAGGCATGGCAAGGAATTAATGTACTGTGGCAAGTCTCATGATGCAACAATTGTGCTAGAGGCCGTAGCATCCGAGGATTTATGGATTTGGCATTGCTTTTTTAGTATGCCGGGCACTCTCAATGATATCAATGTGTTGCAACGGTCTCATTTGTTTGCTAGGCTTGCTAGTGGTGATGCTCCTGCTTGCAACTACACTATCAATGGGAATGAATACGCAAAGGGGTATTATCTTGCAGATGGTATATACCCTCCTTGGTGCACATTTATCAAAAGCATCAAAGAACCAAAAACTAAAAAGCAATGTGAATTTGCAAGGGTGCAAGAGGCAGCCCGAAAAGACATTGAAAGAGCATTCGGTGTTTTGCAATCTAGGTTTGCCATTGTCCGTGGTCCTGCTCGTTTTGGGGATAAGAAAACCTTGAAAAATATCATGACATGTTGTGTTATCATGCACAATATGATTCTTGAAAATGAGAAAGGAATGAACTTGTAATTCTTTTATGACAATGTGGGTAGTCGTGTCAAACCAGCTAGAGACCCTAACCACATTAGAGCTTTTATTCAAACATACAAGGAGATTGAAAATGCAAACACCCACTTTCAACTTCAGGAGGATCTCATTGAGCACCATTGGCAAAGGGCTGGACAGTGACTCATTTTTGTATTCATTTGTATTTGTATTCATGACAAGTTTTATATTGCATTATTTAAGTTCGCTATGATGATTTGAATAATTATTTGTAATGCGGACGATTATTGTATTATGTTTGATTTGAATAATTTAGTTTTGCTTTCGATTGTTTTATTATGTTGGATTTGATATTTGCGGGCTGATGAGATGGGGCATGCATCGGCGCAAAGAGCAGACCCCGCAAAGTCAACCCATAAAAAAGCATATTTCGAGAATATGCTTTTTTACGGGTCCGTTTGAGGGGTCTGTATCTGTGGCCATCCGCGCTGGCCCGAAAAACGGTTTTGCGCGAACTGCAAACGCGTTTTGCGGGCCGGCGGGATGCGGGGTCTGCTAGAGTTGCTCTTACCTCTTCATACGCGCACCAAATATGAGGGAGTTCCACTTCGGCTTTTGTCAATCCTGGCCTAAAAGACGACATGTTTGGGTATGTTATGGTTTACTTTCATGTATATGATGCATGTTGTTTCCGCCATGTATACCTAGCTATCTGTCAGGACGGGCCTACCAAAGCCCGCCGCAAAAAAATTAGACCCGAGCCTAGTCTGACCCAGCTTTCGGGCCTAAAATTCAGGCTCAAGCTCGGCCCATTGGTTAAAAATCCCCGGGTGCCTCGGGCTACGCGTTGGACCTCTTCCTTAAATAGTAAATACGACGGGCGCAAACCCGGCTTGTGGGCAAAGTCGGGTTGGGCCGGGTTGCCCATGGCCAGGTGTACCGCCATGTATCCTCGCCCCCTCCCCTTGTCACTGCGACACTCTCGAGTAAGTCAATATAAGCAAGAAGAAAAAAAGTAGATGTACTCCTGGGTCTTAAAATAAATGTCTCAATTTTGTACTCACTTTAGTACTCTTTGTAGGGTGCTCTTGAAAAATCTCTAAGACCAAGATGATTAGTGATTGGTTTTACCAAGTACTGAAAAGTAGCATCGATTCTTAACTACGACGGCCAGTTAGGTTGTCCGTAATAGGAGTATCATAGGTAGTATCATGCATGCCAACTAGGCAATTTTGATGATGTGGCATAGAATTAAATGAAGAGAGAGGGGGTTGAGTATCATATTAGAGCATGGTTAATAATATAGCCAGCTGCTGGCTATATGATGTTGCCATGTCACATATAGCCAACCTTATAGTCAACAAGTACAATAACTTGATATAAATATGTACTACTTTGTTGATACATGGCCCACCTCACTCTCTCACAAAGTACCTAGGAGCACGTGCTGCAGCCGGCTGTTAACTAGTAGCCCGCTTCTCTTCTCTCTCCTCTTCTCTCTCTTCCAAGTAAGCAAAAATATAATATTTAATGTCTTACAGCCCGCCGACATCACCTTATTGTACTTGCTCTTATGATACCGTATCATATTAAATAATGTACTAGTATGTGTCATGCATGGCAATAAATGACTATCCTATGATTCTAACATATAATATTATGCACTACGGATATAGTATCATGTGCATGATACTAGTATATGATACTCTCCATTACAACCAGCCTTAGCAAAGAAATTAATGCGCAGTATGCCCTACAGTCAGTAAACCGAGCAATCGTAGCACATGCAGTGGTGGAGTAAAAAGACTGCATGCATGGAATGAAGCCTACATGCACTCAAAACAGCCAAATTAATTCATCATTAATTGCCACACGCCTTATCCTTTCTTATCTACCATTTCCCTTCAAAACCCTCCCGCCCGCGCTCGCTCCCGCCCCTCGCCATGGACGACGACCTCGACGTCGCCGCCGTCCTTGACGCCGCCGCCGCCGCCCGCGCATTCCCTCCATTTTTGAGCAAGATGTGGAGGAGGTTGGGGACGGCGGGAAGGCACGGCCGCGGGGGGAGACCAGCTCCAAGAAGGAGGGCAAGCGAGATGCGGCGTCGAACGCCTTGATCGCAAGCGTCGAGGGCATGATGAGTAAGAAGGACTCAAGGGAGAAGGAGCGCCGGCGTTACAAAGAAGAGCAAATGAACGCCTTCAGGGAGATCCAAAGGAGGAGTCTTGAGATGGATGTGGAGAAGCAAGCCAAGATGTTTGAGATGAAGACGGAGAAGCAAGCCAAGATGCTAGAGATCGAGTGCGCCAACACCAACACCAAGACGAAATAAGTGGCTCACACGAGCATGATGACCCGGGTGCAGATCATGAAGGTGGATCTCAACACCGTGTCGCCAAGGAATAGGCGGTGGTTCAAGAAGATGCAGGCCGACATACTCAAGTTCGACGACGAGTGATTAGGTCGGCGAGCGCCATCCTTATTTTTTTCTTTGCAGGCAGGTGTGCTGGCAATGACCACGGGGCCGCGATGGCGTAATCGAACTCAAGTCACATCCCTTTTTGTGTGTTGGCACGTGTGCGGGCCGCAAAACTGTGTGGTGTTATTTGAAGTCGGCATTATATGTCGACGCTGGGATGGTCTATGGCCGCTGGCCTTTTTAAAAAGTTGTATGCAGACATGAAAAGGATCGACACGTTGGACGTACTGGCGACCCAAATCTAAAACAGGGCAGACACCCGGCGGGCGGCCAATCCACCCGTTGAAGTCGCTCTTACACATGCTTGCACTTCGGGTACTAGTTGCCTCAAGAAAAAAAACTTTGGGTACTAGTGGAGTACTCCGACAAGTCCAGCCAGTACACACCGTACCTATCCATCCAAGCCTAGAGGACCGTGTTTCATGATATCTCTTACCACCACTCGATCAGTTCTTTACTCTTTCGCAAGTATCAGTACAACGATACGGTACTGGCGTCTTCGCTTTGGCATCCGATGCAGCGCGAAAGTAGAGAGATAATAGATGCCCATCGCGGCCCACTCTCCCGCACGCGCGCCGACGGCAAGTTGCACGGCGCCAACCGCGGCCGGGTGCACGCGCGCTCGTCCGAAAGCCGGAGCGGACGGCACGAGCAGCCAGCCGAGCCCCATCCACCGTGACCAGGCATGGCATGTATAACTACTGCCCCGCGCGCGTAGGCCTAGCAGGGAAAACGACTCCTCACCGGCCCCGAGCCTCCGACTCGTCGTGCTCGAAAGCCACGAAGCGCGAGCTGTTGCAGTACATCGTCGTGGTACGAATGATGTGCGACGCCGAGCTTTTCTATCAGAGGCGCAGTGCACGAGCCCGTGCTATGTATAGCCGTGTAGTAGGTCGAAGAGACGCGAGACGCCGTGGTCTGTCACGTGTGATTGTGTCGGTCGTGGAGACGAGACACGCCGTGCGCTTGCGCCACCAGCGACAACGTCCAGAGCATGCACGCACGCCCGCCAGCACGATCATTGCTGGTAGCTAGGGCATGCGGCTCGTATGGCTCGTCTTCTACTTCTCGGGTGCTACGGTCGTACAGTTCACGCTTGAAGAGTTCACGCGTGAGTTTGTGAACAGTTCAAGTTTCGTTTCCAAGTTAAAAAAAAAACTAAAAAACACTCCGATTGTTCCATCCACCGATCCACGTATCTGTTGGAGGACGGGGCCGCCGAGATGCCTACCGTCCCATCCACCAGCTACATGTCATACGATATCTCGCCACATTAGTGGGTGCACGTTGGAGACGGGACCAGATTTTAAAGGGAAACGGACAAAGGTTTCAGACGTACTACTGCTCACAATCAGCATCTCAAAGCCGCTGTCCCGTTCAAAATCAAACAAGAATAATTCAAGCAGCTGTTCCGTGTTGAAATCTGAGATGGGCCTAGAGCCCATATGACAATTTCAGATTTGATCTCTAAGGGCCCATGTAGGTGGCATGACAAAGTGGTGGGAAGTTTAGTCCCACCATGCTAGTGGAAGGAGAGTTGGAGTGGTTTATAAGGGATTCTCTTCCTCATTCTATTGGAGCTTGAGAAGAGATGAGGCCCTCGCGCACTCCTCCTCCGCCGAGCCGAGCTCACTCCTATGCGCTTCTTTTTGCCGGTCAGGAACGGAGAGACGTCGGATCGTGGGCTACCGACTTGGACGTGGGTTCGGCCCACGTTTCTCCACCCTAACCACTGCAACACAGAACGCATCTGCCTCCACGCCCGCCGTCGTCCCTTTGCTGCTGCTGCCGCCGGTGACTCCATCCCGTCCGCCGCGTACACGGTCGACGGGAGAGCAGGTCTCCGAAGCCTCGCCTCTCTGGATCCTGTACGGGAGAGGGGCGAATAGGTTTTTGGGAAGCGACTACGCGACTGCTCGCCGTTCATCTACTTCCTCTACGTCCGCGCCGCCCTCGTCATCACCATGGCCACCGACGCCGAACGTGCCGCCGCCCAGAAGATCGAAGCCGACAAGAAGGCAGCCGAGGACGCTGCTGCCGTCACCGCCGCCGCGGCCTCTGCATGGCCTACTGGAGGGTATAACTCGTTTATCCCGCTCCTACTGTTTTCTATTTTAGGCATGCTAGCGTTATACGTAGATCTGTCTACAATTAGCGTAGTATGTGCTCACATGATTGAATATCAGTATGCTGTTATTTGTGTCAATGCCATGCTAGTAGTTAATTCGTGGATTAAATTAATCGGAAAATTGCCTATTTACTCAACATTCCGGTCGAGCCCACGCTTTAATCCGAGGCGAGTGCTTTTAGCCGCGCCCCGTCACCCTGTTTCTTAGCTAGACGCGTCACAGCTCCCGTCCATGCATGCGCGCCTGATCGATGATCACAGCATTATTATACTCCCTCCATTTCGATTTACTCGTCGTGGTTTTAATTTAAATTTACATGTCAGTGCTGCTTTGAAATCGCTGGCCGGTGCGGGTTATCTCCCGCGCAACAGCTTCAGCATCAGTACCAAGCAAGGGGTCTCGCACGGCACAACCAAGTCTGGAGTATGAATTAACAACCACAACAGTGGAATAAACAGATCAAACGACTTGCTCAATCAAAACTGACCACGCACACGCCCTTCTACATATGTACAAAATTCTTGTTCGTTCATCGTTGCCGTAAGTTCAAGGTGGCACACAGGCTGGGAGGCAAAAAGAATGCACTGTCATGTGTAAAAATAAACTCTTTCGCCTATACAAGTCGCGGTCTGCCCTTCCAAGGTCGAACCGACGTGATATTGCACGTCTCTCGCGCGGCTAAACATGTTTTTTTTTCAAAAGGGATTTGCCCCGGCCTCTGCATCACATGGATGCATACGGTCATATTATTGATAAACAAAAGCTCCAACAATAGTCTCACAGTCTTAAAAAAAACAGGTGCTCTAAACAGAGCATAAAAACAAAAAAAATGACCACCACAACCGTCAGGCAAAAGACAGATAGGAAACTAAACACCTATCCTATTACATGACCGCCATCCAAACCGGTTGAAGATATCCCGAGCTACCGTCTCCCAACGGATAGACCCAGTAACCAAATGCTCCCTGGCGTCCGTCGGAGTGAGTAGCGACCACATACGAATAAGTGAAGTGGCCCTGAAGATAACCTGCAAGAAATGAATATTTGTTGTTCTGTTAAAAACCAAATCGTTTCTACAATTCCAAATTGCCCATAGTAAAGCACATACTCCTACACGTATATGTCTCGCTGTGACTATGTCAATCCCATGAAGCCACGTCCCAAATAACGTGTTGATGAAAGTCGGAGGAGTTATATTAAAAGCAATGTGGACCGACCTCCACAAAATCTTCGTCAGCGGGCAATCAAGAAAGAGGTGTTTGATTGATTCATTACTATCACAAAAACTACATCTTTTGGACCCCGTCCAATTTCGTTTTGCCAAATTATCTTTAGTTAGGATGGCCTGTTTGTGAATAAACCACATAAACACTTTGATTTTTAAAGGCACTTTGACTTTCCAAACATGTTTCGAACTAGGAATCACGCTAGTGTTGATAATATCCAAATATATGGATTTCACCGAGAACTCTCCGTTCTTAGCCAGTTTTCAGCTGATCTGGCTGTTGAGATAGTTGAACATCCATCAGTCGTCTCACTAAATGGAGCCAAGCTTCCCAACGATTTCCCACTAGCGTCCTCCTGAATTGTATATTAAGAGGAGTTGATTGTAATACTGTTGCAACATAAGCGTCTCTTCGTTGAGCAATATTATATAGAGTCGGATATTGGATCGCCATGGGTGTTTCCCCTAGCCATGCATCCTCCCAGAATTTTGTGAAAGTACCATTTCCAACAGCAAATTTTGTCCTATTGAAAAAGGTTGATTTCACTCGCATGAGTCCTTTCCAAAACGGCGAATCAGTCGGTCTTACCGTCACCTGGGACAAAGTTTTGGAATGAAGGTACTTATTACGAAGAATCTGTGCCCAAGTGGCATCCGTTTCTACAGATAGCTTATACAACCATTTGTTGAGCAAACATCTGTTCTTTACTTCTAAATTTTCAATGCCTAAACCCCCTTGGTCTTTTGGCTGACAAATGTTATCCCACTTAGCGAGTCTATATTTTCTTTTCAAATCATCACTCTGCCAGAAGAAGCGTGGTCGATAAAAGTCTAGCCTTTTCCGCCGCTAGGTCCATATATCTATCTCTTATTCATCCCACTCCGATCGATTAACTTGGTCTTATAGTAAAGTCTCCTTATCAATAGATGCATGGAGTCATCTTTAATAATTATTCCACAGAGGTCTAACAAGACCATAGTCATGCATCAAATCACCTAACGCCATCACTCACATCTACAAATACGATAATGAGGAGTCATCTCACTCCTCATTTCTAAAACCAACGTCGTCGTCCATCCATCCACATAACGTATCAGAACTAACATCCGGTGCAACAGACCTAAACGCACACCAAACGCACACGTTTTAGAAGCCGCCATCTTCATTGGACCACGGACCCATCTTCAAGAGAGAGGTCTGTATCATCCTTGCCAGCCCGTACATCCGTCGACGCCACTGATACGTCTCCAACGTATCTATAATTTTTTATTGTTCCATGCTATTATTTATGAAGTCTTGGATGTTTAATGGGCTTTATCATTAACTTTTATATCATTTTTGGGACTAACCTACTAACCAAAGGCCCAGTCCAGATTGCTGTTTTTTTGCCTATTTCAGGGTTTTGCAGAAAAGGAATATCAAACGGAGTCCAAACGGAATGAAACCTTCGCGAGAGATATTTTTGGAGGAAATCACGCTCGGGAATCTTCGGGACCAAGTCAGGGGACGGAGGGCCAGCCCTCGAGGGTGGGGCGCGCGCCCCCCTACCTCGAGGCTGGCCCACACGCCCCCCGGTGCCCTCCTTCTTCCTATATATACCTACGTACCCCAGAAACTCTATACGCAGAGAGAAAAACCCTAATTCCACCGCCGTAGCTTCTGTCCCCGTGGAGATCCCATCTTGGAGCTTGTTCCGGGAGGAGGACCCATCACGGAGGCCTTCATCATCATCATCATCGCCCTCACCATGAGTTGTGAGAAGTTTACCACAGACCTTCGGGTCCATAGCTAGTATCTAGATGGCTTCTTCTCTCTCTCTCTCCCTGGATCTCAATACAAAGTTCTCCTCGTTCTTCGAGGAGATCTATTCGATGTAATCTCTTTTTGCGGTGTGTTTGTCGAGATCCGATGAATTGTGAGTTTATGATCAAGGTTATCTATGAAAGATATTTGGTTCTTCCCTGAACTTTTTATGTGTGCTCATAGTATCCTTGCAAGTCTCTTCGAATTATTGGTTTGGTTTGCCTACTAGATCTATAGTTCTTGCAATGGGAGAAGTGCTTGGCTTTGGATTCAATCTCGCGGTGTCCTTTCCCAGTGACAGTAGGGGCAGCAAGGCACGTATTGTATTGTTGCCAGCGAGGATAAAAAGATGGGGTTTTCATAATATTGCTTGAGTTTATCCCTCTACATCATGTCATCTTGCTTAAGGCGTTACTCTGTTCGTATGAACTCAATACACTAGATGCATGTTGGATATCGGTCGATGTGTGGAGTAATAGTAGTAGATGCAGGCAGGAGTCGGTCTACTTGTCTCAGACGTGATGCCTATATACAATGATCATGCCTAGATAGTCTCATAATTATTCATTTTTCTATCAATTGCTCGACAGTAATTTGTTTACCCGCCGTAGAATACCGCTATCATGAGAGAAGCCACTAGAGAAAACTATGGCCCCCGGGTCTATTCTCAACATATCAATCTACATCTACTTTAATTTTCTTGCTTTTATTTGCTGTTTTATTAAACCAAAAATACCAAAAATATAAACTATCATCTCTATCAGATCTCACTCTCGTAAGTGACCGTAAAGGGATTGACAACCCCTTATCGCGTTGGCTGCGAAGTTCTTATTTTTTTGTGCAGGTGCGAGGGACTCGTGCGTGGTCTCCTACTAGATTGATACCTTGGTTCTCAAAAACAGAGGGAAATACTTACGCTACTGTCCTGCATCCCCCTTTCCTCTTCGAGGGAATACAACGCAAGCTCAAGAGGTAGTAAGAAGAATTTAAGGCGCTGTTGCCGGGGAGACTCACGCCAAGTCAAGTCAAGACGAAATTTACCCTGCCCAACGGCGCCACCGCCCTGCTCTCGTCCGTCCAGACGCGAAGACTCTGAATGATCTGTCGTGCGGAGTATCTGCCAACCAGGCATGACTTCATAGCTCCACCGAAGCTCCTTGCAAGACGGAGCCACTCCACCTTGTACTTCTGTCTTCCAGCGCTCCTCCACAAACGATGCTCCCAAGTGAGAAACGGTACTGCAGTACCGCATCGTCCGATCTAGAAGACCAGATCGTAGGGTTTCCTTCGAAGCAGTGCCCATCACCAGCAATCGTCAAGGACCCACACAGTGCCCACTACCACTCAGCCCTCAATGTGACGCCTTCAGGAAGGTCACGGCGTCAAGGACGCCGCCGCCGCCCACCGAAGTTAGGGTTTTCACCCGAGAGATAGGGAGGGGGAATGAAGGAGCAGACATAGACCAACGTCTCCAAGAAGAAAAGTGGCGCCCTTGACCGTCGTAGTTGGTGCGGCCGGCCGGGGCCGACCAAGGGGTTTCCCTCAATCTGGATCTCCTCCACCAGCTTCACCAGCGGCCAGGGTCCTGTCAACCACGCCGACACCTCCAGGAACCCACATGAGAGAAGCCCATCGATCACGGCCGGGTGACGGCGGCCAGATTTGGCACCGTCGGCCGCCAGAGCAGTCACACCAGGCCATGGTCCACCGAAAATCCGTCGTGCGTCCGACCGGACCACCGGCACCACGCCAGTCCCACCTCTTGCTGGCATGGAGGGGCCTCGCCGGAAGGGCCGCCGCCCTAGATCCAATCGCTCTCCGGCGCTAGGCGGAGCAGCAAGGGCGTGTCCGTCGCAGTCCCCGGATGCGCCACGGGCTTGCCGACGAGGGAGGGAGGGAGAGGAGGAGGGTACGCTGGCGGCGGGAGGGTGGTCGCCCCCGAGTCGCCCAGAGCAGTTGATGTAGCTGCTTAAATATTAATTGGAGCTAGAAAAGAACTTGGACTGCTAGTTGTTTGTTCTGTGCATGAATAGAAGAGACTAACCACATGAAAATTAATGCATGTTGGCATGTTGCTTCAACTACGGTTTAGGTTCCAACCACAAAGTAACATGCGCCGACTGCTTCCTTCAAAAAAACATGTTTGTCCAAATCAAACATGCATTTGGTAGCCGCCAACAAGCATCTGTGACCAAACAAGGGATGTGAAAGTTCATCGCACCCTACGACCTACTCTGGAGCCTGAACCAACAACAACAACAACAATGAAATAAACAAATCAATTGAGTTGCTCAATCAAAACTGATCATCTCCATCAACAAGGCTGGACAAACACGTACATGAGTCCTTATTTATCACCGTCAGTTCAAGGTGACGCCCGGAGCTTGGTGAAAAAGAATGCAAAGTAATTGGCCATTCGGCCATCTCTTTCGTCGTATAGAAGTTGTGGTGTTCGTTCCATGTCCAAATCGACGTAATCGTGCACGTCGCACGCAGCAAAACATGTGCCGCTCGGTCCATATACCCATCGGCCGCGTGCGCCCAGCCAAATTAAGCAGATATCAAGCCGTACCTGCGTCCACATACTAAGCCATCAACGTTAGGAACTTGCAAGTTCCACGTCGACCGTTTCTTCTCCTCTACAAACTTGTTAATCATACGGAGAATAATTGGCACCTTGAGAAAGAGGGGAACTCCTATTTGCAGTGGATATGAGGTCAAGAGCTGTCACATTAGCAAGTTGATATATATGATTCATAGATGACCACTACGTGCAGCGACACCTAGACATAATATTCCCCCATTTCTCTTTTCCTTTACATGGTATGATCAGTGGATCACAGGAATTAGCCTTGGAATTGACTATTAATTACTACTCCGTCCGTAAACTAATATAAGAGCGTTTAGATCTCTACTTTAGTGATCTAAATAGAGTCAATTACAACTGTGGTGCTAGAACTTGGCACAAACGATCACTTTAGTGCTAGAAGTTGCGGTGTACATCAAAATGGTGCAAAAACTTGGCTCGAGTGTGCAAATACAGTGCTTATTTCCGTTTGTATACGGAATCTCTGTTGAGTAGGCATGTGGGGTCCATTGTCAGCCAATGGACCAGGAAGAAGGGGCGTGTAGCATGTTTTTTCTGAAAACCCCCACCGAATATATATTTTCACAAAAAATTGATGTGGATGTGGCATTTTGAACCTCTGCGCCCAGTGGGTACCGTCTGTAAATAAAATAAAATTAAAAGCAAAATATTTTGATCCAGGACTAGAACACACGACTACAAGCTTCCAAACAAGCTTTGTAAAAAGTAATAAAAATTCGCTCAAAAAAGTAATAAAAATAAAAATATGTTAAAATATTTGTGTGCGATGTATATTATTGAAATATGCAATCGTGTATTATGTATAAAATTTTTAGTCAAAACAGATATTTAAAATGTATATTAATAAAATTAATCAATACAAAAAAGTATAATCTCATGAATTATATTTAAATTTTAAAATGGTGAATACAAACATTTACTTAATATCTACGAATATCCCCTCATATTTATGAATATTTACATGTGTATAATTTTAACTCATGACATATATTCAAATAAATTATATATGATTGTTTTTAAAATAATACGTGAACTAGTTAAAAAATATATTTTTATGTACAGTGGTTTAAAAAATAAATATACCAATGTTTTAATATAATACGTGAATATTTTTATTAATGTACATTTAAATGTCCATATTAAGTAAATATTTTATAAAATACACATGTGTATATTTTAATGTTTCTATTGACTAATCATGGTTTGTTTGTATAAATTTTGTAACACACAAATATTTGAACTTAATTTTTATTACTTACGTTTTACAAAAATCTTATAGTAAATGGCTCGTGCAAAATGAGCCACAATACCTGGAGGCTATTTAAGCTTCACGTGCGTTCCTATTACGTCCATATCGGATTGTTATCCAAAACTTTCAGTTTAATTTGAATAACTTAGCGGTTAGACTTGTTTGTTCAATGAAGAATTAATGCTATGTGGACACGGCCTTTTTGTAAAAAAATATATTCCTAGGGGGATTTTGAAAAACATCAGGCCACACGCCCCTTATCTCTGGTCCGGTGGTTGACAACGGGCCCCACGCGCCTAGTTAGCATGGATTTCGTATATAAATAGGATAAGCACTGTATTAGCACACCCGAGCCAGGTTTTTACACCACTTCAATGTACACCGTAACTTCTAGCACCAAAGTGACCGTTTGCGCCAAGTTCTAGCATCATCAGTGTAATTGACTCATCTAAATGCTCTTATATTAGTTTACAGAGGGAGTATCCTTTTGTGAAGCTGGAGATACGCTTAGTGCCCGTATACTCCAGTGCTGCTGAGTTATTCTGCCCCCAATAATTGTAGCCATTGACATAGACGTGTTTTGGCTTGAGCTACCTAGCTAGTGTTGAAGACCAATGAGGCAAATGAAAGCTTGGGTTTGACACATGTCGTGGAAGAGAGACAAAGATACATACATGGCTGAAGGAGGATTGATTTTTGGGACCAGAACTGATCTGAATTGATCCGAGCAAAAGCAAAAGGGCGCGTCCAGTCGTGGGTGCGGGTTGTAGATAAGCTGGAGAAAAGTGTTATGGCATCTCCAATGTGGACCTCTAAAACGGACACGATATTCATCCGTGGACACGTCCGTCGACAGTGCTACAGGAGCTAACCATCCAACCTTGCGTGCACACATTTGAAAGCTCTTCTCCTTCCGTCGGAGCCGCCACCGGTCAGTGGCGGAGCCAGGAATTTGCTCCTGGGTATTCATTGCAAATTTGTTTTTGTAATTCAATAGAAACTGGCAGTGATGTCTGATTTTTTTTGGAAATGCAATAGAAAGTGACGGAGCCAGATTTTTTTTCCAATGCAATACAAAACAAACACAAATGCCCGAAATGATGCAAATTCTTACATTACAAGAACATAAGAAAAAAAAAACCAGATACGTTCTAGAATTTCATCAAAGTTGCAATCAGGCAATGAACTATCCTGCAAAGCTCCAAGTGGTCACATTCAATAGCACTTTTGGAGTTTTGGTCTTGCCAATAAATAATTTCTTGGGTTTTTTTCTTTTGAAAATAGAACAATACGCAGTTGCATTGCATGCAGTAAGCTTGCTGGAAAATATATTCTTATAACAGTAAAATCTCCTGCTCATAAAGTTGTTTGCATAGTTGATATGTTTGAAAATTTCTAAATGATTACTTGATCATGATTTATTATTTTAATAGTTGGCAGATGGAAAGGATTCATGAATCATCAACATAATGCCAGAATTAAACTATTACTATGGCTGATTCTTGACCTTCCTATTCCGTTCTAAATCAGATGATAAATTAACCTGGGCGGATGGATCTCGTGGAGCTTCTGCAATGACGGGCGCCGAGAGCAGAGCTGCGGAGCGCAATGACCTGGGACCGGCGGACGCCAGAGGGCTGGACCCGGAGTGGCAGTTTGCGTACTTGCTTGCTTGTCGCGCCGCCGCCACCACTTTCCTGCAGGTGCCATCCACCGCCACCTCGGCCGGTTGCAGCCTGTAGGCAGCTAGGTCGTGGGGAGCAGGGGAGAATAGAATATATTTTTGAGACAAAGCAGGGAAGAATATTTTTTTTTGAGACAAAGGGGAGAATAGATGATGCGTACTAGCCTGGAGTCGGCCAGTTTGAGGCCTTGAGTTGTTGTGTGCGCTGGACCTGGACATGTGTCGAGTGGACTTTGGCTGTTTCAGTCTATACACATAATATATATGTATATATAATTTTTTTGCCCCAAAATCATTGGTATTCCATGGAATACCAGGGAATACCCCTGGCTCCGCCACTGCCGCCGGTCCGCCCCGTCTCCGATGGCCTCTAGGCCACGGAGGTTCGCAGGATCTCGCCCCCCCCCCCCCGGCCGACGGGAGGGACCCCGTTCTCGTTCTTGTTAGATTCAACATCTTGGTTGGGGCTGTGTGACGGTGGCGATGTCCCTTAGTAGGAATAATGTCTCCCTCGTTCTATCCCCGTCACGATGGTGCGTCTAGCATCGTCGGAGGGCGTGTGGAGGTTTGTCTTCGTCGAATCTTGCGGGATTCGGTCGATGCTGGTCTACGATGGATCTGTTTGGATCCATTCTTCGTTCGTCTTCGTTTGGGTGTTTACAGGTTTAACCCTTCTGATCTACGACTTTCTTCATCGACGATGGTTGCTACTCTGGTGCGCTGGTTCTATGGGGCCTTAGCACGACGACTTCCCGACTGTCTACTACAACAAGGTTTGCCCGGCTCCGGTGAGGGAGGGGCGATGACGGCGGCACGCCTTTAACTCGCTCCAGTGCTTGTAGTCATCGCTAGGTGGTCAACGGACATGGTTGTAATTTTTATTACCTATGTTGTTCTTTTTACAGCATGATTGAAAATGAATAGATTGTAAGTTTTTCGAAAAAAAAACGAGTTTCATCAAAACGAAGGATTTTCATACAAACCGGATGATTTTATTTTAAACCGGATCACATCATTACATTTTCAACATGTTTCTTTAAACAAAATCAAAAAAGCCCATCCAATCATTCTTGCGCGTATGTAGATAAGCCGAAGAGAGGGTGGAGAAAAGTGCTTCGCTCGAAAGAGAGCATCCAGTTTACAGAATAGCATGGATACCTACTTGACCTACCTAACCAACTGTTGCTACCGTGTTGTACACTTGCACTGCTAGTAATGGGTGCCCTCGAGATGCCCTGTTTATGCCAATGTGAGTGAGCTCGAGGTCATACGTACCTATTTAGAGCATCTTCAATGGCCGCACAAAAAAATCGCGCCAAATAAAATTTACAACCTGTCACTGTAGCACTTTTAGTGCGTCGGGACCAATATTACTTTAGCAGACGTCCAAAAATACGCGTCAAAAAAAGCACACAGTGTAAATTGTGAAGCGCGCCTAATCCAGAGCAGAAAATATGGTGCGCGCGATGGCTTTTTCAGCGCGTGCCCAAATTTTTTTAGCGCGCGCATAATTTTACAGCTTCTGTTGGAGCTGTTAGGCGACCAAAAAAACTTCTTTTTTAGCGCGCGGAACTCTTTTTGAGCGTCTGTTGGAGATGCTCATAACCCTTGAAGTTTCACCATCTCTAACAGCGGCTGTAAAATTATGTGCGCCATAACCCTTGAAGATGCTCATAACCCTTGAAGTTTCCATAATGACCTACCCTTGATGTGTTTCACCGATTAGTGTTTACCCACCCCATCCATCCACCAGCGTTGCACTGTCTCACTCAGCCAGCGTGGCTGTGTTCCTCCATATCTTGGAACTTGCTGCAGCTTCATCTGGAAGCTGCCGGGCAATTTAAACGCAACTTTCTCTTGATGATTCCCATTTAGGTGCAGATAGCTGTAGCGCGGCCATGTGCCCATGTATGCTCTGAACTCCAGGCCAATTTGCTCCGTGTGGGAAGTAAAGGCCAGAAAAGACACACAGATACCTTGGTTGCCGCATCTGAAAGATCGATGCCGCGGCAGGTACGCCCAACACATCAAGAGAAATGGTCCTGCGCCAAAGTCGTTATCGGATGCATAGCTGCTTGGCTTTGAATCTTTTTTTTTGTTGTTGCTGTGTGCAGTTTTTCTGTAGTTTTTTCTTCGGTTCTGAATGGCCTAGACACTAGGCCAGAGGGAAAAAAATTCTATGAGACCAGGTCTCACGGATTAGCAGGTGAGACCCATTCCGATGGATGACACGTGACATTCACAAATCACAAAGCACATATCCCATCCCCACCCTGAAATGGGGGGGGGGG
>LR738711.1:26542603-26565475 GCA_902687465.1 Secale cereale | reverse complement strand
GGGGGGAGAGAGATTAGATGCTTTATGATTTATGTATGACACGTGTCATCCATGAAAATGGATCTCACGTGCATTATATGAGACCTGGTCTCATATAATTTTTTTCCAAGCCAGAGGCTTGATGAAAGTGGACAAATCTGATTCTCTTTTGAAACTTTAGCACGGAATGGCCGGGATATAAACAAAATCATAAAATGGACCAGAAGCATGGCGCCCCGGGCTGGGGTTCTCGGTGGGGCGGCAAGCTAAATGGCGCGACAGCTAGCCCCGCATCATGCAAAGTGGTACATCTCGTGTATTGTTTTTCTCCGGTTCATTTTGTACTAAAGTTTTAAACAAGGGTCAGATTTGTTAATTTTCACATAGGCTTCGCAATCTAAGAGCATGTACGGTGTCGGACACACCTCAAATTTGGTCCACTGCATTCGAGTATCTAAAAGTTGATACCTCAAATCCATATAAACCATGTAAAATAAAAAACCCGTATTACATAGATATCATATCTACCCTACACTACTCATCATCGGACATCTATGTGCCGGGCTCCGGGTAGATGGCCGCCTGCAGCAATTCCGGCTCGTCGACGGACTCACTGCTGGCGGTTGGCCTTCACTGCGGCCTCCGACTTGATGCACTCCAGAAATGGCGGGCATGTTGCACTGACTCCTTCGCTTGGGCGACCTTGAACTCCGCCATGGCTTCCTCCATGGCGAAGCCCGTAGTCAGCTCCGACTCCGCCTTCTCTATGGCGTCCTCCTCCTCCGGCCCCTCCCCCCTCCATGGGCTGAGCGTCCTGCTCCGCCTCCGGCTGCTGCTTCGCTTCCTCCTCCTACGGCTCCGAGGAGTCCAGACTCCAGAGGCAGGCCGGCTACGATCTGGGCTTCGCACCAAGCCCGAATCTCATCGAGCAGCGGTAGGCGTCGCTCCGGCGTTAGCATAACATATGTGGTCACCCTCTGTTGGGCAATCGTTGTTGACGGACAACGAGCGGAAAGGGAGGGAAGTGGATCTGGCTCGGGCTTGCGATACGGCGGGGGAGGGGAGTGGACGTGGTTAGGGCTGGAGATCGCCATCCAACTTAAATAGTCAGACTTTGGCCCTTGGGCGGCGAGCTGGAGTGGCGCCACGCGGCGTTCACACCCGCGGAGGAGATGCCCGTCGGACAGTTGGTTTTCCGAGTGATTTCGTATGGAACTGCAGCGCCAGTCCGACGTGACGCTCGTGTCCGGGACTCTTCCATATCCGCCCCTGATTTGGGTTGGATACATGGGTGCCGGCCAGCCCAAACGTTTGAGGCAGGTTTGAGACGTACGGGTGTATCATTTTCTTTTTGACCAGTCACCGACCGGTCCATGCGGCCTGGCGTTTGGACCCGGTTTGAGGCTGTGGGGGACCCCATATCTGAATATTAGCTCCCTGATGAAGTTGATGGCGGTGCTCGACTCGAGGTTTTTGATGGGCTTGGCCTCGATCCACTTGGTGAACTTGTCGACTGCCACCAGAAGGTGGGTGAATCCGCTTCTGCCTGTCCTGAAGGGGCCGACCATATCCAGGCCCCAAACAGCGAAGGTCCAGACTAGCGGAATGGTCTTCAGGGCGGACGCCGGTTTGTGTGACATGTTGGAGTAGAACTGGCAACCTGCGCATTTGTCCACAATATCCTTGGCCATCTCGTTGGCGCGGGGCCAGTAAAACTCGGCTCGGTATGCTTTGGCCATGATAGTCCGAGAGGAGGCGTGGTGGCCGCAAGTTCCCGAGTGGATTTCATCCAAGATCAGTCGACCTTCCTCTGGATCGACGCAGCGCTGGGCGACTCCGGTGACGCTTTCTCTGTAGAGCTGACCTTGGATGACTGTGAACGCCTTGGATCGGCGGACGATCTGGCGCGCTTCTTCTTCGTCTTCTGGGAGTTCTTGCCTGAGCAGATATGATATATATGGCACAGTCCAGTCTGGCGTAGTCACTAAGACCTCCATGATCAAGTCGACCACGGCAGGCACTTCGACCTCAGTCGGATCCGTCGCGCTGACTGGCTGCGGTGGCTCTTCAGTGAAGGGGTCTTCTTTGACAGAGGGGGTGTGCAGATGCTCCAGGAACACATTCTTGGGTATAGACCTCCGAGTCGACCCAATTTTTGAAAGGTCATCGGCTAGCTGATTCTTTGCTCTGGGCACATGATGGAGCTCTAAGCCTTCGAACTTCTTTTCAAGCTTCCGCACTGCACTGCAATAACTGGTCATTGCCGGGCTCCTGACGTCCCATTCTTTCATCACTTGGTTCACCACCAGGTCGGAATTGCCGTAGACCATCAGGCGACGCACGCCGAGTGAGATGGCCATACGCAACCCATACAAAAGTGCTTCGTATTCGGCCTCGTTGTTTGATGAATCGAAATGGATCTGAAGGACGTAGCTGAGCTTGTCGCCCCTGGGAGAGACCAGGACCACGCCTGCGCCGGATCCGTTCAGCATCTTGGACCCATCGAAGAACATAGTCCAATGGTCCGACTGGACCTGAGTCGGCAGCTCTTGTTCTATCCACTCAGCCACAAAATCCGCTATGGCCTGAGACTTGATGGCTTTCTTCGCTTCAAACTTGATATCTAATGGAAGAAGTTCAATCGCCCATTTTGCCACTCGACCGGTTGCATCTCGGTTGTTTAGTATCTCTGATAGTGGGGCATCGCTGACGACTGAGATCGAATGGTCCGAGAAGTAATGGGCAACCTTTTTTGCAGTCAAGTAAATCCCGTACACAAGCTTTTGGTAATGTGGATACCTTTGCTTGGAGGGAGTCAAAACTTCGGATATATAATAGACCGGGCGTTGGACCTTGTATGGCTTGCCCTCTTCTTCCCGCTCGACCGTGAGTACACAGTACTGAAGACTTGTCCGGTGGCAGCAATGTACAGCAAAAGAGGCTCACCACTGACTGGGGCAGCGAGCACCGGCTGGGTGGACAGCAGGGCTTTGAGCTCTTCAAATGCTGCTCCGGCTTCGGGATTCCACTCGAACTTGTCGGATTTCTTCATGAGTCGGTAGAGAGGCAGTGCCTTCTCACCAAGACGAGAAATGAATCGACTCAATGTGGCCAAGCAACCAGTAAGCTTCTGGACGTCGTGTATACGCTCGGGGCGTTTCATTCGGAGGATGGCGCTGACCTTCTCTGGATTGGCGTCGATTCCCCATTCGGAAACGAGAAAACCGAGCAACTTGCCGCCAGGAACTCCAAATGTACACTTTGACGGGTTGAGCTTGATATCATAGCTTCTGAGGTTTGCGAATGTCTCGGCGAGGTCGGTCAGTAGGTCGGAACCTTTCCGTGACTTGACCACAATGTCATCCATGTATGCCTCGACATTCCGACTGATTTGCTTTATCAAGCACTTCTGGATCATGCGCATGAAGGTAGCGCCGGCATTTTTAAGGCCGAAAGGCATGGTGACATAACAAAAACACCCGAAGGGGGTGATGAAAGTTGTCTTTATCTCGTCGGGTCCATACAGACGGATCTGATGGTACCCGGAATATGCGTCCAGAAAGGACAAACGTTCACATCCCGCAGTCGAGTCGACTATCTGATCGATGCGGGGAAGAGGAAAATGATCTTTCGGGCAGGCCCGATTGATGTGCTTGAAATCGATGCACATGCGGAGAGACTTGTCCTTCTTGGGGACCATGACGATGTTGGCGAGCCACTCGGAGTGGTATATCTCGCGGATAAACTCTGCTGCTAGGAGTCGAGCCACTTCTTCGCCAATCGCCTTTCGCTTCTCCGCAACGGATCGACGGAGATGTTCCTTCATAGGTTTCACTTTAGGGTCGACTCGCAAATGGTGCTCAGCCAGCCCCCTGGGCACACCCAGCATGTGTGATGGTTTCCATGCAAAGATGTCCAAATTCTCACGGAGGAACTGGATGAGCGTTTCTTCCTATTTGCTGTCGAGTGTGGTGGAGATGTGGGTCGGTGCTGCGTTGGGGTCGGTGGGGTGGATATGCACGGGTTTCGTGTCTCCGGCCGACTGGAAAGCTGACTCGGAAGCCGGCTTCTTTGCCCTTAGCAGGTCACTCGGATCCACTCTCTTTTGGTACTCCTCCATCTCTACTGCTGCCATTTGCTCGTCGGCGATCTTCGAGCCGTTCTGGAAGCATTCTTCCGCTTTCTGCCGGTTCCCAGTGATGGTTATGACGCCGTTGGGTCCCGGCATCTTCAGCTTGAGGTAGACGTAACATGGTCGAGCCATGAACCTGGCGTAGGCGGGCCTACCCAGGATGGCATGATAGGCGCTGTTGAAGTCCACCACTTCGAACGTCAGCTTCTCCTTTCGGTAGTTCTTGGACTCACCAAAGACGACGTCGAGTGAGATCTGGCCAAGTGAGTCGGCTTTCTTCCCAAGGATTACCCCGTGGAACCTCATGTTACTTTCCCTCAGCTTGGACATCGGAATGCCCATATCCCGGAGGGTTGCTGCATACAAGATATTCAAGCCACTACCCCCATCCATCAGAACTCTGGTCAGGCGCGTGCCTTCGATAACTGGGTCGACCACCAGTGCCTGCCGCCCCGGGGTGGCAATGTGCACTAGGTGATCGGACTGGTCAAATGTGATGGGGGTCTTCGACCATTTCAAGAACGTGGGGGTCGCCGGGGCAACCATGTTTACTTCTCTGTCAATGATTTTCAGTCGACTTTTGCTCTCGACATCCGCAAAAATCACCAAAGTGGAGTTGATACGGGGGTATCTTCCGTCCCCTTCCTTATCTTCGGACTCTTCTGATTCCTTCTCTTTCTCAGTCGACTGATCTTTCTGGAAACTCTGGATCAAGAGCCGACACTGTCGAGTGGTGTGCTTGGGATACACCAAGTTTCCCTCCTCATCTTTTTTCGTGTGTATGGGGCACGGCTGGTCGAGCATATCATCTCCGGCCTGACCCTTTCCTTTCTTGGGGGCCCAGGAGCCTTTTGGCTTCCCTTTGCCCTTTCCTTGATTAACCACTGCAGCCTCTCCCTGAGCGGCTGGGTCGGCCTTGCGCTTATTCTTCCGATTGTGATTCTGGTCGTCCTGCCCGACTGGTTTCTTGCCACTGCAGAGCCGATCGGCCTCCTCACCGTTGGCGTACCGACTGGCAATCTCCATCATCCGTGACAGGGACATGTCGCCTGTTCGGCCAAACTTCAGATTTAACTCTCGGTTACGCACGCCTTCCTTGAAAGCGCACACCGCCTGGTGCTCAGACACGTTTTCCACCGTGTGATGCAAAGTGGTCCATCGCTGGATGTAGTCCCTCAAAGTTTCACTCGGCTTCTGCGTGCAGTGCTGAAGCTCTGCGAGTCCAGCAGGTTGCTTGCAGGTGCCTTCGAAGGTCCGAACGAAAACCCGAGCGAGCTCTTCCCAACTGTAAATACTCCTGGGGCCAACTGATTGAGCCACGCCCGAGCAGAGCCTCCCAGCATCAGGGGGAGGTGCTTCATGGACACGTCGTCTTTACCACCTCCGATCTGTACGGCCACTCGATAGTCTTCCAGCCAAGTGTCTGGCTTCGACTCACTGGTGAATTTGCTTACTCCCGCCGCCAGCCTGAAGTTTGGGGGGTTCTCCGCGGCTCTGATAGCACTACAGAAACATTCAGGCCCAGAAGCCGGCGCTCGGCTGCCACTTGGTTGGTCTCCGCCTCGCTCGTCTCTGGATGCTCTATTACGGTCGACTCGACCTTGCACAAGGATGGACCTCGCATCGAAACCTGGGCGCCGGGAATCCGGGGGAATCCTCCGCTCGTCATCTCGCAGGCGCCTGCCCACGTGCCGCTGGGGCGAGTGTGACCCACTCCCCGGAGGGGGGGTAGGCGCTCGACGGTGGTCGTAGCGTCCGTGTCGACGGTCGAGTGGATCGTTGTTTCGACCCAGATGCCGGTCTTGCCGCGGGCCACGTTCCTCACGCCTCGGGGGCGATCTCGGACTGTGGGCCGACCATACGGTGTCCGCAGCCACCGATCTGCTGTGAATCCTGTTGCGCGACTGAGAAACAGCCGCGTTTTGCTCTTCAGCCGTTCGGAGCAAAGCTCGGATCTGCTGAAGACCTCTCCCAGCTTCCGACTGGGAGGGTTGAATCGACTCCGCGATACGAGCCGCGGCTTCGAGGTTTTGGACTGGTGTGCGGAACACCTGAGTCTCGCGCTGACGTGATTGCCGCGGCCGTCGACTGGACTCGGGGACCAGTCGGCGGGCCTGTTCGTCGAGTGAGCGTTGGATGTTTTCCAAGCGCGCGCGCTCGGCCAAGGTGGCCAAGCGTGTGGCTTCGAGGGCCAGAGCCTCTGGGGAATCTCCCACGATGGGAGTGAAGAGTGCATCTCCGTTGCGGCGACAAAGCTCAGCCCTTTGTTCGGAGGTGAGGGGCTGAGGGATGTAACCATCGTTGTCGTGCGCTCGATCGCCGCCGCTGCCGCCGTTCTCACCACGAGGAAAACCTGGCGGGCTGCGGCGCGAATCAACCATGAGGATTTCCGCTGCGGGATCGCTGCTCCCGCACTCGGAAACGGAATCTTCAAGCCCGGTCGACTGGTCGGCCGGCCCGTAGAGGTAGCCGTCGGGCTCAATGGCCGCGACTTGTGGGGTGGCCGTTTGACGGGCCACCGCATGTTTCACCCACCGCTGGAGCCGCGAACGACCGGATCGCTTGCGGCGGCGTCCAACGGGGACGGGGGACGATGAGTACTGAGTCGATGGCTGCAGCAGGAGGACGCCGCCGGCGCCGACGCGAAAGTGCGCAGTTCCGCGGGCGGGCAGAGCCTCGACGTCGAGAGGGGCTTCCTGGAGCCACGCGGAGTCGTCGGCGACGAAGACCAGCGCGCCGAGCCGGATTTTGTGGCCCAACGCCAAACCGCCGCCTGACACCATGATGAAAGTGGTCGGAGAAAAGGTTGCAACTTCACCAGATGTCGCTAAGACGCCTTGCCCCACGGTGGGCGCCAACTGTCGTGGTTCTAAGTCTGACAGTAAGGGTAGGGGGTACGAATGGAGAGGCAAGGTTCTAGCTACGGCGAGGTTGTACACAAGGTGTTAGCGAGTTCAGGCCCTTCTCGGAGGAAGTAATAGCCCTACGTCTCGGTGCCCGGAGGCTTGGTCGACTGATATGTGTATGCGTGTGTTACAGAGGTGCGAACCCTTGTTCTGGAGGAGGGGGTGGCTTATATAGTGCGCCAGGACCCCAGCCCTGCCCCACGTTACCAAGGGCATAATGTACATTACTGCAGGCGTTACTGGTAACGCCTGCAGTAAAGGATAATTAAGGTGTTTACTACAGCGAGTAAATATAGGACCGTTGCTGTCTCAAGCGATGTTTGACCTTCGGAGGTCGAGTGCCTGGATCGGTCGAGTGGAGTTGAGTCGTATTGCGTATGAGAGTCAGTCGAGTGGAGGGTCTCCTGGGGCCGTCTCAGTCGACTGTCTCTACTGTCATAGGTCTTGTCTTTTGATCTTCTGGGGTAGTGACCTTGGGTGGGCTACCTTGATCAGGCCTGTGACCCTACCCTAGGTCTGTAACCTCGTCACGGGCCGCCCGGTCATTGACTGGTCAAAAAAACCGACCGGGCACCTCAAACCGGCCTCAAACGCCCGAACTGTTCGGCGCCCCTCATATCCAGCCCAAATGTAGGGCGGATATGGGGCGCCCGGCCGCTACCGGGCGCGTCCATCATGTCAGCCCCGCCCACTGCCGACCCCACTCCGTCCCCACAAAAACCCCAATCCGGAACCCTAGCTCACTTCACTCTCCGCTCTTGCTCCATCTCTTCTTATCGCCTCCTCCGATTTCTCCGCTCATTCGATCCAATCCAACGACTCCGGCTCCGGCACCCCCGCCGACACAGCACGAACGCCGGAGCAGGCCCCTCCCGGCCCGCGCACAGCTCCACGAGGGCTGCGTAGTCTGCACCGCCTCTCTGTCGTCCACCTCCCCCTCTGGCCGCTGATCTGCAAGGGTCACGGTGGGTGCTAGTGCCAGCTCCGCCAGCTCTGCGGACGCGCACACCAGAATCGGAGGCACACATCGCCCGCCGCGAGAGGCAGCAGGCAAGGGAGAGGAACGCGGCGGAGCAATCCGTTCGCCACAGCCGCGGGGTGCCGGCGATGCCCGACGTGGACGAAGAACGCCAAGGCGCTCCAGCTAGCCATTGAGCAGTCGGAGCGCGAGGCGGCGGAGGCAGCAGCGAAGGCGACTCGGGTGGCCAAGCTCAAGCGGCAGTAGGACCAGGCCGTCCGGCCGATGAAGGGGCTCATCGTCATCTCCGGTTCCTCCTCAGACGACGATGACCACCACGGCTTGGACTCTACGTTGCATGGATAGTATGGATATAGGGTGCCGGATATGAGGTATGTGGTTGTGCGGGCGAGAATTTAAGGCGTGACCGGTCATTGTCCGCGGGCGTATAGGGCGCCGGATTTGGTAATCGTGACTGTAAATGCTCTATTATCTCCGTCAAATGATTATGCTCTAACGGTTTCTCCGTCAAATGATTGATCACGTATCATAGATGCAAAAATTGTATTTTGGTATCTCCTAATAGCTATCTAGCACACAGTGCATAGTTATTTCTGCATCAGATCTCACCAAATCAGATGAATGTACGCGTGAGCAAGCCACCGCCATTGGAAAAATGCATGTGTGCTTGCATGCATGGTACTTAACCTTTTGAACCTAGACGCCATGGTTAGTGGCGTCTGGCCTTTGCCAGTCCCCAAAATTGAGCAGAAGGTAGGCGAGGACGTCAAGGTTCGCGGCGTTTTCAGTAGAAGCAAGACGCCACGATTGTTGGCGTCTCGAAATGGGTCAGATCCGAAAAAAATTTCAAACACAGGTCAAATCGTGCTAAACTTTGACAAATGGGTCAGAACAGTCAAAAAGCCCGCTGTAGGTGCTCTAACAATATTTGTGAACCAAGAAAATCTAACGATATCTGTATGCGCCTGGCTCCATTGGTCCATTGATTTCTCATTGAGGCGCCCCTGCATGCGCGTGTAGTTTTTGTTTAACGTGAAGAGACGAACGCATCAACACATGTCCCATAGGTAATGGCACGCTTGTACTTGTCGACAAGGACATGTTATGCGCTCGCCTGTAAAGAAAATCATTCCGGCCGCTCGTATGTCGATTATGTTTGTGAAGTCAGACCGATCTGCCGACTATTTATATGCCTGCGCGCTTCACGACCGTTGCACCCGAAGCAAAGAAGCGTAGGGAAAGAGAAGGAAGAATAGTCTGTGCATCGGCCATGGACATGGAGAGCTCCTCCTCGTCTCCGTTGCTGAGTTCGTATGCCGGCAACAACAAGAGGGCCAGGAATGCCGACCTTGAAGTGGGCTCGTCCGCGGAGGCTGACGCCGCCAAGAGGATGAGGCCGGAGGACCTGCTGGACCTGCTCGACGACGACACCGACGCCGCGGCGGCCGGCGACCTGGCCTCCGTCATGCGGAGCCTCGAGGAGGAGATATGCGCCGACGACCTCACGCCGCCGCAGCCTGAGCTCGGGTTCCTGCTCGAGGCCTCGGACGACGAGCTCGGCCTGCCGCCGGCGGCTGGGTCGTCCTCCTCGTCGGACGACGCTGGGAGCTGTGAGCAAGAGGAGCCCGCCGGCATGTTTGGGGAGCAGCTATGGGCCTTCGAGGACGAGATTGAGGGCGCCTACGCCTTCGGCGGCGTTGCCTCCTCGCCGGAGGCCGCCGCGGCGAGCGCAGCGGCCGCAGCCGAGTGGGGCGACGACGGCTTCGACGCTGTCCTCTTCGGCTTTGGCGACGAGTCCTTCGGGCCGTCCGATCTCGCCGTGCTCCGCCAGGAGACCATGCCGGCCGTTTGATCAGTCGACAGGGGAAGGATGGATTAGCCTTTTTTTTTTTACCTTTGGCTAACCTTAGCTTTATCCTTTTTTTAACCTTAGGGGATGTAAAGTTTCTAGATGGAAGAAGGATGAAAAAACTGTGGGGAACAAACCTGGAAAATGTGTTGCTTCGAATGAATCATGTATAGAGAGAGAGAAAAATCATCTGAAGTAGAGAAGAAGATTCTCTCAGGGATTCCATAAGAAATTGCTTCATATTTATGTTGTTCTTGGATTAATTTTCTTTTTGCATAAACGAAAGAAAATAATAAATAATACGGTGAATGGAGATTTTGGCAAGGAAAAATATGCTAGTATAATGTGAACGAGTGTACGAGTACAAAGCATATGCGGATTTGTGGCCGTTGCTGGAAATGTTTAAGATGATACGGTGCCTGCACGTTGGACGTTGACCTAACCTAATGACATGACAAACCTAAATTAATAGTGAGAAAAAAGAAAAGAGAAAAAAGCGTGTGTGATTCAACTGCCCACTCACACGGATTGGAAAATCAGAAGCTTCTAGTGTTCCTCATGTTCACTTTATTTAAGAAAAGATAGGCTAATAGTTCTCCAGCTTATATTCTAGAGGAAGAAAAAAGATACTAGGATGTGAGTTGGGTGAAATGGAAAATTTCTACACGTATTTTTTTCATAGTAATACATGTCTCATTTATATGATGAAAAATAAAGTACAAGTTACGTAAAGATTGACATGATAAAATTGAAAAGATAGCAGAACATCGCTGAACTTAACACCAACTCTTGGCACCTGCCTCCGGCACCACCACAACAGCCACCAAAGGATAAAATGATAGATCACCTCCTCACCGGAGCTCGACGCGACTCCCTCGCTGATAAGTAGCTTTGCGGACCTCCAAGGTGGCTCATCACAAGTAAAGTCATTACCGTTGAACGAATCAGATCGGGGCAACACACCGGACACGCCGTCGAACTTCAGATCTGGCACCCCACCACGACTAAGGCGTCCAAGGAGGAAACCATACATGCCATCCATCAACCATGAATCCAGCACACGTTCCGTCTTCGAGATGTCATAGATGCAGATCACAATCTGCATCTGCTCCTAGAATACCTCCCAAGCTCCACACCGATGTTGGAGCAAATACCGTCGCAACGACGGATCCCGAGGACACTGGTCCACCACGAGGATGATGTGGCCGCCACACCATCTTTGCTTCAACAGACTGGTTTCCAAATCCATCCCCAACCATACGACCGATTGCCTCATTGAGGACAGATCTGAACCTTCTTTATTCAGCGCCGCCATCGCCGCCTCCGAAGTGAAGACGATGAACGGCCGAAAATCCAAAGCTACTAGGACCTAAGCTAAAGCTACACGATCCACACGCGTAGATCCGACGACCCCCCTCACCACTGACGACCGAGATCGCCGGCGGAGGGGAGCCGCCGAAGGAACAAGGTGGAGGAACTCTCCTGGCGGCGGCTAGGGTTTCCAGTCGCGAGCCCGAGAGGAAAAGAACGACTAATTTCTACACGTATAAAACAAGAGCATTTGCCAAGACGCATGGGGTTTTCTCTACAGGTATCAGCCAGTACAATACAGGCAATCTGCAAGTTGTAACAACTATCATCTCAATCATTTTCATATTTCCGTCCTCATAAATTAATGCATACACATCGGACTTGTCACGAAACTCTGGAAACATGTTGTGTCAAAGTGTCGGGGGACACACTCTCTCTCTTCCTAAATAAAAAAAACACATATAAAACTGTTTGAACTAGGAGGTTTTTTCTTTCTTTTTTGAACAATGATTGAACTAGTTTCGTACCACGAGAAATATCGAGAAGGCCGGCCAGACAAGAGATTATGAATTGTATTTCTCGGCGAAGCTCGCTGTTGCTCGACGGCTAACTTTGTCAATGGCGCTTGAAAAATGAGTTTGCACGATAGCGCGGGATTGACCGTTCATAATTTTCTCATTGGAGCACCGGGCATGATGTGGTGGCCGTCCTCTCGCCCGCTCAGATCTCTTTCGGGTCACCGTCTAATAGTGCAATAATGTGGATGATAATTCGCCACAGCTAGGAGTATAGTCTACCCCTAAAAAAAAGGGCGCTTATAGGCGCCGGCGCACCGGCCGAAAGTTTCGGCCGGTCCAGCCCAGGCCGTCGGATGCGAGGCACGCGGCCGTTGGATACAGGAAAAAAAAACAGATCGTCCTAGCTTCTTCTTCCTCGGGCAGTCGGCCTGGATCCGCATCTCCCGCTCGGGGAGCATGGCACCGCGCCTCCTGTTTCCTCCGGTGATCGTCCCCGTCGTCAATCCCCACCCTCGCCGGTCTTCCTCGTCGCCCGCCGGACCCCGCCCTTGCCGGCCGTCTTCGTCACCGGTCCCCCACCCTTCCGGCCTCGTTCTCGCCTCGACCCACGCAACAACTCCACCTGGGGTTGCAGCTCTTGACGACGACGGTTGTAGCTCCGCCGCCCTCGCCATTGATGCTCGCTGCCAGAAAAATACGTCGACGGCGGCTGCGAGTCAATCAACGCCATTTGAATGGATGTAGCAAAAAAAATCACCGATAGTAGGAAAATCAAACTACGGTTGCAGCAAAACGCCGTCGCAGTCAATCAATGCCATTTGAATGGATGTAGCAAAAAAATTCACCGATAGTAGCAAAATCAAACTACGGTTGCAGCAAAACGCCATCACCGCCTTCGCGAGGTCGCAGCTCCGCCTTACATGGATTTAGCAAAAACCTCCAACGGTAGTAGCAAAAACCTGCTACGGTTGCAGCAAAAAATATCATTGTCGTCCTCGTGAGGTCGCAGCTCTGCCTGATGGATGTAGCAAAAAGCTTTGCCGGTAGTAGCAAAATTCAAAAACGGTTGCAGCTTTCCCTTATTGTCCAGTGCCATTGAAGCTTTCTATGTCTATGGTTGAAGCTTTTTTTAACAGCGGTTGAAACTTTTTTAGATGACGGTTGCAACACTTGTATACGCGGTGGGATCCGGGCATGGCGGCAGGCAGCCATGGCGGCCGGCGAGGGAGCGCCTGACTACCGGCGATGGAGCTTGTGGTGGCCCAAACGCAGCCCAGGAGGAGGGGGAGGGGAGGGGATGTGCGCGCGGGAAGACTGTAGGTAGGGGATGGATCTGGCCATGGCAGCCGTCGAGGGAGCGCCTGGCCGCCGGCGATGAAGCTCATGGTGGCCCAGTCGCTGCTCGCGGGGAGGAGGAAGGGGGAAGGATGCGCGCGCTGAATGTAGGGGATGGAGACGCTGGAAGAAGTCGGGGCACGCGGGACAACTGCGCGGGGCTCGTTTACCAGCGTGGCGTGCGAACCGGCCGAAAGTTCGGCCGACGCACCGCGCCCAAACATTAACCTAAAAAAATATACTGAAGATATCGTATGACTTGGGCGGTTGAGATCGGATTTGCCTCGACAACTGCGGGTTGAGACAAAAGCTGCAATCAAAGCAGCCACCCCACGCCCAAGAAGGAAAATATGCTCCCGTCCACCTGCAGTGTGATCGATGGGTAAAATTCCCTGTGAGAAACAAAAGCCGGATCTAGCGCCGCTGGGTGCGGAATAAACTATGCCGGCGAACTTTGCCTGCGAGCCACGATTTTGTTTCCGGGGAAAGAAGGGAAAGGCCAAAGCGGCAGCAGCATGATTCTGGCACGGGACTGACTCGGTGACGCGGCGCATGTGGATGGGGCCGACGCAGCGTGCCGCCGGTGCCGATCCGTTCCGGCCCACCGCGTTGCCTTGCCCCCCCTGCGATGCACCAAAGGTCGGGGAAGCGACCCCCGCCGCGGCGCCAACTGGTTCCGTTCAATTTTCTTTGTCAAGTGGTCACCGTTCATGATCCAATAATGGCCACCTGTAGGGGCAGAAGATCTGAATCTGCATCGGTTTGCGCGCGAGATCCCGTCTCGATAACCACTGCCGGTTCATCAGTGGTTATTGGTTCATCTAAACTGGCCGCTTCACGCGTGGCGCATGCATGCAAGCCAGCGGCCGACGGAGGCCGTGGCACATGTGGTGTGCCTGCGCTGCGGTGGTTGGATCCGAATTCAGCCACCGATCAGATGATCGATGCCAGCGTAGCTCTCCTTCAGGTTCGGGCAGGTCGGCAGCCCAGAGTTGGGCCAAGCTTTGATGCGCTTCGTCCGCTGTTTGGGCTGTCCGAATATCATTTGCTCTCACGAGCTCGTAGGTGACAGTCACGAAAACGGCAAGTAGGACATGGTGAACAGTATAGAATCAAAAGAAAACAAAACGCATTCTGCTAGAAAAAAACAAAAGAAAATAAATAACTTTTGCTGTGTCAAACTTGGTCGCACTACCACACTGTGACCCTATGCCGTAGACCCGATTCCCATTAATAAAGTGGATGTTTTCTTCTGTATCATGTGCTTACGTGGCGTGCAAGTACGGTCAGTTCTTCTGTATCATGTGCTTACGTGGCGTGCTAGTGGGCTATGGCCCACTGTCAATGACGGAAACAAATTGATGCAAGAAATGAGAAATAAAAACGGGGTGGTCAACGTTTGAACTCGCGACTGCATACGTGAACGCACTAGCGACCCAGTCCACCAAGCACTGTTTAATGCATTTGTGGAGATACACATACTTTTACATTGAACTCACATTTTTTTTCCTTTATTCTGTTTTCGCTGCTTTGGCCAGAAAAATAGGTTTCCACAAATTATTTTTTAGCCATAAATTTTCAAATGAAATTCAATTTTAATACACGCGTTAAAATGTATAATGTTTAACCAAAAACATACACAAACTTGTTCACGAGCAAGATTATTTTTATTCTGTTTTTCTGGAAGGAGCTGCAAAATTCAGTTTGAAATATCTCGGCAATTCTGCGTTTATTCGCCCGAAATTTTGAAATATATTTTTAAATGTCTAAATATATTTAGTTTAACACATTACTTTAAATAAGTGCTTCCTGTATAATGGTCAGCCCGACTCCTTCCCTATAGAAAAGTCGCGAGTCGAATTCATTGTTGCGGCACCGAGAATAATATTTTAAATAACGTAATTTTTTTTAAATGGGCATGAATGAGACAAAAAATATTTCCCAAAAAAGGATCTGATATTGTATGCCCATATGAGGATTTAAGTTACGTTCATGTATTGTTAGACTAGTTTCTCTTGGTTAAATTCAAAAATTCCGAGCGCTCGTTTTTTCTGTTAATGGAAATTTGGTTAGAGCAAAATTATTTGGATATGAGTAGCCATCATTGGGAAAAAATAAAATTCACATTTCTCTTTCTGAACAATAATAGATACTTGGTGTAGTGGTTAGCTGATGTGCGCTGGTGAGACTGCTCCGGCGTCTAGCAGTACAACCAGAGGCAGGATGCAATACAAATACGGTCCATCTTTCGGGCCTTTAGAGAAGTTAGCATACGAGAGGATCGACGAGGAGAACGCGGAGATCTGTAAAGCCGAAGTGAAGGACTTTTTTGCAAAGAAACCTCCACCTCCAAAGTAGAAGATAGATCCGGTGAGAGCGAAACGCACTATTGATGCCCTGAAGAAACCACCACCGTCTCCGTCGAAAACCAACTATGAGTGCATTATTCAAAAGTCATATGTCGAAGCATCACGGTCGGGAAGTACTTACAGTGATCGCAGGTTAGCACAAAAAAGGTGGGGAAATAATTCCCCAGCTCGGCGAACAAGAGAACTAATCGTGCCCCCCGCTCAAGGTGCCTAGAGACATCGTCCCTAATCATCCGGGGATGGCGCCCGGTACCAATCTTGGAGATTACCTGGCCGATGATGTAGTTCTTGATGTGTTAGAGGTGGATGATCACAAATACAGGTACGGGAAGCCTCTCCTCAAAGATGTGAGTATCTAACCACGATGATGCGAAGATTGCATGACTGGTACATGGATACCTGCAGAGACTCTGGTGGCCAGGATACTTTGATGCTGAAAGTTAAAGAGGACCACGACCTCGTTGGAATTGAGATGTTGTCCATTACATTTGAGGAGTTCTTCCAGTTTTTCAATCAAAAGGCCCTCGATAAACCAACGATCACTTGCTACTGTCTGTAAGTACTACTTCTGTCATTAAGTCTCTATATATAGCTCAGCTCTTTCATTGCAAGTATATATAATTATCCTCACTATATTATGCAGATTGAAGATCGTCGAATGTAGAAAAGTTGATATCTATGATATTGGGTTCATTAACACAAATCTCATAGATGAATATCAGGTTCAACTTCATGCCAAAGAAGCCGAGGCCAACTTGCTACAATCGTTGATAACAAATCAAAACAAAGATAAAATACTCTTTCCTTACAACTTCCTATGAGTGTTACTGTCTTGTGCATATTCCGTTTCCCTTAATTATATATTACTTGAGGTTATAGTAATTACTGTAATTGATGAGTTATATGTATGCGTGCGCAGGTTCCACTATATTCTCCTAGAGATTAAGCTTGAGCAGGGACTAGTAACCGTCTTAGACTCGAGACGAAAAGATGTCGAGACCTATGCAGACATGTCTAAAATGCTCAACAAGTAAGTTCAATCGATCATTATCGCACCATATCGGCAACTTTGTTCATTTCCTGATATAAAGTAATTGTTTTCTTTGTCTCGCAGGGTTTGGAAAGAATTCACCCAAAAAGTTCCGGCACTACCGCGGGAACTGCGATGGATTTACCTGACAGTAAGTACTACTAGCTACCTAGTTCCGCGCATCTCCCGTTGACTCTAGATATACTTTTAGTGGCGGTGTTAGTGCATATGATCAATAAAATCCCATCATGTACTGCTCTAAAATTATTCTATAATTTTGAACAATCATTACCCACTATATGCTATCACAATTGTATGGCCCCAAGTCGAGGGGGCTTCAACAAGATTTCAAACATATGCAAATAATGAAGCTATAACAGCAATCTGTGAAAACATGACAGTCTGTAGTAATTTGAACATCAACCATACTTCTGTAACTCTAAATATTCTGGCAAAATTGGGAAAAATCAAAAATTTCTATAGCAAGACTTTGCAGAAAAATTTAGATCCTTTTGACGTTCCAGTAAAAAATGTAAAATCGCGCACTACAGCCAAAGTTTCTGTTTTTGCACCGCACAAACCAACAAACAGTATAATCATCCTAAAGGAAACTCTTGGCACATAATTTTTATAATACAATGGAATTGTACAAGGGGATAATTATTTTGTTGAAAAGTTTCTGTAATTCAAGATTTGCAAAGTTTCCATGGGCATGAACAAAGTTCAAAGAGCTCCCCATTTTAACGGTGCTCGTCCTTCTTACTTTCAATTTTCTTTTTGAAAAAGTTTTAGGTTCCCCTTTTTTTAACTTTATAAAAGCACACAATAGAAATAAATAACTCTCTAAAACTTCCAGGTTGTCTCCCTGGCAGCGCTTTCTTTAAAGCCATTAAGCTAGGCATATAGTGCTCAAGTAATGGATCCACCCGGATCCCAAGGTATATCAAAGCCGATTTTAATTAACAATGATTTGACATTTAGTAGTGAGCACAAAGTGATACGTGTCATGCAAAAACGAAGTATAACTCTCTTCCTATGCATAGGCATGTCATACAAGAACTATTCATGCACATCAAGTAAAGGCCAATGCATAGTATAAGCAGTTTCTTGCAATTTTATCGTGTTGGAAACATAGAGAGGCGGAGATGTAGTTCCACTCTCATAATAATTGCAAGTAGGAGAAGCAATCACATGCATATTATACTCATCAAAACCATCATGTGTAACAGAAAAAGGCAACCCATCAATATAATCCTTAATAAGTGCAAACTTCACCAATATAGTGTAGTTTGGAGAATTCAAAAAGATAATAGTACTATCATGTGTGGGTGCAATAGCAACTATCTCATGTTTAACATAAGGAACTATAGCAAGTTCATCACCATAAGCACAATTCATATTGGCATCTTGGCCACCAGCATAGCAAGCATCATCAAAAAGGGATATTTCAAAAGAATCAACGGGATCATAGCAATCATCATAGCAATCATCCTTCGGTAAGCACGAAGGGAAATTAAACAATGTATGAGTTGAAGAGTTACTCTCATTAGAAGGTGGGCACGGGTAGCTAATCCGCTCTTCCTCCTTTTGTTCTTCGCTCTCCTCGTCATCTTTTTCATCTAATGAGCTCACAATGTCATTAGTTTCTTCTTCCATAGTTTCCTGCAAAATATTAGTCTCTTCTTGGACAGCGGAGACTTTCTCAATAAACGCATCAATATCGGAGTTATATTCATAATTCAAATATCAATATTTCAATATAGCAAGATTTTCAAGCCTATAAATATCATCATCAAAAGCATCATACTTTTTAAACAGAGATTCAATTTCGTAAGCACCCTTAAAAGCAACGAATTCTTCTATTTGTTCCATATCATAATAATCATATATACCATTAGCATAAGAAGCTAAGGTTTCATCATCATTAAATTTGCATGAAAAGGGAAGGTGTGGAGCCTTCATCCTAGAACAACATGTATAATCATATCTCAAGCATAAATCCCGAGCATACCAACACAACATTTAAATTTGATCCCATAATAGTTTCCATTTTTGTGTCAAGCGATAATCCCGAAAGTATTCATGTTGATCCAACGTTCCTCCCATTATATAGTTGAATGGGGTTTTCTCAGGATTATCAAAGTATTACATAATATCTTTCACATAATGAGCATCGAGGGTTTTAGGAGGTTTCCCATCTCAATGAGTAGCAAGTACACCTAATTTTTTTTGTATTTCGTGTTCCATATCCATAACTAAAGATAGAGAACAACTTAGAACAGCAAATAAAATCTACTTAGTGATAAAGCAAACAAGCACGCACGAGAATATTCACCCCACGCTATTGCTCCCCAGCAATGACGCCAGAAAAAGGTCTTGATAACCCACAAGTGTAGGGGATCAGTTGTAGCCTCTTTCGATAAGTAAGACTGTCAAACCCAACGAGGAGCTGAAGGTAGAACAAATATTCCCTCAAGTTATATCGACCACCGATACAACTCTACGCACGCTTGACGTTTACTTTACCTAGAACAAGTATGAAACTAGAAGTACTTTGTGTTTTTTGTGGGATAGGTTAGCAAGAATATAAAGAGCACGCAAATAAAACAAGGGGTTGTTAATATAAAGACACAACTAAATTAGTTTTAGTAGAGATTTTTTTTGTCACGAGAAAGTTATTTATCCCCAGGCAATCGATAACTAGACCGGTAATCACTGTTGCAATTTTATTTGAGGGAGAGGCATATGCTAACATACTTTCTCTTCTTGGATCATATGCACTTATGATTGGAACTCTAGCAAGCATCCGCAACTACTAAAGATCATTAAGGTAAAACCCAACGATAGCATTAAAGTATCAAGTCCTCTTTATTCCCATACGCAAACAACCTACTTACTCGGGTATGTGCTTCTGTCACTCACCCCACCCGCCATAAGCAAATCATGAACATATTGCAAACCCTACAGCGGCGATCCCTCACGCTTGCGCGACACGGAGAGCACCATACGAAAACACCCATAATAAAACATGCAACTCAAACCAATCACGATCATCAATTAACCCATAGGACAAAATGGATCTACTCAAACATTATAGGATAGACATACATCATTGGGAAATACGTAACATATAGCGTTGAGCACCATGTTTAAGTAGAGATTACAGCGGGTAGAAGAGGGGTTACACCGCTGCATAGAGGCGGGAAGAGTTGGTGATGACGGCGGTGAGGTTGTTGGTGTAGATTGCGGTGACGATGATGGCCCCGGCGGCACTCCGGTGCCATCGGAAGCGAGGGGGGAGAGCCCCCCTCCTTCTTCTTTTTCCTTGACCTTCTCCCTAGATGGGAGAAGGGTTTCCCCTCTGGTCCATGGCCTCCATGGCGTGGGAGGGGCGAGAGCTCCTTCGAGATTGGATCTATCTCTCTGTCTCTCTCTGTTTCTGCGTTCCCAGATTCCGGCCTTCCATCGTTTCTTAAATTCCCGGAGATCCGTAACTCCGATTGGGCTGATTCTTAGACACGATTTTTATCCGGATATTAGCTTTCTTGTGGAGAAAGAAGGGCATCAACCGCCTAATGGAGTGGCCACGAGGGCCCAGAGCGCGCCCCTCACCCTCGTTGGCCCCTTGGGCATCGTCTCACGTTGGTTTCGCTTCCCAAAATTAACATATATTCCAAAAAAAATCTCCATCCATTTTTATCCCGTTTGGACTCCGTTTGATATGGATATTCTTCGAAACAAAAACATGCAACAAGCAGGAATTGGCACTGGGCACTGGATCAATATGTTAGTCCCAAAAATAGTATAAAAAGTTGCCAAAAGTATATGAAAGTTGTATAGTATTGGCATGGAACAACAAAAAATTATAGATACGACGAAGACGTATCAGCATCCCCAAGCTTAATTCCTGCTCGTCCTCGAGTAGGTAAATGATAAAAAAGATAATTTTTGATGTGGAATGCTGCATAGCATAATCTTGATCGTGTAATCTAATCATGGCATGAATATTAAGACACGAGTGATTCAAAGCAATAGTCTATCATTTGACATAAACGAATTTAATACTCGGGCAACCCAACAAACAATCATGTCTTTCAAAATATCAATGCTAAAGAACGTTATCCCTACAGAATCATATAGTCTTTTATGCTCCCTTTTCTTAACACAAGGTACCCCTCATGTCTATCCCGGTGTCAGCCAAGCAATTGTTTTCATACTTTACTTTTTTGAACTTTTTCAACTCTTCACGCAATACATGAGCGTGAGCCATGGACATAGCACTATGGTTGGAATAGAAGGAGGTAGTAGACAAAAGTAGGGAGAAAGTCTCACATCGACTAGGCAAATCAATGGACTATGGAGATGTCCATCAATTGATATCAATGTGAGTGAGTAGGGATTGCCATGTAATGGATGCACTAGAGCTATAAGTCTATGAAAGATCACAAGAAAACTAGTGGGTGTGCATCAACTTGCTTGCTCATGAAGACCTAGGGCAATTTGAGGAAGCCCATCGTTGGAATATACAAGCCAAGTTCTATAACGAAAAATTCCCACTAGTATATGAAAGTGACAATAAAGAAGACTCTCTATATGAAGAACATGGTGCTACTCTGAAGCACAAGTGTGGAAAAAATATAGTAGCATTGTCCCTTTTTTTCTTTCTTTTTCTTTTTTTCTTCTTTTTTTGGGCCTTCCTTTTTTCTTTGGCTGTTTTTCTTTTTTTTTCAAGGGACAATGCTCTAATAATGATGATCATCACACTTCTATTTACTTACAACTCGATATTACAACTCGATACTAGAACAAAAATATGACTCTATATGAATGCCTCCGGCGGTGTACTGGGATGTGCAATGATCTAGCGTAGCAATGACATCAAAAAACGGACAAGCCGTGGAAACATCATGCTAGCTATCTTACGATCATGCAAGGCAATATGACAATGATGGCGCGTGTCATAATAAACGGAACGGTGAAGTTACATGGCAATATATCTCGGAATGGCTATGGAAATGCCATAATAAGTACGTATGCACTAGCAGAAAAAGGGTCAAATGTAGAGCTCATTAGTCTCGGTTTGCAACTGAACCGGCACTAATAGGACCATTAGTGTAGGTTCCAGAGGCTAGGCCGGCGGCGATCATTAGTACCGGTTCGTGGTGAACATTTAGTACCGGTTCTTGGCACGAACCAGTACTAAAGAGGCTTTTGCAGGTTGTGGTTAGGCTGGGGGTCCACCAGAACCTTTAGTACCGGTTCGTGCCACGAACCGGTACATAAGGGTTCTACTCACTTCGTTCTACAGCGCTTTTTTAGTCCCACCTCGCTCGTCTAACATAGATTTTACCACCTTAAATATGTTATTTCTCAAACTATCACAACCACTTGGTCTTCATTGAACTCTATGTGTAGGATTTGTGGCTGCAATAGGAGTCATCACCAGTTCCTAAACCGGTGAGGACTCCTATTGACAATTTAAATTGTACACAAAAAGATCAATGATGGTCAATGCATTTTTAACATCATTTGAAAAGCACTACAAAATAAACTCTGAAAATGTTAAAAGTTATCATCATTTCACCCACATAGCATGTACAAAGGAATTGCATTTTTTTGAACTGGATGCACTTCGTGTACAAACTGGACAATTAGTACCGTACCGGTTCCAACGGCTAGGCGGGCGGAGATCATTAGTGCCGGTTCATGGGCAACCTCTAGTACCGGTTCATGCCACGAACCGGTACTAATGATGCTGTGTCAGGCTGTTGTCAGGCTAAGCACCTTTAGTACCGGTTCATGGCATGAACCGGTACTAGAGTATCTTAGTAAGCTGATTTTTAGTCCCACCTCGCCAAGAGAGAGGCACTAGGAGCGGTTTATAAGCATTGAGTGCACAGACAATGTGGGAGAGGCGCAATGTTCACCTGCACGTTGCTTAGCTTCAAACCTTGAGGAATAGTGTAGACTGCACGGAGCTTTGTGTAGTGCTTTGTACACTCTTCCGAAAGGCTTGAAGCTAATTAACGAGCATTGCGCCTTTTTTTGAACTCCAGACTTTTTGTGTGTTCAAAATGAACCATTCAAATCCACATCATCAATTATCAGCCCTTTCTGAATTCATTTGGTATTTTTCATTCATTTACTGATTTGTTTTGAGAGAGCTAAATGACCGTGAAATTGAAAAGCAGTACAAATTGAACTTTGAAAAGGTTGAAACTTGGCATGGTATCATCATTTCACCCACATGGCATGTGCAAAAAAGTAGAGAGGGTCACGGCAAAAACTGGATGCACTTCGTGTATAAAATGGACAATCTCTTTCGAAGTATCAGGGTTTAGGACGAAAACTCATATGATACAAAGGCATTGCATTTTTTGAACTCCAGACTTTTTGTGTGTTCAAAATGCACCATTCAAATCCACATCATCAATTATTAGATCTTTCTGAATTCATTTGGTATT
>LR738711.1:26499028-26542335 GCA_902687465.1 Secale cereale | reverse complement strand
TCGTCTACAAAATGGACAATCTCTTTCGAAGTATCAGGGTTTAGGACGAAAACTCATATGATACAAAGGCATTGCATTTTTTTGAACTCCAGAGTTTTTGTGTGTTCAAAATGCACAATTCAAATCCACATCAACAATTATTAGCCCTTTCTGAATTTATTTGGTATTTTTCATTCATTTACTGATTTGTTTTGAGAGAGCTAAATGACCGTGAAATTGAAAAGCACTACAAATTGAAGTCTGAAAAATTTGAAACATGGCGTGGTATCATCATTTCACTCACATGGCATGTGCAAAAAAGTAGAGAGGGTCACGGCAAAAACTGGATGCACTTCGTGTACAAAATGTACAATCTCTTTCGAGGTATCAGGGTTTAGGACGAAAACTCATATGTTACAAAGGCATTGCATTTTTTTGAACTTTTTTGAACTCCAGACTTGTTGTGTGTTCAACAATGCACCATTCAAATCCACAGAATTAATTATCAACCCATTCTGAATTCAGTTGGTATTTTTCATTCATTTACTAATTTGTTTTTAGAGAGTTAAATGAGATATAAAATATTTGTTAGATAATTTTAGATATAGAAATGTTAGTTAGATACAAAATTTTAGATATAGAAATGTTAGATAGAAATTTTAGATATATTTGCGGCAATGTTAGATAGATAAATTTTAGATATAGAAATTTTAGTTAGATATAAAATGAAATACCATATAAAAAATTGTTTGCGCGCTACCCTGTGGGCCTGCAAGGCCCTGGGCCTGTATTTGCAGGCCCATAAAGGCCCAGCAGACTCAAAGGGCTGCGCGGCAAAGTTAGGCCCACAAGTCTGCAGTAGATAGGAGCTCGAAGGAGCAGCCGCGGCGGGGTTTATAAACCAGTGCGGCTGCCCCTCGGCTAGCGAGGTGGGACTAAACTTGTTGCACCGCACCTGCGCCAGCGCACCCCCTTTAGTACCGGGTCGTGGCACCAACCGGTACTAAAGGGGTGTCTTTAGTACCGGTCAGAGCCACCAACCGGTACTAAAGGGGGTGTGCTTCCCGTCGCTTGGCCTGGCCAAAACAGGCCTTTAGTACCGGTTGGTGCCACCAACCGGTACTAAAGGTCTGTTCTATATAAGAAAACACTTCAAAAAAATTCGACAATTTCGTTCTCCCTCTGCTTCTTCTCCTCTGCCCCGTCGCCGCCGCCCCTCGTCGCCGCCCCCGCCACCGTCGCCGCCGCCCCCGCCACCGCCCGTCACCCTCCCCGTCGCCGCCCGTAGCCGCGCCGTCCCCGTCGTCGCCGCTGGTCGCCGTCCCTGTCGCCCCCCGTCTCCATCCCGTCGTCGACGCCCGTCGCCGTCCCCGTCGCCGCCCCCGTCGTGCCCCGCCTCGCCGGTGAGCTCCTGCCCCGCCATGGCCACACACACACACACACACACATTGTTACTTACAAAAATGTTAGAAATTTTTATGTTTTTTAGTTATAGAAATGTTTACATAAATGTTAGACATTTTTCTGTTTTTTAGTTATAGAAATAGTTATAAAAAAGTTAGAATTGTTAGAATTTTGTTTTGTTTTTTAGTTATAGAAATAATTATAAAAAAGTTAGAAAATTTTCCTTTTTTAGTTCTAGAAATATTAGAAATGTTATACAAATGTTAGTTATATATATAGAAATGTTTTATTTTTTTTCTGTTTTTTAGTTATAGAAATATTAGAAATGTTATAGAAATGTTAGAATTGTTAGAAATGTTAGAAATGTTAGAATTGTTAGAAATGTTATAGAAATGTTAGAAATGTTAGAATTGTTAGAAATGTTAGAATTGTTAGAAATGTTATAGAAATGTTATAGAAATGTTACAGTAATGTTAGAATTGTTAGAAAGTTTTCTGTTTTTTAGTTATAGAAATAGTTATAAAAAAAGTTAGAATTGTTAGAAATTTTCTGTATTTTTAGTTATAGAAATAGTTATAAAAAAGTTAGAAATTTTTCTTTTTTTTAGTTCTAGAAATATTAGAAATGTTATACAAATGTTAGTTATATATATGTAAATGTTATATTTTTTCTTCTGTTTTTTAGTTATAGAAATATTAGAAATGTTAGTTCTATAGCATTGTTAGAAATGTTATAGAAATGTTAGTTATATAGAAATGTTAGAAATTTTAGTTATTAAAATCCAATCATTAAAAAAATGTTACTTTTTGCGGGCATATAGCTAGTATTTGTTCTCGACGATGCCCAGCCCGCATCCTCGCCGTCGACCCGTCCGCGACGACGTCCGGCTGACCCATGTCCGGGACTGGGCTCCGCCGGGCTGGCACTGGGAGATGCTGCCTGGAGGGGCACGCCGCTTGATGAGGAACCCGGGGACCCGGCCCCGGGTCCCGTCGTCGACCCTGATCTCGTTTGGTGGCGTTCGCGTGGGCCAGTTTCGGTGCGGAGGGAGCCCTCCTCGCCGGAGGTGGTACGTCGCCGTGTCAGGGAGGAGGACGAGCACGTCCATCGCTACATGGTTGCGTTAGAGGGCGGCTGGTTCTCCAATACCTGGCAGTTTCTTCAGGGATCTCACTTCAGCTATGATCCTGTGAGGGTTCCTTCTCTTTGGTTGTCCACCGCCCGCGCCGCAGGAACCGCGAGTGTCCTAGATTCTTTTGTAGTATTCGATCTTTATTAGCTACCTAGCCAGTGATGTATTCGATATTATATATTAATCGAGACGATGTATTCGAGATTATATATTATTCGAGACGATGTATTCGAGATTTTATCTATTATTCGAGACGATGTAATTTGAATACTAAATTGTTTTATATTTCTTTTGGATTAGTTAAATAAAAGCTATGACGGACAATACCGGCAGAGAGGGAGAACAGACCCTATTCGATATGATACGCCATCCTCGCGGGCCAGATGATGATCAGAATGAAGAAGATTATGACGGCTCCGAATTTCGAAACAACACCGGAGAGGGTGATATGATATTCGGTCGCGATGACCGAATTGATGAAGTCATGAACGACGATTATGATGATGACGAAGAAAATGTTGATCTTGAAACAACAATGACCGGCGAGGTATATATATTTATATAAGCAGGCACATCTGGTGATCATCACATGTTTTAAATGAGTTGAAGATATATTAACGAATCGGTCTTTCTTCTTTCAGCCATCCGGATCGAGCAAATCTTCAGGCAACAGGACGAAACGAGGCCCGAACAAATTGTTGAAGGAGGGCGTAAAGTACAATATCGAGGCAATCAGACCTAATGGCGAACCATTAGCGCCTAAGAAGATTGCGGACAAGTTCGTTCGTCAGTGCGGAGTTCTTGTGAAGGACCAACTCCCGATCTCCCTTCAAGAATGGAGAAAGCCAGCAAAGCCACGTCCAGATGTTACTTTTGTCGACGACAGACAAAAAAGTCTGCTTTGGAATACTCTCATGGAACATTTCACCCTACCAGATCATTTCACAGAAGCAGATGTGCAGAAAGTCAATGACGCTGCTCTTAGGAAAATGGCGGTTGCATTCAAGAACCTCAAGAATCGTGAATGGGACAAATACGTCAAGGGAGGAAGGAAGACTCCAGTATTCGAGGGAAATCTAGAGAAGCAAAGTGCTCATTGGGACGATTTCATGAAATTCAAGGATTCAGAATTAGCTAAGGAACGGTCGAGAATAAACAAGAAGAATGCCGAAAAAAGGATAAGTTCCATAAGCTGGGGCCAGGTGGCTACGCGGTGGCAATGCCTAAGTGGGATAAGTTTGAGAAAGAAATGGAGGATGCAGGTGTCACTCCAGTTACTAGGAGCTGGCCCCCCAGGCGCAGGACTTGGTTCTATGCGCATGGGGGGAGTTGGACCCGAAGACAGGCGTAGTTTCGACGAAGGCATGTCTGAAAGGAGCCGACGATAAGCTACTTGTTGCAATAGAAGAGGCTCGAACGGGGGTGTTCCAGCCCAACAGAGAGAACGACAAGCTTACGCGTGCCCTGGGAAATCCTGAACACCCGGGAAGAACACGAGGCAAGGGCGCTCTTCCGTGGTATGAGGGGTTTTCGAACTGGAACGCCGACTACAGAACCCGAGCGAGAAGGAAGATTGCGGAGGAGAAGCAGAGGAAGCCGGACTATGAATGCCTTCATGGCCTAGAATCAAAGCACGCGGACTTGGCAGACAAATTCCAGTGGCAGCAGGAGCAGATCGACTCACTTAGCCAACAAAGGGGGTCTCAGCAGCTGCAGCAGCTAGCGGATGATACAGCATTGCATACCACCGCCCCATCCATGCCGAGAAGCAGCGTGGGTTCCGCCCCGGGCGACGCAATGCTAGATAGATACCTCGTGGTTGACATCATTGAGAACACTAACTGCGAGCTACACTTCAAAATGAAGAACATATCCATGAAGGTGACTGACGCCCTTGCTTTTACAAATCCCCCCGAGGCAACCTTCCATTGCAACCCGATTCTAGCAGGCTATGCTCGTGTCTTGGTTGATGAGGTGGTGGACCAATATTCGGGGCTAGAGCTTGACATTCCTGGAGGTGACGAGGAGCACACACTCGGAGAGGCCAAACATCGTATCATCCTATGGAGAAAGGATTGCATCATCTTTCGAAGGCCACCGACACCGCGTCAGCCGACTCCTCGTCAAAGTCCGCCACCGAGTCAGCAGACTCCCGCTCCTGCAAGTCCACCAACGCGTCAGGCCACTCCTCCTCCTCCAAGTCCGGCAAAGCGTCAGGCCACTCCTCCTCCAAGTCCGACACAGCGTCAGACGTCCACTCCTCCTCCAAGTCCGGCACAACGTTAGGCCACTCCTCCTCCAAGTCTGGCACAGCTTCAGGCCACTCCTCCTCGTCCAACTCAGCCCCGCCAGCCGTCTCCGCCGCCTCAGCAATCGCAGAAGAGACACCCCGCAGCAATGGTGCGTAGCGGTACGAGTCGAGGCAGTACATGAAGTACAGGCGGAGGCAAGCGATATAAATATGGTCCAAGCCTCACTGATCCTCCTCGGAGGGCTTACGACAGGACCGAGGAGCAAACCAAGGCCATAGTGCGGGCAGAAGTGGACGCCCATTTTGGACCGATACCGCCACCGCCGCCAAGGGAGAAAGTGCCTGAGGAAAAGATTGACCATTTCGTTCGTATGGCTCAACCACCAGCTCCCAAGGCAACGGACACAGACTATGAGCGCCACATCAGGAAGTTAAATCGAGCACGTCTACAAAGGAGGCGAGCTCGAGCTCGAGCAAACAACAAGCAGCTGTCAAAAAATGCGGGAAAACCGTTCCCCAGCTGGGAGAACAGGCGGCGCAATCGATCCCCTCGCTTGTTGTGCCAACAACACGTGAGAGTACGCGCGCCCAATATTATTGTGGGCAAACAGTTTACATTCCCGGAGATGGCAATGTGGTAATAACCGAGGAGCATATAACGCAGGCTGAAATGCTCAACATCACTGTTGGACAACTCCTCGAGATCGAGCCCATGCTTGTGCTTATAGAGGAGGAAATACAATGGAAATATGTCCGGGGCGAACCTTTGGTCAAGCCATACGAGGTCAAGAAGCTCCTAACGAGAATGTATGAATTGCATCAATGGTACATGGACATTACCAAGAGTTCCAATCGAGAGTCCCTCATGGTGGAAGTCAAGAAGGATCATTACTACCATGAGAACGTTGTGTCCGTTGAGTATAATGAACTGTTTCAGTTATACAATCAAGACGCACTCGACAAATCTATCGTCAGTTGCTATTGTCTGTAAGTGATTTCTTTCTGTAATTTAAGTCTCAAGCTAGCTGTAGTGATCCTTTTGATCAATCATTACCTGTAATTATCCTCACTATATTCTTTTCTGTGGTATTATGTAGGATGAAGATGTATGAAATGAAAAAAGGTGGACGCTACGGCATTGGGTTCATTGACCCAAACAGCGTTAATGAATACACATGGAAAATAGATGCATATTATGAAAAGCATGTAGAGGATAGGATGCTAGAGTTCTTGAAGTGCCTCAAATACAATGAAGATATACTACTTCCTTACAACTTCCAGTGAGTCACACTGTCTTGTACTACAAATTCTCTGTTTTTGCCTACTAGCTAGCTACATGTTTTTGCTTACATTTGTCCGCTTAATTAAGACATCCAAACGTGTGTGCATGCAGATTTCACTGGATCTTGTGTATCATTAAAGTTGACGCTGAAACAGTTGAAGTACTGGACTCACTACTTAAAAAACAAAGTGACTACACCATCTTGTTTGGGATAGTCAACACGTAATTTCAATCATTATTAACTATATATCTCGGCCTATTTAGTTCGTCATTTCCTGATATGAACTATTTAATAACCCATTTATTCATTTTCTTTGTCGGCGGGCAGGGCTTGGGCAAGGTTCATCAGTGTCACTCCAGGCGAATGGAAACAAAAACTGCGATGGTTTCAACCCAAGGTAAGTAATTAAGTAGTACTAGCTAGCTAGCTAGCTAGCTAGCTAGCTAGCTGCCATTATCTCTTTAATTATCATGCTTGATTAATTATTATCTGATCAAATTCCATTCTCGTAAAGGCCCTGAAGCACGCGCAGGGGACTAATCTGTGTGCATACTGTGTTTGCGAGAATATTCGCATGATGGCGTCCGAAAGGAGCAGATCTCAAAGACAGGAATGGGTACGTTTGTCAGAACACTATTCATAATTTTTACACCATTATCGATATCTAGTCACACAACTAATAAACATGCATATTGATCTCCTTCTTAACAGTTCAAAGAGGTGCGGGACAAGCTCCTAGAAACGGAGCGCGTACAAGCACTTCAAGAGGAAATAGCGGGATTTTTGCTTGACCAGGTCATAGATCCGAAGGGAGAATACCATTACCCGCTACCGCCCCCATGAACCACTTCCAATTGTCATCGTGCTCCGAAGGCACCAATTAGGCTAATGCCACTGGCTCCGAAGGCAACATGTAGGAGAAATTGTATATAGCAATACATGTGTGTATGTGTGAATTGGTGGTTTGTGAGACATTTGATGATATATATATGATTGGTTCTACTAAAAATTAAATACCAGCAATGTGTAGTATCGTAAAATACCAGCAAACGAAAAAGAATTAAATGGAAAACACAAAATTAAATGAAAAAGAAATCATAAAACCAAAACCCCCCAAACCTTGTAGTACCGGTTGGTTTTACCAACCGGTACTAAAGGGCTTCCGGCCCTCGGAGCTGGCTCGTGCCACGTGGTTGCCCTTTAGCACCGGTTCGTGCTGAACCAGTACTAAGGGGGGGGGGGCTTTAGTGCCCATACTTTAGTGCCGGTTATGGAACCGGCACTAAAGGGCCTTACGAACCGGTGCTATTGCCCGGTTCCGCACTAGTGATGGTGGCTGTTTTGAGGAAGGATATAAGGTGGTTTGATGCACCGGCCAAAATTGCGCAGTACTAGAGTGGCTAGTAAGGTGGAAGGGTGAGAGTGCGTATAATCCATGGACTCAACATTAGTCATAAAGAATTCACATACTTATTGCAAAAAATCTATTAGCCCTCAAAGCAAAATACTACAACGAATGCTCCTAGGGGGGAGGTTGGTAGGAGTTAACCATCGCGCGCCCCCGACCTTCACGCAAAGATAAACAATCAAAATACAATGCGCGCCAATTTGGTTACATAGCTAGGAGACCATACGTGCATGCTTCGGGAATCACAAACCTTAACACCAATATTCTTACTAAACCATAATTATTCACTAGTACCTCCCACATATTAGCATCTCTATATCGCGAAACTATTGCAAGGAATCAAACATATCATATTCAGCGATCTACAAGTTTATGTAGGATTTTATGACTAACCATGCGAATGACCAATTCCTGTCAACTCTCTAAATAGATATAAGTGAAGCAAGAGAGTTTAAATTCTTTCTACAAAAGATATGCCCATGCTCTAACAAATATAAGTTAAGCAAAAGAGGATTCTACAAATGGCGGTTTTCTATGTGAAGAGAAACAGGCAATCCAAACTTCCAATGATACAAGTGAAGCACATGAAGCATTCTATAAATCCACCAAGGACTATCTCATACCATCATGATGCATTTGTTAAAATAAAAATAAAAAGCACACGACGCTCCAAGAGTTTACGCATATCATGTGAACGAAACGAATCCGAAAACATACCGATACTTGTTGAAGAAAGATGGGATGCCTTCCAGGGCATCCCCAAGCTTAGACTCTTGAGTCTCCTTGAATATTTACTTGGGGTGCCTTGGGCATCCCCAAGCTTCAGCTCTTGCCTCTCCTCCATCTCCTCGCATTGAGACCTCCTCGATCTTCGAACACTTCATCCACACAAATCTTAACCGAACTTTTAGTGGCGGTGTTAGTGCATATGATCAATAAAATCCCATCATGTACTGCTCTAAAATTATTGTATAATTTTGAACAATCATTACCCACTGTATTCTATCACAATTCTATGGCCCCAAGTCGAGAGGCTTCAACAATAATTCAAACATATGCAAATAATGAAACTATAACAGCAATCTGTGAAAACAGGACAGTCTGTAGTAATCTGAACATCAACCATACTTCTGTAACTCTAAAAATTCTGGCAAAATTGGGAAAAATCAATAATTTCTATAGCAAGACTTTGCAGAAAAATTCAGATCCTTTCGACGTTCCAGTAAAAAATGTAAAACCGCGCACTACAGCCAAAGTTTCTATTTTTGCACTGCACAAACCAACAAGCAGTATAATCATCCTAAAGGAAACTCTTGGCACATTATTTTTATAATACAATGGAATTGTACAAGGGGATAATTATTTTGTTGAAAAGTTTCTGTAATTCAAGATTTGCAAAGTTTCCATGGGCATGAACAAAGTTCAAGGAGCTCCCCCATTTTAACGGTGCTCGTCCTTCTTACTTTCAATTTTCTTTTTGAAAAAGTTTTAGGTTCCCCTTTTTTTAACTTTATAAAAGCACACAACAGAAATAAATGACTCTCCAAAACTTTCGGGTTGTCTCCCTGGCAGCGCTTTCTTTAAAGCCATTAAGCTAGGCATATAGTGCTCAAGTAATGGATCCACCCGGATCCCAAGGTATATCAAAGCCAATTTTAATTAACAATGATTTGGCATTTAGTAGTGAGCACAAAGTGATATGTGTCATGCAAAAACGAAGTATAACTCTCTTCCTATGCATAGGCATGTCATACAAGAACTATTCATGCACATCAAGTAAAGGCCAATGCATAGTATAAGCAGTTTCTTGCAATTTTATCGTGTTGGAAACATAGAGAGGCGGAGATGTAGTTCCTCTCTCATAATAATTGCAAGTACGAGAAGCAAGCACATGCATATTATACTCATCAAAACCATCATGTGTAACAGAAAAAGGCAACCCATCAATATAGTCCTTAATAAGTGCAAACTTCTCCAATATAGTGTAGTTTGGTGAATTCAAAAAGATAATAGGACTATCATGTGTGGGTGCAATAGCAACTATCTCATGTTTAACATAAGGAACAATAGCAAGTTCATCACCATAAGCGCAATTCATATTGGCATCTTGGCCACAAGCATAGCAAGCATCATCAAAAAGGGATATTTCAAAAGAATCAACGGGATCATAGCAATCATCATAGCAATCATCCTTCGGTAAGCACGAAGGGAAATTAAACAATGTATGAGTTGAAGAGTTACTCTCATTAGAAGGTGGGCACGGGTAGCTAATCCGCTCTTCCTCTTTTTGTTCTTCGCTCTCCTAGTCATCTTTTTCATCTAATGAACTCACAATGTAATTAGTTTCTTCTTCCATAGTTTCCTGCAAAATATGTGTCTCTTCTTGGACAGCGGAGACTTTCTCAATAAACGCATCAATATCGGAGTTATATTCATAACTCAAATAGCAATATTTCAATATAGCAAGATTTTCAAGCCTATAAATATCATCATCAAAAGCATCATACTTTTTAAACAGAGATTCAATTTCATAAGCACCCTTAAAAGCAACGAATTCTTCTATTTGTTCCACATCGTAATAATCATATATACCATTAGCATAAGAAGCTAAGGTTTCATCATCATTAAATTTGCATGAAAAGGGAAGGTGTGGAGCCTTCATCCTAGAACAACATGTATAATCATATCTCAAGCATAAATCCCGAGCATACCAACGCAACATATAAATTTGATCCCATAATAGTTTCCCTTTTTGTGTCAAGCGATAATCCCGAAAGTATTCACGTTGATCCAACGTTACTCCCATTATATAGTTGAATGGGGTTTTCTCAGGATTATCAAAGTATTACATAATATCTTTCACATAATGAGGATCGAGGGTTTTAGGAGGTTCCCCATCTCCATGAGTAGCAAGTACACCTAATTTTTTTGGTATTTTGTGTTCCATATCCATAGCTAAAGATAGAGAACAACTTAGAACAACAAATAAAATCTACTTAGTGATAAAGCAAACAAGCACACACGAGAATATTCACCCCACGCTATTGCTCCCCAACAATGACGCTAGAAAAAGGTCTTGATAACCCACAAGTGTAGGGGATCAGTTGTAGCCTCTTTCGATAAGTAAGAGTGTCGAACCCAACAAGGAGCTAAAGGTAGAACAAATATTCCCTCAAGTTATATCGACCACCGATACAACTCTACGCACGCTTGACGTTTACTTTACCTAGAACAAGTATGAAACTAGAAGTACTTTTTGTTTTTTGTGGGATAGGTTAGCAAGAATATAAAGAACACGCAAATAAAACAAGGGGTTGTTAATATAAAGACACAACTAAATTAGTTTTAGTAGAGAGTTTTTTGTCACGAGAAAGTTATTTGTCCCTAGGCAATCGATAACTAGACCGGTAATCACTGTTGCAATTTTATTTGAGGGAGAGGCATATGCTAACATACTTTCTCTTCTTGGATCATATGCACTTATGATTGGAACTCTAGCAAGCATCCGCAACTACTAAAGATCATTAAGGTAAAACCCAATAATAGCATTAAAGTATCAAGTCCTCTTTATTCCCATACGCAAACAACCTACTTACTCGGGTATGTGCTTCTGTCACTCACCCCACCCGCCATAAGCAAATCATGAACATATTGCAAACCCTACAGCGGGGATCCCTCATGCTTGCGCGACACGGAGAGCACCATACGACAACACCAATAATAAAACATGCAACTCAAACCAATCACGATCATCAATTAACCCATAGGACAAAATGGATCTACTCAAACATCATAGGATAGCCATACATCATTGGGAAATACGTAATATATAGCATTGAGCACCATGTTTAAGTAGAGATTACAGCGGGTAGAAGAGGGGTTACACCGCTGCATAGAGGGGGGAAGAGTTGGTGATGACGGCGGTGAAGTTGTTGGTGTAGATTGCGGTGACGATGATGGCCCCGGCGGCACTCCGGTGCCACCGGAAGCGGGGGGAGAGAGCCCCCCTCCTTCTTCTTTTTCCTTGACCTTCTCCCTAGATGGGAGAAGGGTTTCCCCTCTGGTCCATGGCCTCCATGGAGTGGGAGGGGCGAGAGCCCCTCCGAGATTGGATTTGTCTCTCTTTCTCTCTGTGTTTCCGCGTTCCCAGATTCTGGCCTTCCACCGTTTTTAAATTCCCGGAGATCCGTAACTCCGATTGGGCTGATTTTTGGACACGATTTTTATTTGGATATTACCTTTCTTGCAGCGAAAGAAGGGCATCAACCGCCTTACGGAGTGGCCACGAGGGCCCAGGGCGCGCCCCTCACCCTCGTGGTCCACTCGGGCATCGTCTCACGTTGGTTCCGCTTCCCAAAATTCACATATATTCCAAAAAAAATCTCCGTCCATTTTTATCATGTTTGGACTCCGTTTGATATGGATATTCTGCGAAACAAAAAACATGCAACAAACAGGAACTTTCACTGGGCACTGGATCAATATGTTAGTTCCAAAAATAGTATAAAAAGTTGCCAAAAGTATATGAAAGTTGTATAATATTGGCATGGAACAAAAAAAATTATAGATACGACGGAGACGTATCAGAGGCCCATCTGTCCCGGTTGGTATAAGAATCGGGACTAATGGTCTTGGGCATTTGTATCGACCGTTTAGTCCCCGTTCCCCAACCGGGACAAATGGCCCTTATGAACCGGGAAAAATGGCCCTTTTTGCACTAGTTGTAGGAGAGGGGGAAGGAAGGGAGAGGAGGAGAAGGAAAGAGGGGGCCGGCCCCCCTTGGCCTAAACCATTTTGGTTTGGGCCTTGGTGGGCGGGCCCCACACTGCCCTTGCTGCCCACTATTTCCACTAAGGCCCATATAGGCCCACTAAGCCCCTGGGGGGTTCTAGTATCCTCCCGGTACTCCGGTATTTATCCGGTGACTCTCGAAACCCTACCGGTGTCCGAATATAATCTTCCAATATATCAATCTTTATGTCTCGACCATTTTGAGACTCCTCGTCATGTCCGTGATCACATTTCGGGACTCCGAACAACCTTCAGTACATCAAAACACATAAACTCAAAATACCGATCGTCATCGAATGTTAAGCGTGCGGACCCTACGGGTTCGAGAACTATGTAGACTTGACCGAGACTCATCTTCGGTCAATAACCAATAGCGAAACCTGGATGCTCATATTGGTTCCTACATATTCTACGAAGATCTTTATCGGTCAAACCGCATAACAACATACGTTGTTCCCTTTGTCATCGGTATGTTACTTTCCCGAGATTCTATCGTCGGTATCATCATACCTAGTTCAATCTCGTCACCGGCAAGTCTCTTTACTCGTTCCGTAATACATCATCTCTTGACTAACTCATTAGTCGTTTGCTTGCAAGGCTTATTATGATGTGTATTACCGAGAGAGCCCAGACATACCTCTCCGACACTCGGAGTGACAAATCCTATTCTCGATCTATGCCAACACCACAAACACCTTCGGAGACACATGTAAAGCATCTTTATAATCACACAGTTACGTTGTGATGTTTGATAGCACACAAGGTGTTCCTTCGGTATTCGGGAGTTGCATAATCTCATAGTCATAGGAACATGTATAAGTCATGAAGAAAGCAATAGCAGTAAAACTAAACGATCATAGTGCTAAGCTAATGGATGGGTCTTGTCCATCACATCATTCTCCTAATGATGTGATCTCATTGATCAAATGACAACTCATGTCTATGGTTAGGAAACATAACCATCTTTGGTTAACGAGCTAGTCTAGTAGAGGCATACTAGGGACACTTTGTTTCGTCTATGTATTCACACATGTATCAAGTTTCTGGTAAATACAATTCTAGCATGAATAAAAGACATTTATCATGATGTATAAGGAAATATAAATAACAACTTTATTATTACCTCTAGGGCATATTTCATTCACGGAGGACATCATCGACCTTTGGGATACTCCCTTACCTCACCACCCGCCACACAAGACTTAGCCACAGATTCTCATGTCTCTCCTGTGGAAGATCTGGGCTACGCGCAATGACATGTTCTTTAGAAGCATTGACCAACGTTCTGTAATAACCTTCCGGGCCCTTATCCCTGACCTAGACCTTTGGTCACATCGTCTCATGGCAATATGTGACAAGGAGGACATCTCCTCGTGGCGTTCCTACCTCTCTGCACGCTGCACCGTGCCTTTGTAATTCTATGCTGGCTGCCTTGGCGGCTTTTGAGTAATATATTCAGGTGGGGAGCCCCCTGGTGATTCTCAAAAAAGTGGAAGTCATGACTTGCTCTGATCTGAGGGAAGCATCGTCTTGGAGACACCGACGACGAGCCTACATAGCGCCGCAAGGACAAACAGAGGACAATGGCGGACACCGGAGGAGAGTAATAAGGACCCAACCATGTCTCCATGCACATTAGCCCCCAACAGAGATATGACGTGCCATTGCTGCCGGCACCACATAAGCCAAGCAATATTTTCATCCGTGCATCGCACATCACCACGCCTCCTGAAATTGGGCAACATCGTCCAATTCGCCTCGCATCACCGCCACTACAACTCTAAGCAAAAGTAGTCGCTAAGCCGAGGATCGACGACCAGCTGCACGACCAAGAGGACCCCAACCATTGCACCAAATTCCTCGCGTGGACTAAGAGACACAATTATACCGCACCACTGGCTAGGTCCAGGACCGCCCTCAAGTCATCGCTAGCCAAAGGACCACCTTGCGACCATCGGAACTGCCCTCCACAAAGCACCAAGCTGCACCACCGGGAGAACGCCGTCGCTCACCACACCGCACAGAGGTGACCGGTCACTGTCCTACTCGCCAAGACTCCATCTTGGCCAAGCCAGCACAATGCCACCGCCACCAACTGTCCATGGGCTCGCGCCGCTGCCACCAAACGGCGCCGCCACCACCAAAGTGTTGGGGAACGTAGTATTTCTAAAACTTTCCTACGATCACGCAAGATCTATCTAGGAGAAGCATAGAAACGAGTGGGAGAGTGTGTCCACGTACCCTCGTAGACCGAAAGTCGAAGCGTATAGTAACGCGTTTGATGTAGTCGAACGTCTTTGAGATCCAACCGATCCAAGCATCGAACGTACGGCACATCCGTGTTCAGCACATGTTCAGCTCAATGACGTCCCACGAACTCTTGATCCAGTTGAGGTCGCGGGAGAGTTCCATCAGCACGACGGTGTGGTGACAGTGATGATGAAGTTATCGGCGCAGGGGTTCACCTAAGCACTGCAACGATATGACCGACGTGTGTAACTGTGGAGGGGGGCACCGCACACGGCTAGGAACAATTGACGTGTGTCCAAGGGGTGCCCTCCCCATGTATATAAAGGAGGGAGAGGGAGGAGCCGGCCGGCCTAGGGAGGAGGCGTGACAAGGGGGAGTCCTACTCCCACTAGGAGTAGTACTCCCCTTTCCTAGTAGGAGTAGGAGAAGAGGGAAGGGAGGGAGAGAAAGAGAAGGAAGGAGGGGGCGCCGCCCCTCCCCCCTAGTCCAATTCAGGCTAGGCTTGGGGGGCAGCGGCCTGCCCTAGGCAGCCCCTCTCTCCCTCCCCTAAAGCCCAGTAAGGCCCATTTACTCCCCGGGGAGGTAACCTCCCGGTACTCCAGTATTTATCCGGTGACATCCGGAACCCTTCCTGTGTCCGAATATAACCTTACAATATATCAATCTTTATGACTCGACCATTTTGAGACTCCTCGTCATGTCCGTGATCACATCCGGGACTGCGAACTACCTTCGGTTCATCAAAACACATAAACTCATAATACCGATCGTCATCGAACGTTAAGCGTGCGGACCCTACGGGTTCGAGAACTATGTAGACATGACCGAGACTCATCTCCGGTCAATAACCAATAGCGAAACCTGGATGCTCATATTGGTTCCTACATATTCTATGAAGGTCTTTATTGGTCAAATCGCATAACAACATACGTTGTTCCCTTTGTCATCGGTATGTTATTTGCCCGAGATTCGATCGTCGGTATCATCATACCTAGTTCAATCTCGTCACCGGCAAGTCTCTTTACTCGTTCCATAATACATTATCTCGTGACTAACTCATTAGTCGTTTGCTTGCAAGGCTTATTATGATGTGTATTACCGAGAGGGCCCAGAGATACCTCTCCGACACTCGGAGTGACAAATCCTATTCTCGATCTATGCCAACACCACAAACACCTTTGGAGACACCTGTAGAGCATCTTTATAATCACCCAGTTATGTTGTGACGTTTGATAGCACACTAGGTGTTCCTCTGGTATTCGGGAGTTGCATAATCTCATAGTCATAGGAACATGTATATGTCATGAATAAAGCAATACCAGTAAAACTAAACGATCATAGTGCTAAGCTAACGGATGGGTCTTGTCCATCACATCATTCTCCTAATGATGTGATCCCGTTGATCAAATGACAACTCATGTCTATGGTTAGGAAACATAACCATCTTTGATTAACGAGCTAGTCTAGTAGAGGCATACTAGGGACACTCTGTTTTGTCTATGTATTCACACATGTATCAAGTTTCCGGTTAATACAATTCTAGTATGAATAAAATACATTTATCTTGATATATAAGGAGATATAAATAACAACTTTATTATTGCATCTACGCATATTTCCTTCACAAAGCTCACCAACTCACCGCTACCAGCTCTGTCCAGGACCGCCGCCGCATCAATCCTCCAATCGCACAACGACAGCCACCCCCCGCACCTGGCCGACGCCAAACATGCCAGATCGAGCCCGCCGCAAAGTGCGTCGTGCCGCCACTGGCCCGCGCACTCCACGAAGACATGACGTCACCGGTCAGCAGACTGTGCCAGCCTGCACCGCCACCGCCTGTGCGCCACCCGCCGCGCCAAGCCCCCCCTATGCTCGCTAATACCACACCATTACTGAAATTATACTCTACACCGGCCATAAACATTCGGCAAAGACCATCCGACGTACACCTCTCGGACAAACTGAACTTTGCCAAGAACCAACCGTCAGGCACTTGGCAAATAGTTTGTCGGGTGCCAAAGAGAATAAAGTGACTTCACGGCCGATGTTTCTATCAGGTCTTTGCCGAGAGGTACACCACACGGAAAAGTGGTAGACTTTACCGAGTGTCTCACTCAGCTTAGCTGAAACGAACCAGTTCCGGCAACACTCCATTGCCGAGTCAGTTTCTTTGCTACTCGGCAAAGTCGCTACACTATCACAAGTAGTACATATGACCTTGCAAGTCCTCCTTCGGTGTCTGCATCTTTCCCATGGGGGCAGCGATAAAAAATCGTTTGATCGCGACGTTATTGTGGGTGACGACTTACATATGGGGGAGAGGAATGGGTGAGGATAGAGTTTAGGGGGGAGGCCGGTCGACTTTAATAGCCCCAGTAGGTTCATCTGACAACACGTCTGGAGGCCGGCCTAGAATGCAGGTAGTCGGGAAGCCGATGAGACTCCATGTATATAGAGACGATTCTGGGCACCAAATCACGCCCGGACAGAAAAACGGAGATATACCGGAGGAATTTGCGGGTCGGCGTCGAAGATGTCCTTACCTCTTCATACGTGCACCAAATATGAGAGACTTCCACTTCGGCTTTTGTTAATCATGGCCTAAAAGACGACATGTTTGGGTATGTTATGGTTTAATTTCATGTATATGACGCTTGTTGTTGCCGCTATGTATACCTGGCTATCGGTCGGGCCGGGCCTATCAAAGGTCGATGCAAAAAACTAAGGCCTGAGCCTAGTCCGAACCAGCTTTCGGGCCTAAAAATCAGGCACAATCTCGGCCCATTGGTTAAAAAGCCCCACGTGCCTCGGGCTACGAGCCGGGCCTCTTCCTTAAATAGCAAATACGGTGGGCCCAAGCCCGGCCTGTGGGCATGGTCGGGTCGGGCCGGGTTGCCCATGGCCAGGTGTCCCGCCATGTAGCTTCCTCGCGCCCCTCCCCTTGTCATTGCGACACTCTCAAGTAAGTTAATATAAACAAGAAGAAAAAAATAGATGTACTCCCTTGTTTTAAAATAAATGTCTCAACTTTGTACTAACCTTAGTACTCCCTCTGTCATAGTTTGCACGGCGCGCAGGAAAAATCTCTAAGACCAAGGTGGTTAGTGATTGGTTTTACCACGTGCTAAAAAGTAGCATCAATTGTTAACTACGACACCCAATTAGCAGAGAAATTAATGCGCAGTATGCCCCACAGTCAGTAAACGAGCAGCCCTGGCACATACAGTGGTGGAGTAAAAAGACTCCATGCATGGGATGCGGCCTACGGGCACTCAAAACAGCCTAACGAACTCATCATTAATTGCCACACGCCTGAATCCTTTCTTATTCTGAAAATGCATGAAAACTGAAGAGCGTCTTCTAAATCGTGACAGAGCGAGTATAAAGTGTACTAAAGTTAGTAAAACATTTATTTTGGAACGGAAAAAGTATCATTTAACTGTGGGGATAAGATACTTCCTGAAGAGGTTATAGACCTAGGGTAGGGTCACATGCCTGATCAAGGTACCCCACCCAAGGTCACTACCCTCGAAGAGCAAAAGACAAGACCCATGACAGTGGAGACAGTCGACTGAGACGGTCCAAAGAGACACTTCACTCGACTGATTCATGTACGCAAGACGACTCAACTCCACTCGACCGGATCAGGGACTCGACTTCCGAGGATCAAGCGCCTCTTGGAACAACAACGGTCCTATATTTACTCACTGTAGTAAATCCCTTAATTATCCTTTGCTGCACGCGTTATCAGTAACGCCTGCCTTAATGTACCTTTAGACCCTTGGTAACGTGGAGCCTGGCTGGGGTCCCGGCATCCTATATAAGCCACCCCCCTCCTCCAGAACAAGGGTTCGCACCTCTGTAACACACGCATACACATATCAGTCGACCAAGCCCCCGGGCACCGAGACGTAGGGCTATTACTTTCTCCGAGAAGGGCCTGAACTCGCTAAACACCTTGTGTACAACCTCGCCACAGCTAGAACCTTGCCTCTCCATTCGTACCCCCTACCCTTACTGTCAGACTTAGAACCACGACAGTTGGCGCCCACCGTGGGGCAAGGCGTCTTAGCGACATTTGGTGAAGTTGCGATCTCTTCTCCGACCACTTTCATCATGGTGTCAGGCGGCGTATTGGCGTTGGGCCACGAGATCCGGCTCGGCGCGCTGGTCTTCGTCGCCGACGACTCCGCGTGGCTCCAGGAAGCCCCTCTCGACGTCGAGGCTCTGCCTGCCCGTGGAACGACGCACTTTCGCGCCGGCGCCGGCGGCGTCCTCCTGCTGCAACCATCGACCCGATACTCATCGCCCCCCGTCCCCGCTGGACGCCGCCGCAAGCGATCCGGTCGTTCGCGGCGCCAGCGGTGGGTGAAACATGCGGTGGCCCGTCAAACGGCCACCCCACAAGTCGCGGCTATTGAGCCCGACGGCTACCTGTACGGGCCGGCCGACCAGTCGACCGGGCCCGAATATTCCATTTCCGAATGCGGGAGCAGCGACCCCGCGGCAGAAATCCTTATGGTCGATTCACGCTGCAGCCCGCCGGGTTTCCCTCGCGATGGGAATGGCGGCAGCGGCGGCGGCCGATCGCACGACAACGACGGTTACATCCCTCAGCCCCTCACCCCCGAGCAAAGGGCTGAGCTTTGTCGCCGCAACGGAGATGCACTCTTCACTACCATCGTGGGAGATTCCCCAGAAACTTTGGCCCTCGAAGCCACACGCGTGGCCACCTTGGCTGAGCGCGCGCGCTTGGAAAACATCCAACGCCCACTCGACGAACAGGCTCGCCGACTGGTCCCCGAATCCAGTCGACGGCCGCGGCAATCGCGTCAACGCGAGACTCAGCTGTTCCGCACATCAGTCCAAAACCTCAAGGCCGCGGCTCGTATCGCGAAGTCGATTCAACCCTCCCAGTCGGAGGCTGGGAGAGATCTTCAGCAGATCCGAACGGCTGAAGAGCAAAACGCGGCTGTTTCTCAGTCGCGCAATAGGATTCACAGTAGATCGGTGGCTGCAGACACCGTATGGTCGGCCCATAGTCCAAGATCACCCCCGAGGCGTGAGGAACGTGGCCCGCGGCAAGACTGGCACCTGGGTCGGAATGACGATCCACTCGACCGTCGACACGGATGCTACGACCGCCGTCGAGCGCCTACCCCTCCTCGGGGGAGTGGGTCACACTCGCCCCAGCGGCACGTGGGCAGGCGCCTGCGAGATGACGAGCGTAGGATTCCCCCGGACCCCCGACGGCCAGGTTTCGATGCGAGGTCCATCCTTGTACAAGGTCGAGTCGACCGAAACCGGGCATCCAGGGACGAGCGAGGCGGGGACCAACCTAGTGGCAGCCGAGCGTCGGCCTCGGGGCCTGAATGTTTCTGCAGTGCAATCAGGGCCGCGGAGATCCCCCGGAACTTCAGGCTGGCGGCAGGAGTAAGCAAGTTCACCGGTGAGTCGAAGCCGGACACTTGGCTGGAAGACTACCAGTGGCCGTGCAGATCGGAGGCGGCAACGACGACGTGGCTATGAAGCACCTCCCCTTGATGTTGGGAGGCTCCGCTCGGGCGTGGCTCAACCAGTTAGCTCCCATGAGTATATACAGTTGGGAAGATCTCGCTCGAGTTTTCGTTCGGACCTTCGAGGGCACCTGCAAACGACCTGCTGGACTAGCAGAACTTCAGCACTGCGCGCAGAAGCCGAGTGAGACTTTGAGGGACTACATTCAGCGGTGGACCACTTTGCATCACACAGTGGAAAACGTTTCCGAGCACCAGGCGGTGTGCGCTTTCAAGGAAGGCGTGCGCAACCGAGAGTTGAATCTGAAGTTTGGCCGAACAGGCGACATGTCCCTGTCGCGGATGATGGAGATTGCTAGTCGGTACGCCAACGGCGAGGAGGCTGATCGGCTCCGCAGTGGCAAGAAACCAGTCGGGCAGGACGACCAGAATCACAATCGAAAGAATAAGTGCAAGGCCGACCCAGCCGCTCAGGGAGAGGCTGCGGTGGTTAACCAAGGGAAGGGCAAAAGGAAGCCAAAAGGTTCCTGGGCCCCCAAGAAAGGAAAGGGTCAGGCTGGAGATGATATGCTCGACCAGCCATGTCCCATACACACGAAGAAGGATGAAGAGGGGAACTTGGTGTATCCCAAGCACACCACTCGACAGTGTCGGCTCTTGATCCAGAGTTTCCAGAAGGATCAGTCGACTGAGAAAGAGAAGGAATCAGAAGAGTCCGAAGACAAGGAAGGGGACGGAGGATACCCCCGCATCAACTCCACTTGGTGATTTTCGCAGACGTCGAGAGCAAAAGTCGACTGAAAATCATCAACAAAGAAGTAAACATGGTTGCCCCGGCGACCCCCACGTTCTTGAAATGGTCAAAGACCCCCATCACATTTGACCAGTCCGATCATCCAGCGCACATCGCCACCCCTAGGCGGCAGGCACTGGTGGTCGACCCAGTAATCGAAGGCATGCGCCTGACCAGAGTTCTGATGGATGGGGCAGTGGCTTGAATATCTTGTATGCAGCAACCCTCCGGGATATGGGCATTCCGATGTCCAAACTGAGAGAAAGTAACATGAGGTTCCACGGGGTAATCCCCGGGAAGAAAGCCGACTCACTTGGCCAGATCTCACTCGACGTCGTCTTTGGTGAGTCCAAGAACTACCGAAAGGAGAAGCTGACGTTCGAAGTGGTGGACTTCAACAACGCCTATCACGCCATCCTGGGTAGGCCCGCCTATGCCAGGTTCATGGCTCGACCATGTTACGTCTACCTCAAGCTGAAGATGTCGGGACCCAACGGCGTCATAACCATCACCGGGAACCGGCAGAAAGCGGAAGAATGCTTTCAGAAAGGCTCGAAGATCGCCGACGAGCAAATGGCAGCAGTAGAGATGGAGGAGTACCACAAGAGAGTGGATCCGGGTGACCTGCTAAGGGCGAAGAAGCTAGCTTCTGAGTCGGCTTTTCAGTCGGCCGGGGACACAAAACCTGTGCACATCCACCCCACCGACCCCAACGCAGCACCGACCCACATCTCCACCACACTCGACAGCAAATAGGAAGAAGCGCTCATCCAGTTCCTCCGTGAGAACTGGGGCATCTTTGCATGAAAACCGTCGGACATGCCAGGTGTGCCCAGGGGACTGGCTGAGCATCATTTGTGAGTTGACCCTAAAGTGAAACCTGTGAAGGAACACCTCCGTCGATCCGCTGCGGAGAAGCGAAAGGCAATTGGCGAAGAAGTGGCTCGACTCCTGGCAGCAGAGTTTATCCGCAAGATATACTACTCCTAGTGGCTCGCCAACGTCGTCATGGTCCCCAAGAAGGACAAGTCTCTCCGCATGTGCATCGATTTCAAGCACATCAATCGGGCCTGCCCGAAATATCAATTTCCCCTTCCTCGCATCGATCAAATAGTTGACTCGACCGCGGGATGTGAGCGTTTGTCCTCTCTGGACGCGTACTCCGGGTACCATCAGATCCGTCTGTTCGGACCCGACGAAATCAAGACAGCTTTCATCACCCCCTTCGGGTGTTCTTGTTATGTCACCATGCCTTTCGGCCTCAAAAATGCCGGCGCCACCTTCATGCGCATGATCCAGAAGTGCTTGATAAAGCAAATCAGTCGGAACGTCGAGGCATACATGGAGACATCATGGTCAAGTCACGGAAAGGTTCTGACCTGCTGACTGACCTCGCTGAGACATTCACAAACCTCAGAAGCTACGATATCAAGCTCGACCCGTCAAAGTGTACATTTGGAGTTCCTGGTGGCAAGTTGCTTAGTTTTCTCGTTTTCGAACGGGGAATCGACGCCAACCCAGAGAAGGTCAGCACCGTCCTCCGAATGAAGCGCCCCGAGCGTGTTCACGACGTCCAGAAGCTTACTGGCTGCTTGGCCGCATTGAGTCGATTCATTTCTCGTCTTGGTGAGAAGGCACTGCCTCTCTACCGACTCATGAAGAAATCCGACAAGTTCGAGTGGAATCCCGAAGCCGAAGCAGCGTTTGAAGAGCTCAAAGCCCTGCTGTCCACCTAGCCGGTGCTCACTGCCCCAGTCAGCGGAGAGCCTCTTGTGTTGTACATTGCTGCCACCGGACAAGTCGTTAGTACTGTACTCACGGTCGAGCGGGAAGAAGAGGGCAAGGCATACAAGGTCCAATGCCCGGTCTATTACATATCCGAAGTTTTGACTCCCTCCAAGCAAAGGTATCCACATTACCAAAAGCTTGTGTACGGGATTTACTTGACTGCAAAAAAGGTTGCCCATTACTTCTCGGACCATTCGATCTCAGTCGTCAGTGATGCCCCACTATCAGAGATACTAAACAACCGAGATGCAACTGGTCGAGTGGCAAAATGGGTGATTGAACTTCTTCCGTTAGATATCAAGTTTGAAGCAAAGAAAGACATCAAGTCTCAGGCCATAGCGCATTTTGTGGCTGAGTGGATAGAACAAGAGCTGCCGACTCAAGTCCAGTCGGACCATTGGACTATGTTCTTCGATGGATCCAAGATGTTGAACGGATCCGGCACAGGCGTCGTCCTGGTCTCTCCCAGGGGCGACAAGCTCAGCTACGTCCTTTAGATCCATTTTGATTCATCAAACAACGAGGCCGAATATGAAGCACTTTTATATGGGTTGCGTATGGCCATCTCACTCGGCGTCCGTTGCCTGATGGTCTACGGCGACTCCGACCTGGTAGTGAATCAAGTGATGAAAGAATGGAACGTCAGGAGCCCGGGAATGACCAGTTATTACAGTGTAGTGCGGAAGCTTGAAAAGAAGTTCGAAGGTTTAGAGCTCCATCATGTGCCCAGAGCAAAGAATCAGCTAGCCGACGACCTCGCAAAAATTGGGTCGACTCGGAGGTCTATACCCAAGAATGTGTTTTTGGAAGATCTGCACACCCCCTCTGTCAAAGAAGACCCCTTCACGAAAGAGCCCCCGCAGCCAGTCAGCGCGACGGATCCGACTGAGGTCGAAGTGCCTGCCGTGGCCGACTTGATCATGGAGGTCTTAGTGATTACGCCAGACTGGACTGTGCCATACATATCATATCTGCTCAGGCAAGAACTCCCCGAAGACGAAGAAGAAGCGCGCCAGATCGTCCGCCGATCCAAAGCGTTCACAGTCATCCAAGGTCAGCTCTACAGAGAAAGCGTCACCGGAGTCGCCCAGCGTTGCGTCGGTCCAGAGGAAGGTCGACTGATCTTGGATGAAATCCACTCGGGAACTTGCGGCCACCACGCCTCCTCTCGGACTATCGTGGCCAAAGCATAGCGAGCCGGGTTTTACTGGCCCCGCGCCAACGAGATGGCCAAGGATATTGTGGACAAATGCGCAGGTTGCCAGTTCTACTCCAACATGTCACACAAGCAGGCGTCCGCCTTGAAAACCATTCCATTAGTCTGGCCCTTCGCTGTTTGGGGCCTGGACATGGTCGGCCCCTTCAGGATAGGCAGAAGTGGATCCACCCACCTTCTGGTGGTAGTCGACAAGTTCATCAAGTGGATCGAGGCCAAACCTATCAAGAACCTCGAGTCGAGCACCTCCATCAGCTTCATCAAGGAGCTAATATTCAGATATGGGGTCCCTCGCAGCATCATCACAGACAACGGCTCCAACTTTGACTCGGATGAATTCAGAGCTTTCTGTGCTTCCCAAGGGACACGAGTCGACTACGCCTCCGTGGCACATCCGCAGTCGAATGGACAAGCAGAAAGAGCAAATGGTTTGATTCTCCAAGGCCTAAAGCCACGGCTCATGCGTGACCTTAAGCATGCCGCCGGAGCTTGGGTAACTGAGCTGCCATCTGTCCTATGGGGTCTGAGGACGACTCCGAACCGGTCGACTGGCCGTACCCCTTTCTTCTTGGTCTATGGAGCCAAAGCGGTGTTGCCAAGTGACTTGTTACACAACACCCCCAGAGTGGAACTCTTCTCTGAAGCCGAGGCAGAGCAGGCTCGCCAAGATGCAGTCGACCTTTTGGAAGAGGAAAGAGAGATGGCCCTGATCCGGTCGACCATCTATCAACAGGGCCTGCGTCGATTCCATGCTCGCAACGTAAGAAGCCGAACATTCCAGGAAGGAGACCTGGTCCTACGAGTGCATCAGAAGCGTCCACACAAGCTCGCCCCGGCCTGGGAAGGCCCGTTCATCATCACCAAGGTGCTGCGCAATGGAGCGTACCACCTCTACAATGTAGCCCAGAAAAAAGACGAACCTCATTCGTGGAATGCGGACCTGCTCCGCCGCTTTTACACTTGAAACACTCGACGGTCGAGTTGTAATAAAGATTTCCCAATTTGTTTCAAAGGCAAGGTAGCAATGATCCCCTAACGATTGGTGTCCTCTAAATCCCCTAGTGGGTGCTCAGCTGTGGTCCTCCAAGCTTCGCTACAAGTATAAAGCGGCTCGGTCCTCCGAGCTCCGCCACAAATACAACGTAGCTTGGAATCGCCTAAGTTACAATCATTCTACTCCGAGTGAAGAGCGATCCTCTCACTCGAAGACTTAGCTGAAGACGTCGACTCGAAGATTCGAACAATCGGAAGAAGAGCGACAAACCAAAGGATCCAAATCAAATAAAAGCCCCGCAAAGATCGGGCGAGAGTGCTTGGGCCATAGACCCACCAGAGTTTAAGATTACAAATCCACGCGGCATTCCACGGCAAATGAGATTGATGTATCAAAGTCATGGCTCGGGAGGAGGCGGGCTTGCAGGCGCAACGAATTCGTCCAGATCGATCCCATCGGCGATGCGAGTGGCAGCTTCCAGGAAAGTCTCCATAAACGACTGGAATTGGAGCTCCTTCGTGTTCGCAACCTTCAGCGCGGTGAGCTTCCTCTCCTTCACCTCCCTGCAGTGCACACGGACCAAGGACAGCGCCACGTCAGCTCCTCCCCGGGCTGCCGACTTCTTCCACTCCTGCACTCGGTCGGGGATCTCGTTGAGTCGAGTCATCAAGGACTCGAGGTCGTTCTCCTGCACGATCCCCCTCCAGAGCGCGGTGTCGATTCGGGCCATCACTGCCTTCAGTCGTCCCAGATAATCCGTGGCCGCAGTGAGGCGGGACTCCAGCCTCAGTATATTCATGGACACCTCATCCTTCACGATGGAGTTGGTCGGGTCCAAGCCAGGCTCGACCCGTCCAGTCTCCTCTTCGAAGTTACGGCAGAACTATGCACCAAAAACAACGAGTCGAGTCAGCGGATAAGATACGGGTCGACCGATCCAAATTTTAACCAAGCCAAAGGAGGCATACCTTCGAGCACGAGGTACCATTTCTTGGTGATGTCGCCCAGATACGCCTCAAGATCAACCCTCTTCCGAAAGAGAGCCTCGTACTTGTCGTTCAGGACGGCCTTGGACTTCTTCAGCTGAGTCACCTCTTGGTTGGCCGCGTCGAGTGAGCCTCTCCGTCCGATGATCTCCGCCTCGAGCGCACCCACAGAAGCCAGCTTCTTTGCAGCCAGTTCCGACTTCTCCTGAGCCGCCTGCTGCACCGCCGCCAGGTCAAGATCCTTTTGCTACAAGGCTGCCTTCAGTTGACCTACCAAAGCCGCCACTGGACAGATGAACATGAAGGAACACCAGGCACATCCATCGAAAAGTCAGTCGACAAAAGATAGAAGTAAGTTACCAGCCGCATCATCCTGCGTCTTCTTCAGGTGGTCCCGAGCCAACTGCAAGTCAAGATTAAGTTGGATTTGCTTCTTCTCAAGATCCGCAAACTTGGCCCCGAACTCGCAAGATTTCTGCATCAACACAATAAAGCAAGATTATAAGACTATAGTCGAGTCAAAATACTCAATCGCAGTCTCAGGGACTACACCCAGTGGGTGCACTGAGCGTGCCCCCACTGGTTTCACTCGGCAAAGGTCAGTCCGGCGCGAGCAAAATTTGTTTTTTCAACAACAAGAAAGAATGGTTCTATAGTAAGACCATGACCGACCGCCAGCAGTCGACCACGGTCTCGGGGACTACACCGAGTGAGTGCACTGAGCGTCCCCCCACTGGTTTCACTCGGCTAAGGTCAGTCCGGTGCGAGCAAAAAAAGAGAGGAAAAGAAGAACACCCAGTGGGTGTGGTATCTCACGAAACAAAACAAGCAGATTCTCTCAAAATTAAAGACTACTTCAATGAAGACAACGTACCTGGACGTTAGCCCGAAGAGCAGAGCTGGCATCGTAAGCCGCCATGCTGGCCTCGTACGCCGCCTTCGTCCTCCCCATCATCACCTCCGCCTGGCGAACGGCTTCTTGAGCCGCCCCCACAGGGTCCTCCGGGAGGCGGTAGGTAGAGAAGAGGACTGATGAAGCGGCGGGCGTCGGGTCGGCCGCAGGCGCGGGCGCTGGATCTACGGCACGAACCGGCGCTGAGTCGACGGCTGGAGTTGACACTGGGTCGACGACTAGAGCAGGCGCTGGGTCGACGATCGGCACAGGCGTCGGGTCGGGCGCTGGGTCGACATTCGGCGCAGGCGATGGGTCGACAGCACGCACGGTCGACACAGGGACGGCGAAAGAGACCGTGGCTCGGGCCGTGTCCTCCTGTCGCTTGGCCTCTGAGCCAGAAGGCGCCTTCCGGCCCTTCTTCCCTGCGCGCCGGCGATCCCCTCCCAACTGCTCCTCGTCTTCGTCGTCATCCGGCAGCTCTATGACGAGGCGTGGCACTTCAGGGCAAGCGGAGAATTAAGTCAGTCGACTGTCGCCCGCGAAATAAAAGAAGGATAAGACAAGTCTCATAAAGCCCACACATGCGCAAGAAGTCGCGGCATCCACGGTCTCCTCGTTGTCTCGACCCCGGTCGATGTCCATCGAGGTCGTGGAAGCAGCGGCTCTGAAAGATCCAATCAAGAGATGAGTCGACTAAAGCTGCAGTTGACCTCCAAGAAACAGAAAGAAACAAGTCCAAGTGATACTTACGTGGAGGCGATGGGTACATCCACCTTAATCCTAGGCAGGGCCTTCCGGGGCTTGGTGGTGGTGACCTTGGGCTGCTTGGGCATCTTCTCGACGGGGTCGGGAGTGGCCGTTCGAGTGCGTTTGGGCGTCCGAGACCCCGAAGGACCCGTCTGGAGGTGTCCGGCCCTGGGTCGTTCTTCTCATTGGATCGACGCTCGACACAGGAAGGTGACTCGACCTCCTCCCCACTGCTAAAATCCTCGCTCTCCTCGGTCTCCTCCTCGCACTTCCACTCGGCGGCATCGCCCGTGCCCTCCTCGCCCTCCTGGTCCAAGTCCCCGTTGGGCAGCGAATACATCTCTGTATAGATCTGCAAAGAAAAGAAGTTTGAACAAATATCAGTCAGATCCATCAAGACAAATCACAAGCCAGTCGACAGACACGTCACTCGGAAGCAGAAGACTAACCTTGTCTGGCAGGTGGTCAGCATCAAACGGGATGATCCTCCCAGATCCCATGGGGTTGTCCTTGTTCCCGGTGATGCTCTTCAAGCACTGCACCACGTACTTCGGGTCGGCCGCCTCCGGGTGGACTCGCGACGAGTCGTCGGTGCCGGAATACAGCCACATCGGGTGGTCCCGGGCTTGAAGCGGCTGGATCCTCCGCGCGAGATACACCTCAAACAGGTCCATCCCCGTGACCCCCTCGCGGACTAGCTGGACGACCCTCTCCATCAACATGTCTACTTCGGCCCTCACGGTCTTACTCACTACCATCGAAGGAGGTGAGCTGGCTCGACCTAGAGTAAATGGAGGAAGGCCAGTCAACTGACCCAGAGTCGGACTGTCCTTGTAATAAAACCAGGTCGACTGCCAGCCCCGAATCGACTCCGGAAGGTTCATGGGAGGAAAGGCGCTCCTATTCCTAAGCTGAATCCCGAGCCCGCCGCACGCCTGGAGGACGTGCTGAAGGAAATATGCCCTAGAGGCAATAATAAAGTTGTTATTTATATTTCCTTATATCATGATAAATGTTTATTATTCATGCTAGAATTGTATTAACCGGAAACTTAGTACATGTGTGAATATATAGACAAAACAGTGTGTCCCTAGTATGCCTCTACTAGACTAGCTCATTGATCAAAGATGGTTATGTTTCCTAACCATAGACATGAGTTGTCATTTGATCAATGGGGTCACACCATTAGGAGAATGATGTGATGGACAAGACCCATCCGTTAGCATAGCACTATGATCGTTTAGTTTTACTGCTATTGCTTTCTTCATGACTTATACATGTTCCTCTGACTATGAGATTATGCAACTCCCGAATACCGTAGGAACACCTTGTGTGCTATCAAACGTCGCAACGTAACTGGGTGATCATAAAGATGCTCTACAGGTGTCTCCGAAAGTATTCGTGGTGTTGGCATAGATCAAGATTAGGATTTGTCACTCCGAGTGTCGGTGAGGTATCTCTGGGCCCTCTCGGTAACACACATCACAATAAGCCTTGCAAGCAAAAAGACTAATGAGTTAGTCACGAGATGATGTGTTGCGGAACGAGTAAAGAGACTTGCCAGTAACGAGATTGAACTAGGTATAGAGATACCGACGATCGAATCTCGGGCAAGTAACATACCGATAACAAAAGGAACAACGTATGTTGTTATGCGGTTTGACCGATAAAAGATCTTCGTAGAATATGTAGGAGCCAATATGAACATCCAGGTTCCGCTATTGGTTATTGACCGGAGATGAGTCTCGGTCATGTCTACATAGTTCTCGAACCCGTAGGGTCCGCACGCTTAACGTTTGATGACGATCGGTATTATGAGTTTATGAGTTTTGATGTACCGAAGGTAGTTCGGAGTCCCGGATGAGATCACGGACATGACGAGGAGTCTCGGAATGTCCGAGACATAAAGATTGATATATTGGACGACTATATTCGGACACCGGAAGTGTTCCGGAAAAGTTTCGGATTTAACTGGATTGCCGGAAGGGGTTACCGGAACCCCCTACGAGGGGGGATGGTCCATAGTGGGCCTTGAGGAAAGGAGAGAGGCAGCCCATAAAGGCTGGCCGGCGCCCCACCTAGGGATCCTAGTTGTACTAGGATTGGGGGGGCGCCACCTCTCCCTCTTTTCCTTTCCCTCTCTTCCTTCTTGATGGACTCCTACTAGGAATAGGATTGCAATCCTATTCCTAGTAGGATTGCCCTAGCCGCACCATAGGAGGCCGGCCGGCCCTCCCCTCTTGCTCCTTTATATACGGGGGCAGGGGGGCACCCAAAGACACACAAGTTGAATTGTTCCAGCCGTGTGCGGTGCCCCCCTCCACAGAAACACACCTCGGTCATACCATCGCAGTACTTAGGAGAAGCCCTGCGCCGGTAGATACATCATATCCGTCCCCACGCCGTCGTGCTGACGAAACTCTCCCGTGAAGCTCAACTGGATCAAGAGCTCGTGGGACGTCATCAAGCTGAACGTGTGCTGAACACGGAGGTGCCGTACGTTCGGTACTTGATTGGTTGAATCGCGAAGAAGTTCGACTACATCAACCGCGTCACTTGACGCTTCCGCTTCCGGTCTACGAAGGTACGTAGACACACTCTTCCCTCTCGTTGCTATGCATCTGGTAGATAGATCTTGCGTGATCGTAGGAATATTTTAAAATACTACGTTCCCCAACAGTGGCATCATGAGCCAGGTCTATGCGTAGATGATATGCACGAGTAGAACACAATGAGTTGTGGGCGATACTAGTCATACTGCTTACCAGCATGTCATATTTTGCTTCGGCGGTATTGTGAGATGAAGCGGCCCGGACCGACATTACGCGTACGCTTACGCGAGACTGGTTTCACCGTTAGGAGCACTCGTTGCTTAAAGGTGACTGGCGGGTGTCTGTCTCTCTCACTTTAGCTGAAACAAGTGTAGCTACGCCCGGTCCTTGTGAAGGTTAAAACAGCACATACTTGACGAAACATCGTTGTGGTTTTGTATGCGTAGGTAAGAACGGTTCTTGCTAAGCCCGTAGCAGCCACGTAAAACTTGCAACAACAAAGTAGAGGACGTCTAACTTGTTTTTGCAGGGCATGTTGTGATGTGATATGGTCAAGACATGATGAGTTATACGGTTTTGTATGAGATGATCATGTTTTGTAATGTTATCGGCAACTGGCAGGAGCCATATGGTTGTCGCTTTATTGTATGAAATGCAATCGCCATGTAATTGCTTTACTTTATCACTAAGAGGTAGCGATAGTCGTAGAAGCAATAGTTGGCGAGACGACAACGATGCTACGATGGAGATCAAGGTGTCGCGCCGGTGACGAAGGTGATCATGACGGTGCTTTGGAGATGGAGATCAAAACCACAAGATGATGATGGCCATATCATGTCACATATTTTGATTGCATGTGATGTTTATCTTATTATGCTTCTTATTTTGCTTAGAACGACGGTAGCATTATAAGATGATCCCTTACTAAATTTCAAGGTATAAGTGTTCTCCCTGAGTATGCACCGTTGCGAAAGTTCGTCGTGCCGAGACACCACGTGATGATCGGGTGTGATAAGCTCTACGCTCAAATACAACGGGTGTAAGCCAGTTTTGCACACGCAGAATACTCGGGTTAAACTTGACGAGCCTAGCATATGCAGATATGGCCTTGGAACACTGGAGACCGAAAGGTCGAGCGTGAATCATATAGTAGATATGATCAACATAAGATGTTCACCATTGGAACTACTCCATCTCACGTGATGATCGGACATGGTTTAGTTGATTTGGATCATGTGATCATTTAGATGACTAGAGGGATGTCTATCTAAGTGGGAGTTCTTTAGTAATATGATTAAATTGAACTTTAATTTATCATGAACTTAGTCCTAGTAGTATTAGCATATCTATGTTGTAGATCAATAGCTCACGATGTTGCTCCCCGTTTATTTTCCTAGAGAAAACTAAGTTGAAAGATGTTAGTAGCAATGATGCGGACTAGGTCCGTGATCTGAGGATAATCCTCATTGCTGCACAGAAGAATTATGTCCTTGATGCACCGCTAGGTGACAGACCTCTTGTAGGAGCAAATGCAGACGTTATGGACGTTTGGCTAGCTCAATATGATGACTACTTGATAGTTTAGTGCACCATGCTTAACAGCTTAGAATCGGGACTTCAAAGACGTTTTGAACGTCATGGACCATATGAGATGTTCCAGGAGTTGAAATTAATATTTCAAGCAAATACCCGAGTTGAGAGATATGAAGTCTCCAACAAGTTCTATAGCTAAAAGATGGAGGAGAATAGCTCAAGCAGTGAGCATGTGCTCAGATTGTCTGGGTACTACAATTGCTTGAATCAAGTGGGAGTTAATCTTCCAGATAAGATAGTAATTGACAAAGTTCTCTAGACACTATCACCAAGTTAGTAGAACTTCGTGATGAACTATAATATGCAAGGGACGACAAAAGTAATTCCCGAGCTCTTCGCGATACTGAAATCGGCGAAGGTAGAAATCAAGAAAGAGCATCAAGTGTTGATGGTTAACAAGACCACTTGTTTCAAGTAAAGGGCAAAGGGATAGAAGGGAAACTTCAAGAAGAATGACAAGCAAGTTGTCACTCCCATGAAGAAACCCAAAGCTAAACTCAAACCTGAAACTAAGTGCTTCTACTGCAAAGGAAATGGTCACTGGAAGTGGAACTGCCCTAGATACATGGCGGATAAGAAGGATGGCAAAGTGAACAAAGGTATATTTGATATACAGATTATTGATGTGTATTTTACTAGTGTTCATAGCAACCCCTCGGTATTTGATACTTGTTCAGTTGCTAAAGAGTAGTAACTCGAAATGGGAGTTGCATAATGAACAGAAACTAGTTAAAGGATGAAGTGACGATGTGTATTGGAAGTAGTTCCAAGATTGATATGATCATCATCGCACACTCCCTATACTTTCGGGATTAGTGTTGAAACTAAATAAGTGTTATTTGGTGTTTGTGTTGAGCATGAATATGATTTGATCATGTCTATTGCAATACAGTTATTCATGTAAGTTAGAGAATAATTGTTGTTCTGTTTACATGAATAAAACCTTCTATGGTCATACACCCAATGAAAATGGTTTGTTGGATCTCGATCGTGTGATACACATATTCATAATATTGAAGCCAAAAGATGCAAGGTTAATAATGATAGTGCAACTTATTTGTGGCACTGCCGTTTAGGTCATATTGGTGTAAAGCGCATGAAGAAACTCCATAGTGATGGACTTCTAGAATCACTTGATTATGAATCACTTGGTGCTTGCGAACCATGCCTCATGGGCAAGATGACTAAAACTCCGTTCTCCGGAACTGTGGAGCGAGCAACAGAGTTGTTGGAAATCATACATACTGATGTATGCGGACCAATGAGTGTTGAAGCTCGCGGCATGTATCGTTATTTTCTGACCTTCACTAATGATTTAAGCAGATATGGGTATATCTACTTAATGAAGCACAAGTCTGAAACATTTGAAAAGTTCAAAGAATTTCAGAGTGAAGTGGAGAATCATCGTAACAGAAAATAAGAGTTTCTACGATATGATCGTAGAGGTAAAATATTTGAGTTAGCAAGTTTGGCCTTCAGTAAAAACAATGTGAAATAGTTTCACTACTCACGCCACCTGGAACACCATAGTGTAATGGTGTGTCCGAGCGTCATAACCGTACTTTATTAGATATGGTGCGATCGATGATGTTTCTTACCGATCTACCACTATCGCTTTTGGGGTTCGCTTTTGGGGTTATGCATTAGAGATAGCTACATTCACGTTAAATAGGGCACCATCTAAATCCGTGGAGATGACACCGTATGAACTGTGGTTTGATGAGAAACCTAAGCTGTCATTTCTTTAAGTTTGGGACTGCGATGCTTATGTGAAAAAGTTTCAACATGATAAGCTCGAACCCAAATCGGAGAAGTAAATCTTCATAGGATACCCAAAAGAAACTATTGGGTACACCTTCTATCACAGATCCGAAGGCAAGGTCTTTGTTGCTAAGAGTGGATCCTTTCTAGAGAAGGAGTTTCTCTCGAAAGAAGTGAGTAGGAGGAAAGTAGAACTTGATGAGGTAATTGTACCTTCTCCCGAATTGGAAAGTGGAACATCACAGAAACTAGTTCCAGTGATTCTATACCAATTAGTGAGGAAGCTAATGATGATGATCATGAAACTTCAGATCAAGTTTCTGCTGAACGTCGTAGATCAACCAGAGTACGTTCCGCACCAGAGTGGTACGGAAACCTAGTTCTGGAAGTCATGTTACTAGACCATGATGAACCTACGAACTATGAGGAAGCGATGATGAGCCCAGATTCCGCAAAATGGCTTGAGGCCATGAAATCTGAGATGGGATCCATGTATGAGAACAAAGTGTGGACTTTGGTTGACTAGCCCGATGATCGGCAAGCCATCGAAAATAAATGGATCTTCAAGAGGAAGACCGACGCAAACGGTAATGTTACTGTTTACAAAGCTCGACTTGTTGCGAAAGGGTTTCGACAAGTTCAAGGAGTTGACTACGATGAGACTTTCTCACCCGTAGCGATGCTTAAGTCTGTTCGAATCATGTTAGCAATTGCCGCATTTTATGAAATCTGGCAAATGGATAACAAAACTGCATTCTTTAATGGATTTATTAAAGAAGACTTGTATATGATGCAACCAGAAGGTTTTGTCAATCCTAAAGGTGCTAACAAAATGTGCAAGCTCCAGCGATCCATCTATGGACTGGTGCAAGCATCTCGGAGTTGGAATATACGCTTTGATAAGTTGATCAAAGCATATAGATTTATACAGACTTGCGGTGAAGCCTGTATTTACAAGAAAGTGAGTGGGAGCACTACACCATTTCTGATAAGTATATGTGAATGACATATTGTCGATCGGAAATGATGTAGAATTTTCTGGAAAGCATAAAGGAGTGTTTGAAAGGAGTTTTTCAAAGAAAGACCTTGGTGAAGCTGATTACATATTGGGCATCAAGATCTATAGAGATAGATCAAGACGCTTGATAAGACTTTCGATGAGTACATACCTTGATAAGATTTTGAAGTAGTTCAAAATGGATCAGTCAAAGAAGGAGTTCTTGCCTGACTTGTAAGGTGTGAAGTTGAGTAAGACTCAAAGCCAGACCACGGCAAAAAAATATAGAGAGAATGAAAGTCATTCCCTATGCCTCAGCCATAGGTTCTGTAAAGTATGCCATGCTGTGTACCAAACATGTTGTGTACCTTGCCATGAGTTTGACAGGGAGGTACAATAGTGATCCAAGAGTAGATCACTGTATAGATCTGCAAAGAAAAGAAGTTTGAACAAATATCAGTCGGATCCATCAAGACAAATCACAAGCCAGTCGACAGACACGTCACTCGGAAGCAGAAGACTAACCTTGTCTGGCAGGTGGTCAGCATCAAACGGGATGATCCTCCCAGATCCCATGGGGTTGTCCTTGTTCCCGGTGATGCTCTTCAAGCACTGCACCACGTACTTCGGGTCGGCCGCCTCCGGGTGGACTCGCGACGAGTCGTCGGTGCCGGAATACAGCCACATCGGGTGGTCCCGGGCTTGAAGCGGCTGGATCCTCCGCGCGAGATACACCTCAAATAGGTCCATCCCCGTGACCCCCTCGCGGACTAGCTGGACGACCCTCTCCATCAACATGTCTACTTCGGCCCTCACGGTCTTACTCACTACCATCGAAGGAGGTGAGCTGGCTCGACCTAGAGTAAATGGAGGAAGGCCAGTCAACTGACCCAGAGTCGGACTGTCCTTGTAATAAAACCAGGTCGACTGCCAGCCCCGAATCGACTCCGGAAGGTTCATGGGAGGAAAGGCGCTCCTATTCCTAAGCTGAATCCCGAGCCCGCCGCACGCCTGGAGGACGTGCTGAAGGAAATATGCCCTAGAGGCAATAATAAAGTTGTTATTTATATTTCCTTATATCATGATAAATGTTTATTATTCATGCTAGAATTGTATTAACCGGAAACTTAGTACATGTGTGAATACATAGACAAAACAGTGTGTCCCTAGTATGCCTCTACTAGACTAGCTCATTGATCAAAGATGGTTATGTTTCCTAACCATAGACATGAGTTGTCATTTGATCAATGGGGTCACACCATTAGGAGAATGATGTGATGGACAAGACCCATCCGTTAGCATAGCACTATGATCGTTTAGTTTTACTGCTATTGCTTTCTTCATGACTTATACATGTTCCTATGACTATGAGATTATGCAACTCCCGAATACCGTAGGAACACCTTGTGTGCTATCAAACGTCACAACGTAACTGAGTGATCATAAAGATGCTCTACAGGTGTCTCCGAAAGTATTCGTGGTGTTGGCATAGATCAAGATTAGGATTTGTCACTCCGAGTGTCGGAGAGGTATCTCTGGGCCCTCTCGGTAACACACATCACAATAAGCCTTGCAAGCAAAAAGACTAATGAGTTAGTCACGAGATGATGTGTTACGGAACGAGTAAAGAGACTTGCCGGTAACGAGATTGAACTAGGTATAGAGATACCGACGATCGAATCTCGGGCAAGTAACATACCGATAACAAAAGGAACAACGTATGTTGTTATGCGGTTTGACCGATAAAAGATCTTCGTAGAATATGTAGGAGCCAATATGAACATCCAGGTTCCGCTATTGGTTATTGACCGGAGATGAGTCTCGGTCATGTCTACATATTTCTCGAACCCGTAGGGTCCGCACGCTTAACGTTTGATGACGATCGGTATTATGAGTTTATGAGTTTTGATGTACCGAAGGTAGTTCGGAGTCCCGGATGAGATCACGGACATGACGAGGAGTCTCGGAATGTCCGAGACATAAACATTGATATATTGGACGACTATATTCGGACACCGGAAGTGTTCCGGAAAAGTTTCGGATTTAACTGGATTGCCGGAGGGGGTTACCGGAACCCCTTACGAGGGGGGATGGTCCATAGTGGGCCTTGAGGAAAGGAGAGAGGCAGCCCATAAAGGCTGGCCGGCGCCCCACCTAGGGATCCTAGTTGGACTAGGATTGGGGGGCGCCACCTCTCCCTCTTTTCCTTTCCCTCTCTTCCTTCTTGATGGACTCCTACTAGGAATAGGATTGCAATCCTATTCCAAGTAGGATTGCCCTAGCCGCACCATAGGAGGCCGGCCGGCCCTCCCCTCTTGCTCCTTTATATACGGGGGCAGGGGGCACCCAAAGACACACAAGTTGAATTGTTCCAGCCGTGTGCGGTGCCCCCCTCCACAGAAACACACCTCGGTCATACCATCGCAGTACTTAGGAGAAGCCCTGCGCCGGTAGATACATCATATCCGTCACCACGCCGTCGTGCTGACGAAACTCTCCCGTGAAGCTCAACTGGATCAAGAGCTCGTGGGACGTCATCAAGCTGAACGTGTGCTGAACACGGAGGTGCTGTACGTTCGGTACTTGATTGGTTGAATCGCGAAGAAGTTCGACTACATCAACCGCGTCACTTGACGCTTCCGCTTCCGGTCTACGAGGGTACGTAGACACACTCTTCCCTCTCGTTGCTATGCATCTGGTAGATAGATCTTGCGTGATCGTAGGAATATTTTAAAATACTACGTTCCCCAACACGTGCGTCTTGCCGTCACTCGGGTTCACCCTCTTGACGGTTTGCGAGCGACAGGTGAAGATGTGTTTGAACAAGCCCCGGTGCGGTCGGCAACCGAGGAAGTTCTCGCACATAGAAACAAAGGCGGAGAGGAAGGCGACGGAGTTGGGCGTAAAGTAATGCAACTGGGCAGCAAAGAAGATCAAGAACACGCGGAAGAAAGGATGCGGGGGCGTAGAAAAACCTCGGTCGACGTGGGTGGTGTGGAGTACACACTCGCCCTCCTGAGGCTGGGGCTCGAGCTCTCCCCCCGGCGCCCGCCAGGAGCCGCGGGCGATCAACCTCTCCTCCTCCAGCTCCTCCAAATCCTCCACCACGACGGTGAACCGGATCCAATCCCCCTGGATCCATCCAGCGGGGAGTCCGGACCTCGACGACGAACCGCTCCGGCCAGCTCGCCTCCCCTTCCCCGACGCCGCCTTCTTGGAGCGCTCCATGGCTGCGGTCTTGTCTTTGCCCATGGCTCGTGCGACGGCGGTCGCTGCGGAGAGAGGCGGGAAGGAACTGGGGCGCAGCGGAGAAACAAGAGCGCTGCAGAGAAGCTGAGGCGAACGGGAGAAGATTGGGCGCACAGTGCCCCCCGCTGCGGGCTCGGCGCGCCTTTATAACGGCTCGATCGAGTGGCTGACCGGTGGCCCCGAGCAATCCTATCCGATCCCGTAACAGACGCTGACGCGATACGTGGCGAAAAAGGAGGCGCGGGAATCGAGGCGTTCGAACCACACCTCTCCGATTGATGCGGCACGTCCCGCCCCGCGCACTTCCCCAAATTTCGAAAGCCCCGCCGAATCCGGCGACCAGAGGGCAACCGATCCCGTCGAAAACGGCACGCGCTCACGGCGCCCGGCGCCTAGCGCAAAATCCAGTCGACGCAAGGAGTCCAATCGACGCAAGAGGTCCAGTCGACGCGAGAAACAACTAATTCACTGATGGCTTCAGAATCGATCGAGGCGACCAAGACACAACTGAGGGAGCCTGCCCAAGTCACGAGCTCCGAAACAATATACCCCAGGGATGTCGAGCCAAAACCAGAGCTTCCCTAAGCATCCCCTTGCTCAAGCCTCAACCCATTCGGGGGCTACTGACGAGGTTACAGACCTAGGGTAGGGTCACAGGCGTGACCAAGGTACCCCACCCAAGGTCACTACCCTCGAAGATCAAAAGACAAGACCCATGACAGTGGAGATAGTCGACTGAGACGGTCCAAAGAGACACTTCACTCGACTGATTCATGTACGCAAGACGACTCAACTCCACTCGACCGGATCAGGCACTCGACTTCCGAGGATCAAGCGCCTCTTGGAACAGCAACGGTCCTATATTTACTCACTGTAGTAAACCCCTTAATTATCCTTTACTGCAGGCGTTATCAATAACGCCTGCCTTAATGTACCTTTAAACCCTTGGTAACGTGGAGCCTGGCTGGGGTCCCGGCATACTATATAAGCCACCCCCCTCCTCCAGAACAAGGGTTCGCACCTCTGTAACACACGCATACACATATCAGTCGACCAAGCCCCCGGGCACCGAGACGTAGGGCTATTACTTCCTCCGAGAAGGGCCTGAACTCGCTAAACACCTTGTGTACAACCTCGCCATAGCTAGAACCTTGCCTCTCCATTCGTACCCCATACCCTTACTGTCAGACTTAGAACCACGACACTTCCACGCGGCAAGCAGTTGCGTCCACGATGAAAGTTTTCAATCTACCATCCACAGTGGAATCACATCAAATCTTTTCATACTTGCAATCCACAGTGGAATTACCTCAAATCTTTTAATTCAACCATGTTTTCTTGAAGAAAAGTTTTCCTTATTTTCATTAAGAAATCGGCGTTACATAATTAGCAACTTCAACGCGGTGACCCATTTAGTCCGCGGGCGTCCATTTGGGTCGACGCGGACAGAAAAGTCGGCCCAACGCGCCGACCCAAACGGACGCGCGTCCGCTTTTCGTCCGCCTGCCGACCCATTTTCGGCCCATTATTTTAGCCGGATTTGCGTCTGCGCGGACACGAGACGGACGCGCGCGTGCTCGTCTTCTCCTCCCGGGCCCGCTAGTCGGTGGCAGCCTCCTCCATTTCCCTTCATTTCTCCACAAAACCCTCCTGTCCGCGCGCGCTCCCACCCCCCGCCATGGACGACGACCTCGACATCGCCGCCGGCCTCGACGCCGCCCGCGCGTTTCCTCCATTTTTGAGCAAGATGTGGAGGAGGTTGGGGACGGCGGGAAGGCACGACCACGGAGGAAGACCAACTCCATGAAGGAGGACAAGCGGGATGTGGCGTGCATGTGTGCCGGCCGCTGGCGAGTGTGCCAGCAAAAACCGTGTCGTGTTATTTTGAAGCCGACATTGTATGCCAGTGTTGGCATGATGCCTGTATGAGACATGGGCGCTGGCATGATCAATGGCAGCGGACCTTTTAAAAAAATTGTGTGCGGATATGAAATGGATCGACGCGTTGAACACACTGCCGATACAAATCTAAATCAGGACGGACTCTGGACGTCGGCCGGTCGGCTCGTTGAAGTTGCTCACATGCCTCAAAAAAAACTTTGGGTAGTAGTGGAGTACTCCGACAACTCCAGCCAGTACACACCGTACCTATCCATCCAAGCCTAGAGGACCGTGTTTCACGATAGCTATTACCACCACTCGATCAGTTCTTTACTCTTTCGCAAGTAGTAGTACCACGATACGGTACTGGCGTCTTCGCTTTGGCATCCGATGCAGCGCGAAAGTAGAGAGATAGATGCCCATCGCGGCCCACTCTCCCGCACGCGCGCCGACGGCAAGTTGCACGGCGCCAACCGCAGCCGGGTGCAACCGCACGCGCGCTCGTCCGAAAGCCGGAGCGGACGGCACGAGCAGCCAGCCGAGCCCCATCCACCATGAGCAGGCATGTGCAGTACTGTACAAGTACAGCCGCGCGCGGAGGCCTAGCAGGGAAAACGACTCCTCACCAGCCCCGAGCCTCCGACTCGTCCTGATCAAAAGCCACGAAGCGCGAGCTGTTGCAGTACATCGTTTGTGGTACGAACGATCTGCAGCGCCAAGCTTTCCTCCCAGAGGCGCAGAGCGCACGAGCCAGTGATGTGTATGGCCGTGTAGTTAGGTGATTAGGTCGAAGAGACGAGAGACGCCGTGGTCTTGTCTTGTGTGATTGCGTCGGTCGTGGACGCCATGGTCTTGTCTTGTGTGATTGCGTCGGTCGTGGAGTGCGCTTGCGCCACCAGCGAGAACGTCCAGAGCACGCACGCACGCACGCACGCCAGCGCGCGCGCTGGGCTGCGCCAACGGTGATTGCTGGTAGCTAGGGCATGCGGCTCGTATGGCTCGGCTTCTACTTCTCGGGCGATACGTTCGAACAGTTCACGCTGGAATTACCTGACTTCGCAAGCTTTATGTTCATATCTCGGCTTTCAGTTTCCGCCTATCAATTGGAGGATGGGGCCGCCCAGATGCCTCCCGTCCCATCCACCAGCTACATATCATACGATATCTCGCCACATTATTGGGTGCACGTTGGAAACGGGACCAGGTTTTAAAGGGAAACGGACAAAGGTTTTCAGAAGTACTCTTACTCACAATCAGCATCTTAAAGCCGCTGCCCGGTTCAAAATCAAACAAGAAGAAAATTAAAGCAGCCGTTCCGGTCGAGCCCACGCTTTCATCCGAATCAAGTGCTCTTAGCCGCGCCCCGTCGACGCTGTTTCTTAGCTAGACGCGTCACAGCTCCCGTCCATGCATGCGCGTGATGGACGTGGGTTTTATTAGCAATTCGCAAGGCGTGATCACAGCATTATTATCCATGTCATTGCTGCTTTGAAACATCTGGCGGGTGCGGGTTATCTCCCACGCAACAGCTTCAGCATCAGCGTGTGTGAGAACGTTACCAAGCAAGGGGTCTCGCGCTGCACAACCAACTCTAGAGCATGAATTAACAACCACAACAGTGAAATAAATAGATCAAACGACTTGCTCAATCAAAACACTGACCATGCACGCGCCCTTCAACAGATACACAAAATTCTTGTTCGTTCTTAGTTGCTGTAAGTTCAAGGTGACACACAGGCTGTCATGTGTAAAAATAAACTCTTTCGCCTATACAAGTCGCGGTCTGCCTTTCCAAGGTCGAACCGACGTGATATTGCACGTCTCACGCGGCTAAACATGTGCCGCTCGGTCCATATATCCATCTCTCGTTCATCCCACTCCGATCGATTAACTTGGTCTTACACTAAAGTCTCATGATCTTGCACCGACAAGATGAAGAGAAAAGACTAACCACAAGAAAAGTAATGCATGTTGCTTCAACTACGGTCTACGGTTCAAACCCTAAAGTAACATGCTCCGACTGCTTCCTTCAAAAAAACATGTGTGTCTAAATCAAACATGCATTTGGTAGCCGCCAACAAGCATCTGTGACCAAACAAGGGGTGTGAAAGATCATCGCACCCTACGACCTACTCTGGAGTCTGAACCAACAACAACAACAATGAAATAAACAAATCAATTGAGTTGCTCAATCAAAACTGATAATCTCCATCAACAAGGCTGCGCAAACACGTACACGAGTCCTTATTTATCACCGTCAGTTCAAGGTGACGCCCGGAGCTTGGAGAAAAAGAATGCAAAGTGATTGGCCATTCGGCCATCTCTTTCGCGTATAGAAGTCGTGGTGTTCCTTCCATGCCCGAATCGACGTAATCGTGCACGTCACTCGCAGCAAAACATGTGCTGCTCGGTCTATGTATCCATCGGCCGCGTGCGCCCAGCCAAAAAAAAAAAGCAACCATCAAGTCGTACCTGCGTCCACATACTAAGCCATCAGCGTTAGGAACTTGCAACTTCCACGTCGACCGTTTCTTCTCCTCTACAAACATGTTAATCATACGTGGAATAAACGGCACCTTGAGAAAGATGGGAACTCCTATTTGCAGTGGATATGAGGTCAAGAGCTGACACATTTGCAAGTTGATATATACGATTCATGGATGACCACTACGTGCAGCGACACCTAGACATAATATTCCGCCATTTCTCTTTTCCTTCACATGGTATGCTCGGTCGATCACAGGAACTAGCCTTGGAATTGAATATTAATTACTCCATCTGTTCACTTTTGCAAGACGTTTAAGACAACTGAAATTGAACTATTTTGAATTTTGTTCTATATATATCTAAAACATCTTACAAAAGTGAACGGATGGAGTACTATACTTTTGCGAAGCTGGAGAGACGCCAAGTTCCGGTATATACTTCGGTGCTGCTGAGTTTTTATGCCCCAATAATTGTAGCCATTGACATAGACGTGTTTTGGCTTTAGCTACCTACTTAGCTAGTGCTGTAGATCGATGAGGCAAATGAAAGCATGGGTTCGACACTTGTGGAAGAGAGACAAAGGTACATACATAGCTGTAGGAGGTTTGATTTTTGGGACCGGAACTGATCTGAAATGATCCGAGCAGAAGCCAAAAAGCGCGTCTAGTCATGCGTGCGGGTTTGTAGATAAGCTGGAGAAAAGTGTTTGGGCATCTTCAACATGATCCTCTAAAACAGAGACGGTATTCATCAATGGACACGTTCGCAGACAATGATACAAGAGCTAACCGTCCAACTATGCCCGCATATATTTACAAGTGAGTTTTATCAAACCGAAGGATTTTCATATAAACCAGATGATTTTCTTTTAAACTAGATCACATTACTACATTTTCGACATATTTCTCTAAACAAAAGCAAAAAAGCGCATCCAATCATTCTTGTGCGTATGTAGATAAGCAGGAGAGGAGGTGGAGAAAAGTGCTTCGCTAAAGGGAGCATCCAGTTTACCGAATAGGATGGATACCTACTTGACGTACGTAACTAACTGCTGCGCGTGTCGTACACTTGCACTACTAGTACTGGGTGCCCTTGAGATGCCATGTTTATGCTAATGTGAGTGAGCTCGAGGTCATACGTACTTCATTAACCCTTGAAGTTTCCACCTTCAGATCCAACCAAAGGAATATATTGTTTGGCAATGCAACTTTCAATTGATTTGGATGCATACATGCACGTATATATGTACAAGGAGTGGTCCACGGCCTCGGCTATACAAGGAAACTAGAGGCGGAACTAGGTAGGAAATGATCCTACATATACATGCGATATATTGCCTATACAAATATAT
>LR738711.1:26459353-26486251 GCA_902687465.1 Secale cereale | reverse complement strand
CAATTTATATAAACATAAAAAAAACAGCAAGCCCTCACATCGCGCGGCGGGGCTGGGCGGCGCGACGGCGGCGGGGCGGGGCGGCGCGACGGCGACGGGGCACGGCGGCGCGACGGCGACGGGGCGCGGCGACGGCGCGGGGCGGGGCGGCACGGGGGCGCGGGGCGGGGCGACGGCGACGAGGCGGCGTCGGGGCGGCGTCGGGGGCGACGGCGACGGCGACGGGGCGACGGGGGCGACGGCGACGGCGACGGGGCGACGGGGGCGGGGAAGGAGAGAGAGACGTCAGGGGCGCGGGGAAGAAGGAAACTGACGAAATTTTCGCAAGTCCTGATTATATAGGAGGGGCATTAGTCCCGGTTGGTGGCTGAAACCGGGACTAATACCCCCCTTTAGTCCCCGTTGCTGCCACCAACCGGGACTAAAGGTCCCTTTTCAGCAGCCCAAAGGGCGGGTGCGGTGGGATGTTTAGTCCCACCTCGCTAGCTGAGGGAGCTCGAGAGTGGTTTATAAGGGCTGCTGCTCCCACCCTCTCGAGCTCCTCTCAAACGCAGGCTTCTGGGCCTAACTCTGCGTGCTGCCCTGTGAGCTTGCTGGGCCTTATAGTACAGGTGGATCCTGTGCTATAGGCCATGCAGGCTCACTGGGCAGCGCCCAAATTTTTTTCTTCCTTTTTTGCTTTATTTATTTCTAAGTTGTTTTTTTGCTGTATTTAGAGTTTCTTTGTGAATATTATTGCTTTAGGTAAAACCAATTACAAACTTTCTGTTAGTGCAAGTAGTATTCAAATTTGAATAGTTTAAATTTGAAATTATTTATTTTCTTTGTTGCTTTATTTATTTTATTTTGTTTCTACTTACAACAAAATACTTATTGTTGCTTTTTTTTCAAGTTTTTTTGTTTTGTTTTCTGCATTATTTATTTTCTTTTGTTATTTGCTTTATTTTTTTAATTCTTTCTGGTAAAACCAATTACAAACTTTCTCTGTTAGTGCAAGTAGTATTGAAATTTGAATAGTACAAACGGACAATGGTATCATACTCGTTTGTTACAAAGTTGGCATGGTATCATCATAATAGTTGCGGAAAAAAGTCTTCACTTTTTCTTCGCTTGTGTCATTTGCTTATTGCGCCGTAACCATGGATAATCTTCATCGTTTATCAGGATGCTTGGGTCAGCCTTGACTTTGAAGGGAGGAATTTCATGAAACTTTTCATAATCTTCAGACATGTCTGTCTTGCCCTCCACTCCCAGGATGTCCCTTTTTCCTGAAAGAACTATGTGGCGCTTTGGCTCATCGTATGATGTATTCGCTTCCTTATCTTTTCTTTTCCTCCTCCATTTTTTCCGCAACATGCAACTCCAATTCCATCTTCTCCTCCTCCATTTTTTCCAATTTTTTCTTTAACGAAATATTTTCCTCTTCAACTAAATTTAACCTCTCCACAAGAGGGTCGGTTGGAATTTCCGGTTCAACTACCTCCTAGACATAATAAAACATCTATGCATGTCAGGTTGGTCGGCATAACTATCATAAACACTAAAACAAATAGTTATAAATTAAAGATAATATACCACATCCGAATCGTAGACCGGACGAGGGCCCACGTGGGCGGATATCAAAACCATCGCACTATATAATAACAAGCAATAATAAATGTAAGAAAATTAGACAAATATCTATCTAAAGCAATAATAAAAGTAAGAAAAGCATGGACATAACAAGAGGCTCACCACGGTGGTGCCGGTGACGAGATCGGGGGGGGGGGGCGATCGACGGCGGCGAAGACGGGGACGGGACGTGACGGACCGCTAAACCTAGACAAATCTCGGAGAAAATAGAGCTTCGAGAGGAGAAAAGCTTAACTAGTGTGGCTCGGGCATTCCACCGAACACGTTGTGTGCATAGGAGGTGAGCTAGAGCACCACTAACCCCTCTCCCCCTCGGCCAGAAAAAAAACAGAGCAGTGAGCTCTGCTCTTGAGTGAGGGGGTATATATAGGCAACTCACTGGTCCCGGTTGGTGCTACAAACCGGGGCTAAAGGGGTTCCTTTGGTCCCGGTTCATAACACCAACCGGGACCAATAGTGGTGGGCCAGGAGCAAGAGCCATTGGTCCCGGTTTTTAGCTCCAACCAGGACCAATAGGTCCAGACGAACCGGGACCAATGGCCCACGTGGCCCGGCCGGCCCCCTGGGCTCACGAACCGGGTCCAGTACCCCCATTGGACCCGGTTCTAGATTGAACCGGGGCTAATGGGCTGGACCAATGCCCTGTTTTCTACTAGTGAAGTGTGGTTTGACATACTTGCAAATGACCCAGTGGGTGCCACTAATGCCCCTGGGAGACAATGAGGAACTAGGGCACTACTTGGTGAAGAAGTAGTGTACCGAGGCTTGATGAAAGTGTTGTTTACAGAGATGGATTAGATTTATGTGTGACTACCGTCCCAACCAAACATGCGCAACCACTCTACCCTTATATGGGAAAGGGCATTATTGATTACCTAGGTCGATACTAGCATGGTGCCCGCCTTACTAGTGACGGGGGTGACATGAGGTCACTCTCGGGACGGGGTCGTGCTTGGAAAGGCGACCATGACTGTTTTTACAGGGCACCGGACACACCGTTGGTCCCTTCGTGTACGCGTGACATTGAAAATAGGGCAAGTCCCATGATCTATTGTTTGTACTCGAGGGCCGTGCACCAACGAGTGGACCCTATGCTAGTGTCGTCTAGGGAAATATAATGATCGGGTGCTTCCCCCGAGTACTTGAGGTACTGCGGGATCGTGGGTGACACGAAAGCTTCCCGGATCTTGTGGGTAAAGTGCGCAACCTCTGCAGAGTGTAAAACTATTCGAATAGCCGTGTCCACGGTTAAGGACAGTTGGGTGGTGCTGCTTAAACGATGTCCATAAGTTTATGGAAAACAACATGGGTTGGGTAAATCTGTTGATGTGATTGTGAGAAAGTCACGATGAGCGTGAGCAAGAGTTGTTCATGACTCTTTCTCAATATTGATGTCTGAATCCTCCTGATACTTGTTGCAGACACATGCATGTCCATGTTATATGTTGATCATACTTGCATATGAAAAACTAGCTTTTCGCAAAACTGCCAGTTTAGCAGTAGAGCCTTGCATAATTATTCTGTCATCACACTTGGGTTGCTTGCGAGTACATTCAAAGTACTCATTGGCTTGCCACTGGTTATTTTATTGGCCAGGCATGAGAGAACAGGATATGATGAAGATTTCTTGGTGACGAACATGCGAGCTAGGACGCTTCCCAGTCAGAATGCCTGTAGGGTTAAGGCAGATGGCATGGGTCCAAGTTGTTATTGAAGATTTCCGCTGCAGTGATATACTCAAGACTTGACCATAATGGTCCTATATGGGTAATACGGTATGTATGGATGTAAGACTCTTGTTATTTAGCTTCTGTGTGTTCAGTGAGCATTGATCTCTGGGATCACTGTACACGTGCATTCGGTGATCACGACTTATGAGTCGGGGTCCCCACACGAGGAGATTGCGAACCGCAAGGTTATCGAATTCCTTCCCGTTATCGGTTTGGATGGCATGGATGGGGCGACCAAACTGTGTGATGACATATGAATAAAATGCGGTGAGAGTGGAAAGAACATCGGATTTCCGCCGTAACGGGATGGTCCACACATAGTGCGAAAAATCATCCAAAATGATGAGATAGTAAATATAGCCTGTATTACTCGCAACTGGAGAAGTCCACACATCACTATGAAGTAGTTCAAACGGATACGATGCAACCGAGGATGACGTGCCAAAAGGAAGACGAGTATGTTTGCCTAGACGATATGCATGACAAGTGTGACCGTCGGTCTTATTACAAGTGAAGGAAAAACTCCAAAGAATATGACGAAGAGTGGTGTCGTTGGGATGGCCCAACCGAGGGTGCCAGAGGTCCACACCGACGGAGAGGGCGACCGGAGAGGTGTTGGTGGATGCGGGTGGGTAGACCGGGTAGAGCTCGTCGGGGCTATCACATCGGTGAAGCACCATCCGGGTACAGGTGTCCTTGACAGAAAAACCACACATGTCAAATTCAACGGTAACGGGATTGTCACGAGTAAGAGAACGAACGGAAACAAGATTTTTAATGAGATTGGGAGACACAAGTATGTTAGATAATGATATCGGTGTGGATGTAGACGGAAAATAAGCATGGCCTATATGTGTAATGAGAAGTGATGATCCATCACCGAGAGTAATACAGTTGGAAGTAGCAACTGGATAGGAGGTATGAAGAGTACCAGGGTTGGCAGCCATATGAGCGGTGGCGCCGGTGTCCATATACCAGTCGCCGCCACCCGTATAGTTGGCCGGCGAGGGGGCGGAGTGAAGAGCCGCAAGCAGCGCGGGATCCCACGGAGCCGGCGGAAGAGGAGGCGCCGAAGGCTGGGCGGCGTATGGCGCCGCGGTGTAGGAAGCCGGCGGCAGTGCGGCGTAGGGCGCCGCGGCATGGGGCGCCGGAGGGGGCGCGACGTACGGCGCTGGCGGGAGCGCTGCGTACGGCGCTTGGGGAGCGGCGAACATCGCCTGGTGAGAGGCCGAGCGCGGGCCCAGAAGGCCAGGAGCGGGCGGGCGGGGTACAGGCATGCTGTACGCATGGACCAGCCCCGTCCATGGGTTTCGGGCCGCGGCCCAGGGTGCGGCGGCCTGCTGCTGACGGGTCGGACCGCCCTGGCCGTTGCCCTTCCGACCGCGACGCCCACCACGGCGGCGATCAGAGGGGGCGGGCTGGGGCGCCAGTGGCTGGGGAAAGCCCGCCGCGGGGTGCGGGTACTGGCCATAGGTGGCCGCCGGTGGAGGGAACCGCGGTGCCGGAGGCACCTAGGAGGGCGGCGGTGGGGGACCGCCGCGGGACGTCCCGGCGTGGAGGGCGGTGTGGGTGGCCCTGGCTTTGGCCATCTTCATGCGACGTTCTTCCAACCACAAATAAGCCACAACCTTCGGAAAAGTCGGCTCCGGGATCAAGGTGAGGTTTGGAGCGGCGTTGCCGAATTCCTCATTGCGCCCGGGGGTGAGAATGATGAGGAGGAGTTCGTCGGAGATGATCTCGTCAAGGTCACGGAGCTCATCTGCAAGTTTCTTGAGACGCATGCAAAAATCATCGTATAGACGAATCAAGTTGATGAGACCCAAAAAATTCTTGCCGAAGAAAAACCCGGCGTTGGAGTTGAAGTTTCTTGAGACGCATGCAAAAATCATCGATATACAATGCGATATATTGCCTATACAAATATATTCAACAGAATATGTACACATATTTGACCTGCTCTATTCTCTCAACATTGTGGGATTGTTGCAGCAAATGGGCCGTTCTTTTCCGACGACGAACGTTGAACCTCTACTTTTTGGTCGCCCAAGCAATCATGTCGCGAAAAGAGAGCTTATGTCGACAAATTAAAGTTAGTTGTGGCGATTGGAGATGATGATTAGCTAGGAGTTACTAGCTAGCACGTAGTGCTAGGAGTAAGCTAGCGTTGGATTGCTTGCTTGCTTCGGCTTCAAACAATAACAGAATACAACCTATGGTTGGCCTAGTTGACAGCCACGCTGACCCAATAGCCGCCACCACTTATCCCCCCTTCCAACGGTCGCCGCCTCCTACCTTCACGTCCTCCTTTTTCCTTGCTGCTGCTAGAGGGCAAATTTGACAATTTTGACCTCTGGGCGAAATCAATTCACAGAATGAACTGCCCGTGAAACAATTTCACACCCTTGACCTTTTTGTGTAACGCCCGTCACGACGGCGTCACACCCTACGGTGCGGCGACTAGCTCGAGGGAGTTGCACGCCTAGCCAGTGTCGCACCCGGGTGATCCGAAAAATTACTAAGTCAGTGTGCAACGCTTGAGAGCTAGGCGCCACACTATACAGTGTAGCGCCTAGCTCCTAGGCGTTGCACTAGTGGTTGCACTACAAAATGAAGCAACCACTTGATTTCACTAAGTCGTGGCGGGCGCTACACAAAAATGTCAGGGGTGTGAAATTGTTTCACGGGCGGTTCATTCTGTGAATTGATTTCGCCAATAGGTCAAAATTGTCAAATTTGCCCGGCTAGAGACCAATGATCAGGCTAAGTCCAACACTGGTTGATGAAGGCAGCGAGGGGAGATCTCTGCTCCGGTAGTCTTTACTTGTGAGATGTGATCTACTTACAGACAACAACTTGAGGTAGAAGGTATGATTGTGCAACGGTGGTAGTGGTGTTTCCGGACGGTCCGGATATATCTGGTGGCGAGGCGTCGGTGGCCATGATACATCTGCATGTAGGCGGGCGGCAGCAGATGCCTTCTGCATCCCAACGAGACAGTCCTTCGCTTGGGCAGGCATATGGCGTCATAGTCCTGCACTGTTAGGCGGTCGCCGCAACATGTCAGAGGGTCTTGGACTTTCAGATCCGACGACAACAATGAGTATGTTCAGTCAACCAATTTTGTCGTCACATTCGAGGATGACTGAGCATGTGGACGGTGTGGGACTACCGGTGTGTCCCCAAGACCTTCCTCACTCACCAATCTTCATCGCATGTGCGACAGTCGCATTTCAAACCTTTGGTGGCGACGGACAATTGTGGCAGCTTGACTACCTACTTCTGCGACATGGCATCACATGTGTGGTACCTCCGTCCTACGCATGTAGCTGATGGCATTGGGAAAAATGGTGGCGACAACACATGATGACTTTGATTTGATGGTGCTTCTCATGTATTGGTCTCAAGCTCCAGATGAAAACCCTAGTCCTGACCCGAACTAGTTGTGCCTAGCAATACGGTGTTTTTGCGTCGTTAACATGTTGAAGGCATTTTCCGGTTTGTTGGACTTTATCTTTAGTGTGAAAGCCTAGGATTTGACCTTCGATGGTTAGATTCGGTGACGGCGGCGCTTGAGCCTTGTTCCCTTTCTGAAAGTGTTGTGGTTGAGGAATCTTTCTTGTTGTCTTGGTGATGTCAAAAGATGATTGATACGGATGGTCGTTGTTTAGTTCATCGATTGTTGTGTTGATCGTTTCCATATTTTCTTTCCTTTTGCCTCCATTTAGATAGAGTTTGAATTCGTATGAATTTGCTGTTTGCTGGTTGTGATTCTTTGTGTCAATGACGTGCTTATTGTGTTTGTATCCCTTGATGACGTACACTGAGCAATTAAAGTTTATCCTTTGTCAGAAAAAAAGCTAGATAGTGCTGGCGTGCTCAGTGTGCTCGAGTGAGTACGTACGGGTGAGGGGAGAGCAGCTTGTTTGTTTGGGTGAGAGAAGCCCTAGTGCCCGACCAGAGATTATGGGCGACCGTCGGTCCCATGATTTTGGGCCCCGCCTGCTCATCGTGCAAACACTTGGCCCTATCAAACTCTGACTGCCACACTTTACATTCATATCTTGATCCATTGCCATTTGCTGCTGTTGTTCTTGTTCATGATGATGACGCGTCATCTGACCATTAAATTAACCCTTGATTTCTGCTGCGAAAAGCAGAGCGTCGGCAATGGTGGATTCACCGATACAACTTTGCTTAGGTCATCCAGTCTTTTAATAAGATGTACTAAACACAATGATTTTCTTAGGTTAGCCAATTGGCTTTCCTCTCAAGCTCAATCAGTACAAGCTAGTGGTAATTCAGCTTCCGTAGAAAGCCGTCCATCCCGATTACTGCTTACCCACCCCATCCATCACGAGCCAAAACTAGGCCGGAAAGCCATCAACTTCTAGTTCCCCATGCGTAGCATTATCTCACTCAGCCTGTTTGGCCGTATATCTTTTCTTCCTGCATATCTTGGAACTTGCTGCAGCCTCACCCGGAAAAGCTGCCGGGCAATTTGCACCCAACTTTCTTCCGGTGATTCCGTTTTAGGTACAGATAGCTGTTGCACGGCCATGTATGCGCTGCACTCTGGGCCAATTTGCTCGCTGGAATCCGGTGCTGATCGAGCCGGGCGTAGGAACCAAAGGCCAGAAAGAAACGCAGATACCATGGTTGTCGCATTAGAAAGATAGATGCCGCGGCAGGTACGCGCGACACATCGAGAAAAATGGTCCTCCGCCAAAGTCGGCATCGGATCCATGGCTGCCTGGCTTTGAATCTTTCCTTTCTTTGCTCCTTGCAGTTTTTCTTTAGTTTGTTCTTCGAATCGTGGTGTACGTGTTGATCGCTCGCATGGAGTGTATTACTACGGTAGACAAGGATGTTTCTGAAATCTAAATCTAAGGGCCTGTTTAGCCGATCCGCAAAAAAATAGAGTAGAAAACCGTCGAGTAAAGCTTATAGTGGAGTAATTTTGCTTTATTAAGTTTTCGTTGATTCTAGCTATTCTCCTAAATATAACAGAGTAAAACTTTACCTTTTTTTTCAACTTATTTCAATTATAGTTAGATTGCAACTACATATTAGCACACAGTACATAAAAACGCCACTGACTAATCCTCCATTTTTCAAATATAATTAGCAAGAGTTAGATGATTTGGCCCCCTCTAACATTATATAACATATTTGCCCTCCTCTACATTCAGTTTCTGGTTCCGCCACTGACTAAGAAGTGCTATGAAGATGTCAGTCAGGCTCAACAAGATAACAAGATCATCTTGGAGCCAGGTATTAACTTGTTGGCTCTCGATCTTACGTGCGCTGCAAAGAATGCCTGGATCCTATTTGGATCATGCTCTGGCTTAACAAGAATCCCGTTGGTGATGTATCGAAAGTTCTCATGTATATCTCTCTCATCTTTAATGATCATGTTATGCAAAATGATGCAACAAGTTGTGATTTGCCACATAATCTTAGAGCTCCAGTACTCAGCAGGGCCATGAACGATTGCAAAACGCTTCTGAAGCACACCGAAGGCTCTCTCCATATCCTTCCTAGTCGCTTCTTGATGTGTGACAAAATGAGATATTTTGTTACCTTTTAGACGTGGTGTTGGGGAACGTTGCATGGTAAACAAAAAAATTTCCTACGCTCACCAAGATCAATCTAGGAGATGCATCTACGAGGGGAGAGTTGGATCCACATACCCTTGTAGATCGCTAAGCGGAAACGTTCAAGAACGCGGTTGATGGAGTCGTACTCGCCGCGATTCAGATCGCCGAAGATCCTAGCACCGAACGGACGGTGCCTCCGCGTTCTTCACACGTACAGCTCGGGGACGTCTCCTCCTTCTTGATCCAGCAAGGGGGAAGGAGAAGTTGACGGAGAAACCCAGCAGCACGACGGCGTGGTGGTGATGGTGGTGGAGGAATTCCAGCAGGGCTTCGCCAAGCACTGCGGAATAGACGAAGATATTCGTGGGAGAGGGAGAGCAGCGCCGAGGCACGAACGTGTGTGGCTGCCCTCCCTCTGCCTCTCTTTATATAGGGGGAAGAGAGGGGAGGGGGCGCCCTAGGGTTTCCCCCTAGGGGCGGCGGCCAAGGGGAGATGGGAGGGGGCGGCGGCCCAGGGGCTAGGGTTTCCCCCCCCAAGTGCCTTGCCCCCCACTCCAAAGGGTGCGGCTGCCCTAAGGGGGGGGGGGGGCACCCCCATGCGCAGGTGGAGAGGGCCCAAAGTGGGGCGCACAGCCCCATGAGGGCTGTTGCGTCTCCCACTTGTGGCCCATAGGGCCCATAACAATTACCGGGACCCCCGAAACCCCTTTCGGTCATCCGACGACTCCCCGGTGCTTCCCGGAACACTTCCGGACTCCGATCACTCTCATCCTATATATCAATCTTCGTCCCCGGACCATTCCGGAGACCCTCGTCACGTCCGGGATCTCATCCGGGACTCCGAAAAACCTTCGGTTACCATACACTGTTCTCACTAACAACCCTAGCGTCACCGAACCTTAAGTGTGTAGACCCTGCGGGTTCGGAAACTATGCAGACATGACCGAGACACTCCCAGGTCAATAACCAATAGCGGGATCTGGATACCCATATTGGTTCCCGCACGTTCCTCGATGATCTCATCGGATGAACCACGATGTCAAGGATTCAGGCAATCCCGTATACAGTTCCCTTTGTCTCGTCGGTATGTTACTTGCCCGAGATTCGATCGTCGGTATCTCTATACCTAGTTCAATCTCGTTATCGGCAAGTCTCTTTACTCGTTCCGTAATACATAATCCCGTGACTAACTACTTAGTCACTTTGAGCTCATTGAGATGACGTATTACCGAGTGGGCCCGGAGATACCTCTCCGTCACACGGAGTGACAAATCCCAGTCTCGATCCATGTCAACTCAATAGACACCTTCGGAGATACCTGTAGAGTACCTTTATAGTCACCCAGTTACGTTGCGACGTTTGGCACACACAAAGCACTCCAACGGTGTCAGTGAGTTACATGATCTCATGGTCATAGGAACTTATACTTGACATGCAGAAAACTATAGCGATAACTGATACGATCAAAAGCTATGTTTAACGTTTGGGTCTCGTCCATCACATCATTCTCCTAATGATGTGATCCCGTTATCAAATGACAACTCATGTCTATGACCTGGAAACTGCGGTCATCTTTGATCAACGAGCTAGTCCTGAAGAGGCTTACTAGGGACACAAAGTTTGTCTATTTATCCACACATGTATTTAAGTTTCCAATCAATACAATTATAGCATGGATAATAAACGATTATCATGAACAAGGAAATATAATAATAACTCTTTTATTATTGCCTCTAGGGCATATTTCCAACAGTCTCCCACTTGCACTAGAGTCAATAATCTAGCATTACAAGGCAATGAATCTAACACCCATAGAGTCTTGGTGTTGATCATGCTTAGCCCGTGGAAGAGGCTTAGTCAACGGATCTGCAACATTCAAATCCGTGTGTACTTTGCAAATGCTTATGTCCTCCTCCTTGACTGAATCGCGGATGGAATTGAAGCGTCGCTTTATGTGTCTGGTCCTCTTGTGAAACCTTGGTTCCTTGGCTAGAGCAATGGCACCAGTGTTATCACAAAACAGAGTCATTGGGTTCAATGCACTAGGCACAACTCCAAGATCTGTCATGAACTCCTTCATCCAGACACCTTCCTTTGCCGCCTCCGAGGCAGCTATGTACTCCGCTTCACATGTAGAATCGGCTACCACGCTTTGCTTGGAACTGCACCAGCTTACCGCTCCCCCGTTGAGAATATATACGTATCCGGTTTGAGACTTAGAGTCATCCGAATCAGTGTCAAAGCTTGCATCGACGTAACCCTTTACGACGAGTTCTTGATCACCTCCATAAACGAGAAACATCTCCTTAGTCCTTTTCAGGTACTTTAGGATATTCTTGACCGCTGTCCAGTGATCCATACCAGGATTACTTTGAAACCTTCCGGCCATACTTATAGCAAGGCTGACATCTGGTCTTGTGCACAGCATTGCATACATGATAGAGCCTATGGCTGAAGCATAGGGGATGACACTCATCTTTTCTCTATCTTCCGCAGTCACTGGGCATTGAGTCTTACTCAACTTTGTACCTTGCAATACCGGCAAGAACCCCTTCTTGGATTGATCCATTTTGAACTTCTTCAAAACTTTATCAAGGTATGTACTTTGTGAAAGTCCTATCAAGCGTCTCGATCTATCTCTATAGATCTTGATGCCCAATATGAAAGCAGCTTCACCGAGGTCCTTCATCGAAAAACTCTTGTTCAAATACCCCTTCACGCTATCCAAAAGTTCTATATTGTTTCCAATTAGCAATATGTCATCCACATATAATATTAGAAACGCTATAGAGCTCCCACTCACTTTCTTGTAAATACAAGCTTCTCCGTAAACTTGTACAAACCCAAACGCTTTGATCACCTCATCAAAGCGAAGATTCCAACTCCGAGATGCTTGCACCAGCCCATAAATGGAACGCTGGAGTTTGCAAACTTTGTCAGCATTCTCTGGATCGACAAAACCTTCCGGTTGTATCATATACAACTCTTCCTTAAGAAAACCGTTAAGGAACGCTGTTTTGACATCCATCTGCCAAATTTCATAATCGAAATATGCAGCTATTGCTAACATGATTCGGACGGATTTAAGCATCGCTACGGGTGAGAAAATCTCATCGTAGTCAACTCCTTGAACTTGCGAAAAACCCTTTGCCACAAGTCGAGCTTTATACACGGTGACATTACCGTCAGCGTCCGTCTTCCTCTTAAAAATCCATTTATTCTGAATGGCCTTCCGCCCTTCAGGTAATACTTCCAAAGTCCATACTTTGTTTTCATACATGGATCCCATCTCGGATTTCATGGCCTCTAACCATTTGTCGGAATCCGGGCCCACCATCGCTTCTCCATAGCTCGTAGGTTCACTGTTGTCCAACAACATGACCTCCAAGACAGGGTTACCATACCACTCAGGTGCAGTGCGTACCCTTGTCGACCTACGAGGTTCGGTAGTAACTTGATCAGAAGCTTCTTGATCATCATCATTGGCTTCCTCTTCAACCGTTGCAGGCTCCACAAAAACATCTTTCTGTGCTGTGCTACTCTCTGGTTGAAGTAGAGGTTCAATAACCTCATCAAGTTCTACCTTCCTCCCACTCAATTCTTTCGAGAGAAACTCTTTCTCGAGAAAGGAGCCGTTCTTAGCGACAAACACTTTGCCCTCGGATCTGAGATAGAAGGTGTACCCAACCGTTTCTTTTGGGTATCCTATGAAGACACATTTGTCCGCTTTGGGTTCGAGCTTTTCTGGCTGAAGCCTTTTGACATAAACATCGCAACCCCAAACTTTGAGAAAAGACAACTTAGGTTTCTTACCAAACCATAGTTCATACGGTGTTGTCTCAACGGACTTAGATGGAGCCCTATTTAAAGTGAATGCAGCTGTCTCTAACGCATATCCCCAAAATGATAGTGGCAAATCGGCAAGAGACATCATAGAACGTACCATATCTAATAGGGTTCGATTTCGACGTTCGGACACACCATTACGCTGTGGTGTTCCAGGTGGCGTCAACTGTGAAACAATTCCACATCTTCTTAAGTGATTGCCAAACTCATAACTCAGATACTCTCCCCCTCGATCAGATCGTAGGAACTTGATCTTCTTGTTACGATGATTCTCAACTTCACTCTGAAATTGCTTGAACTTTTCAAACGTTTCAGACTTATGCTTCATCAAGTAAATATACCCATATCTACTTAAGTCGTCAGTGAAGGTGAGAAAATAACGATATCCACCGCGCGCCGCGACACTCATCGGGCCACACACATCAGTATGTATGATTTCCAATAAGTCACTTGCCCGTTCCATTGTTCCTGAAAACGGGGTCTTAGTCATCTTGCCCATGAGGCACGGCTCGCATGTGTCAAGTGATTCAAAATCAAGAGACTCCAAAAGTCCATCAGCATGGAGCTTCCTCATGCGTTTCACGCCGATATGACCCAGACGGCAGTGCCACAAGAAAGTGGTACTATTGTTATCAACTCTACATCTTTTGGCATCAATGTTATGAAGATGTGTATCATCACTATCGAGATTCAATAAGAATAAACCCCCTACTTCGGGTGCATGACCATAAAAGATATTACCCATATAAATAGAACAACCTTTATTCTCTGATTTAAATGAGTAACCGTCTCGCATTAAACAAGATCCAGATATAATGTTCATGCTCAACGCAGGCACTAAATAACAATTATTCAGGTTCATAACTAATCCCGATGGTAATCGAAGAGCGAGCGTGCCGACGGTGATCACATCAACCTTGGAACCATTCCCCACGCGCATCGTCACTTCGTCCTTCGCCAGCCTCCGTTTATTCCGTAGTTCCTGTTTAGAGTTGCAAATGTGAGCAACCGAACCGGTATCAAATACCCAGGCACTACAACGAGAGTTGGTAAGGTACACATCAATAACATGTATATCACATATACCTTGCTTGTTGTTGTTGTTGGCCCCCTTCTTGTCTACCAGATACTTGGGGCAGTTCCGCTTCCAGTGGCCGTTCCCCTTGCAATAGAAACACTCAGTCTCTGGCTTGGGCCCAGCCTTGGGTTTCTTCACTGGATGAGCAACTGCCTTGCCACCCTTCTTAGAGTTACCCTTCTTGCCCTTGCCATTTTTCTTGAAACTGGTAGTTTTATTGACCATCAACACTTGATACTCCTTCTGGATGTCTGCCTCAGCGACTTTCAGCATTGAAAACAGCTCGGCGATGGATTTGTTCATCCCTTGCATGTTATACTGCTGCACGAAGCTCTTGTAGCTAGGTGGGAGTGACTGGAGAATTCTGTCAATGATAGCCTCCTCCGGGAACACAAGTCCCAGATCAGCTATGCGGGTATAGTACCCAGACATCTTCAGTAAGTGCTCACTGACAGACGAATTCTCCTCCATCTTGCAAGCAAAGAATTTATCGGTGGTCTCATACCTCTCGATCTTGGCATTCTTTTCAAAGATGAACTTCAACTCCTGGAACATCTCATATGCTCCATGACGTTCAAAACGACTTTGAAGTACTCCTTCCAAGCTATACAACATGGCACACTGCACTACTGAGTAGTCATCCGAACGCGACTGCCAGGCGTTCATAACGTCCACAGAGGCCGGAGCGGGGGGTTCACCTAGCGGTGCATTTAGGACATAAACCTTTTGGGCAGCTGTGAGGATGATCCTCAGATTGCGGAGCCAGTCCACAAAGTTGCTCCCATCATCTTTCAGCTTAGTTTTCTCTAGGAACGCATTAAAATTCAGGGGAGCTACTGCGCGAGCCATCTACAACAAAAGATTTGCAAAGACATCTTAGACTATTGTTCATGATAAGTGAGTTTTTAACTAATCAAATTACTTATAACTCCCACTCAAATTGACATCCCTCTGGTCATTCGAGCGTGGCATGATCCAAATCCACCAACCCAAGTCCGATCATCACGTGAGATGAGGTGGTGTCAATGGTGAACATCTTCATGTTGATCATATCTACTATATGACTCATGCTCGACCTTTCGGTCTTCCGTGTTCCGAGGCCATGTTTGTACATGCTAGGCTCGTCAAGTCTAACCCGAGTGTTCTGCATGTGCAAAACTGGCTTGCACCCGTTGTATGCGAACGTAGAGTCTATCACACCCGATCATCACGTGGTGCTTCGAAACGACGAACCTTCGCAACGGCGCACACTCGGGGGGAACACAATTTTTATCTTGAAATTTTAGTGAGGGATCATCTTATAATGCTACCGTCGTCCTAAGCAAAATAAGATGCATAAAAGGATTAACATCACATGCAAATCATAAGTGACATGATATGGCCATCAACTCGTGCTTTTGATCTCCATCTCCAAAGCACCGGCATGATCTCCATCGTCACCGGCGTAACACCATGATCCCATCATCATGATCTCCATCATCGTGTCGCCATCGGGGTTGTCGCGCGCCCACCATGCTCTTACTACTATTGCTACCGTTTAGCGATAAAGTAAAGCATTACATAGCGCTTAATGATTGACACGCAGGTCATACAAAAATTAAAGACAACCCTATGGCTCCTGCCGGTTGCCGTATACATCGACATGCAAGTCGATATTAACTATTACAACATGATCATCTCATACATCAAATATATCTCATCATGTCATTGGCCATATCGTATCACATACATACCCTGCAAAAACAAGTTAGACGTCCTCTAATTTGTTGTTGCATGTTTTACGTGGCTGCTATGGGTATCTAGCAAGAACGCTTCTTACCTACGCAAAGCCACAACGGTGATATTTAAGTTGCTATTTAACCTTCTACAAGGACCGCCTTTGTCTATTCCGATTCAACTAAGATAGGAGAGACAGACACCCGCCAGCCATCTTATGCAACAAAAGTCGCATGTCTGTCGATGGAACCGGTCTCATGTACGTGGACATGTAAAGTTGGTCCGGGCCGCTTCATCCCATAATACCGCTGAATCAAGAAAGACCAAGGAGGGAAGCAATCTAAACATCAACGCCCACAAACCCCTTTGTGTTCTACTCGTGAAAGCATCTACGCAAGAACCTAGCTCTGATACCACTGTTGGGGAACGTTGCATGGGAAACAAAAATTTTTCCTACGCTCACCAAGATCAATCTAGGAGATGCATCTACGAGGGGAGAGTTGGATCCACATACCCTTGTAGATCGCTAAGCGGAAACGTTCAAGAACGCGGTTGATGGAGTCGTACTCGCCGCGATTCAGATCGCCGAAGATCCTAGCACCGAACGGACGGTGCCTCCGCGTTCTTCACACGTACAGCTCGGGGACGTCTCCTCCTTCTTGATCCAGCAAGGGGGAAGGAGAAGTTGACGGAGAAACCCAGCAGCACGACGGCGTGGTGGTGATGGTGGTGGAGGAATTCCAGCAGGGCTTCGCCAAGCACTGCGGAATAGACGAAGATATTCGTGGGAGAGGGAGGGCAGCGCCGAGGCACGAACGTGTGTGGCTGCCCTCCCTCTGCCTCTCTTTATATAGGGGGAAGAGAGGGGAGGGGGCGCCCTAGGGTTTCCCCCTAGGGGCGGCGGCCCAGGGGCTAGGGTTTCCCCCCCCCCCCCCAAGTGCCTTGCCCCCCACTCCAAAGGGTGCGGCTGCCCTAAGGGGGGGGGCACCCCCATGCGCAGGTGGAGAGGGCCCAAAGGGGGGCGCACAGCCCCATGAGGGCTGTTGCGTCTCCCACTTGTGGCCCATAGGGCCCATAACAATTACCGGGACCCCCGAAACCCCTTTCGGTCATCCGACGACTCCCCGATGCTTCCCGGAACACTTCCGGACTCCGATCACTCTCATCCTATATATCAATCTTCGTCTCCGGACCATTCCGGAGACCCTCCTCACGTCCGGGATCTCATCCGGGACTCCGAACAACCTTCGGTTACCATACACTGTTCTCACTAACAACCCTAGCGTCACCGAACCTTAAGTGTGTAGACCCTGCGGGTTCGGAAACTATGCAGACATGACCGAGACACTCCCAGGTCAATAACCAATAGCGGGATCTGGATACCCATATTGGTTCCCGCACGTTCCTCGATGATCTCATCGGATGAACCACGATGTCAAGGATTCAGGCAATCCCGTATACAGTTCCCTTTGTCTCGTCGGTATGTTACTTGCCCGAGATTCGATCGTCGGTATCTCTATACCTAGTTCAATCTCGTTATCGGCAAGTCTCTTTACTCGTTCCGTAATACATAATCCCGTGACTAACTACTTAGTCACTTTGAGCTCATTGAGATGACGTATTACCGAGTGGGCCCGGAGATACCTCTCCGTCACACGGAGTGACAAATCCCAGTCTCGATCCATGTCAACTCAACAGACACCTTCGGAGATACCTGTAGAGTACCTTTATAGTCACCCAGTTACGTTGCGACGTTTGGCACACACAAAGCACTCCTACGGTGTCAGTGAGTTACATGATCTCATGGTCATAGGAACTTATACTTGACATGCAGAAAACTATAGCGATAACTGATACGATCAAAAGCTATGTTTAACGTTTGGGTCTCGTCCATCACATCATTCTCCTAATGATGTGATCCCGTTATCAAATGACAACTCATGTCTATGACCTGGAAACTGCGGTCATCTTTGATCAACGAGCTAGTCCTGAAGAGGCTTACTAGGGACACAAAGTTTGTCTATTTATCCACACATGTATTTAAGTTTCCAATCAATACAATTATAGCATGGATAATAAACGATTATCATGAACAAGGAAATATAATAATAACTCTTTTATTATTGCCTCTAGGGCATATTTCCAACACGTGGAACTTTTTAGACTAATATGGCACATGGGGATAGATGTCATCGGCACGGCAATAACCCATCGTGTATTCTCGACCGTTGACCATATAGTTGCAAGGAGGAGCATCTCCTGCAATAAGCCTAGCAAATAATGATGATGTCGACAGCATATTCAGGTCATTGGGAGAGGCAGACAATCGAAAGAATGAATGCCATAGCCATAGATCCTCCAATGCAACATGCTCAAGAATGATCATTGGATTGTTGCAGTGGCTTTTGTACTAGCCTTTGCACCGTGCAAGACAATTCTTCCATGTACAGTGCATACAGTCAACTGATCCAAACATCTCTAGCCATCCTCTTGCTTCACTCTGTGACATAAGCCTCTCACTCTCAAGTACTCCTATCCAAAAACATTGATCATTGCCTTTGTGAACCTTCGGAAAACCTCCAAGATTGTGTCTTCTTCAATGCAGACATAGTCGTCAATTGCATCGCCCGAACACCCGTAAGACAAAACTCCAACAACCTGCACTTCCTCATAGGGCTTGCACTTATCTCCCCGCACACATTCCTTCTAAGCTTAAACCAATCATCATACTTCTCAACGGCTTTTGCAATGGTAAGAAAAAGACTTGTGTGCATCCGAAAGCACCATCAAAAAATACTTCTCCAGATAGGTTGGATTTGTATCAAAATAATCACTCATGATCTTGGCATGGCTCTCCGCCCTATCATGTATGATTTGTATGCAGCCAAACTACGATCCTCTCCTCAGCCCCCAAATATCATCATTGAAAATCATGCCAAGAACAGTTTCGAAGTCATCGCCATCTTCTTCCTCTTCGGATGATAGATCAGTCCTCGAAGATCATTTCTCTCAACCTCTTCGTTTCCAATTCAAACGACTCGTTTCAATTCAAACCTTCGAACAGTCAAAACGAAGAAATTTTTTATCAAAATATCATCTAGGCAAACCATCGAACGCTTGCAAGGCGGTGGTAGTGCACCGGCCGACCAACAACGTATAGGCCAAACTAGTGGGTCGCAACGCGTGGGAATGGTCGAATGTGGCAGCCGCCAAAGAGCAAGATGATCCTAGGGAAATCCGACTATCGGTTGAGGCGGCGGCGGCGGCAAAGATGTTTCACCTCAATTTCGGCGATGGCCGGCAAATAGCTCAGACTTGGGCTGAAGGGCGGTGTGGGCCAAGGGTTGCGGTGAGTTAGCCGCGGGGACGGTGGATGGTCGCCGGAAGGTGCGCCAGGGACGAAGCATTGTGGGTGGCAGGTGGTAGAAAGGCCGCAAAGTTTACCCAGTCGGGCCGAGACCGGGCGTATTTAGGCGTCCACCGAACCCGAAGTAAACTATTTACTCTGCTATACGGTTTAGGATATCGGCTAGTTGCCGGTTAGAGGAGTTTTTTCTTAAAACTTCTCTATAGTCTTTTTGGGATAGTCTAGGGATGCTCTAAATGGCCGCTCTAGGCCAGTCTCTTGAGAACCTATTTCTAACTGTATGCGCCCGGCTCCATTGCCCATTATGCACGGGCTGATTTCTCATCGGGGTGCTCCTGCATACGCGTGTATTATTTGTTTATTATGCGAGAGACGAAAGCATCTAACACATGTTCCACTCGACAATTGCACACCTGTCCTTGTCGACAAGGACACGTTATGCGCTCGCCTCTACGGAAATCATTCCGGCCGCTCGTACGTCAATCCTGTTTGTGAAGGCAGACCCAACTGTTCTATTTATATGCTTGTATACGTTTTACATCCGTTGCACCACCCGAAGAGAAGTGAAGGGAAAGAGAAGGAAGAAGGGTTCGGAGTAGAGTCCCTCTGCCGGCCATGGAGAGCTCCTCCTCGTCCCTGTTGTCGAGTTCGTATACCGGCAGCAACAACAACAACAAGAGGGCCAGGGAGGCCGACCTCGAAGTGGTCTCGTCCGCGGAGGCAGAGGCCGCCAAGAGGATGAGGCCGGAGGTCCTGCTGGACCTGCTCGACGACGACACCGACGCCGCGGCGGCCGGCGACCTGGCCTCCGTCATGCGGAGCCTGGAGGAGGAGATATGCGCCGGCGACCTGGCGCCGCCGCTGCCGGAGCTTGGGTTCCTGCTCGAGGCCTCGGACGACGAGCTCGGCCTGCCGCCGGCGGCTGGGTCGTCGTCCTCGTCGGACGACGCCGGGGGCTGGGAGCCCGAGGAGCCCGCCGGCGTGTTCGGGGAGCAGATATGGGGCTTCGAGGACGAGACTGAGGGCGCCTACGCCTTCGGCGGCGTTGCCTCCTCGCCGGAGGCCGCCGCGGCGAGCGCAGCGGCCGCAGCCGAGTGGGGCGACGACGGCTTTCACGCCGGCCTCTTCGGCTTCGGGTTCGGAGACGAGTCCTTCGGGCCGTCCGATTTCGACGTGCTCCGCCAGGAGACCATGCCCGCCGTCTGATCAGTCATCTGTGAATGGATTAGCCTTTTCTTTTTTACCTTCTTTTTCTACCTTTGGCTAACTTTAGATGCAAGAAGGAAGCAAAAACCGTGGGGAAGAAACATGAAAAATGTGTTGCTTCCAATGAATGATGTTCTTGATGGTTTCGTTCATGAAACCGGGGGGAGCCCCCTCTTTTGATCAAAAAGAAAAGAATGATGTAGAAATCATCTGAAGAAGAAAAAAATCTCCCTGGATTCAAGAAGAAATTGTTTCACATTTATGTTCTTCTTAGAATAGCTTTTTTATGAAAGAAATACTTCCTCCGTTCCCAAATATTTGTTTTTCTATACATTTCAAATCGGTTATAACATACAGATGTATCTAGACATATTTTTAGAGTATATAAATTCACTCATTTTGCTTCACATGTAGTCACTCGTTGAATCTTTAGAAAGACAAATATTTGGGAACCGATGGTAGTAAATAGATCCGCTAATGTATCTTCTATTTGCTAAAAATATATGCTAGTAGGATAATGTGAATGAGTGTAAGAGTCAAAAGCAGATGGGATTTGTGGCCGTTAACGGAAATGTTCAAGATGATACGGTGCCTGCACGTTGGACGCTAGCTGACCTAACCTAATGACATTGACAAACCTAAATACGGTGAGAAGAAAAAAGCATGTGTAAATTCAACTGCCCACCCGCATGGATTGGAAAATCAGAAGCTTCTAGTGTTCCTCATGTTTCTGTACTTTTTATTAAAAAGATAAGCTGGCAAATCTCCAGCGTTTATTATTGAATGAAAATAAAGATACTTGTATGTGAGTTGGATAGAACGGATAATTTCTCTTCTGCACACGTCTATACAGCCTGTATAATACTCTCTTTGTCTCAAAATAAGTGACTCAAATTTATACTAATTTGTACTAAAATTAATACAAACTTAAGCCACTTATTTTGGGACGAAGGGAGTACAAGCGATCTGCAAGGTGTAGCAAACTATCATCTCATCTCATTCAGCTAAAAGAAAAAACTATCGACTCATTCATATTTGCCGTCTCAATAAAGTAATGTAGACACATCGAATTTGTCACGAAACTCTCTAAAAAGGTGTCTGGACTCTGGACACATAGTCTTTCTCTTATAATACTTGTGAAAAATACTGGGACAGCCGGACAAGAAATTCTGATCATATTTCTCGCCGAAGCTAGTTGTTGCTCGATGGCTAATTTCGTCAACGGCACTTGAAAAATGAGTTTGCGCGACAGCGCCAAATTGGCCCTGCTTCAGTTTTCTCCTTTATTTTTTGTGTTCGGGCACTGGGCATGACGTGGTGGCTGTCCTCTCTCCCTCGCTCGGATCTCTTTTGGTGCTGTCCGTTCCGTCACCATCTGATCGTGCAATAATTCCGATGATATTTTGTACGCTGAAGATCTCATCTGAGCTAAAAATACGGTAGTGTTCTGAAAAACGAAACCCTCCAGCGCAGCAGCGTCTGATCGATTTGCAATATTCCCGTGTGAGAAGCGAAACGAAAGACAGCTGAGATCTAGCTCTGCTGGCGACCGAATAAATTAGGCGGGTGAGCTTTGCGAGTGAACCATGTTTTTTATTTAGAAACGGCGGCAAAACCTATGCCTCGCCTCATTAATAGAGAAGGAGAGAGTTGCCCGGTTAATTTACCGAAAATCGGGAAAAAAAACCGTTACAACATGCCCACACAAGACACACAGGGCGATCTGGCCACCCGCATAAGAACGCACACACGCCGTCGAGAAGAATAGGGTCGTCGAGGTTGCAGCCCGGCGTCATCGTCATCACACCTCCGCGAGGGCGACTCCGACTCCACCATCGACGACCACCGAAGAAGCCCTCATCGCAAACAAGCGTCGAGGCTTGCGCCAACCGATGCCAAACAGTCAGCCACACGCGCCGGCGACCAGACAGCTCCGACTCTATCGCCGAGCATCCCAGGGGAAAAGCGTTGGGCTTGCGCCGAGCCAGCGCCAGAGCTGACCACCCGTCTCGTGTTATCGTCACCGCAAGGGCCCCTCCTCTGCAGCTCCGACTTCAGGAAGACAAAGCGGGGCACGGCGACCCCTCAAACACGCCGGTAGAGACCGACTACCAAGACCCATCTGCAAGCCTGCTCTGCTCGAAACTGCCATCGTTGCCATACAAGCAACCGCGCCAACACCCACATCGCCGGACGGGCATCAGCCGACCGCAATGTCGCGAGCGTCCATCACATGGAGTGTGCAAATAGGATCTGAAGCTCTTCAAGGCGATGCCCCAAAGAGGGAAGCGACGATGTCGACGCCGTCGCCCGACCCTGCCGGCCTTAGGCTTTCACCCGAAGAGCGGATCTGAGGGTGTAGGAGGATGCGGGGCTCCACGACGACGCCTCCAAGGAGGTTATTCGACGCCCACAGGCGCCGACGCCGCTGGCCGGCAAGACCGGGCAAGCTTTCGCCCGAAGCAATCCAACACCACCATCACCCCCACACACAACACCTCTGCTGGCCCACCCACCTCTCCAAGAGTTACCACACTGGAAGCACTGGAGAGCCACCAAGCTGCACACCTCCTCGCCGGTCCAACACCGACGAGCCAGAATTGGCCAGATCTGGCATCCCACCATCGCAGCGCCACCAGGAACCACCAAGGCCAGCGCACCGCCGGCCTGCGCGAGGACGAGCACACAGAGCAAGGAGGGGGGTCCGCACCCGCCCCTACTTGCCGGAGAGGAGCGGCTAGCCTGAAGACCAGAGCTCGCCGACGAAGCTGTCGCGGCTGCCACCCGTGAGAGCCCTTGCTCGGAAGCCGCCACGCCAGAGAAGAATAGCGGGGGAAGAAGCCCAGCTGGCCGCCAGCGGAGCAGCCGACCCTCCTAGATTCGTTGCGCCATGAAAAAGGGGATTGAGCCTCCCCTACCCAGAGCCCCCGCGACCTGACGAGATGAAGACGACCTCGCTGCCGCCCGAGCTTAGCCCGGAGGCTCCTCCGGCGACGGCGAGGGGAGGGCGTGGGGCAGGAGGGCGGCCCGGCGGCGCGGCCGAGGATTCCGCCCGTGCCGCCTCGGGTGAGATCACGCGGTGGACTGACTTCCTGAGAAACACGGGAAAGGCAGGCATACGCGCGGCGACCTAGTACGAATGATTAAGACTATCAACAATGGGAGTGAGTTCAACACTAACAGCCCCCCCATCCCATAGGTCGCTCGTGCGACTCACGGGGCGAACGCCGCCGCCGCCGCTCTAGGAAACCCTCCGCCGTGCTCCTTCCCCCTCGTCGCCGCTGCCAACTGCCTCCGGCCGGCCCGCGGTGGCGACAGGGCGCTTCCTCCACCTCCTTCTCCCCTCATGCTCCCTTCGCGAGCTCCTCTCTCTCCCATGGTGTACAAGACTGGATCTCGCCCCTGCTGTCTGCTTCAGTCGCAGCCGACCATGGCCGTGCTAGGTGGAGGCGCGGCCCTGGGCGGATGTGGGGGTGAGGTGGGCTGCCCCCCAGCGGGTCCTGGTGGCGCGGCTCCTTGCGGGTGGCCGGCGGTCGTGGAGGGGGTTCCCGGCCGCCACCGTAAGCTCGATCTGCCAGATCTTGCGGGCTCTAGGTCTGATCCGGTGGCATCCTTGGGCATGGCCCTTTTCCGTGGGTGGGTATCGTGGCTCCTTCTTCCGGGCGCCCGGTCTATGGTTCCGGATCTATGGTTCCAAAAAATGATGTTGAGATCATCTGAAGAAGAAAAATCTCCCTGGATTCAAGAGGAAATTGTTTCACATTCATGTTCTTCTTAGGATATCTTTTTCAGGAAAGAAATAATAAATAAATCCGCTAACGCATCTTCTATTTTGGTAAAAATGTATGCTAGTAGTACTCCCTCCGTCCGAAAATACTTGTCATCAAAATAAACAAAAGGGGATGTATCTAGAACTAAAATACATCTAGATGCATCCCCTTTTATTCAAATTGATGACAAATATTTTCGGACGGAGGGAGTATAACGTTAATGAATGTAAGAGTCAAAAGCAGATGAGATTTGTGGCCGTTGATGGAAATGTTCAAAGTGATACGGTGCCTGCACGTTGGACGTTGACCGAACCTAAATAGTGAGGGAAAAAAAAAGCATGTCTGATCGAATTGCCCACTCGTACGGTTTGGAAAATCAGAAGCTTCTAGTGTGTCCCCGTGTTTCATTACTTTTATAAAAGATAGGCTGACAAATCTCCAGCATCTAGCATTCGTGAACGAATGAAAATAAAGATGCTTGGATGTGAGTTGGATGGAACGGATAATTCTGCCCGTATAATACAAGCGATCTGCGAGGTGTAACAAGCTATCATCTCATCTCATTGAGCTAAAAGAAAAACTATCAACTCAATCATATTCATATTCGCCGTCTCAATAAAGTAATGTAGACACCTCGAATCGAATTTGTCACGAAACTCTCGTGGAAACATGTCGCGTCGTAGTGTCTGTCCCACATAAAAGTATATAAGACTGATTGAACTACTCCTACTTGTGAAAAATATTGGGACTACGGGACGAGAAATCAGGGGGCGCGTATTTCTCGCCGAAGCCTAGCTGTTGCTCGACGACTAATTTTGTCAATGGCTCTTGAAAAATGAGTTTGCGCGACAGCGCGAGATTGACCCTGCTTAATTTTCTCCTTTATTTTTTGTATATTCGGGCACTGGGCATGACGTGGTGGCTGTCCTCTTTCTCTCGCTGGGATCTCTTTTGGTGCTGTCCGTTCCCATGACAGGTCACCTTCTGATCGTGCAATAATGTCGACGATATGTGGTACTACAGCTAGGAGTACGCTGAAGATCTCATCTGAGCTTAAAATACGGTAGTGGTAGTGTTCTGAGGCCAACTCCAGCCCACGACCCTCTCCGAACGTCCGTTATGCCCGGATTATATCCGTTTGTGCAGAGCAATAGAATTGTATCCGGCCCTTTTCTGAAATGTGGTGGCAGCGCGTTGCATCTGAGCTTAAAATACGGTAGTGTTCTCAGGCCAACTCTAGCGCACGACCCTATCCGGACATCCATTATGCCCGGATTCTATCCGTTTGTGCAGAGCAATAGGATTGTATCCGGCCCTTTTCTGAAATGTGGTGGCAGCGCGTTGCATCTGAGCTTAAAATACGGTAGTGTTCTCAAGCCAACTCTAGCGCACGACCCTATCCGGACGTCCGTTATGCCCGGATTCTATCCGTTTGTGCAGAGCAATAGGATTGTATCTGGCCTTTTTCTGAACTGTGGTGGCCGTGCGTCCAACGCGCAGACGTATCTCCGCCGCATCCTATCTGCATGCATTTTATCATTTAAACACAACTTTTCATTGATTTTTGATACATCAAAGTACATTACCAAATTTTGACTAGAGTAACAAATCCAAAGAAAACAAGAACCACAAAAGGACATTTTAGAAAATATCCAATTTTCATAACTGCTTCCTTGAATTGGGTTAGTGCCTTCTCGATGCACTCATTGTTGATCTGCGGAGGCTCGATCTTGCATGCTTCTTTCATCTCCGAGTCTAAAGAAGTAGATGTTGCTTCCTCGAATCTAGTCTCATCTTGAGCCTCTATTCTACCAACATATGCACTAGTCTCATCTCTAGCATCTATTCTAGCTAAAAGTGCACGAACATCTATTAACTGCGCGCTATCAATAGATCAATGTATTCTTCTTCCCAATACGAAAAATTGCATCTGATCTACACAATAAAAAATTTAGTTAGTACAACTAGTCGAATCCGAGAGCACAACCGAATCTAAAGTAGCACATACCCCATCGTTTGAGCACTTGACGAAAACTCATCCGGGATGTTTCGATGTTGTAGACACGCGGCGGCAAGACCTTATTCCGGCAGTCGTCGCACTTTACGACTGGCAACGATGAGCCGACGAGTCTTTGGGCCAGCACCGAGCCCGGCCGACGGTCATTCGCGTATCTGTCGGCGAACCGCCGACGGTGCAGATCCGAGCGGCAAGAGGCGGACTTCCGTACTTACATGCGGCCTTGCGGCCTTGTCGTGGCCCTCCGGCCCAGTGCCCGGCCAGTCCATGGCACGACGCGACCTCCCGCAGCCGGGCGAGCTCACGCCCGATCGGATCCGCTCCAAATCCGGCCGCCAGGCGTGCAATCAGGTGGCCGAGGTTGGGTAGCTCGGGGGCTGCGAGAACGCTTGGGGCGAGCGCGTGTCCGAACTGCGCAGTGGCGGCGGCGACGAGGGAGGAAGGGTGTGGTTGGGGCGCTCGGTGATGGTGGTGGGGTGGAGGTAGAAAAAGGGTGGTCTCTGCCACTGACGGACGGGCCAGAGGAGGACAAGCGCGCTCATCCGGGCTGTCCGTGCGCTGTCCGTTTCACCTTAAAGACGATCGAAATTTAAGGCCGGAGATGGATCAAAAGCAGATAGAAAACGAACGAAAGTCCGTTTACGCCCATGCGCTGTCCGTTTTGCTTCAAACGAACTCACCCGAGCAAGATGGGTCGCGCGGATGGAGTTGTCCTGAGAAACGGAACCCTCCAGCGCGGCAGCGTCTGATCCATTGGCTAGCTGTGGTGCCCACTGAATAAATTAGGCGGGTGAGCTTTGCCCGTGAGCGTTGAGCCACGATTTTGTTTCCGGGGAAAGATGGGAAAGACCGCCGCAGATCTAACTCTGCTCTTCGCTTTGTTTGCTGGCTCCAAGTAAAACAAATGCCGCCGCGGCGTGCTGCCGATCCCGTCCACTC
>LR738711.1:26439164-26454734 GCA_902687465.1 Secale cereale | reverse complement strand
CCGCGCCACGCAAGCATTTTTGCTGAATTTGGCGCTGGCGTGCTGGTATGAGAACGCGTGGGTTTGTCGAGGTTCTCCCTGCTGTCCAGTCCCAAATAAACCACTAGAGGAGCAGGAAACCAATGGAAACACTCACCGTGGACTAGGCTTTTCTGTGTCTTTCTTATTCGAACTGTTGATCCTACAATTAATTTTCTCAATTACTAAAGATAATCTTTTACCTTGATTTCTTTTAGAGAAACGTACTACAAACCCTCATGATTTTCCATGGACAAGATGGAGAAAGAATAAATAACCACATTTTTTTGAGGAGGATCATCCCGTGCCTCCGCATCCTGCAGATGCATGCGGCCATAGTAATAAAAAGCGCCAAAAAAAGGCAAAGTCTGCAATCCAATACAATTCACAAACGAAGCAAAAGAAAACAAAATATCGAAAGAAAATAAAGTCACAACCGGCACATAAACAGGAAGAGATGACTAAACACCTATCCTATTATTGGATCGCCATCCAAACCGGTTGAAAATACCATGCGTTACCATCTCCCAACGGTTGCACCCAGTAGCCAAATGCTTCATGAAGTCCGTAGGAGTGAGTAACGTCAACATACGGATCCAGGCCGTAGCTCTGAAGATGACATGCAAGAAATTCAAAATATTTTGTCTGTTAAAAATCATATCGTTCCTGCGGTTCCATATAGCCCAAAGTAATGCACATATTTCTATCCGCATACGTACCGCTATGGCTGGTTCCACTCCAGTTAGCCACGTCCCAAATAACATGTCAATGCCATCTAGAGGAGTTATATTGAAGGCTATATGAATATTGCGCCAAAGAAGCATGTTGCTTCAATTATGGTCTTTGGTTCAAACCTCAAAGTAACATTGCTCTGACTGCTTCCTTCAAAAGAACATGTTTGTCTAAATCAAACATGCATTATTTAGCCACGAACAAGCACCTGTGACCAAACCAGGGGTGTGAAAGATGATCCCATCGCACAACAAACTCTGGAGTCTGAACCAACAACAACAATGAAATAAGCAAATCAAATGAGTTGCTCAATCAAAAGTGATCATGTCCATTAACGAAGCCTCCACACACTCGCACACAAGTTTTATTTATCACGGTCAGTTCAAGGTGACGCCTAGAGTTTGGAAAAAAGGGAATTCAAAGTAATTGGCCATGCGGCCATCTCTTTAGCGTATAGAAGTTGCAGTGTTCCTTCCAAGCCCGAATAGACATGATCTTGCAGGTCACATGCGGCTACATGTGCCACTGCTCGGTCCATGTATCCATCGGCCTCATGTGCCTATTTAGGCACCACGTACTAATCCATCAACGTTAGGAAGTTGACACAAGAAATGTAACAAGTTGTAGCTTTTGTTGGATCTTGATGATGCAAGTTGCATACCGACGACTTCGTCTCCCCTACAAACTTGTCAATCATCCGTAGAATAAACACGAGCTTGAGAAAGAGAGGTACTTTTATTGGTGGTGGATATGAGGTCTAGGGCCGTCACATTTGAATGCAGCAAGCAAGTTGACATATTTGATGGAGGGATGACCACTACGTGCATCATCTCCTAGACATAATTTTTCCCCGTTTCTCTTTTCCTTCCCTTGGTACGATCGATCGACAATATAAATTAGCCTTGGAATTGACTATTCTCTTTCTTTTGTAAAGCTAGAGACATGCCAAGTGCCGGCATCTACTCCAGTGCCGCTGCTTTTTTTGCCCCCAATAATTGGAGGCAAGGACGTGGACGGGCTCTGTCGTTATCACCTAGCTAGCGGAAGAGAGACAAAGATAGATAGCAGGTGGATTTTTCTGACCGGAACTGATCAGAATTGATCCGAGCAAAAGCAAAAAAGCGCATCCAAGCATTCGTCCGTGTCTGTAGATAAGTCGAAGAAAAAAGTGCCAGCCCTCGCTTCCAAGCATCCATCTCGTGACAAAACGGGATGGAGCACCAAAACACCCAGAGTAGAAAAGGAGCCGCACAAATCAAAGCCTCAGATGATAGATGCTGTCCCAGCTTTGAGAATAACTGATTTTTAATCTAATCCTCCGGACAAATCAAAGTATTAAACTGTGTGTTGCTTCGATGGATCGGTCATTCAGCCTGTTTTTCTGGTCACGAACGGAAAGCTTTTCTTGATAAAGTGTAGTTAAGATATGCATCGACACTTGCAGCATAGGTTAATAAATTATCCCGGGACCTGAAAGGATCTTTTTTTTTTTTTTCCCTCAAAAAAAAAAAAGATCCTTTCAGGTCCCGGGATAATTTATTAACCTATCCCGGGACCTGAAAGGATCTTACTACTAGGTTTACATATCTACTTCACTAGGATTAAAGCGGAAGCATGTGCTTCGATCGAAATGAGAATAGGGATGGATAGTACCTACTCCATCCGTCCGGAAATACTTGTCATCAAAATGAATAAAAAGGGATGTATCTAGTTGTATTTTAGTTCTAGATACATCCTTTTTCGTCCATTTTGATGACAAGTATTTTGGGACGGAGGGAGTACTTGAATTACGTAGCCTCCTGCTGCTAGTGGGTTACAACTTACAACTACTTGTACTGATACGTCATAGTTCACTAAACACCGAATATTCCGCCTTTAGAACTAGCCAAAGCGTACACCTAATTTAGCTGATCTAGTCTCTCAACGTTGTGGGATTGTTGCAGCAAATTGACCATTCTTTTTCGACGATTTACGTTGGACCTCTACTTTCTGGTCGCCCGGGCAATCATAGCGGACAAAGATAACTTGTTCCAGCCAACAAAACCACCGATCGGTCGGTCGCCAGGCTAAAGTTGCCCGTGGATTCGATCTATGCCCAAGATAAGATGACCACTATTATAGTCAAAAAAATAAGATGACCACTAAACTAGCTAGGAGTTAGCTTGGTAGTGTGCTGTGCGCGAGTACGTCTGTACGTGTGAGCGTGAGAGAAGCTCGACCAGAGATCATGGGCAATTCAGGCTTGATCCCCTGATGGTATCACAAAAAATATGCAATAAACATAATGATGTTACGCTTAGCAAGTTGGCTTTGCTCTCAAGTTGAGTTATTAGCGCTAGCTAGTGCTAATTAAGCATCCTTGAAAAGCTGTCCATCCCGGTTAGTGCCGACCCACCCCATCACACCCTAAACTAGTCAGGAAAACCATCTACTCTAGTTCTAGAAGCATGCTATAGCTACTTTGGTCCGTATCTCACTTCGGACGTGGCACCTTCCCCTTTTCTTCCTCCATATGGGTCTCCTTGGGCTTTGGAACTTGCTGCAACAGCTTCATCCTAATGCTGCTTCCGTTTTAGCCTTTTAGGTACAGATAGCAATATATGCTCTGAAATGACTCCAGGTCCATTTGCTCGAGCGAATTCGGCGCTGATCACACAAGCATGCATAGGCATTGATGAGAAGTAGATACCTTGGCGCGGGGTGCAGAGGTTACATCAAAATGATAGATGCTCCGCTAGGTACGCGTGACACATCATAAAAGAGGTCCTATGCAAAAGTCGGCTTTGAATCTTTCCCTTTCTTTGCTACTTGCAGTTTGGCTTTAGTTTTGTTCTCGGTTTGTGGCATACATGTTGATCGCTTGCCAACGTTGATGTGTGTGTTGGAGTATTATATCCTGCCCTCTCTCATAATTCGGAATTTTGAATGAGTTGGTTGGAGTACGAATTCAATATGATATTCGAGTCGGGATGTCTTTTGCTCAAGATCATGCCAACGCAGTATTAAAAATAGGATTCTGCGGTCTAAATAAACCCCACGTCTAAGGGCTAAATTAGCCTAAACATGAGGGGGGTGTTGAAATATAGTGCCCGCCTCTCTCTATCAGCTTCTTCCACTCTGAGAACTTCGCCGCGCATCCTACGACTACGACATGCGACGATGTACTTTGCGCCAAGACAAAACATCGACGCTACAAGTTGAAGGAAATATGCCCTAGAGGCAATAATAAAATTGTTATTTATATTTCCTTATATCCTGATAAATGTTTATTATTCCTGCTAGAATTGTATTAACCGGAAACTTAGTACATGTGTGAATACATAGACAAAACAGAGTATCCCCAGTATGCCTCTACTTGACTAGCTCGTTGATCAAAGATTGTTATGTTTCCTAACCATAGACATGTGTTGTCATTTGATGAACGTGATCACATCATTAGGAGAATGATGTGATGGACAAGACCCATCCGTTAGTTTAGCACTATGATCATTTAGTTTTACTGCTATTGCTTTCTTTATGACTCATACATGTTCCTATGACTATGAGATTATGCAACTCCCGAATACCGGAGGAACACCTACTGTGCTATCAAACGTCACAACATAACTGGGTGATTGTAAAGATGCACTACAGGTGTCTCCGAAGGTGTTTGTGGTGTTGGCATAGATCAAGAATAAGATTTGTCACTCCGAGTGTCGGAGAGGTATCTCTGGGCCCTCTCGGTAATACACATCATAATAAGCCTTGCAAGCAAACGACTAATGAGGTAGTCACAAGATGATGTATTACGGAACGAGTAATGAGACTTGCCGGTAACGTGATTAAATGTAACACCCCCTTGTACTTGGCACTGTGACATAATGATAATCATGCCTTGTCATGCTCATTAGCAAAACTAATCACAGTGGTTAAGCAGAGCAACTCAAAGTTGCCCCTGAAAATTCAAATTCAAACTTCAAATGCAAAATGAAGTTGCTCCAAAAATTATGGAAAAATGTTCATCCTACTGGCAATATTCCTAAACAAATGATGTTAATGAAAATAACTTCACCATCAACTTTGTTTGGGCCATGGCATTTAAAACAGAGCCAAAACAGCACTTAAATATGCCATATCAATTTTTGGTAAATTCAAAAGTCTTCCAAAATTACCCAAACCAAATTTTGGTGTTAGGGATTATTGCAAAGTACTTTTTGGACCAACTCCCACATTTTACAGAAAGGGTTTGGAGGCCTAGCTTTTTCTTTTTCTTTCTGTGCAATACAAAAAGGAAAAACAGAAAAGAAAGAAACTTACCTGGCGTCTGGGCCGCGCTGGCCCAGCCCACTCCCACCTGCCCCCGTCCCCTCCCTCACCTGCTCCTCGCTCGCTGTCACCACCGCACACGCCCGCGCCGGCGATCCCCCACGCGCCGGCCATCCGCCGAAGCCCCGAGGGGATAAGGACGGCCCCGTCCCTCTCCCCTGGCCCTCCTCCTCCATTTCCCCCCTCTCGCCCGCCTCGTTCCCCTCCTCCTTCCACCGGATCTCCCGACGCCAGAGCGCCACCGCCGCCGTGCTCCGCCGTTAGCCGCGGCCACCGTGCGCCTCGTGCCGCACGGCGCTGTCCAGGAGCACCGCGGAGCTCGACTCCTTCGACCTCAAGGACGGGTCCAAACCAAGGAGCGCTGCACCGAGCTCTGCGAGCTCATCTTCCTCCTCGGGTCGTCGGAGCTCCTCAGCTCCGTTCGTCGTCCCCCCTGCGCTACAAAGCTTCCACGGGCCACCTTGAGCCGCTGTGGTGAGCTCCACACCACCTCCCCTCTCTTTTCGCTCTTATCTGCGCCTAGAGTGCTAGGATCCGCCATGGCCGAGCTCGGCTCCGCCGCGGAGCTAGTCACCGTCGCCCACGGCGATGACATGCTCCACCAAGCGCATAGACGAGCTCCTGCAGCCCCGTAGACCCCGCCTAGCCGGTAGAAACGCTCGAAAACGAGCCGTAGCCGAGCGCTCGAGCGAGCCCGAACTCCGGCGACCATCGCGGGGCTCGCCGCCGTCATTTTAGGTCGTTTCCGGCCAAACCAGTGCCACCACTCGACGCGCGAGTTCACTAGCTTTCGAACGGGCCCGGGCGCGCGCGAAATGGCCCTCTGTGGCTCGATTCCGACGAGCTCCGGCGAGCTCGCCGCCGCGGGAGGCCACCGGAGCTAACTCCGGCGCGTTCCCGTCCGGCGCTGACCTGGCCCCAGTGGGCCCCGTCCCTGTGTCGCTGGCAGCTGGGTCCCGCGGGCCCAGTTGACCAGTTGACCAGGTCAACTGCTGACCGGGCTGGTCCCGTGTCAATGACATGTGGGCCCCCCTCAACTAATTAAGTTAATTAAACGTTTTTATAATTAAAAGTTAATTAGTTAACTAATTAAGTCGCTGACAGGTGGGGTCCAGTAGATAAATAGGTTTAGTTAGATTAAAAATAACTCTGTTTTAGTAATAGAGGCTGACATGTGGGTCCCACTGGACCCACAGGTCAGGTTTGACTGGTCAGCCGTCCTGTTGACTTGCTGATGCCAGCATGACATCATGCTGATGTCATATTTCCTTTTTCTGTTAATTTAAATAAATCCAGAAAATCATTTAAACTTTGAAAAATCATATCTTTTAAACCGTAACTCCGATGAAAATAAATTATATATGAAAATTGATCAGAATTTCGATACGAATCTAGATACGCCCTCCGTATTCCCATCAGAAGCCCCTATCTATATGAACATGGAACTTTTAGCCTGTTTTCGATAAATGAATAGTGCTCAACTTTAATAAAATAAATTCAAACAATTTCTTAAAAATAACTAAAATGACCTAGACATGTTTTTAGGCAACCCTGCACTGCACGTTAGCCTAGCACCCTCTGTGTTGCTTATGCTTGTGTATTTATCTGTTTCTTCCCCCTCTTCTCTCTCGGTAGAGCCCGACGCTGACGCAGATCCCGAGACCGACGCCGTCCCGGTGATTGGTTCCCCCTCCGACGATCTTGCTTTTGCCACCGAGCAACCAGGCAAGCAACCCCCCCTTTGAGCATTTCCGATATCGCCTATGTCTATTCTCTCTTATTCTTGCATTAGAATTGCTGCTACTGCTACTGCTCCTATTACTGTTGCATAGCCTGTCTTTGCTAAATTGTTGATACCTGCATTTATTCATAAACTGCTTAGTATAGGTTGGGTAGCACTGCTTGGACCCGCACTCTCGTAGTTGCCTCGCATAGTACCCTTGCCTCGATCAACCGATCGAGCCCCTTCCCCTGACCTTCTTCACAGCACCGCACACCTCCCCTAATATGCTCGACTCCGCAGAGTTAACATCGGGTGACGAGGGTGATACCTCCGAACTCACTTCTGATGTTGTCCCTGTATAGCTAGCTCGTTGTGGGTTACCGAGGGTGATTCCTCTTCCCACTTCCGACTTAGCTTTTGTCGTGCATCCGCTATGGTGAATACCGCCGAGGGTGATTCCTCCGGTACCACCTTAGCGGGACTTGTCGTATAGGAGTCCAATGAGGGTGATTCCTCAGATTCCTCATCGGCATTGAAACCACACGGATGACCTGTTACACCATACCGTGTTTAAAGACGTATCGATCCCCGAGGCCGGACGTCGCCAGGAACAAAGGCGTGCGGCCAGAGGTATCGTGCGTCTGATGACACTTTAAAGTTATTACTACTCATGTTGGATGGAGGCGGGTTGACCCAGAGGGGTACCCGCGAGTGCCTTTGAGGCGTGAGCTGTGGAGTCGGGTGACCAGAGAGGGTACCCGCGAGATAACTACGAAGCGTGGCCGGTCCGTAAGGTCCTTGTCACAAGTCTTCGAGACGGGACGTCGTGGTCACCGGTGTGGTGGCAACGCTCGTTACCGCGCGCTCCCAATACACTAAGCGATTTGGATATTTGATCCGAGGGGCCTCCGGGTCCGATAGCACTAACCACCACGTGGGTGTGAGTGGGTGCTCCGCGTCGTATACATCAGCCGGAGTCGTCACGACGTCAGCGATTGAGCGGGCTGTTCGGATTGGACTTAGGATGCAACTGCGCTTGTATAAGGGGTTGCTAGGTCTGCTACCGAACGGCTTCGCAACGTGCGGAGCGTCCGGGGCGATGGCCCCGACCCCCGGGGGCATAGGTTTAGTCCGGCGTGCTCGATCCTCTCTGGCGGTATCCGGTCGGGTTGCGGCGTATGGTTTAGCCGAGGGCGGGCACGACCTGATGGTGTGTCCGGCCGGAGTTAAGCGAGCGTGGTGGGTAACTTGGTGCACCCCTGCAGGGAAGAAACAATCTATCGATAGCCTGTCCTACGGTAACGGACACTCGGAGTTGTATCCACTTCGGTACAACTAGAACTGGTGACTTGAGATATGAGATATGAGGATGATGTTGCTGCAAACACTATATATTATTATGATGAAACTATTCTGCTCCCTTCTTATTGCTGCAAGACGCTGAAGATGCTAGTCTTCGTCAGGACTAGGCTTTTCCCCTCTCTACTCTGGCTTTCTGCAGTCTAGTCCACCCACATAAAGCCTCCTTTGAAAATATTGCATTGCTAGTATAGATCTGATGTAAGTCTTGCTGAGTACTTTGGATGAGTACTCACGGTTGCTTTGCTTCCTCTTTTGTCCTACCTACTTGATAAACCAGACGACGGAGCCATGGTGCCCGCAGCCCCAGTGGATGACTACTACTACCAGCCCGAGGCTGGCTACTACTACTACCCGGCCGGCGAGTACTACTGCGAGGAGCCGGCGGACGACGACCAGGAGTAGGATCGGAGGTCCCAGGCAGGAGGCCTGCGCCTTTTCGATCGTAGCCTTTATTTTGCCCCGCCTTTGTAAAAGGCCTATCTTCTGCTGTGTTGTATCTGTACCCAGATACCTAACGCTTCCGCTGACTATGTGTGAGACATCATGTTATGTATTCGAGCCCTCGAGGCCCTGGCTTGTAATATATGACTTGTATGTATTTACTTATGTTTTAGAGTTGTGCTGTGATTTCCTTCACGTGAGTCCTTAGGCTTGATCGTGTGCATTTGCGTGTATGATTAGTGCACGATTAAGCCGGGGTCGTCACAGGTTGGTATCAGAGCCGACTGCCTGTAGGAACCCCCTTTCCAACTCCTTGGCCGAAGTCGAGTCTAGAGGTCCAAAATGTTTTACTAACTTGGCTGTGTGGCTTATGGGCCCACGTCGCCACTTGGGTGGTGTAGCTTCTTTTATTCCTCGTCTATACTCTGGGACTCTTATCTCTCGTCTATTCGGGTTAAGTTTTACTAACTCCATTAGGTTCTCGTTTCCACTTCTACCCGGAGAGCTGGATATCAGCGCAGTTTCCTGTCGTTGACCTGAATAGTCTGTTAATCTTTCCTTTCCATTTGTTTGTTTAACCTTTCCTATCAAGTTCTGTTTAATTATCATCCGAACTTGACAAGTCTGATTCTTCTTCTTTCAGATGAATCCTCTGTTTACCCCTCGCCCGGAGACTCAGCTTGTGCTTCGCACTTGGGCTCGAGATGCCCCTGGGTTTCCGGCCATTCTAGTCGCTCTCATGACCAGACTGGGCTACCGCTGGTACCCCGAGTACATGGTCTACGAGGAGTATCGTGAGTTCAACCAGGAGCAGTATTATGCTGTTGTTCGTATCTACGACCGGCAGGATGACTCAGACACCGAGCTGTACCGCTTTCACGGTAGTGGCGTGACGGTTGCGATGGCAGTCCATGACGCTGCCTACGCTGCTGTCGCACGCCTCCGAGGAGAGCACAGAGATAGCTTGGATGCCTCTGAGTTTCGGTACATTCCGTATGCACCTGCTGGAGATGAGACTGGATACTACTCAGCTGTCTGTGCCCCGTACGAGAGTCGACGTTATGACCCGCAGGTTCTGATTCAGCACACTCAGGCGCTGGATCGAACTGCTCGGGCCCTGGCAGTTGAGTTGTCCATCACTCGGACGGTTCTCTACCAGACGTTGACACAGTTGGTACCGGCTGTCCAAGCAGGGACACTTCCTCAGTCTATCCTTTGCCCGCGCAGGATCAACACACCTCCAGGTGTCGAGTGGCCTGCGGTTGGAGGTCACACGCCAGTTCGTGGACCTCTGATTCCCGATCGATACCGGGTTCTGCATCAGAGTGCACATGGAGCTCAGGAACCTTCTGCGGTCGAGATCCGCCGTCCGCACTTGCAGCTACCCCGTTTCAGTTCCCTTCTCCGACGTTGATGTAGCCTTTGCTATGTCCCGTTGTGTACTTCCTTACCGCGGTCTGCGCGCCGCCTACTATGTCTAGTTCTGCTTTTGCGCCGTTGTGCTGCCCGTTTGTAACCGACGCTATGTACGAACCCGTATGTCATGATGTGTATGATGTTGTATTATTGCACTTCCCTTATGTCGTGCATATTTACTTCATTGTTGAATTCATGCAACGTGTATCCTTGACTCTAAACCACCCCTGTTGGAATTATCAGGATGGCTGGTAACGAAGATCCACCTCCACCTCCGCCTCCGCCTCCGCCGCCAGAATATATGGCTGCCGTAATGCAGACCCTTGAAATGCAGCGTCAGGTGCTGCAGGGTATGCTCAACCAGATGCCTCAGGCCAACGCCAATGCTCAGCCTCAGCCAGCCGCTATCACTCTGCAAGAATTTCTGCGGCTCAATCCAACGGTATTTCGCAGTGCCGCCAACCCCTTGGATGCCGATGACTGGCTGCGTGACATCTTCTTTGAGCTGGATTCTGCCGCCGTGTCCCCTGACAACTATGTCAAGTTTGCGACATATTTCCTGAAGGGTCCGGCGGCCCAGTGGTGGGACACTCACCGGAACACAGTGCCTACTGGAACTGTCATCACCTGGGCAGACTTCAAGACTGCTTTCCGCGCTCGGTACATCCCTGAGGGTGTTATCGACCGCAAGCGCACGGAGTTCCGTAACCTGATTCAGGGCAACAAGTCAGTTGATGCCTATCAACGGGAGTTCCTGGAACTATCCCGCTATGCTGAGGAAGATATCGCTACTGACGCGAGACGCCAAGAGAAGTTCAGGCGTGGACTTCACCATGATATTCTGCTTGCTTTAGTGGCGCTGGACTTTCCGGATTTCGCCACTCTGGTGAACAAGGCCATCCAGGTTGAAACTGGACTCAAGCTACACAAGGATGCTCTTAAGCGCTCTCGCGAGTCGGGCTCATCTTCGGGCTCGTCTTCTCAGAAGCGCCGCATATGGATTCCTCAGAGCATGTATCGTCCCAACGCTCCAGTGTACAGGCCTTCTTATGCTGCACCTCGTCTGCCTCCTCCACCGCCAATGCAATACAGGCCTGCTGTCCCAGCACCTCGAGCACCTGCGATTCGTCCAGAGAGTGGACTCTGCTTCAAGTGTGGCCGTCCGGGTCACCGTGCCAGAGACTGTCCACAGGCTCAGGGTCAGCTGGCTCTTCCATCTGCTGGCCGTGGCAGTGGACGTGGAATTCCTCCGCAGCGCAACAATAATGTCAGGCCTTCGAATGCTCGTGGTGGTCAGCTTCACCACGTTAATCTGAGTGAAGACCCAGAGCAGCCAGCCACAGTGATGGGTACACTTCTTGTCAACTCAGTATTTGCTAATGTTTTATTTGATACCGGTGCATCTGATTCATTCATATCAGCACCATTTGCAATTAAACATGGCTTTAAACAAAATGAACTATATCAAACGGTGTCCGTACAAACCTCCGCGGGTCAGTGCAACTCCACATCATTCTGTCCGGATGTGGTAGTGGAGATAGAAGAAAGGAAGTTTCAGGCACACCCCATTGTCCTGAAATCCTGCGGCATCGACCTTATCCTAGGAATGGATTGGTTGGATGCTCACGAGGCCCTAATTGATTGTGCCACCAAGACTGTACGTCTTCGGCACCCCTCGAATCAACTCGTGAATTGCCGCGCTCGCGTATCCCATAATGCCGAAGCTCAAATTTATGCCTTAAATACATTGAATGCTTCACCACTTGACGGGCTCGAGAACATACCAGTTGTATGTGAATTCCCGGATGTCTTCCCAGAAGAACTTCCAGGAATACCCCCTGCCCGAGCCGTCGAATTTGTTATTGACCTGAAGCCGGGTACTACTCCTATTGCGAAGCGTCCTTACAAGATGCCACCGCATCATCTCCTTGAGCTTAAGGAGGAAATCGACAAGTCTCTCAAGAAGGGCTTCATCCGTCCTAGTTCCTCTGCCTGGGGAGCACCGTCTCTTTTCGTCAAGAAGAAAGATGGTACGAATAGGCTGGTACAAGATTACCGACCTATCAACCAGGCAACCATCCAGAATAAATATCCACTTCCTCGGATCAATGACTTGTATGATCAACTGGCTGGATCATCCGTATTTTCTAAACTCGACTTGAGGTTGGGTTATCACCAGATCCGTGTCCGCGAAGAGGATATTCCAAAGACTGCATTTGTTACTCGCTATGGCTCTTATGAGTACACCGTCATGTCTTTTGGACTGACTAATGCTCCAGCTACCTTCTCCCGCCTGATGAATTATATATTCATGGATTACCTCGACAAGTTCGTCGTGGTATATCTGGATGATATCCTGGTATTCTCAAAGAACAAGGAAGAACACGCCGAACATCTTCGCCTTGTTCTGGAGAAGCTGCGAGAACATCAGCTTTATGCTAAGTTTTCCAAATGCGAGTTCTGGCTTTCTGAAGTAACCTACCTTGGACATGTGATTTCCAAGGATGGCATTGCCGTTAATCCGGAACGGGTTCAGGCTATTCTTGACTGGACTCCTCCGAAGAATGTCAAACAAGTGAGAAGTTTTCTCGGCCTTGCAAGCTATTGTCGTCGCTTCGTCGAGAACTTTTCCAAGATTGCCAAGCCCCTGACTAATCTGCTCCACAAAGGCGTTAAGTTTGAGTGGACAGATAAATGCCAGGAAAGCTTTCAAGCTCTTAAGGACAAGCTCGTTTCGGCTCCAGTGCTTGCTCCTCCAGATTCTCGCAAGGACTTCGTGATATATTGTGACGCCTCTCGTCAAGGCTTAGGCTGTGTCCTAATGCAAGAACGAAGAGTAGTTGCTTATGCATCGCGTCAATTGCGACCGCATGAAGAAAATTACCCAGTGCATGATCTTGAACTTGCTGCAGTGATCTTTGCACTGAAGTTATGGCGACATTACCTTCTCGGTAACCGGTGTGAGATTTATACTGATCATCAAAGTTTGAAGTATCTATTCACTCAGCCGGATCTTAATCTCCGCCAACAGCGATGGTTGGAAACTATTTCTGAATACGACTGCGGTATTTCTTATACCCCTGGCAAGGCTAATGTGATGGCCGATGCCTTGAGTCGCAAGTCATACAGCACCAACCTCAAGGTTAAGCGAGCTCAACCTCGTCTTTATGAGGAGTTACGCAAGCTGAATCTGCATATCGTTCCACATGGTTCGCTTAATGACCTTGTGATACAGCCGGATCTTGAGAAGGCTGTCAAGGTAGCGCAAACCAAAGATGCTTTCGTTGATGTTATAAAACAGGAACTGCATCTTCCGAAATACAAGGATTTCTCAGTATCCGAAGATGGAACCTTGTATTTCCGAGGCCGCATTGTGGTTACTCGTTTCGACCTAATGACTGACAAGGTCATGAAGGAGGCTCATGATACACCGCTGTCTATTCATCCTGGTAGCACTAAGATGTATCGTGATCTCCGTCAAAGGTACTGGCGGCCTAATATGAAGCGGGATATTGCTCGACATGTTGCTGAATGCGATGTCTGTCGTCGCGTGAAGGCAGAACATCAGAAGCCTGCTGGACTTCTGCAACCTCTTCCTATTCCGCTGTGGAAATGGGATAAAGTGCAGATGGATTTCATTACTGGATTTCCTAAGTCCCAGAAGGGTAACGATGCCATTCTTGTCGTCATCGACCAACTCTCAAAGGTTGCACACTTCCTACCAGTCAAGGAGACTATCACTGCTAGCCAGTTAGCAGAACTGTATATCTCCCGAATTGTATCCCTCCACGGAATCCCGAAGGAGATCAGTTCGGACCGTGGCTCTCTGTTCACTTCCAAGTTCTGGGAAAGTTTTCAAGAAGCTTTGGGAACTCATATCCACTGGAGTTCAGCTTATCACCCCCAGTCCCAAGGTCAAGTTGAACGAGTCAATCAAGTGCTTGAAGATATGCTGCGAGCTTGTGTTATATCATTCGGTAAGAAATGGGAAGAATCTCTTCCATATGCCGAGTTCTCGTATAACAACAGCTATCAAGCAAGCTTAAAGATGGCTCCATTTGAAGTTCTGTACGGACGTAAGTGTCGAACCCCTCTGAATTGGTCAGAAACTGGGGAACGACAAGTTATTGGTCCGGACATTATTCAACACGCCGAAGAGCAAGTCCGTATCGTGCGTGAAAATCTCAAGGCGGCTCAAGACCGTCAGAAGAGCAACTATGATCGCAAGCGATGGGGTCTGACTTATCATCCCGGTGATCAAGTTTATCTTCGAGTCACCCCTATGAAGGGCACGCACCGTTTCGGTATCAAGGGCAAGTTAGCTCCACGCTACATTGGCCCCTTTCCCGTGGTTGCTAGACGTGGATTCGTGGCTTACAAATTGCAATTGCCTCCGCAATTCTCGCATATCCACGATGTGTTCCATGTGTCGCAACTCCGCCGATCTTTCAAGGAGTCCCCGCATCGTGCTGTGGATCACGAGATGCTCGAGCTTCAAGATGATCTGTCTTATAAGGAGCATCCGATCCGCATCCTCGATCAAACTGAACGTCGGACCCTCCAGAAGACAACCAAGTTCCTGAAAGTGCAGTGGTCAAATCATACTGAAGAAGAAGCCACTTGGGAACGCGAGGAAAATCTTCGGGCGGAATACCCCGACCTCTTTGCTTCTACCTCCTAAATTCTCGGGACGAGAATTTCTTTTAGAGGAGGAGAATTTGTAACACCCCCTTGTACTTGGCACTGTGACATAATGATAATCATGCCTTGTCATGCTCATTAGCAAAACTAATCACAGTGGTTAAGCAGAGCAACTCAAAGTTGCCCCTGAAAATTCAAATTCAAACTTCAAATGCAAAATGAAGTTGCTCCAAAAATTATGGAAAAATGTTCATCCTACTGGCAATATTCCTAAACAAATGATGTTAATGAAAATAACTTCACCATCAACTTTGTTTGGGCCATGGCATTTAAAACAGAGCCAAAACAGCACTTAAATATGCCATATCAATTTTTGGTAAATTCAAAAGTCTTCCAAAATTACCCAAACCAATTTTTGGTGTTAGGGATTATTGCAAAGTACTTTTTGGACCAACTCCCACATTTTACAGAAAGGGTTTGGAGGCCTAGCTTTTTCTTTTTCTTTCTGTGCAATACAAAAAGGAAAAACAGAAAAGAAAGAAACTTACCTGGCGTCTGGGCCGCGCTGGCCCAGCCCACTCCCACCTGCCCCCGTCCCCTCCCTCACCTGCTCCTCGCTCGCTGTCACCACCGCACACGCCCGCGCCGGCGATCCCCCACGCGCCGGCCATCCGCCGAAGCCCCGAGGGGATAAGGACGGCCCCGTCCCTCTCCCCTGGCCCTCCTCCTCCATTTCCCCCCTCTCGCCCGCCTCGTTCCCCTCCTCCTTCCACCGGATCTCCCGACGCCAGAGCGCCACCGCCGCCGTGCTCCGCCGTTAGCCGCGGCCACCGTGCGCCTCGTGCCGCACGGCGCTGTCCAGGAGCACCGCGGAGCTCGACTCCTTCGACCTCAAGGACGGGTCCAAACCAAGGAGCGCTGCACCGAGCTCT
>LR738711.1:26414865-26438808 GCA_902687465.1 Secale cereale | reverse complement strand
TCCACCAAGCGCATAGACGAGCTCCTGCAGCCCCGTAGACCCCGCCTAGCCGGTAGAAACGCTCGAAAACGAGCCGTAGCCGAGCGCTCGAGCGAGCCCGAACTCCGGCGACCATCGCGGGGCTCGCCGCCGTCATTTTAGGTCGTTTCCGGCCAAACCAGTGCCACCACTCGACGCGCGAGTTCACTAGCTTTCGAACGGGCCCGGGCGCGCGCGAAATGGCCCTCTGTGGCTCGATTCCGACGAGCTCCGGCGAGCTCGCCGCCGCGGGAGGCCACCGGAGCTAACTCCGGCGCGTTCCCGTCCGGCGCTGACCTGGCCCCAGTGGGCCCCGTCCCTGTGTCGCTGGCAGCTGGGTCCCGCGGGCCCAGTTGACCAGTTGACCAGGTCAACTGCTGACCGGGCTGGTCCCGTGTCAATGACATGTGGGCCCCCCTCAACTAATTAAGTTAATTAAACGTTTTTATAATTAAAAGTTAATTAGTTAACTAATTAAGTCGCTGACAGGTGGGGTCCAGTAGATAAATAGGTTTAGTTAGATTAAAAATAACTCTGTTTTAGTAATAGAGGCTGACATGTGGGTCCCACTGGACCCACAGGTCAGGTTTGACTGGTCAGCCGTCCTGTTGACTTGCTGATGCCAGCATGACATCATGCTGATGTCATATTTCCTTTTTCTGTTAATTTAAATAAATCCAGAAAATCATTTAAACTTTGAAAAATCATATCTTTTAAACCGTAACTCCGATGAAAATAAATTATATATGAAAATTGATCAGAATTTCGATACGAATCTAGATACGCCCTCCGTATTCCCATCAGAAGCCCCTATCTATATGAACATGGAACTTTTAGCCTGTTTTCGATAAATGAATAGTGCTCAACTTTAATAAAATAAATTCAAACAATTTCTTAAAAATAACTAAAATGACCTAGACATGTTTTTAGGCAACCCTGCACTGCACGTTAGCCTAGCACCCTCTGTGTTGCTTATGCTTGTGTATTTATCTGTTTCTTCCCCCTCTTCTCTCTCGGTAGAGCCCGACGCTGACGCAGATCCCGAGACCGACGCCGTCCCGGTGATTGGTTCCCCCTCCGACGATCTTGCTTTTGCCACCGAGCAACCAGGCAAGCAACCCCCCCTTTGAGCATTTCCGATATCGCCTATGTCTATTCTCTCTTATTCTTGCATTAGAATTGCTGCTACTGCTACTGCTCCTATTACTGTTGCATAGCCTGTCTTTGCTAAATTGTTGATACCTGCATTTATTCATAAACTGCTTAGTATAGGTTGGGTAGCACTGCTTGGACCCGCACTCTCGTAGTTGCCTCGCATAGTACCCTTGCCTCGATCAACCGATCGAGCCCCTTCCCCTGACCTTCTTCACAGCACCGCACACCTCCCCTAATATGCTCGACTCCGCAGAGTTAACATCGGGTGACGAGGGTGATACCTCCGAACTCACTTCTGATGTTGTCCCTGTATAGCTAGCTCGTTGTGGGTTACCGAGGGTGATTCCTCTTCCCACTTCCGACTTAGCTTTTGTCGTGCATCCGCTATGGTGAATACCGCCGAGGGTGATTCCTCCGGTACCACCTTAGCGGGACTTGTCGTATAGGAGTCCAATGAGGGTGATTCCTCGGATTCCTCATCGGCATTGAAACCACACGGATGACCTGTTACACCATACCATGTTTAAAGACGTATCGATCCCCGAGGCCGGACGTCGCCAGGAACAAAGGCGTGCGGCCAGAGGTATCGTGCGTCTGATGACACTTTAAAGTTATTACTACTCATGTTGGATGGAGGCGGGTTGACCCAGAGGGGTACCCGCGAGTGCCTTTGAGGCGTGAGCTGTGGAGTCGGGTGACCAGAGAGGGTACCCGCGAGATAACTACGAAGCGTGGCCGGTCCGTAAGGTCCTTGTCACAAGTCTTCGAGACGGGACGTCGTGGTCACCGGTGTGGTGGCAACGCTCGTTACCGCGCGCTCCCAATACACTAAGCGATTTGGATATTTGATCCGAGGGGCCTCCGGGTCCGATAGCACTAACCACCACGTGGGTGTGAGTGGGTGCTCTGCGTCGTATACATCAGCCGGAGTCGTCACGACGTCAGCGATTGAGCGGGCTGTTCGGATTGGACTTAGGATGCAACTGCGCTTGTATAAGGGGTTGCTAGGTCTGCTACCGAACGGCTTCGCAATGTGCGGAGCGTCCGGGGCGATGGCCCCGACCCCCGGGGGCATAGGTTTAGTCCGGCGTGCTCGATCCTCTCTGGCGGTATCCGGTCGGGTTGCGGCGTATGGTTTAGCCGAGGGCGGGCACGACCTGATGGTGTGTCCGGCCGGAGTTAAGCGAGCGTGGTGGGTAACTTGGTGCACCCCTGCAGGGAAGAAACAATCTATCGATAGCCTGTCCTACGGTAACGGACACTCGGAGTTGTATCCACTTCGGTACAACTAGAACTGGTGACTTGAGATATGAGATATGAGGATGATGTTGCTGCAAACACTATATATTATTATGATGAAACTATTCTGCTCCCTTCTTATTGCTGCAAGACGCTGAAGATGCTAGTCTTCGTCAGGACTAGGCTTTTCCCCTCTCTACTCTGGCTTTCTGCAGTCTAGTCCACCCACATAAAGCCTCCTTTGAAAATATTGCATTGCTAGTATAGATCTGATGTAAGTCTTGCTGAGTACTTTGGATGAGTACTCACGGTTGCTTTGCTTCCTCTTTTGTCCTACCTACTTGATAAACCAGACGACGGAGCCATGGTGCCCGCAGCCCCAGTGGATGACTACTACTACCAGCCCGAGGCTGGCTACTACTACTACCCGGCCGGCGAGTACTACTGCGAGGAGCCGGCGGACGACGACCAGGAGTAGGATCGGAGGTCCCAGGCAGGAGGCCTGCGCCTTTTCGATCGTAGCCTTTATTTTGCCCCGCCTTTGTAAAAGGCCTATCTTCTGCTGTGTTGTATCTGTACCCAGATACCTAACGCTTCCGCTGACTATGTGTGAGACATCATGTTATGTATTCGAGCCCTCGAGGCCCTGGCTTGTAATATATGACTTGTATGTATTTACTTATGTTTTAGAGTTGTGCTGTGATTTCCTTCACGTGAGTCCTTAGGCTTGATCGTGTGCATTTGCGTGTATGATTAGTGCACGATTAAGCCGGGGTCGTCACATTAAACTAGGTATGATGATACCGACGATCGAATCTCGGGCAAGTAACATACCGATGACAAAGGGAATAACGTATGTTGTTATGCGGTTTGACCGATAAAGATCTTCGTAAAATATGTAGGAGCCAATATGAGCATCCAGGTTCCGCTATTGGTTATTGACTGGAGATATGTCTCGGTCATGTCTACATAGTTCTCGAACCCGTAGGGTCCGCACGCTTAACGTTCGATGACGATTTGTATTATGAGTTATGTGACTTGATGACCGAAGTTTGTTCGGAGTCCCGGATGAGATCACAGAGATGACAAGGAGTCTCGAAATGGTCGAGAGGTAAAGATTCATATATTGGAAGGCTATATTCTGGCATCGGAAAGGTTCCGAGTGATTCGGATATTTTTCGGAGTACCGTGGAGTTACGGGAATTCGTTCGGGGAGTCAATGGGTCTTAATGGGCCTTAGTGGGAAGGAGAGGCAGCAGCCAGGAGGTGGCGTGCACCCCTCCCCAGCCCAGTTCGAATTGGACAAGGGGTTTGGGGCGCGGCCCCCCACTCCCTTCCTTCTCCCCTCCCCCTCCTTTCCCCCTTCTCCTAGTTGGACTAGGAAAGGAGGAAACCTACTCCTACTAGGAGTAGGAATCCTACTCCCTTGGGCGCGCCAGAGGAGGGCCGACCATCTCGTCCTCTCCTCCTTTATATACGTGGCCAGGGGGCACCCCATAGACGTATAAGTTGATTTGCCAGCCGTGTGCGGTGTCCCCCTCCACAGTTACACACCTTGGTCATATTGTTGCAGTGCTTAGGAGAAGCCCTGCGCCGGTAACTTCATCATCACCGTCACCACGCCGTCATGCTGATGAAAATCTCCCACGACACTCAACTGGATCAAGAGTTCGTGGGACGTCATCGAGCTGAACGTGTGCTGAACGCGGAGGTGCCGTAAGTTCGGTGCTTGGATCGGTTGGATCGCGAAGACGTTCAACTACATCAACCGCGTTACTAAATGCTTCCGCTTTCGGTCTACGAGGGTACATGGACACACTCTCCCACTCATTGCTATGCTTCTCCTAGATAGATCTTCCGTGATCGTTGGTAAAATTTTGGAAATACTACGTTCCCCAAAAGTGGCATCATGAGCCAGGTCTATTCATAGATGATATGCACGAGTAGAACACAATGAGTTGTGGGCGATAATAGTCATACTGCTTACCAGCATGTCATAATTTAATTCGGCAACATTGTGAGATGAATCGGCCCGAACCGACATTACGTGTACGCTTAAGCCAGACTGGTTTTGCCCTTACGAGCACTCGTTGCTTAAAGGTGACCGGCGAGTGTCTGTCTCTCTCACTTTAGTTGAATCAAGTGTGGGTACGCCTGGTCCTTGTGAAGGTTAAAACAACACACTTGACAAAAAATCGTTGTGGTTTTTATATACGTAGGTAAGAATGGTTCTTGCTAAGTTCGTAGCAGCCACGTAAAACTTACAATAACAAAGTAGAGAACGTCTAACTTGATTTTGCAGGGCATGTTGTGATGTTATATGGTCAAGACGTGATGAGTTATACGTTATTGTATGAGATGATCATGTTTTGTAAATTATTGGCAACCGGCATGAGCCTTATGGTTGTCTCTTTATTGTATGAATTGCAAAGGCCATGTAATTGCTCTACTTTATCACTATGAGTTAGCGATAGTAGTAGTAGCAATAGTTGGCGAGACAAGCACGACGCTACGATAAAGATCATGGTGTCAAGCCGGTGACGATGGAGATCATGACGATACTTTGGAGATGGAGATCAAAAGCATAAGATGATGATGGCCATATCATGTCACATATTTTGATTGCATGTGATGTTTATCTTATTATGCTTCTTATTTTGCTTAGTACGGCGGTAGCATTATAAGATGATTGATACGTCTCCAACGTATCTATAATTTTTGATTGTTCCATTATATTATTTATGATGTTTTGGATGATTAATGGGCTTTGTCATACACTTTTATATTATTTTTGGGACTAACCTACTAACCCAAAGGCCCAGTCCAGATTGCTGTTTTTTGCCTGTTTTAGGGTTTTACAAAAAAGGGATATCAAACGGAGTCCAAACGGAATGAAACCTCCGAGAGAGATATTTTTGGAGAAAATCACGCACGGGAGACTTGAGAACCACGGAGTAGGGGCCATGAGGTGCCCATGAGGGTGGGGGGCGCCCCCCTAGGGCGCGCCCCCTGCCTCGTGGACCCCTTGTGAGGCCCCCGGTGTCCTCCTTCCTCCTATATAAGCATATGCACCCCGAAACCATCAGAAGAGGAGAAAAAACCCTAGTTCCACTGCCGTAACCTTCTGTTCCCGTGAGATCCCATCTTGGGGCCTATTCCGGAGCTCCGCCGGAGGGGGGATCCATAATGGAGTGCTTCTACTTCATCATCATCGCCTCGCCATGAGTTGTGAGTAGTTTACCACAGACCTTCGGGTCCATAGCTAGTATCTAGATGGCTTCTTCTCTCTCTCTGGATCTCAATACAAAGTTCTCCTCGGTCTTCGAGGAGATCTATTCGATGTAATCTCTTTTTGCGGTGTGTTTGTCGAGATCCGATGAATTGTGGGTTTATGATCAAGATTATCTATGAGAAATATTCGGTTCTTTTTTTAACTCTTTGTGTGTGCTCATAATATCCTTGCAAGTCTCTTCGAATTATTGGTTTGGTTTGGCCTACTAGATCTATAGTTCTTGCAATGGGAGAAGTGCTTGGCTTTGGGTTCAATCTTGCGGTGTCCTTTCCCAGTGACAGTAGGGGCAGCAAGGCACGTATTATATTGTTGCCATCGAGGATAAAAAGATGGGGTTTATATCATATTGCTTGAGTTTATCCCTCTACATCATGTCATCTTGCTTAAGGCGTTACTCTGTTCTTATGAACTCAATACACTAGATGCATGCTGGATAGCGGTCGATGTGTGGAGCAATAGTAGTAGATGCAGGCAGAAGTCAGTCTACTTGTCTCGGACGTGATGCCTATATACAATGATCATGCCTAGATAGTCTCATAATTATTCGCTTTTCTATCAATTGCTCGACAGTAATTTGTTTACCCGCCGTAGAATATCACTATCATGAGAGAAGCCACTAGAGAACACTATGGCCCCCGAGTGTATTCTCAACATATCAATATACACTTACTTTACTTTTTCCGCTTTTACTTTCTGTTCTTATAATCAAAAATACCAAAAATATAAACTATCATCTCTATCAGATCTCACTTTCGTAAGTGACCGTAAAGGGATTGACAACCCTTTATCGCGTTGGCTGCGAAGTTCTTATTTGTTTGTGCAGGTGCGAGGGACTGGTCTCCTACTGGATTGATACCTTGGTTCTCGGAAACTGAGGGAAATACTTATGCTACTGTGCTGCATCTCCCTTTCCTCTTCGAGGGAATACAATGCAAGCTCGAGAAGTAGCAAGAAGAATTTCTGGCGCCGTTGCCGGGGAGGCTTACGCAAAAGTCATATACCAAGTACCTATCACAAACCCTTATCCTTTGCATTACATTTATCTGCCTCTCGTTTTCCTCTCCCCCACTTCACCCTTGCCGTTTTATTTGCCCTTCTTCTGCCGTGTGATTACCGTTCGCGTGCCTCTTGTTTGCTTGTGTTGCTATGTGCCCTCAATTAGCTTGCATCTTCGCTTGCTAAAGTACGAATCCTCATCCACTTGCTAATCTCTTTAAGAGATCCAATTATGTTGAACCTATTGCTAGTGAGCTGCGTGCACTAGATTATCTTTATGAGGTTTTGCTTGAAATTTACGAATCTGAAAATTGTGAGAAATTGTTGAAAGAAAAAGTGATTCATATTAGCTCCTTAAATAAAAAGCATGATTTCAATGATGCTATTATAAATGTCAATTGTGTTAATGATATGCAAAACCCTATGCTTGGGGATGCTAGTATTGATATGCCCACTACTTGTTGCAATGATCATGATTGGGGTGATTCTTATTATGATATTGGAAATTAATTTAAGCCCCATGATGAATATGATATTGATAATAATGTTTGCAATAATATTGAAAGTGGGTTTGGAAGAGTGTCAACTTTAGATCCCATATATTTGGACAATGTTCAATCTTATGATTTTTTTGATAAAAGTGGGTTTGGAGAGGTCATGACTTTAGTTAATGTTAATCCCACTATTTTGGAAGAGTGTCAACTTTGCATGCATGTGGATCGTGTTGAGAATATGTTATGTGATAGCTATTTTGTTGAATTTGATCATGATACTTGATACGTCCAAAACGTATCTATAATTTCTGCTTGCTCCATACCCTTTTGTGTGATATTGCTATGATATTTATGCACTTTCATACACTTTTGATCATATTTGGACTAACCTACTAATGGTTGCAAAAGTGCACAATGTTCTTGTTTTACACTTTATTGTGTAGGAATTACTTGGAAATTGACAAAAACGCAAAAGGAGTCGTATTGGAGTAGGACTCTGACTTTCCTGAAATCTGTCTGAGAACGTTTTTTAAAGATGGTCACGTTCCGGCCCGAAGACGACGTCAAACGGAAAAAGGCTAGTTGCGAAAGTTGTGGGCAATTTCGAGGCGATGCTTCTGGATATAAAATTCGTCCAAATCGGAGTCCGGACGGCCGAGTAAAGCCCGTTTTACTGAGGCCCAAAATCTGATGACGGGAATCCGAGAGTCTATATAAAGAGAGGAAACCTAGGTCACCAAGGGCCACGAATTTTCCTCCTCCCGAGCCGCCGTCTTGGAGGGGAGGACCAGCACCATTGCAGCACCATCCACAAAGAAGAAGGGGGGCCAAGGAGCCGCCGCCCCCTAGGGCCGCCGCCGTCCCGAGGGCCGCCGCCGCCGCCTTCGTGGCTGCCGCCGGCCGTCTCCACCTCGCGGGGCTGCACCTCTCCATTAACACCATCATCAACCTCCTCCTCACCATGTCAATGTGTGAGTAGTCTTCTCCGGGGCCGCGGGCTCGTACGTGTAGCTATGTGGTTATCTCTCTCTCCCATGATGTGATCTTCGTTGTGATCATAGGCTATGTTAATCTAGGGTGATCCCATGATATTTCCCCTTCCTCTATGTATTGGATTGATGTACTCACTTGTCTTTATCTAGTATATTCCCCGAGACCAAGGTGACAGCGGTCTATTGGACATGGATTAGAAAAATATTTTCATGAGTGATTTCCTCTCTTGTGTATTGATTGAAGATTGAGAGTCTCTTGGTGCTTGTCTTTGACTATCCTTTAGATATGTTGCGGTGATTGTGGGACTCTCTTTGGATGGCCGCGGTGACATTGGGAAATCCTTAGATTGAGAATTACGAACTTTGAGGTGTGCTTTTGTAGCCCTACATAATTCTCGTCCTCTCTTGACCACGGAGGAATGACCTCCGGGTGCGTCTCCATTGCATGTTTTATGGGAAATATCATGTGATTCGATTATGTTAATGTTGTTGGGAGTTGCCACTAGTGAAAGTATGATCCCTAGGCCTTGTTTCCATCATTGCAATACCATTTGTGCTCACGTTTACCACTTGTTTGCTTGCTGCACTTTTTATTACAGATTTATATTACTTTGTTTTTCCATCCATATCACTTGCCATTTAACATCTCTTCGCCGAAATAGTGCACCTATACATCTAACAAGTGTATTACGTGTGTTGGGGACACAAGAGACTTCTTGTATCTTAGTTGCAGGGTTGCTTGAGAGAGACCATCTTCAACCTCTACTTCCCTGAGTTCGATAAACCTTAGGTCATCCACTTGAGGGAAATTGCTGCTGTCCTACAAACCTCTGCGCTTGGAGGCCCAACATAGTCTACAAGAGTAGAAGCGTGTGTAGACATCAATACTACATGCAATTATTATGAGAGAGAAAAATATGGTTGTAGAAATTTTCATGTTACTAAATTACCTCTCGTTATGTTGAGATTGCCATCGTTCCTTTCTGCTTCCTTGCATAAGCTAGTTTTTGCTTGCCTTGATAATTTGTTTGCTTATAAGATGCCTATGCATAGGAAGTATGTTAGACTTAGATGAGATTTTCACATGCTATATGATACTCTCTTTGTGCTTCAATTCTTATCTTTCATGTGAGCACCATTGAACTCTCAAGCCTATCTTAATGGCTATAAAGAAAGAACTTGTTGGGAGGCAACCCAATTTTATATTTTTTGTTTTTGCTTCTGTTAGGGAACAAATATTGCATCTAGCTTCTGTTTAGATGTGGTTTTGTGTTTTGTTTAGTGTTTGTGCCAAGTAGAACCTTTGGGAAGACTTGTGTGAAATTTATGTGATCTTGCTGTGAAAAACAGAATCGTTAGCGCTCGCTAGAATGGTCATCAGATTTTACTGGAGCGTGCTATTTAGTTGATTCTTTTTGCAGATGATTAATAGACAAATTCCTCACGTTTACCAATTTAGTTTAAATTTTTTGGAGTTACAGAAGTATGTGAAACCTGCATATTACTACAGACTGTTCTGTTTTTGATAGATTCCATTTTTCGTGTGTTGTTTGCTTATTTCAATGCATCTATGAGTAATATTGGGAAGTATGAACTATAGAGAAGTTGGAATACAGTAGGTTTAACACCAATATAAACAAACAATGAATTCATTGCAGTACCTTTGAGTAGTGGTTTGCTTTCTTATACTAACGGAGCTCACGAGATTTTTGTCTAAATTTTGTGTTGTGAAGTTTTCAAGTTTTGAGTATTGCTTTGATGGACTATGGAACAAAGAGTAGCAAGGGCCTAAGCTTGGGGATGCCCATGGCACCCCAAGTAAAATTCAGGGATAATCAAAAGCCTAAGCTTGGGGATGCCTCGAAAGGCATCCCCTCTTTCGTCTTCATCCATCGGTAACTATACTTGGAGCTATATTTTTATTCACCACATGATATGTGTTTTGCTTGGAGAGTCTTGTATAATTTGAGTCTTTGCTTGTTAGTTTGCCACAATTATCCTTACTGGACAAACTTATTTGAGAGAGTTAAAATTGGCCTAGAAATTGATAGAACACTCTATCTACTTCATTTATATCTTTTGAGTTGAATAGTTTTTGCTCTAGTGCTTCACTTACATCTTTTAGAGCACGTCGGTGATAATATTTTGAAGAAATTGTTGAACTCTCATGCTTCACTTGTAACCTTTTGAGAGTCTATTAAAACAGCATGGTAATGTGTTTAGGCTATAAAACTAGTCTTCATATGATAGACATCCAATATCAATGTAGTAAAAAAAATCACACTAAGTGCATTGAATATGATGAAAAGTTGGATGCTTGATAATTGTTTTGATATATGAGGATAGTGATATTAGATTCATGCTAGTAGAGTTATTATGAAATTGAGAAATGCTTGTGTTAAGGTTAGTGATTCCCGTAGCATGCACGTATGGTGAACCGCTATGTGACGAAGTTAGAGCATGAGGTATTTGTAAAGTGCCAACCTTTCTGTGGAGGTCGGGGGCGCGCGATGGTTAACTCCTGCCAACCTCCCCCCTAGGAGCATGCGTTGATTGCTTTGTTTTGATGACTAGTAGATTTTTGCAATAAGTATATGAGTTCTTATGACTAATGTTGAGTCCATGGATTATACGCACTCTCACCCTTCCACCATTGCTAGCCTCTCTTGTATCTCGCAACTTTCGCCGGTATCATACACCCACTATATATCCTTCCTCGAAACAGCCACCATATTATTCCTCAAAACAGCCACCATACCTACCTATCATGGCATTTCCATAGCCATTCCGAGATATATTGCCAAGCAACTTTCCACCGTTCCATTCATATGACATGCTTCATATTGTCATATTGCCATGCATGATCATGTAGTTGACATCGTATTTGTGGCAAAGCCACCATGCATAATTTTTCATACATGTCACTCTTGTTTCATTGCACATCCCGGTACACTGCCGGAGGCATTCATATAGAGTCATACTTTGTTGTAGTATCGAGTTGTAATGAAAGTGTGATGATCATCATTATTAGAGCATTGTCCCATGGGAGGAAAGACTAAGATCAATAAAGCCCCTACACAAAAAAAGGAAAAAAGAAAAAAAGAAAAAAAAGGCCAAAGAAAAAAGAAAGGCCCAAAAAAAGGGACAATTGCTACTATCTTTTTTCCACACTTGTGCTTCAAAGTAGCACCATGTTCTTCATGATAGAGAGTCTCATACTTAGTCACTTTTATATACTAGTGGGAATTTTCATTATAGAACTTGGCTTGTATATTCCAACGATGGGCTTCCTCAAATGCCCTAGGTCTTCGTGAGCAAGCAAGTTGGATGCACACTCACTAGTTTCTTTTGTTGAGCTTTCATACATATTTAGCTCTAGTGCATCCGTTGCATGGCAATCCCTACACACTCACATTGATATCTATTGATGGGCATCTCCATAGCCCATTGATACGCCTAGTTGATGTGAAACTATCTCCCTCCTTTTTGTCTTCTCCACAACCACCTCTCTATTCCACCCATAGTGCTATGTCCATGGCTCACGCTCATGTATTGCGTGAAAGTTGAAAGGTTTGAAAGAATAGAGTATGAAAACAAGTGCTTGGCTGAAATCGGGGTTGTGCATGATATGAATATTTTCTGTGATGAAGAGGGAGCATAGCCAGACTATATGATTTTGTAGGGATAACTTTCTTTAGCCATAGTATTTTGAGAAGACATGATTGCTTTGTTAGTATGCTTGAAGTATTATTATTTCTTATGTCAATATAGACTTTTATCTTGAATCTTTCAGATCTGAACATTCATGCCACAATTAAGAGAATTACATTGAAAAACTATGTTGGTTAGCATTCCACATCAAAAATTCTGTTTTTATCATTTACCTACTCGAGGACGAGCATGAATTAAGCTTGGGGATGCTTGATACATCTCCAACGTATCTATAATTTTTGATTGTTCCATGCTATTATTTATAATGTTTTGGATGTTTAATGGGCTTTGTCATACACTTTTATATTATTTTTGGGACTAACCTACTAACCCAAAGGCCCAGTCCAGATTGCTGTTTTTTTGCCTGTTTTAGGGTTTTACGGAAAAGGGATATCAAACGGAGTCCAAACGGAACGAAACCTTCGGGAGAGATATTTTTGGAGAAAATCACGCACGGGAGACTTGAGAACCACGGAGTAGGGGCCACGAGGTGCCCACGAGGGTGGGGGGGGGGCGCCCGCCTAGGGCGCGCCTTTCTGCCTCATGGACCCCTCGTGAGACCCCGGTGTCCTCCTTCCTCCTATATAAGCCTACGTACCCCGAAACCATCAGAAGAGGAGAAAAAACCCTAGTCCCACCGCCGTAACCTTATGTTCCAGTGAAATCCCATCTTGTGGCCTGTTCTGGAGCTCCGCCGGAGGGGGGGATCCATCACGGAGTGCTTCTACATCATCATCATCACCTCACCATGAGTTGTGAGTAGTTTACCACAGACCTTCGGGTCCATATCTAGTATCTAGATAGCTTCTTCTCTCTCTCTTTTTGCGGTGTGTTTGTCGAGATCCGATGAATTGTGGGTTTATGATCAAGATTATCTATGAGAAATATTTGGTTCTTTTCTGAACTCTTCATGTGTGCTCATAATATCCTTGCAAGTCTCTTCGAATTTTTGGTTTGGTTTGGCCTACTAGATCTATAGTTCTTGCAATGGGAGAAGTGCTTGGCTTTGGGTTCAATCTTGCGGTGTCCTGTCCTAGTGACATTAGGGGCAGCAAGGCACGTATTGTATTGTTGCCATCGAGGATAAAAAGATGGTGTTTATATCATATTGCTTGAATTTATCCCTCTACATCATGTCATATTTCTTAAGGCGTTACTCTGTTCTTATGAACTCAATACACTAGATGCATGCTTGATAGCAGTCGATGCGTTGAGTAATAGTAGTAGATGCACGCAGGTGTCGGTCTACTTGTCTCGGACGTGATGCCTATATACAATGATCATGCCTAGATAGTCTCATAATTATTCGCTTTTCTATCAATTGCTCGACAGTAATTTGTTTACCTGCCGTAGAATATCGCTATCATGAGAGAAGCCACTAGAGAACACTATGGCCCCCGGGTCTATTCTCAACATATCAATCTACACTTACTTTACTTTTTCCGCTTTTACTTTCTGTTCTTATAATAATAAATACCAAAAATATAAACTATCATCTCTATCAGATCTCACTTTCGTAAGTGATCGTAAAAGGATTGACAACCCCTTATCACATTGGCTGCTGATACGTCCAAAACGTATCTATAATTTCTGCTTGCTCCATGTCTTTTTTGTGTGATATTGCTATGATATTTATGCACTTCCATACACTTTTGATCATATTTGGACTAACCTACTAATGGTTGCGAAAGTGCACAATGTTCTTGTTTTACACTTTATTTTGTAGGAATTACTTGGAAATTGACAAAAACGCAAAAGGAGTCGTATTGTAGTAGGACTCTGACTTTCCTGAAATCTGTCTGAGAACGTTTTTTAAAGATGGTCACGTTCCGGCCCGAAGACGACGTCAAACGGAAAAAATCTAGTTGCGAAAGTTGTGGGGAATTTCGAGGCGATGCTTATGGATATAAAATTCGTCGAAATCGGAGTCCGGACGGCTGAGTAAAGCCCGTTTTACTGAGGCCCAAAATCTGATGACGGGAATCCGAGAGTCTATATAAAGAGAGGAAACCTAGGTCACCAAGGGCCACGAATTTTCCTCCTCCCGAGCCGCCGTCTTGGAGGGGAGGACCAGCACCATTGCAGCACCATCCACAAGGAAGAAGGGGGGCCAAGGAGCCGCTGCCCCCTAGGGCCGCCGCCGCCCCCTAGGGCCGCCGCCGTCTCCTCCTCGCCGCCGCCGCCTCCGTGGCCGCCGCCGGCCGCCGCCTCCTCGCGGGGCTGCACCTATCCATCAACACCATCATCAACCTCCTCCTCACCATGTCCATGTGTGAGTAGTCTTCTCCGGGGCCGAGGACTCGTACGTGTAGCTATGTGGTTATCTCTCTCTCCCATGATGTGATCTTCGTTGTGATCATAGGCTATGTTAATCTAGGGTGATCCCATGATATTTCCCCTTACTCTATGTATTGGATTGATATACTCACTTGTCTTTATCTAGTATAATCCCCGAGACCAAGTTGAGAGCGGTCTATTGGACATGGATTAGAAAAATATTTTCATGAGTGATTTCCTCTCTTGTGTGTTGATTGAAGATTGAGAGTCTCTTGGTGCTTGTCTTTGACTATCCTTTAGATATGTTGTGGTGATTGTGGGACTCTCTTTGGATTGCCGCGGTGACATTGGGAAATCCTTAGATTGAGAACTACGAACTTTGAGGTGTGCTTTTGTAGCCCTACATAATTCTCGTCCTCTCTTGACCACGAAAGAATGATCTTCGGGTGCGTCTCCATTGCATGTTTTATGGGAAATATCATGTGATTCGATTATGTTAATGTTGTTGGGAGTTGCCTCTAGTGAAAGTATGATCCCTAGACCTTGTTTCCACCATTGCAATACCATTTGTGCTCACGTTTACCACTTGTTTGCTTGCTGCACTTTTTATTACAGATTGATATTACTTTGCTTTGCCACTCCTATCATCCATATTTTACCATCTCTTCGCCGAACTAGTGCACCTATACAACTCCTAGTTGTATTAGGTGTGTTGGGGACACAAGAGACTTCTTGTATCTTAGTTGCAGGGTTGCTTGAGAGAGACCATCTTCAAGCTCTACTTCCCTGAGTTCGATAAACCTTAGGTCATCCACTTGAGGGAAATTGCTGCTGTTCTACAAACCTCTGCGCTTGGAGGCCCAACATAGTCTACAAGAGTAGAAGCGTGTGTAGACATCAAGCTATTTCTGGCGCCGTTGCCGGAGAAGTAAGTGCTTGAAGGTATATCTTTAGATCTTGCAATTTAATCTTTTTGTTTCTTGTTTTTATTTCACTAGTTATGCTTATGGACAACCTTGCTATTGGATCGTTGCTTGCGGGAAGACACCCCACACCTGTGGTGGTTGCTCCTCCCCCTACTGAAATTGTGCCCTATAAAATACCAGCTGGTATTATCGATTATGTTTTGGCTAATCGTTATGCAGGAGACAGACATCCCGGTGAACACTTGCTATATCTGTCACAATTATGTTCATTATTTAAGCTTGCAGGTGTATCAAGGGAGTTTGTCATTAGGAAATTGTTCGCCGTATCACTTATAGATAAAGCTTCAGATTGGTATAAGCTTCTCGATAATGCGCACTTGCTTGATTGGCAAGAGCTTATGTCTCTTTTTTATACTAACTTTTATCCTCTTTATGAAATTCATCGAGACAGGAACTATATCTATAACTTTAGGTCTCGTGACGGAGAGAGCGTAGCTCAAGCTTGGGGGAGACTGAAAACGTTAATGCTAAAAAGTCCTAACCATGGGCTCCCCAAAGATGCTTATGTGGAGAGTAAGAGTACCTTTTTGCATGTGGATCATGGTAACAATGCTTTATGTGATGCTTATATTGTTGAGTTTATTCGTGATCCCACTGAAAATTATTATGAGAAGGGAACATATGCTTATAGATATTTCAATAATATCAAGTTCCCTCTCTTTATGTTGAAGGTTTTGAAGCTGCACTTGTTTTGTCTTCCTATGCTTATTGCTTTGTGCTTCAATGAATTATTCTATTGCAATATTCCTATGCATAGGAAGCATGTTAGACTTAAATGTGTTTGGTATTTGCTTCTTGATGCTCTCTTTTGTTCTTCAACTCTTATTCCTACGAGAGCATCATTAAAGTCTTATGCCTAGCTTAAAGGCATAAAAGAAAGCGCTTTTGGGAGGCAGCCCACAATGAATAAAATTTTATTCTGCTTTTGTTGTGTCTTGATGTTGTTACTACAGTAGCATCATCATTGTATCTTTACTTTTCAGCTTTGTGCCAAGTGTAGCCTCTGATTGCAAGAAAGTTCAAAAGTTGTGACGTGCTGTCCAGGAAATTGATTCTGTCCTTGGGCATAAAAATTCGTATAAAATCACCAGATCATCTTTTTGGTCTGAATTTTTTCGACAGCGTGCTCTATACAATTGGCTTTCGGGCGTCTGTTCTGAGTTTTTTGATTTGAGTTGCAGAAGTGCCTCGAAAAAATCATTTACTACCTGCTGGTCTGTTTTTCACAGATTCTGTCATGTTTTGCCTTTCCTTCATTTTGCAAACCTTGAGCTTGCTTTTTCTTTGCAAAAACCTTTTGGCAATCTTGAGAAACAGTAGAACTTCAAGAATATCCTTATTTCCAGCAAGGAACAATTATTTTATTAAGGGTACTAACCTCGCTAATCAGATTATGATGAGTTATGTATGAAGGGAGTTTTCAAGTGTGCGAGGGAAGATGATAAAAAGATTCAGGAGTGTCAAACGCTCAAGCTTGGGGATGCCCCCATGCACCCCCAAGAAATATTCAAGAAGACTCAAGCGTCTAATCTTGGGGATGCCCCCGTGCATCCGCTTCTCCATCAACAATTATCAGTTCGTCTTTCGTTCCACTATATTTTTATCACTTCATGTGTTATGTGCTATGCTTGGAGCGTCTTGCTTTTAGTTTCCTTTTTAGTTTTCTTTAGCTTTGCTTGCTTTTCATAGTGAGTTGGAACTCAGCTTTCTTTGTGTGGGAGAGAAACACGCTCCACTTCAACCTATAACATAACATAGAATTTTCATGTCTATCCTTGCTGTGTGTGTTCTTTGTCTTTCAATAGCTACTATCATGTTCAGCTCTTAGTTTTCATGCTTATCTTTTTAAAGAGCTTTTGTTTAGTTGGTCGCTGGAACTCTCTTTATTTATCATGCTTATCTTGTTAAGAGAGTTGGCTTCTGTTGCACTGGTTGATATGTCTATGATAAAAATGCTATGTGCATAATGGTGCTTAGTAGTTCATGTTTTCTTATGGTTAGTCTCAAATAGCTGGAGGGTTCTCAATGTGTTATTGGAGTACCAACATGATTTGTTTGCTTATGATGTGGTATGGTTTAGTGATATCTTCCTTCAAGAATTTATTTTGATTGACTTGGCGTATGCTCACGCATATTTAAGACTGTAAAGAAAGTCTATCAAGCCTTGATGATCTTTAGTTTCTGAGTAGCGATATAACTTCCATGCCTGATTCAATGTTGCTTTGTCGCTCTGCATGATTATGACCATCATTGCTCTTTTAGTTGGTCGCTCCCAGTCTTTTGCTAACCTTCGCCTGTACTAAGCGGACTGACTGCTTGTGCATCCAAAATCCTTTAAACCAGTTATGCCATATGAGTCCACCATACCTTCCTATACATGGTATTTACCTTCCATTCCTAACGAAGACTTTCATGTGCCATCTCGAAATTATTCAAAAAAAAAATGCATGTTTATTTTGTGCCTCTGTTTTAGCTCATGAGGAAGTAGTAGTTAATTCATGATCTTTTTAAGTTGGACAAGCTTCACCCCGGGATTGCATGTCTAATGTGCAAACCCATAATACGAGAAGGAACTGGCATAGAGTGCGCCCGGCTCATTAAAAAATTATACAACAAACAAACCCTACTTCACGCTTTGTTCATGAGAAATCAGAAAACTTTGGCAGTGATAAACAAAGGAGATTAAGAGGATGTGATCGTCCTCATTCGGGAGCCGTTCCTCGAAACTTGTCCATTTCAAGAAGTGATTGAGTTGTCTGCTAGCATTCATTGACGAAACATGCAGAATCTAAAAATAATAATTATTACCTCTGTTTTTAAAACCAAGAGCTCTGGTACATGTTTTGTCTTTGTTTCCGACCACGGGTTTTCAACCTTGCCAACAAAAGCCACGGTTCGAGAGTCTCCACCCTCTTTAAAGCACCAACTATTAAGAGCATGATTGTCATTCTGTGTGTAATGTGCATTGTCCCAAAGTAGCATTGTCTTTTGCATGATTATGATATCGTTTATTCTGAAATCATTGTATCTAGTCGTCACTTAAACCTTGGAGGTGCCCCTACATTTATGTTTTGCTTCACTAAAGGGGGCAAGCGAGGTACCACTTTATCATATTTGCACACCATGCTCATTACAAACCTATTTGAGTGTTTCAGTATCATATTGTAAAACTTTCAGTTCTTTGTGATTCTCTCATGAGGCAACTTAATTACTACAGATTCATTGTCTCAGTAAGCACTTGTCATGTGACTATGAAAAGTTCTTATATGGTTAATAGCATGTCACCACAGAAATTATGCTTCTTATCATTTACCTACTCGAGGACGAGCAGGAATTAAGCTTGGGGATGTTGATACGTCCAAAACGTATCTATAATTTCTGCTTGCTCCATGCCTTTTTTGTGTGATATTGCTATGATATTTATGCACTTCCATACACTTTTGATCATATTTGTACTAACCTACTAATGGTTGCAAAAGTGCACAATGTTCTTGTTTTACACTTTATTGTGTAGGAATTACTTGGAAATTGACAAAAACGCAAAAGGAGTCGTATTGGAGTAGGACTCTGACTTTCCTGAAATCTGTCTGAGAACGTTTTTTAAAAATGGTCACGTTCTGGCCCGAAGACGACGTCAAACGGAAAAAGTCTAGTTGCGAAAGTTGTGGGGAATTTCGAGGCGATGCTTCTGGATATAAAATTCGTCCAAATCGGAGTCCGGACGGCCGAGTAAAGCCCGTTTTACTGAGGCCCAAAATCTGATGACGGGAATCCGAGAGTCTATATAAAGAGAGGAAACCTAGGTCACCAAGGGCCACGAATTTTCCTCCTCCCGAGCCGCCGTCTTGGAGGGGAGGATCAGCACCATTGCAGCACCATCCACAAGGAAGAAGGGGGGCCAAGGAGCCGCTGCCCCCTAGGGCCGCCGCCGCCCCGAGGGCCGCCGCCGTCTCCTCCTCGCCGCCACCGCCTCCGTGGCCGCCGCCGGCCGCCGCCTCCTCGCGGGGCTGCACCTCTACATAAACACCATCATCAACCTCCTCCTCACCATGTCAATGTGTGAGTAGTCTTCTCCGGGGCCGAGGGCTCGTACGTGTAGCTATGTGGTTATCTCTCTCTCCCATGATGTGATCTTCGTTGTGATCATAGGCTATGTTAATCTAGGGTGATCCCATGATATTTCCCCTTCCTCTATGTATTGGATTGATATACTCACTTGTCTTTATCTAGTATAATCTCCGAGACCAAGGTGACAGCGGTCTATTGGACATGGATTAGAAAAATATTTTCATGAGTGATTTCCTCTCTTGTGTATTGATTGAAGATTGAGAGTCTCTTGGTGCTTGTCTTTGACTATCCTTTAGATATGTTGTGGTGATTGTGGGACTCTCTTTGGATGGCCGCGGTGACATTGGGAAATCCTTAGATTGAGAACTACGAACTTTGAGGTGTGCTTTTGTAGCTTTACATAATTCTCGTCCTCTCTTGACCACGAAGGAATGACCTCCGGGTGCGTCTCCATTGCATGTTTTATTTGAAATATCATGTGATTCGATTATGTTAATGTTGTTGGGAGTTGCCTCTAGTGAAAGTATGATCCCTAGGCCTTGTTTCCACCATTGCAATACCATTTGTGCTCACGTTTACCACTTGTTTGCTTGCTGCACTTTTTATTACAGATTTATATTACTTTGCTTTGCCACTCCTATCATCCATATTTTACCATCTTTTCGCCGAACTAGTGCACCTATACAACTCCTAGTTGTATTAGGTGTGTTGGGGGCACACGAGACTTCTTGTATCTTAGTTGCAGGGTTGTTTGAGAGAAATCATCTTCAACCTCTACTTCCCTGAGTTCGATAAACCTTAGGTCATCCACTTGAGGGAAATTGCTGCTGTCCTAAAAACCTCTGCGCTTGGAGGCCCAACATAGTTTACAAGAGTAGAAGCGTGTGTAGACATCAGCCGCGAAGTTCTTATTTGTTTCTGCAGGTGCGAGGGACTCGCACATGGTCTCCTACTGGATTGATACCTTGGTTCTCAAAAACCGAGGGAAATACTTACGCTACTGTGTTCCATCTCCCTTTCCTCTTCGAGGGAATACAACGCAAGCTCGAGAAGTAGCAATGATCCCTTACAAAATTTCAAGGTACAAGTGTTCTCCATGAGTATGCACCATTGCGAAAGTTCGTCGTGCCGAGACACCACGTGATGATCGGGTGTGATAAGCTTTACGTTCAAATACAACAAGTGTAACACAGTTTTGCACATGCAGAATACTCGGGTTAAGCTTGACGAGCCTAGCATGTACAGACATGGCCTTGGAATACTGGAGACCGAAAGGTCGAGCGTGAATCATATAGTAGATACGATCAACATATGATGTTCACCATTGAAAACTACTCCATCTCACGTGATGATCGGACATGGTTTAGTTGATTTGGATCACGTGATCATTTAGATGACTAGAGGGATGTCTATCTAAGTGGAAGTTCTTTAGTAATATGATTAATTGAACTTTAATTTATCATGAACTTTGTCCTGATAGTATTTGAAAATTATGCTGTAGATCAATAGCTCGCGTTATAGCTCCCCTATGTTTTTGATATGTTACTAGAGAAAACTAAGTTGAAAGATGTTAGTAGAAATGATGCGGACTAGGCCCGTGATCTGAGGATTATTCTCATTGCTGCACAGAAGTATTATGTCCTTAATGCACCACTTGGTGACAAACCTGTTGCAGGAGCAGATACAGACGTTATGAACGTTTGACAAGCTCCGTATGATGACTACTTGATAGTTTAGTGCGTCATGCTTTACGGCTTATAACCAGGACTTCAAAAAGGTTTTGAACGCCACAGAGCATATGAGATGTTCCAAGAGTTGAAAAGAGTATTTAAGACTCATGCCCGTGTCGAGAGGTATGAGACCTCTGACAAGTACTTTGCCTACAAGATGGAGGAGAATAGCTCAACGGCTCAGATTGTCTGGGTACTACAATTACTTGAATCAAGTGGGAGTTAATCTTCCAGATAAGATAGTAATTGACAAAGTTCTCTAGTCACTATCACCAAGTTACTAGAACTTCGTGATGAACTATAATATGCAAGGGATGACGGAAGTAATTCCCGAGCTCTTCGCGATACTGAAATCGGCGAAGGTAGAAATCAAGATAGATCATCATGTTTTGATGGTTAACAAGACCATTAGTTTCAAGAAAAGGGAAAAGGGATAGAAGGGGAAATTCAAGAAGAATGACAAGCAAGTTGTCACTCCCGTGAAGAAACCCAAAGCTAAACTCAAGACTAAAACTAAGTGCTTCTACTGCAAAGGAAATGGTCACTAGAAGTGGAACTGCCCTAGATACTTGGCGGATAAGAAGGATGGCAAAGTGAACAAAGGTATACTTGATATACAGATTATTAATGTGTACTTTACTAGTATTCATAACAACCCATGGGTATTTGATACCAGTTTAGTTGTTAAAATTAGTAACTTGAAACGGGAGTTGCAGAATGAACAAAGACTAACTAAGGGTGAAGTGATGATTGATATGATCATCATCGCACACTCCCTATACTTTCGGGATTAGTGTAGAACCTAAATAAATGTTATTTGGTATTTGCGTTCAGCATGAATATGATTTGATCATGTTTATTGCAATACATTTATTCATTTAAACTCATAGAATAATTGTTGTTCTGTTTACATGAATAAAACCTTCGATGGTCATACACCCAATGAAAATATTTTTGTTTGATCTCGATCGTAGTGATACACATATTCAGAATATTGAAGCCAAAGAGATGCAAAGTTGATAATGATAGGGCAACTTATTTGTGGCACTGCCGTTTAGGTCATATTGGTGTAAGGCGCAAGAAGAAACTCCATGTTGATCGACTTTTGGAATCACTTGATTATGAATCACTTTGTGCTTGCGAACCATGCCTCATGGGCAAGATGACTAAAATTCCGTTCTCCGGAACAATGGAGCGAGCAACAGACTTATTGAAAATCACATGGCAATGTGAACTAGATTATTGACTCTAGTGCAAGTGGGAGACTGAAGGAAATATGCCCTAGAGGCAATAATAAAGTTGCTATTTATATTTCCTTATATCATGATAAATGTTTATTATTCATGCTATAATTGTATTAACCGAAAACTTAGTACATGTGTGAATACATAGACAAAACAGAGTGTCCCTAGTATGCCTCTACTTGACTAGCTCGTTGATCAAAGATGGTTATGTTTCCTAACCATAGACATGTGTTGTCATTTGATGAACGGGATCACATCATTAGGAGAATGATGTGATGGACAAGACCCATTCGTTAGATTAGCACTATGATCGTTTACTTTTACTCCTATTGCTTTCTTCATGACTTATACATGTTCCTATGACTATGAGATTATGCAACTCCCGAATACTGGAGGAACACCTTGAACTACGTAACTGGGTGATTATAAAGATGCACTACAAGTGTCTCCGAAGGTGTTTGTGGTGTTGGCATTGATCAAGAATATGATTTGTCACTCCGAGTGTCGGAGAGGTATCTCTAGGCCCTCTCGGTAATACACATCATAATAAGCCTTGCAAGCAAATGACTAATGAGTTAGTCACGAGATGATGTATTACGGAATTAGTAATGAGACTTGCCGGTAACGAGATTGAACTAGGTATCATGATACCGACTATCGAATCTCGGGCAAGTAACTTACCAATGACAAAGGGAATAACATATGTTGTTATGCGGTTTGACCGATAAAAAGTTACTAATATGAGCATCCAGCCTCCGCTATTGGTTATTGACCGGAGATATGTCTCGGTCATGTCTACATAGTTCTCGAACACGTAGGATCCGCACGCTTAACGTTCGATGACGATTTGTATTATCAGTTATGGGATTTGATGACCGAAGTTTGTTCGGAGTCCCAGATGAGATCACGGACATGACGAGGACTCTCGAAATGATCGAAAGGTAAAGATTCATATATTGGAAGGCTATATTCGGACATCAAAAAGGTTACAAGTGATTCGGTTATTTTTGAGTGTACCGAGGAGTTATGGGAATTCGTTCGGGGAGTCAATGGGTCTTAATGGGCCTTAGTGGGAAGGAGAGGCAGCAGCGAGGAAGTTGCGTGCCCCTCCCAAGCCCAGTTCGAATTGGACAAGGGGTTTGGGGCGCGGCCCCCCTCTCCCTTCCTTCTCCCCCCCTCCTTTCCCCCTTCTCCTAGTTGGACTAGGAAAGGAGGAAACCTACTCCTACTAGGAGTAGGAATCCTACTCCCTTGGGTGCGCCATAGGAGGGCCGTCCCTCTCCTCCTTTATATACGTGGCCAGGGGGCACCCATAGACACACAAATTGATTTGCCAGCCGTGTGCGGTGCCCCCCTCCACAGTTACACACCTGGGTCATATCGCAACAGTGCTTAGGCGAAGCCCTGCGCCGGTGATACGTCCAAAACATATCTACAATTTCTGCTTGCTCCATGCTTCTTTTGTGTGATATTGCTATGATATTTATGCACTTCCATACACTTTTGATCATATTTGGACTAACCTATTAACTCAGTGCACCCCAGTGCCAGTTTCTATTTTCTGCTGTTTTTGTATTTCAGATTTTCCCATTACTTAAATTGCCAGAAAAATTCCGGGAAAAATATATAAAAAATCAGCGCTCCAGAAGCTTCCACGTGCCAGAAGTGGGGCCAGAGGGGAGCCAGGGGCAGCCCAGACGGCCTGCCCATGCGGCCCCCTCCTGGCAGCGCTGGGGGGGGG
>LR738711.1:26391959-26404946 GCA_902687465.1 Secale cereale | reverse complement strand
GCCTGGGCCCCCCGAGCCCCGTCTGGTGCCCCCCTTTGGCATATATTTAGAGCGTCCTTCGAAACCCTCGGGACGGGAACTCTTTTTCGCGATCTCATCTCTGTTCCGCCGCCGCCGCCGCTTCCAAGATCGGGAGCACCAGGAGAACTCTTCCCGGCACCCTGCCGGAGGGGAGGATCACCACCGGGAGCCTCTCCACCACCATGGACGCCTCCCGGATGAGTTGTGAGTAGTCTCCCTTGGACCATGAGTCCATGACCAGTAGCTATGTGATGTTCTCCTCCCGTTCTTGTGCTTCACTAATTAGTCCTCGTGAGCTGCCCTACATGATCGAGGCACATATGTAATCCTTATGCTGTTGCTATGATGAGTTTGCTGGGATCCGATGGATTATGAGATTATGTTCAGATTGTGATTGAGTAATATATTTCATCTACCTCTTTTATATTTATGTTCATAAGTAATTCTTGCATGATCTCCGTTGTTATTTATTGCTTTGGCCAAGTAATACGTAGTGACTCCAAGAGGGAACGTTATGCTTGATTGTGGGTTCATGCCCCTCGATGACTAGCTTGAGTGACAGAAACATGAGTCTAGGGGATGTGATGTTGCCACAAGGGGGAAAACAACGGTGCTTGTGCCCGCGGGTGCAAGGATTGTTTACTTTACGCAAAGTTCTTTTAATGCAGTTGTCTGTTGCTTTGAGTTTACACTATGGGTGGGACTCGCAACATAATACCAGCGAGATGTTCTGGATAGATATCTCAAGGTGGATGATTAGTAGTAGATATTGATGGATTTCGGTCTACTTACTTTGGCGTACCGCCCATGCTTTGAACCTCAACCTTTCTTGCAATGTAGTCAGCATTGGTTTGCGTTCGTGGTCCTATCAATTGCCCAGCTGTAATTCGTTTACTTCACATAGCTGTTTTATCGTCTTTTGGGAGAGAGACATCACTAGTGAACATCATGAGACTCCGGTCCATATTACCATCGTTGATCACATCCGCTATTTACTTTTCGCTATTATTTACTATTGCAAACATTATCTATCACTACTATCATTTGTGTTTAATCCTTTGTGAACTACAAGGCCGGAGGGATTGACAACCTCTCTGTACTCGTTGGGAGCAAAGTTATTTTTATATGTGTGCAGGTCCACGTTGATTGCTAATATCTGGCGCCGTTAGCAGTTGACACCTACTTGTTGAACCTAGGAGTCTCTGGGGATTCGATCCTTGGCATCTTTGCTAAGGGAAAAACTTCCACAACACTGCATCTTTGTGACGCCCGAAGACCGACGTCCCAGAAGATTCCAGAAGATTCCCGAAGAGTCCAGATGTTCAGGGTTCCCCCTTGTGTTTCATTTGTGATTGTGTTATTTATTTTCGCATTGCATCATGTCATCATGCCATCATGTCATATTTATTTTGCATCTCAACCTAAATAAATTGTGTGGACCCTCGGTCCATTTAAATCGAGGGAAGAATGTCTTCTCTTTAAAACATATCCTCCCAATATTTAGGGAGCTATATTAATAAATATTCCATTGCTTCGGAATAACTCAACACACTTGCATGTATTTTTCCCCATGCCTTTTTCTTCTCTTTTCCTGGCCGTCAAACCTCCCTATTTTTTTTCTTTTCTCGTTTATCGAGGTTCCCCAAAAACCCTCCAACCATTTTAATTAAATTCCTTGCATTTTTGCGAGTCCAGTAAAATTGATCTCATGCCCTAATTCTTCCCTTGCCACCTCCTCCTCATTCTTTTCTTTTCTTATTTGGTTTTTGGAAAAAAATCATTTAAGAAGAAAGCCCAGCAGCCTTCCCAGCCATCTGGACCGCACCATCTCCTCTCCTTGGGCCCAAGGCCATTCTGGCCCAGCCGCCTTAGCCTTTGGCCCATTGGCCCATTTCCCCTCTAACCCTAGGCTCCCTTCGCTTCTCCCCTCGCTCTCCCAGAGCCGCCGCGAGAACCCGCATCCTCTCGTTCGCCCGCTCCCGTCGCCCGCTCTTCTCTATCCCTCGATCCCTCCTCTCGCGCGAGCCAGGGCCCTCCTTCCCCGTCGTTCTCCAGCAAGGTCGCCCGGGCCACCGCGCCTCGCCGTGGACGTCCTCGTCCCCGCGCCCCTCCAGCCCGCGCGTGGCCTCCTCTGCGCTGGCCGCCGCCTCCCCAGCGTCGAGCCGCGCCGGCAGCCCCGTCCGCTGGCCAGGCGTCCTCCATCTCCAGCGGGAGACTCCGCCCCGAGCCCAGCGCTCCTCCTCCGCCCTGCCTCAGCCAGGAGGCCGACCCGCACCTCTCCGCATTGCCCGAAGCCCCGATGGCCTCCCCTTCGTCCCTCCGCGCCAGGGACCCCGTCCGCGACCGCCGTGCGCCTCGGGCCCTGCTCCGCAGCGCCTCCCTCGCGCCAAGGGGCTCCCTGCCTCGCCCCGCAAGCCAGGAGCCGAGCTCCTCTTCTCCAGCGCGAGCCACCCGCCGCTCCTCCTCGATGCTCCCTTGAGTGCCCCGTGTTGTTGCTTTTGTTTGCTCTTTTGTGTGCTGCGATTGGAACCTCAGGACCGGCGAGTGCGAAGACCCTCAAGTACCTCTACGGAATGAGTTCGACTACACGATGAAACGACAAGTACCCCTTCATTTTTGTCAAGACCGGCAAGTTGAAGACCCAAGTACCACGACACGAACGTGAACAACTACCGTCGCCGGAACAACTACTTCCCACTACGAACGTGTACCCCTACGTCGACGACGATCCCGACAAGTACCACTACCGTCGACATGTACATCTACGAGAACGTCCACTTCCACTACCGTCGACCCGTGTACGACTACAAACGGAACCCCTACTTCCACTACGACCTCGAACCGCCCTGTGAACGTTTTGTTCCGAAGGTATAACCCCGAGACGATGACCCGTGTGATGAATGTGGTTGTATGAAATGTTTTCCCTTGTGTGCATCGTGCCCGTTTTGCCCTTTTGTCATGTTCCTCGGTTGCCTCGTCGCCGACTCGTGGGAACCCGGTGACGGGATCGCCCCACCTTTCATCTCGTTTGACTCGCTCACGCCATCTTTCCTTTTGCACCGGACTCTCAACGAGATACCGGAACCGATATGTTGCGTTGCATCATTTTCGGATCATTGCCGTGGCACCCTTTTCTTCCACCACGGTGACAAATGCTTCTTATCTTCTTCATGTCAACTTCTAATAATAATTGCATAAAACTTGTTCATGTCATCCGCATCATGTTAACAACATTGATATGTTAAATTGTCGTTTGCTTATAATTACTAAACATGCACATGGGGATTTTCCGGACTTGTTGTTGTTATCTCCGGCCTCATTTAAAATGTCTAAATAGTGTAGTTTTATTATGCTTCACCTCTTGCCATGTTAACAAACATTTAATCTTGTCTTGTAAATAAACTAGAGTCAATTAGATAATTAAATGTGGTGTTTCGTCAATATGCAACTCGTTGCATATTGAGCTCTACTTAACTTGTAGTATTTGTTTGTGCAGTTTGCCATGCCATGCATATTTAAACCGGACATGCATCATACTTGTTTGCGCATCGTATGCCATGTTTATGCTTGTGTGTTTACCGTGTTGTTTGCTTCTTTCCGGTTGCTTCTCTTGTTAGCTTCGGTTTCGTTCCGGAGTTGTGAGGATTCGCTCGACTGTTGCTCCGTCTGCTTCATGGATCCGTTCTTCTCCCTTGTGGATTCCCAGGCAAGATGATCATACCCTTGGATACCTTTACTACCATTGCCATGCTTAGTTGTCTCGATGCTATCGTTACATGTCGCGCTACCCATCTTTTATGTCAGCCTCTCCTTGTTGCCATGAAACCTCTAACCTTGAAACCTTCCTAGCAAAACCACTGTTTGGCTATGTTACCCGCTTGCTCAGCCCCTCTTATAGCGTTGTTAGTTGCAGGTGAAGATGAAGTTCGTTCCAGGAGGGAACTTGTTGTTGTTATATCACAATATCTATAATTATTATTTAACACACCTATATACTGGGCATGGGTGGAAGGCTTGGCCTTTTGCTCGGTGTTTTGTTCCACTCATGCCACCTTAGGCGCCGATAAACCGGCATTATGTTCCTTGATTTTGCATTCCTTACACGATGGGTGAAATGGGGACCCCTTGACAGTTCGACTTTGAATAAAACTCCTCCAGCAAGGCCCAACATTGGTTTTAATTTGCTCATAATAACAACTTAATTAATTAATTAAATTGCATAGGGAGTTAGCGCTACCCGAGGATTCTTTCTACATAGCAGGGGGGGCCAGTGCTGATGGTGTTGGTCCCAAACGGGGAGCCTGCGGGGCCGCCTTGGGGAAACCCGAGGTATCTGGTATAACCTGTAGCATCACCCATCCGGTAGTGTCCTGAGACGAGATACGCGCGGCTACTATCAGGGTGTTGACACACCGGGAGGTCTTGCTGGACTTGTTTTACCATTGTCGAAATGACTTGTGCTACCGGGATGCCGAGCCTGATCGGATTTTCCCTAAGATAAGGGGTGATGATATTATATTTATCACTTCAGCTAATCGTGAGAGCTTGTGATGGGCTAAGTTGGAACACCCCTGTAGGGTTATGATCTTTCGAAAGCCGTGCCCGCGGTTATGTGGCAGATTGGAATTTGTTAATGTCCGGTTGTAGAAAACTTGACAGATGATCCGAAGTAAAACACACAACTGTGTGAGTAACCGTGACTGTCTCTTTTCACTTTGAGAAGAGAACACGGTGGGGTTATGTTTGATTCGTATGTAGTTCAGGATCTTTAGCGATCACTACTTTTGCGACCGTTTGCGTAGCTTCTCATCTTATTCTGGTACTCGTAAGTTAGCCACCATATTACGCTTAGCCGCTGCTGCAACCTCACCACTTTACCTCTTCCTACCCAAAGCTTTGCTAGTCTTGATACCCATGGTTATGGGATTGCTGAGTCCTCGTGGCTCACAGATACTACAACACCAGATGCAGGTTCAACCGAGTATGAAGCAGGAGCTGGTTCAAGTTCTTCTCTGGGAGCTCGATGAAGAGTTTGGCCGTATGTTTGAGACGTTTCGACGATCAGTAGTGGTTTCTACTAGGATTCGATCCGGACCTGTGGCTTTATGTTGTTTTGGTATCTTTCTTTTGGGTCTTCACCCGTAGTTGGGTTGTGATGTTTTGAATGATGTTTTGCTTATGTAATGTATTGTGTGAAGTGGCGAGTGTAAGCCAACTATCTCCTTTTGCAATTTAATCCCTCTTTTACATGAGTCGTGCAAAGATACCAAACTTGAGATCATTCTAGGATGGGCTTATACCTTTAAGTCGTGCCTCGACACGTAGGAGGTATAGTCCCATCCTGGGCATTACAATCTTACACCTTCCACTTGGGGTAACCAACGAGGGGTTAGAGGCCCCTCAAGGAGTTTTTCTGGCGCCGTTGCCGGGGACTCCACTCTTCAGGATAGGGGAGTTGCATGCTATCTTTTACCTTTGCTTTTTAGTCTTGTTAGTGTACCTTTCAGTTTTTGCTTTAGTATCCTTTATAAAAAATTACAAAAAAAATTATTTTGCCTTCCTGTTAGTAGTCCTATCTGTTTAGCTAAACATGTTAGGATATGGTGCTTTGAGGGAATCAGAAGTTCTAGATTTCCATCAAAGGGATGGAGAAAATATGAAGAAGGCATGGGACAGAATTTCTGATGCACATAGGAGAATTATGCCTTGGATACCTATAAAAATTGTGCTTAGGAATTTTTACCAGGGTCTTTTTAAATGGTGTAAACACTCTCTTGATATTATAGCCGAGGGAGATTTCCTAGAGTGTGATGAAGCTAGAGCTCTTGAAATTATACATGGTCTATCTAGTTACTTTGTTTATGATCATAATTTTGATACTGTCATAGATAGACTTGCTACTATTGAAAAGAGAATGGATGCTCTAGACTTAATGAAGGTAGAGAAACCCAAACCCAATAAGAGAGATATTTTGGAAATAGATAATGACTGGGAGCCTCTTGTTAGGATTAGCATCTCTAATCAAGACTTCCTTGCTTATTGTGATATTGGATCTATGGTTTCCACTATGCCAAAAACTGTTCATGAATCTTTAAAATTTAACATGGATAGACTACCATCTTATCATGAACACACTAATGGAGATATTTCTGAAATCCAGGGAAGAATAAAAGATGTGCCAGTTAAATTCCTTAAAGGGATTGCAATGGTTGATTTCTTCATCATGGAGCCAAACCAAGGAAATATAGTGCTTGGAAGGGACTTCCTCCGAGCGGTAAAAGGCTTCATCGATATAGGTAAGGGACAAATCCGCTTACGCGGGAAGGCAAAAGGTGTGTACCCCTTTCCTAGAAGGAACAAGAGTGAACTAGTTGAGGAACCTTATGAATCAATTTATAACTCCGATTATTATGGTGGTTATTGATTCCTCTATGCATTATGCCTAGCTTAAAGGCATAAAAGAAAGCGCTTTTGGGAGGCAGCCCACATGAATAAATTTTTATATTTTGCTTTTGTTGTGTCTTGATGTTGTTTACTACAGTAGCATCATCATTGTATCTTTGCTTTTCATATTTGTGCCAAGTATAGCCTCTGATTGCTAGAAAGTTCAAAAGTTGTGAGGTGCTGTCCAGGAAACAGATTCTGTCCTTGGATAAACAAATTCGTATAAAATCACCAGATCATCTTTTTGGTCTGAATTTTTTCTACAGCGTTCTCTATATAATTTTCTTTCGTGCGTCTGTTCTGAGTTTTTTGATTTGAGTTGCAGAAGTACCCCGAACAAATCATTTACTACCTGCTGTTCTGTTTTTCACAGATTCTGTCCTGTTTTGCCTTTCCTTCAGTTTGCAAACCAAGAGCTTGCTTTTTCTTTGCAAAAACCTTTTGGCAATCTTGAGAAACAGTAGAACTTCAAGAATATCTTTATTTCCAGCAAGGAACAATTATTTTATTAAGGGTACTAACCTTGCTAATCATATTATGATGAGCTATGTATGAAGGGAGTTTTCAAGTGTGCGAGGGAAGATGATAAAAAGATTCAGGAGTGTCAAGCGCTCAAGCTTGGGGATGCCCCCGTGCACCCCCAAGAAATATTCAAGGGGACTCAAGCGTCTAAGCTTGGGGATGCCCCCGTGCATCCCCTTCTCCATCAACATTATCAGTTCGTCTTTCGTTCCGCTATATTTTTATCACTTCATGTGTTATGTGCTATGCTTGGAGCGTCTTGCTTTTAGTTTTCTTTTTAGTTTTTCATAACGAGTCGGAACTCAGCGTTCTTTATGTGGGAGAGAAACACGCTCCACTTCTACCTAGAACATAACATAGAATTTTCATGTCTATCTTTGCTGTGTGTGTTCTTTGTCTTTTAATAGCTACTATCATGCTCTGCTCTTAGTATTCATGCTTATCTTTTCAAAGAGCTTTTGTTTAGTTGGTTGCTTGAACTCTCTTTAATTACCATGCTCACCTTATTAAGAGAGTTTGCTTCCGTTGCATTGGTTAATATGTCTATGATAAAGATGCTACGTGCATAATGGCGCTTAGTAGTTCAGGTTTTTTTATGGTTAGTCTCAAATAGCTGGGGGATTCCCAATGTGTTATTGGAGTACCAACATGATTTGTTTGCCTATGATGTGGTATGGTTTAGTAATATCTTCCTTCGAGAATTTATTTTGATTGACTTGGCGTATGCTCACGCATATTTAAGACTGTAAAGAAAGTCTGTCAAGCCTTGATGATCTTTTGTTTCTGAGTAGCGATATAACTACCATGCCTGATTCAATGTTGCTTTGTCGCTCTGCATGATTATGACCGTCATTGCTCTCTTAGTTGGTCGCTCCCCGTCTTTTGCTAACCTCCACCTGTACTAAGCGGACTGACTGCTTGTGCATCCACATCCTTTTAAACCAGTTATGCCATATGAGTCCACCATACCTACCTATATGTGGTATTTCACCGCCACTCCAAGTAAATTTACATGTGCTACCTTTAAAACCTTCAGCTGCAATATATAGCTCATGGGAAAGTAGCTTAAAAACTATTGTGGTAAACAATATGTTGCCTATGTATCTTATTTCTTATAAGTTGCTTGCTGAGCGGTAACCATGTTTCTGGGGTCGCCATCAACTGTCACACTTTTGTTGAATATCATGTGAGTTGCTATGCATGTTCGTCTTGTCTGAAGTAAGGGTGATTTGCCGTGGGTTGAATGAGTATGCATATTGTTAGAGAAGAACATTGGGCCGCCAACCAAAGCCATGTATCATGGTGGAAGTTTTAGCTTGGACATTAATCCTCAATCTCTTATGAGAATATGCTTATGCATTAAAGAGGAGTCCATCATCTATTTTCTATGTTGTCACGGTATGGATGTCCTCAAGTTGAGATCTATCAAAAACGAGAAATCAAATGCGATTTATCTCCTTGGACCTTTGTACAGGTGGCATAGAGGTACCCCTTTGTGACACTTGGTTGAAACATATGTAATCCAATGATAACCCATGGAAATCCAAGCTAATTAGGACAATGTGCGATCACTATTGGTATTCGATGCATGAGGCTTGCAACTTATAGGATGTCTTATGCATGACACATATGAAGTACTACTACCGTTGACAAAGTTGCTTCTATGTTTTCAAAATAAAAGGCTCTAGCACACAACCATTCTTTTACTTTTATGTTGAGTCTCCACCTTCTTTTAAAAGCACCAACTACTGAGAGCATGATTTTCATTCTAAGTGTAATGTGCATTGTCCCAAAGTAGCATTGTCTTTTGCATGATTGTGATATCGTTTATTTTGAAATCATTGTATCTAGTCATCACTTAAACCTTGAAGGTTCCCCTGCATTTATGTTTTGCTTCACTAAAGGGGGCAAGCTAGATATCACTTTATCATATTTGCACACCATGTTCATTGCAAATCTATTTGATGCTTCAGTTTCATATTGTAAAACTTTCAGTCATTTGTGATTTTCTCATGAGGCAACTTAATTACTATAGAATCATTGTCTCAGTAAGCTTTTGTCATATGACTATAAAAAGTCCTATATGGTTAATAGTATGTCACCACATAAATTATTCTTGTTATCATTTACCTACTCGAGGACGAGCAGGAATTAAGCTTGGGGATGTTGATACGTCCAAAACGTATCTATAATTTCTGCTTGCTACATGCCACTTTTGGGTGATATTGCTATGATATTCATACACTTCCATACACTTTTGATCATATTTGGACTAACCTACTAATCCAGTGCACCCCGGTGCCAGTTTCTGTTTTCGGCTTTTTTTGTATTTCAGGTTTTCACGTTACGAGAACTGTCAGGAAAAATCCAGAAAAATTATATAAAAAATCAGCGTTCCAGAACCTACCTTGCGCCCGAAGTACAGCCGGGGGGGGGGGCACCAGGGCTCCAAGCGCCCTGGCGGCGCGCCCTCCCCCTGGGCCGCGCCGGGGGGGCGCCTGGGCCCCCCGTGCCCCGTCTGGTGCCCCCCTTTGGCATATATTTAGAGCGTCCTTCGAAACCCTCGGGACGGGAACTCTTTTTCGCGATCTCATCTCTGTTCCGCCGCCGCCGCCGCTTCCAAGATCGGGAGCACCAGGAGAACTCTTCCCGGCACCCTGCCGGAGGGGAGGATCACCACCGGGAGCCTATCCACCACCATGGACGCCTCCCGGATGAGTTGTGAGTAGTCTCCCTTGGACCATGAGTCCATGACCAGTAGCTATGTGATGTTCTCCTCCCGTTCTTGTGCTTCACTAATTAGTCCTCGTGAGCTGCCCTACATGATCGAGGCACATATGTAATCCTTATGCTGTTGCTATGATGAGTTTGCTGGGATCCGATGGATTATGAGATTATGTTCAGATTGTGATTGAGTAATATATTTGATCTACCTCTTTTATATTTATGTTCATAAGTAATTCTTGCATGATCTCCGTTGTTATTTATTGCTTTGGCCAAGTAATACGTAGTGACTCCAAGAGGGAACGTTATGCTTGATTGTGGGTTCATGCCCCTCGATGACTAGCTTGAGTGACAGAAACATGAGTCTAGGGGATGTGCTGTTGCCACAAGGGGGAAAACAACGGTGCTTGTGCCCGCGGGTGCAAGGATTGTTTACTTTACGCAAAGTTCTTTTAATGCAGTTGTCTGTTGCTTTGAGTTTACACTATGGGTGGGACTCGCAACTTAATACCTGCGAGATGTTCTGGATAGATATCTCAAGGTGGATGATTACTAGTAGATATTGATGGATTTCGGTCTACTTACTTTGGCGTACCGCCCATGCTTTGAACCTCAACCTTTCTTGCAATGTAGTCAGCATTGGTTTGCGTTCGTGGTCCTGTCAATTGCCCAGCTGTAATTCGTTTACCTCACATAGCTGTTTTATCGTCTTTTGGGAGAGAGACATCACTAGTGAACATCATGAGACTCCGGTCCGTATTACCATCATTGATCACATCCGCTATTTACTTTTCGCTATTATTTACTATTGCAAACATTATCTATCACTACTATCATTTGCGTTTAATCCTTTGTGAACTACAAGGCCGGAGGGATTGACAACCTCTCTGTACTCGTTGGGAGCAAAGTTATTTGTATATGTGTGCAGGTCCACGTTGATTGCTAATATCTGGCGCCGTTAGCAGTTGACACCTACTTGTTGAACCTAGGAGTCTCTGGGGATTCGATCATTGGCATCTTTGGTAAGGGAAAAACTTCCACAACACTGCATCTTACACCTTCCACTTGGGGTAACCAACGAGGGGTTAGAGGCCCATCACACCACCGGGAGCTTCTCCACCACCATGGACGCTTCCCGGATGAGTTGTGAGTAGTCCCCCTTGGACCATGGGTCCATGACCAGTAGCTATGTGATGTTCTCCTCCTCTCTTTGTTCATCATCGATTAGACCTCGTGAGCTGCCCTACATGATCGAGGCACATATATAATCTTTATGCTGTTGCTATGCTGAGTTTGCTGGGATCCGATGGATTATGAGATTATGTTCAGATTGTGTGTGAGTAATATATTTGATTCACCTCTTTTATATTTATGTTCTTGAGTAATTCTTGCATGTTCTCCGTTGCTATTTATTGCTTTGGCCAGGTAGTAGGTAGTAACTCCAAGAGGGAACGTTATGCTTGATTGTGGGTTCATGCCCCTCGATGACTAGCTTGAGTGATAGAAACATGAGTCTAGGGGATGTGCTGTTGCCACGAGGGGGAAAACAACGGTGCTTGTACTTGCGGGTGCAAGGATTGTTTACTTTACGCAAAGTTCTTTTAATGCAGTTGTCTGTTGCTTTGAGTTTACACTTTGGGTGGGACTCGCAACTTAATACCAGCGAGATGTTCTGGATAGATATCTCAAGGTGGATGATTAGTAGTAGATACAGATGGATTTTGGTCTACTTGCCTTGGCGTACCGCCCATGCTTTTGAGCCTCTACCTTTCTATACAGCATAGTTAGCATTGGTTTGCGCACATAATCCTGTCAATTGCCTAGCTGTAATTTGTTTACCTCGCTTAGCTGTTTTATCGTCTTTTGGGAGAGAGACATCACTAGTGAACATCATGGGACCCCGGTCCATATTACCATCACTGATCACACCCGCTATTTACTTCCTGTTCTTATTTCCTAGTTGCAGTCATATCTATCACTATTATCTCTTGCGTTCGATCCTTTGTAAACGACAAGGCCGGAGGGATTGACAACCTCTCTGTACTCGTTGGGAGCAAAGTTATTTGTATCTGTGTGCAGGTCCTGTCAAGCGAAAGTTTCTGGCGCTATTGACACCTTCTTGTCGACCCTCGGAGTCTCACGGGATTCGTTCCTTGGTATCTTTGCCAAGGGAAATTTGCCGCTATGCTACATCTCAAACCTTCCACTTGGGGTAACCAACGAGGGGCGAGAAGCCATCAGCCAGTAACTTCATCATCATCGTCACCACGCTGTCGTGCTGACAAAAATCTCCCACGACACTCAACTGGATGAAGAGTTCGTGGGACATCATCGAGCTGAACGTGTGCTGAATACGGAGGTGCCGTACGTTCGGTGCTTGGATCGGTTGGATCGCAAAGACGTTCGACTACATCAACCGCGTTACTAAACTCTTCGCTTTCGGTCTACGAGGGTATGTGGACACACTGTCTCGCTCGTTGATATGCTTCTCCTAGATAGATCTTGCGTGATCGTAGGTAAATTTTTTGAAATACTACGTACCCCAACACAAGTGTGGGAAGAGGTACAATTCTTCATCGACTTCTTCGGCGTGACACGGCATCGACATCTCGTGGTTATGAGGGACGCATAATCGTCAACATGCCGTTGCACCGCCGTTGCCGACACACCATCACCAAGGTCATCATCAATGAGGTCTTCATCAGCAACCTCATCAACACAACGCCTCATCCCCAAGGATGGATACACGTCATTTGACAGTACTACTGCAAGACGCGCACAACACCGGCGACGACATTGATCACGTCCGATGGCTAAGACTGCATCGACACACCGGCATTACTATTGGGAAAGCCACTACCGCCACACACATGGTCATGGAAAAAACGTTGTATGCTCTGTGGGCTACCATCGATCTTGGCAAAACTGGTGGTCTCACCCATAACCACGTCCTCTGACATCTGCGGCAGTACCTCTCAAGGTGCAAAACGTCGCCTCCGACGGTACCTCTCCATGTGCAAAAAGCTGCCTACACGATTGCAACTCCGCCATACATACTGCACAATTTTTTGCTCCTCCGGCGATTACGGTTACATCAACTACAACGAATTATACATCGACAACGACTACTTTGACCACGGCTACATAATGATCGGCAACCTCGACTTCGACCACATGACTACGTCTACAACAACACATCGGCAACAACACCAGCCAACAACGTCCGCATCGTCACTAACATCCACGCCACTCCTGCTGTGATTGCCGGGGGGGGGG
>LR738711.1:26358478-26391917 GCA_902687465.1 Secale cereale | reverse complement strand
GGAGGGGGGAATAAAGGAGAGACGAGGAAGGCACCATAGAGGACGCATTCACCACCCTAGGTGCTGACCCATCAGGGCGCAATAATGATGGCGAAGCGGAGAAGACGACCGAAGGACAAGACTTCCAATTCGGTCATAATCGTGTGCTTCACTCCTCATACAACCGAGGAGGGGATTTTAGAAATATAATCGTGTTTAACATAGAGATAAGGATGTAGAGATAGAATAGCTCAAACATAATATGACTTATCTTGTACTCAAAGTCTGCTCCACCATGTGTTTTATATATACCCCATAGCAGGGTCAGATCAATATAACACAAAACACAACAAATATTCAGCCATCCTATTTTATCCACATGCGGGCGATATACTCCAACAGCGTGCTGTAGGGAGCTCACAAGTATAAGGTAATACTGAATAATGAATGACTGAGCATCATACATCTTTTTATGTTAGCTTTATGGAGGTGCTTAAAGGGTGACAAGAGATGGGATCATCACAGAGCCAGGACGCTTTGGCAATAAAAGAAAACTAGGAAGATACACCATTTAGTAAATTGGCCTACAGTTTGTCTACCTAAAGACCGGTGGCCTGGGAATTCTCGATGTGCAAACCATGAACCAAATCCTACACCGCAAGTGGCTTTGGATGCCGGAAACAATATTAGAATCTAACAAAAAAATAACTTTGTGAATTCTTCCCATGGCACGGGACTCATGCATGTGTGCTAAGTGCTATTCATTTACGAATTACTAGATTTTTTACATGACGATTCTAGAATTAATATTTAGATATCCTTGATGACAAATGCCAAGGAAATGTAGAGATAAGATATTTGTAAAGAATATCCAATGATAAAGATGCTATGCACTATATATTTTGATGTTTGCGACCTTATTCTAATCCAACGCTATATGGCTAGTGAAATAGGAAAAATACATGGTACCATCAGGAAAGTTTCATGTAAACAAGTATTTACTTATGCGATGTTTGTTTTGGAGCCCAATTTATTAACCCTAGTTTGTTTTGGTTAATCCCAAACTAGTATTAATGGATTCAAGTCCAATAATGTTTTAAATGATGGTTGTAATGGTTTTGTGATGATGTTTGCAATTTCAAAAATATTTTGAGAAAATGTGGTTATTTATATTTCATCAGTCGTGGAAGATAAAAAATAAGAGAAAAACATAATTTATATACGAGGATTGTCGGTACGAATGATCATAATGAAATGAAAATTACCTATCCCAAATATTTAGTCACTAATAAAATTGAGTCTAAGATTTGATTTAATATAATTTAAGTTTGTAATAAACATATTTATGCTTTTTAGTTGTTTATAATGCACGTAAATGTACACCATAGGCTTCGCTTAAATCTTTTTTATGATAAAATTTCATAGTCATCCTTATTTATTTGTGTTTAATCGTTAAGTCACACACATAATTATAATGTAATATTTTATTGTTTATCCTAATATAATTTACACCTTAATTTTATGATTAATTTATCGTTTTTATTAGTTTAATGCATAAATAATTAAATAAATAGATAAATTCAAGATATATCAAATGAATAAACCGAAACAATCATGAAGATAGTAAGTATAAAACCCTAAATTACATATTTTGAAGCTGTTGTCTCAAGGTTCATATTTTTATCTTAACATTCTCAATATTTCCGAAGAAAATACTTCAATGGACAAAACATGCATCTGATGGACTAACATGAAATGTATTTAATAAATGTATGATCATTGGCCGTACTAAAACGGAGGGCACACCCCTTAAAAGTGAAGCAATTGAGTCACTGCTTCCCTGTCATGCTATAGGAAAAAAAAAATGAGACAAACAAAATCACATATCATTTTTTTTACATTACTGTGCCAATGCCACCACCAAGTTGGGTCGAAGCGCCAGATGGCAATTCGCTAGCCCAGTAGTCATTACTAAGCAAAGCTAAAACACCAAGGGTTTTCTGGCAATAGTCGACTTGACCACTAAGGACCACAAGATTGTGGAAATATAGTCGTGAGACTTTAATTAAGTTTGACGTTGCCTCCACCTGTGAGACACCATCACCAAGGACATGAAAATATAAAATAATATGATATTTTTTGCTAGTAGTAAAATAATAGGAAGTTGGCCAGTACTCTGGCATTGATCCGTGGTTCCTCCCACCACATATGCCGAATAGGCCACTAGAGAAGAGGTGAACCGATGGAAGCACTCAGCGGCGACTAGGTACTCTTGAGCCTAGCATTAATTTTTATTACCAAAACACACATTTTATATTCAATTTTATGTACTTGGAAGAACTAGTGATGTCTCTTGATCTTTCATTGACAAGATGGACACTGCTTCCTTGTCTAAATCGTACATGCGTTATTTTACAATTTTATGAGAAAACTTTCGATCTATTCATCAAACATCATATCCGTACAAAGAGCATGAGAAGTAACAAAAAACACATCCATGTCCGTAGGCCACCTAGCGACGAGTAAGAGCACTGAAGCGAACCAAAGGCGCACCGCTGTCATCGTCCACCCCTCACTGGAATTAGGCAAACCTTTTTGTAGTAGACAGTTGAGAAGTTTTCATGCTAAGGCCACAAACGACCAGTGCACAAAAACAACAACTGTCGCTGATGAAGAGAAGCGTAGATCGGAAGGATCCAACCTATAGACAAATGAACGTAGAAAACGAAGACCAGATGCACGCAGATCCATCAAAAGCAATGACCGGCCGAATCCCACGAGATCAGCTGGAGATATACCTCAACACAACCCTCCGATAATGCAAGATGCACCATTAGGATGAAGGCTAGGCAGGGAGAACCTTATTCCGTCTTCTAAAAGCCGCCACCATCTTGGCTTCCTGAGTAGGGCACAAACTCTAAACAAACATAGAAAAACACCTAATAACAATGCATGAGTCCTTCCATTGGCAAGGGCTAGGATCCACCGCACCTCCATGGCCATAATGGCGCATGAGACAATGTAGATCAGTGGCGGCGCCGGCTGGACACGGGGAAACCCTAAACCCCCGGGAGACATTATTGCAACTCATGACCAACTCTCGAGTCCGAACCAACAACAACAATGAAATAAACAAATCAAACAAGTTGCCACCATGAACAAAGCCTCCACACACACATACAAAGTTCTGATTTATCATTGTAAATTCAGGGCGACGTCCGGAGCCGGGATGGAAAAATAATGCGAAGTTGTCTGTTTCGTGTATATAAATACTGGTGGTCCTTCCTTCCATGTTCGGATCGACGTGATCTCGCATGTCACCCATTGATATATCTGTCCCACTCTGTCTATGTATCCATCGGCCACCAATGCAAGTCATACGTACCTCCACATACTAATCCATCAAGTTAGGAAGTTAGACAAAAGAAATTTAACAAGCTGTAGGGCGATTCCCCGGTGTCTTCTGTGTGTCCGTAGCTTCCTCTACATGTTGCATGTGTGCCTCCCCCTTCCCTCCTCCCTCTCATTGAAGTTTACTTCTAATGGTTTTAGGGGGGAGTGTGGCGAGTCCTTGTGGTGTTTTCTTTCCCTTTTCTCATATTAGTGAACTTTTTCTCTTGTTTATGGGTTTTGGCGGTTGTGCCTACCCCGAGTTCTCAAAACTGATGATGTGACTTTGGTTTGGTCTCATTTATAAAATGGGGCTGGGGCATGCCCTGTTTCTCGATTTTTTCTAATGAGTTTTAGCTTTTCCGAGAATGGGCTAAGGATTGTGGTCGTCGATCGAATGTCGAAAGGTGGCATAATAAGTCAGAAACATGTGACAATTGTTTAGGGGTTGGGCCAGGAACAAAAGCTGGATTTATAAATAAGAAAAGAGAGACTTATTCGATTAACTGAAGCTTTCGATCTCAAAGCGGAGTCTACCCCGCTTCACGTAACTGAACATGCCGCAAAACCTGATGCAGAGCAGCAACTTCCTGATCTTAGAGAAGAAGAAATGAAATGGGCTCTGAGGGCTAAGGTATCTAAAGTCGTCCAAGGATATGCCAGTACTCAGTTCTTCCACATGATTGCAAATGGCAAGCATAGGAAGAAGAAAACCATCCAACTATAACAGAATGAAGGTACGGTAGTTGGGCATGAGAATCTCAAATTACTATAAGCAACTCTTTGGGCCGCGTGAGGACAACTTTGTGTCACTCGATGAGCTTGCAGTTGGGGTTATCTTTAGTTACAGACATACGAAAATGAGATTTTGTATGCGTTGTTTACTCAAGAAGAGGTGTTTGATGCCATATCATAAATGAAGCGGAATAAGGCACCTGGACTAGATGGTTTCCCAGCAGAATTTTACAAGAAATGCTAGCATATTATAAAAGGTGACCTTCTGCCGATGTTCCATGACTTTTTTAAAGGCCATCTGCAGCTCTTCCACCTCAGCTTTGGAACGACTACATTGTTACCAAAGAAGGAGGAGGCAGTGTGTGTCGAGTAGATCAGGCCCATTTGTCTTTTAAATGTGAGTTTCAAAATATTCATGAACGTCGGGACAAATAGATTGACACGGATTGCCCATTCGGTGGTACAACCGAGTCAACCCACTTTCATGCCGGGAAGACATATCCTTGAAGGTGTTGTTGTCTTACACGAAACTCTACATGAAATTCACTCAAAGAAACTTGAGGGGGTGATCTTCAAGATGGATTTTGAGAAAGCGTACGATAAGTTCAAGTGGCCCTTTCTCCAGCAAGCCATGCATATGAAAGGGTTCAATGAAGCCTGGAGGAACCAGGTAGACTCCTTCATTAAATAGAGTAGCGTGGGGATTAAAGTCAATGATGACACGAGTCATTATTTTTAGACACATAAGGGCTTAAGACAGGGGGATCCGATATCTCCTATTCTATTCAACATAGTGGCAGGTACGTTGACAGTTCTTATCCGGAGGGCCAAGGAGAATGGCCAGGTAGGAGGCCTCGTCTCTCATCTGGTTGATGGAGGGGTTTCCATACTACAATATGTGCCCGACACGACTATATCCATGGAACATGACCTCGCAAAAGCTAGAAATATGAAATGAGTACTTTGCCTTTTTTGAGCAATTATCGGGGTTAAAAATCAATTATAACAAGAGCGAATTGTTCTGCTTTGGAAGGGCCAAAGAGGAACAAGACGCATATAGACAATTGTTCGGTTGTGAAATGGGTTCTTTGCCTTTTTGTTATCTCGGTATCCCAATACATCACCGTAGACTGACAAATAAAGAATGGAAATGTATTTGAGGAACTAGCTATTTGAGGAAAAATAAAACTACTGGAAGGGTAAGCTTTTGTCTTATGGAGGTCGGCTTGTGTTAATCAATTCAATGTTGTCTAGTATGCCGATGTTCCTGTTGTGTTTGTTTGAAGTACCCATAGGGGTACATAGAAGGTTAGATTTTTATCGATCCCAGTTTTTCTGGCAAAGTGATGAAATTAAGGCGTAATATAGATTGACCAAATGGATATCATTTGTAGACCCAAAGGCCAAGGAGGACTTGTGATTGAGAACTTGGAGATAAAAAATAATTGCTTGCCAAGCAAATGACTTTTTAGGTTATCAACGGAAACTAACAGTATATGGGACAAGATTCTCGTAACAAATACTTACAAACTAAGACTCTGGCCCAACTTACCGGAAGGCCTAATGACTCGCCTTTGTGGAAGGGGCTAATGCGGATGAAGGATACATTGTTTCGCAGAGCAAATTTTGTTGTACGCAATGGTACAACAACAAGATTCTGGGAAGATACATGCTTAGGGGCGATGCCTTTAGCCTTACGGTATGCCACACTGTATAATATTTTACATCATAAGGAGGATTACATTGCTACAGTATTACAATCTTCTCCACTAAAAATCCAGTTCAGGAAATCCCTAGTGGGATAGCGCTGGAATTCCTAGTTGCATCTGGTGCCAAGGTTGATGGATGTTTAACTTTCGAACCAACGAGATGTGTTTCAATGGAAATTAACTAGGAATGATGTGTTCATGGTGAGGTCCATGTATCTAGATCTAATCAATTCGGACACGATCCCGAGATCGATTCATATTTGGAAAATTAAAGTTCCGCTAAAAATCAAAATCTTCACGTGGTTCGTTCACAAGAAAGTGATTCTCGCCAAATAAAGTTTACTAACGCGAAGATGGGTAGGTAGTCCACGTTGTTGTTTTGTGACAATGCTAAAACAATACAATACATTTTCATTGATTGCCCTCTCGCTAAGTGGCTTTGGCGTACGATACATATAGCCTTTAACATAACCCCTCCGACCAACATTGACATGTTATTTGGGATGTGGCTTGCTGGTGTGAAACTGTTGGAGATATGCCCTAGAGGCAATAATAAAAGCATTATTATTATATCTCCTTGTTCATGATAATTGTCTGTTATTCATGCTTGAATTGTATTGTACGGAAACAACGATACATGTGTGAATACATAGACCACAATGAGTCCCTGGTAGGCCTCTAGTAACCAGCTCGTTGATCAACAGATGGTCACGGTTTCCTGACCATGGACATGAGATGTCAGTGAAACCTAGGACTTGTATGTGATACAGTCCAAAGTAGGTTGTCGATCCAGAGGATGCTAGTAAGGGTGCAAACTTCAGAGTTCCAGCGATGGACAGAAGAGAGCAAATTGGAGTTGGAATCTTCGTGTTTTGATGAAATGGTCAAAAGGGGTTTTGACTTCATCAATGGGTAACGAAGATGCTTGTAATTCAAGAAAGTAAGTGGGAGCTTAATAATATTTCTAAAAACCTTGTGTGCTTGACACATTGGTAATTGGAAATAAATTTCTTGACACGAATTAGGACTTCATTTGAAAATAGTTTTTTTCAATGAAGTGCTTAGGCTAAATAGCCTTGATATTAGGCATGATGATCTATGGAGATAGATTTACCTAATGGGGCTAAGCAATGAATACATATTGACAAGATGCTAAAACTTTTTAGCATATAAAATGCCAAGGAGTGATTCTTGCCGAAGTCACATGGAAAGAGTTTTTGCAAGACTCGGTGTCCCAAAAACACCTATGAGCAAAAGACATGATGGGGATTCCACACACCTCGTGTTTGGATTAATCATGTATTCCATGGTATGTAAAAACAACCAGATATGTCCAATACTCAAAAGGTGTTGTGAGTATGGATACCAAAATGATCAAAAGGACTGATCATAGGACAACAGTGAAAGATGTCATTTAGTACCAGAGTAGTACTGATGACATGTTTTCTCGCAAGCAGAGATTATGAAGTACTCGTTGTAAGTAATTACATCGATACAGTCTTCATCAATGCTCCATGCGATTTTTGATTTAAATTAAGGGTTTTGTGTTGCACACAATGTGGTGGCACAGTTTGTTGGAAAATGTTCCAAACAAGTTACTGTGGCGAATTCTATAACAGAGGCGAAGTATGTTGCCGCTTTTGAAGCGACAAAGAAGATGTTGAATCATATAGTTCATTCATGAACTTAGTATGGTTCCAAGATGGCTTTTGTCAATGGGACACTACTGCAGGTAGTTGCTCCATAACTCAGTCTGAGGAATCCAGGTTCGACCTGTGATTCGCATACATACAAAGCCAAGTCCACACAAAATATGAATTTTGTGAAGGCGTGAAAACGCGAGGGATATGCAAACATACACACGGAGCTGAAGTCGTCAGATCCGTTGGACATCAGGCTATACCACAAGCGAAGCATATTTACACCAATGTGTCATAGGTGTAAAATGCATTAGCATTGACTAGATTATTGACTCTAGTGCAAGTGGGAGTCTGTAGGAGATATGCCCTAGAGGCAATAACAAATGTTATAAATTATCTCTCTGTTCATAATTAGGTTTATGTTCCATGCTATAACTGCTGTGGTTCCCGAGCCCGTATATCCATAAAGGCTCTGGGGAAAACCCATGTGCACGTGTGGAATAATAAACGATAAAAAGTATTCCTAGTCATGCCTCTAAGACTAGCTCAAGTGTTGCATGATGATTATGTTTTCCCAATCATGGGCATGACTGTGCCAGCAATTTTGAGGGCACAATGTTATAGGAACATTTGTGTTGAATCGACCCGAATTGATGTTATGCTATGAGATACATTCGTCACAAGTTAATGGTTAATAACACAGGAAGTTATTGTTTGCATAATTCCTTAGACCATGAGAGTATCGAGTTCCTTCATGCTTGATTCATGAACTTTGGGGTTTGTTAAACGTCATCCGTGACTGGATGGCTATTACGGCGGCTTACGGGTTCATGGGAAAGTATGGCAAGTAACTTGATAGCTCAAGATTGGGATTTGCTCCTCCGTCGATGGAGAGATATACTCGGGCCCTCTCGGTGTAACGGTATCCATCATCGTCTGGCCAGACACAGGGTGATTTGATCACTGGGATGCCGAAACACGAAAACGAGAAAAGAGAACAAAACCGGTAACGAGGTAACTTGCATAGTGGACAAAGTGTTTGCCCACGGGGATGCAATAAATCTCACCTCGGGTGTTTGTGACATATCGCGAAGCAAAAGGAATAGCACACAGCAACTAGAGGTTCACTCGAATATTTATTCATGTGGGTATAGGGGGTCAATATGGGTGTCCACGGCTCCGATGTTGATCATTGATCGGAAGTGTTTCCGGGTCATGTCTATACTTCACTGAACCTATAGGGTCACACGCTTAAGGGTCATCTATCTGCTGAATACTAGACAGGGAGTCTGAGAGAAAATCACCGAAAAAGTTTCGGAGACAACGGAAGAGTTCCGGAGAGAGAACACCGAAAGAGTTTCGGTAAAACCGAAAATATGTTTCGGAATATATTATTAGGTCAAAAAGGGTTTCGGCACCGCATGGAAATTATCAGAGGGTGCCAGAATTGGTCTGGGAACTTCTGGGAATTTTCAGAGAGAAAAACCGGAAATGTTCCGAAACTGCCGTAACCGCTGTTAATGCTTTCCGCTGATAAAAACCACAGCACCGAAAATGTTTCGGATCATGCCCAGAATAATTTTAGAGGGTACCGGAAATGTTCTGGGACCTTCTGGAATTTTTCAGAAAAAAGTTTTGCGGAAAACATCTTGTCTCAGCGCGAGGGGACAAGATCCCACGAATCGGGGGTTGCATGTTTGGTGGCTTTTTGTCTAGGGAGCATGCATGTTTCATGGAGACATGTTGGTGGCTTGTTGGGGGGGCCCCCCCATGGGGGGACAAGGTGTTGGGCTGCCATGGTGGTGTCCCCCTTGGGGGCCCCACTTGCATTACCATTTTACCCTTCATGTGGGACATGTAGCATGGGTATTTTGGTATTTCCTCCACCACCCCACCCCTTGCCTTGGCCTATAAATAGAGGTGGAGGGGCAGCCCTCCACACTCACTCCTTCTCACATACATGCCATTGCAATGATCTGGCTTCTCTCTCCCTCCCACGAAATAGTTTCGTAGAGCCGAAAGGCTGTCTGGGTTCCGGTAGGAACTAGTTCTGGACGGCGAAGCCCTGCCGGATAGATGAGACCGTATGTGTGCAACTCTGTAGAGAGATCGTAGTTTCGGTCTTAGTTCGTGAGTGCCTCCCGAAGGGCTGTCCATGTGACCGTCCGAGTTTCGAAGGTCCTCCCGAAGGGCTGTCCGAGTGACCGTTCGAGTTTCGAAGGTCCTCCCGAAGGGCTGTCCGCGACACCATCCGGGGGACTGTTCGACCGTCTCCCGGAGGGCTGTCCGAGGAGAAGATGAGGGTATACATCCTCGCGGTTGGGAGGTTGTAAATCCTAGCTGCGGGGATCTGCACCGACGATCGTCATCGACTCTACTTCCGCTGCGCTACGAGTCGGTAACGAATATGATCAAAACCTTGTATGCAGTCTTCATAGTGGTCCTGGGCTGGTGCGTAGGTCGGAAATTTTTGTTTTCTGCTGCGTTACCCTACAGTGGCATCAAGAGCCGTGCTATGCGTAGATGCAGGTTGCGATCTAGAATACATGGAGATGTATGGGTGTTGCACAATATAATTAGGTAGTAGATAAGATCTATTACTGAAAATTATTTGTGCGGGTAGCAGATGAAATCTGTTACCCGGTGTTCTTGTTGCTTCCCTTAAATTTGCGTAGTCCTGATCTTGACAGCATTGTGGAATCTGACAAAGTTCTGGCAATCCGCGATCCTTTCATGCTGCTCCTGAGTATGCTGATTGACAGATCAACGAAGTGCTAACAGTTCTTTGGGTTCCACTTTAGTCAAAGAAAGATGGATGTTTCGCAGACGAAAGGGCAATGAAGATATGATCTGCACGGGGGTCATGCGTATGACGAAGTTTAGTATGGGGCTCGAGATTTTATTATCACGTGTTTCATACACCCTGGAAAGTTAATCTGGCAACTTGAATTATCATGCTTGATGATGGACGTTGGTAGCTTCGGTTTGTTTCGAAACCTTAGAAGCCACGTAAGATAAACTTTTGCCTGAACCGATTAGAGACGTCTAACTTGGTTTTGCAGGAGGGTTTGCATGTGCATGTGATGTGGTATAGCAGTGCTCATAATAATTTGATTATGTATGAGATGGCTATATAATGTAAATTGATTAACATGACCTGCGTGTCATGATTCAGCATGATGGCTGGAGCCATATGATTGCACTTTAATGACCTGCGTGTCAACCTTGTGTAATGCATTTATTTTATCTGCTATAGAGATAGCAATATTATCTGGTGCATCGACAAGGTGGTGGCAATCTTCGCGAAGGTGAACACCGACGCGAGTGCCGAAGACGAAGAAATGAAAGACTTCTCCGTCAGAAAGGGCTATACCATATCATGCTAATTATGAATTGCCTGAGATGTTTATCCCTTTGATGCACCCTTCTTGATTGCGCCGTAGTCGCTTTTTATTAGGGTGATCTCTCACAAAAATATCAAGTTGTTAGTGTTCTCCCAAGTGTAGCACCGTCACGGCACCTAACTTTTCGGGGTGCGCCATGACTAACATGGGTACGAACGAATTGAGAAGTGTGAGGCGGGTGAGGTCAGACCTCGCAGCAAGATCACTTGGTTGTCTTGACGTTCATGGCAGGATCGTCCTGAGCTCGGAACACGCGCATCGAAAGATGAACAAGAGTCACATAGAGATGTGATCGGCATGTTTGCCCACCAATTGAGATTTTCGTCATCAGTGGTGACTAACATCAATGGCGTTGAATTGAAATGTGGATCTTGAATCACTCACAATCAATTATGAGAGATATTGATTTGAGTGGGAGCGCACTGTAGAATTAACTTGTTTAATTCTCAGTGCAATTAATTTTGAACACTGTCTAAGTGTGGTTTGCATAATAGTTGTAGAATAATGGCTCGCGTTTCCACCTTCCCTATTAAAATTGAATAGCTGTTAAATATCTGGTTAAACTTTACGGTTGGTAACGTAATGTGAGGATTGTCCTCAAGAGTGCCGAGAAGGACTTTGTCCTATCGCATACTTTCGGTATTCTCCCGCTAATGCTATGGATCATGTGACTCTCATCCTTCGATCCAAAAGCTAGAATTCTGTTTTCAGTCAAGTGCAATATGTTTGCTTCCATGAGACCCGAACTTCGAAAGTTTGGATAGTTATATGATATTCATGGAATCTGAAAATCATTTTCAGACACAAACAAAGGCTAACAGATATGTGATATCCAAAGCAATGTTTGTTTTGCAAACTGTTAGTAAAAGTGTTTACTAGGCATTTGACTGATAAGAGAGGGATCCAGAAGAAAGCCTTTCATATGATGAAGTTGGATGTTTTTTCTGGAAGTAGGAGAAATACTAAAAGTTAAACTGTTAGAAGTATAAAGGCAAATAGAAAGAAGACTGGAATATCCAGCTCATGTATGAATGTCATACAAGTTTTTGATGTATAGATGGCTGGTCAAAGATATAGTTCTTGGGAATTATGATTAAACTGTTAATCACTAATTCTTGGGTATTGTGAGTTAATCACAAAGATACCCGCTCGATTGCATTCTGATGCAACTCGATGTAAGAACTACTATGGCCTAAGAGACTAGCCAGGAATGAGGTTTAGGTATACACAGGGAACATAGTAAATGTTACTATACCTTCCATCGGTGTATTACCGTCTGTATTAATTTTCATAATTCATTTAGAGTTTTACACACTCTAGCCCATTGCATAAGGTATCTTGCAAGAAGGTTGTTCATAAGAGAACTTCTAATGTTCGGTGTTATGAACAACATAAGGGCCATACTTTCATTATGAATGAGATGTATGTTATGAATGTTGATAATAATATATTACCTCTGTGTTTACTTTCACAATTCATTTTAGAGTTTCATACACTCTAGCCCATTGCACAATGTTTGTTGCAAAGGAGTTGTTCATAAGAACAACAGTTGTTGTTTAGTATTATGAATAACATGAAGGGCCATGCTTCCATCCAAGATGGGATGTATGTTATGAATATTGATGGTAATATGATACATCCATAACACTGACGCTAAATGTCGCAAGACTAAAAGAATACCACACAAGTGTGGCACTACATTTGGTCACATTGGAGAAACCCGCATGGAAAATTCCATTATGATGGATTTTGAAGTCGTTTGATTTTGAATCATCTGACACTTGCAACTTTCCTCTCAAAAGTGAAGTGACTGAAATACCGTTCACAGGCCATAAGGAACGAGTAACAAACTTATTGGTGATCATACATTTGATGTGTGTAGTCCGATAAATGTTGTTAGTAGTGGATTTATCTATCTTCAAAAATGACTCAAGTAGATATATGGATATTTACTTGATGAGACGTATGTCTGGATCTTTTGAAATCATTCGAAAGGTTTTCAAAAATGAAGTAGAAGTTATTGTAACAAGAAAATTATGTTTCTACAATTCGATTGCAGAAAGGAATATTTGAGTTACAAGTTTAGCGAATGTCTGATGAGTTGTGAAAGGGGTTTCATAACTTGCACTTCCCGGAAAACCACTGCAAAGTGGAAAGTCTGTGAAGATGTAATCGAACCATTTATGACATGGTAAGATCAAAGATGACATAAATAAAATTGCCATTATCCCCTTTTAAGTGATGCTTTAGAGACTGCGGCTTTTACACTGAAAAGAGCTCCATCGGGTCTGTTGAAATGAAGCCATGGTATGGTACGCCCAACCATGTTATATCTTTTCTTAACATTTGGAATATGGGGCTTGTGTAAAAGGTTACAAACCTATTCCAAATCAGACAAGTGCTACTTTGTAGGTTATCCCAAGCAATTGGGTATTCCTCCCTCACTATACCGAGGCAAATAGTTTTGCCACGAAACGGTATGCTTTTAAAGAGAATAGTTCTTTCAAAAAGGTGAGTGGGAGAACAATGCAAATCGACGAGAAAACAGTATCTTCGTCATCAGGTCAAAGGAAAGGAACCTTGGAAGTAATTCCAGAGTTTTCTACTGCGACTGATACGGAAGTCTCTACAATAAAATGTATGGACTTCGGTCGAACTTGCAGCTGAACCACGTAGGCAAGGCTCGTGCAAACCTCTCAGGTGCGCAGACGAGATATTGTTGTTGGACAACAGTATACCTATGATACACAAGGAAGCGTTGATGGGCCCTGACTCCGGAATTGGCTAAATGCCAATACAACCCGAGTTAGTTTCCATATAAGTGATTCAAGATTAAAACCTTGATACACCCTTCAGAAGACTTAGAGTCTAACGAATATTTATGGAACTTAAAACTGATAAGGATAAAAATGTTTATCCATAAAGCTCGACTTGTTGCAAAACAAGTTCAAAGAGTTGACTACGATGAGGTTGTTTCATCGTAGCGATGCTTAAAGTCGGTTCGGGTTGAACTAGCAATTAATACATATTTCAATCTTGAGATATGAAACATGGATGACAAAAGGATTTCCATCTGATGGAAATGAAACCTAGGACTTGTATGTGATACAGTCCAAAGTAGGTTGTCGATCCAGAGGATGCTAGTAAGGGTGCAAACTTCAGAGTTCCAGCGATGGACAGAAGAGAGCAAATTGGAGTTGGAATCTTCGTGTTTTGATGAAATGGTCAAAAGGGGTTTTGACTTCATCAATGGGTAACGAAGATGCTTGTAATTCAAGAAAGTAAGTGGGAGCTTAATAATATTTCTAAAAACCTTGTGTGCTTGACACATTGGTAATTGGAAATAAATTTCTTGACACGAATTAGGACTTCATTTGAAAATAGTTTTTTTCAATGAAGTGCTTAGGCGAAATAGCCTTGATATTAGGCATGATGATCTATGGAGATAGATTTACCTAATGGGGCTAAGCAATGAATACATATTGACAAGATGCTAAAACTTTTTAGCATATAAAATGCCAAGGAGTGATTCTTGCCGAAGTCACATGGAAAGAGTTTTTGCAAGACTCGGTGTCCCAAAAACACCTATGAGCAAAAGACATGATGGGGATTCCACACACCTCGTGTTTGGATTAATCATGTATTCCATGGTATGTAAAAACAACCAGATATGTCCAATACTCAAAAGGTGTTGTGAGTATGGATACCAAAATGATCAAAAGGACTGATCATAGGACAACAGTGAAAGATGTCATTTAGTACCAGAGTAGTACTGATGACATGTTTTCTCGCAAGCAGAGATTATGAAGTACTCGTTGTAAGTAATTACATCGATACAGTCTTCATCAATGCTCCATGCGATTTTTGATTTAAATTAAGGGTTTTGTGTTGCACACAATGTGGTGGCACAGTTTGTTGGAAAATGTTCCAAACAAGTTACTGTGGCGAATTCTATAACAGAGGCGAAGTATGTTGCCGCTTTTGAAGCGACAAAGAAGATGTTGAATCATATAGTTCATTCATGAACTTAGTATGGTTCCAAGATGGCTTTTGTCAATGGGACACTACTGCAGGTAGTTGCTCCATAACTCAGTCTGAGGAATCCAGGTTCGACCTGTGATTCGCATACATACAAAGCCAAGTCCACACAAAATATGAATTTTGTGAAGGCGTGAAAACGCGAGGGATATGCAAAGATACACACGGAGCTGAAGTCGTCAGATCCGTTGGACATCAGGCTATACCACAAGCGAAGCATATTTACACCAATGTGTCATAGGTGTAAAATGCATTAGCATTGACTAGATTATTGACTCTAGTGCAAGTGGGAGTCTGTAGGAGATATGCCCTAGAGGCAATAACAAATGTTATAAATTATCTCTCTGTTCATAATTAGGTTTATGTTCCATGCTATAACTGCTGTGGTTCCCGAGCCCGTATATCCATAAAGGCTCTGGGGAAAACCCATGTGCACGTGTGGAATAATAAACGATAAAAAGTATTCCTAGTCATGCCTCTAAGACTAGCTCAAGTGTTGCATGATGATTATGTTTTCCCAATCATGGTCTTGACTGTGCCAGCAATTTTGAGGGCACAATCAATCGTGAGTTATTGTTTGCATAATTCCTTAGACCATGAGAGTATCGAGTTCCTTCATGCTTGATTCATGAACTTTGGGGTTTGTTAAACGTCATCCGTAACTGGATGGCTATTACGGCGGCTTACGGGTTCATGGGAAAGTATGGCAAGTAACTTGATAGCTCAAGATTGGGATTTGCTCCTCCGTCGATGGAGAGATATACTCGGGCCCTCTCGGTGTAACGGTATCCATCATCGTCTGGCCAGACACAGGGTGATTTGATCACTGGGATGCCGGAACACGAAAACGAGAAAAGAGAACAAAACCGGTAACGAGGTAACTTGCATAGTGGACAAAGTGTTTGCCCACGGGGATGCAATAAATCTCACCTCGGGTGTTTGTGACATATCGCGAAGCAAAAGGAATAGCTCACGGCAACTGGAGGTTCACTCGAATATTCATTCGTGTGGGTATAGGGGGTCAATATGGGTGTCCACGGCTCCGATGTTGATCATTGATCGGAAGGGGTTCCGGGTCATGTCTATACTTCACCGAACCTATAGGGTCACACGCTTAAGGGTCATCTATCTGCTGAATACTAGACAGGGAGTCTGAGAGAAAATCACCGAAAAAGTTTCGGAGACAACGGAAGAGTTCCGGAGAGAGAACACCGAAAGAGTTTCGGTAAAACCGAAAATATGTTTCGGAATATATTATTAGGTCAAAAAGGGTTTCGGCACCGCATGGAAATTATCAGAGGGTGCCAGAATTGGTCTGGGAACTTCTGGGAATTTTCAGAGAGAAAAACCGGAAATGTTCTGAAACTGCCGTAACCGCTGTTAATGCTTTCCGCTGATAAAAACCACAGCACCGAAAATGTTTCGGATCATGCCCAGAATAATTTTAGAGGGTACCGGAAATGTTCTGGGACCTTTTGGAATTTTTCAGAAAAAAGTTTCGCGGAAAACATCTTGTCTCGGCGCGAGGGGACAAGATCCCACGAATCGGGGGTTGCATGTTTGGTGGCTTTTTGTCTAGGGAGCATGCATGTTTCATGGAGACATGTTGGTGGCTTGTTGGGCCCCCCCCCCCATGGGGGGACAAGGTGTTGGGCTGCCATGGTGGTGTCCCCCTTGGGGGCCCCACTTGCATTACCATTTTACCCTTCATGTGGGACATGTAGCATGGGTATTTTGGTATTTCCTCCACCACCCCACCCCTTGCCTTGGCCTATAAATAGAGGTGGAGGGGCAGCCCTCCACACTCACTCCTTCTCACATACATGCCATTGCAATGATCTGGCTTCTCTCTCCCTCCCACGAAATAGTTTCGTAGAGCCGAAAGGCTGTCTGGGTTCCGGTAGGAACTAGTTCTGGACGGCGAAGCCCTGCCGGATAGATGAGACCGTATGTGTGCAACTCTGTAGAGAGATCGTAGTTTCGGTCTTAGTTCGTGAGTGCCTCCCGAAGGGCTGTCCATGTGACCGTCCGAGTTTCGAAGGTCCTCCCGAAGGGCTGTCCGAGTGACCGTTCGAGTTTCGAAGGTCCTCCCGAAGGGCTGTCCGCGACACCATCCGGGGGACTGTTCGACCGTCTCCCGGAGGGCTGTCCGAGGAGAAGATGAGGGTATACATCCTCGCGGTTGGGAGGTTGTAAATCCTAGCTGCGGGGATCTGCACCGACGATCGTCATCGACTCTACTTCCGCTGCGCTACGAGTCGGTAACGAATATGATCAAAACCTTGTATGCAGTCTTCATAGTGGTCCTGGGCTGGTGCGTAGGTCGGAAATTTTTGTTTTCTGCTGCGTTACCCTACACATATTGTTGATGGGAAATGATATAGAATTCTTGGAAAATGTAAAGGCCTACTTGAATAAAAGTTTTTCAATGAAGGACCTTGGAGAAGCTGCTTACATATTAGGCATCAAAATCTATAGAGATAGATCGAGACGCCTCATTGGTCTTTCACAAAGTACATACCTTGACAAAATATTGAAGAAGTTCAATATGGATCAGTCAAAGAAAGGATTCTTGCCTGTTTTGCAAGGTATGAGATTGAGTAAAGCTCAGTCGCCGACCACGGCAGAAGATAGAGAAAAGATGAGTGTCATTCCCTATGCCTCGGCAATAGGTTCTATCATGTATGCCATGCTGTGTACCAGACCTGATGTGAACCTTGCCATAAGTTTGGTAGGGAGGTACCAAAGTGATCCCGGTACGGAACACTGGACAGCGGTCAAGAACATCCTGAAGTACCTAAAAAGGACTAAGGATATGTTTCTCGTTTATGGAGGTGACGAAGAGATCGTCGTAAAGGGTTACGTCGATGCTAGCTTCGACACAGATCTGGATGACTCTAAGTCACAAACCGGATACGTGTATATTTTGAATAGAGGGGCAGTCAGCTGGTGCAGTTGCAAGCAAAGCGTGGTGGCAGCATCTACATGTGAAGCGGAGTACATAGCTGCTTCTGAAGCAGCGCAGGAAGGAGTCTGGATGAAGGAGTTCATCACCGACCTAGGAGTCATTCCAAGCGCGTCAAGCCCGATGACTCTCTTCTGTGACAACACTGGTGCTATTGCTATTACCAAGGAGCCCAGGTTTCACAAGAAGACCAAGCACATCAAGCGCCGTTTCAACTCCATCCGGAATTATGTTCAGGATGGAGACATAGATATTTGTAAAGTGCATACGGATCTGAATGTAGCAGACCCGTTGACTAAACCTCTTTCACCAGCAAAACATGATCAACACCAGAACTCTATGGGTGTTCGATTCATCACAATGTAACTAGATTATTGACTCTAGTGCAAGTGGGAGACTGTTGGAGATATGCCCTAGAGGCAATAATAAAAGCATTATTATTATATCTCCTTGTTCATGATAATTGTCTGTTATTCATGCTTGAATTGTATTGTACGGAAACAGCGATACATGTGTGAATACATAGACCAAAATGAGTCCCTGGTAGGCCTCTAGTAGCCAGCTCGTTGATCAACAGATGGTCACGGTTTCCTGACCATGGACATAGGATGTCAGTGATAACGGGATCACATCATTAGGAGAATGATGTGATGGACAAGACCCAAACTTGAGCATAACACGAGATCGTATAGTTCGTAATGCATAAGCTTTTCGGTGTCAAGTATTTATTCCTTAGACCATGAGGTTGTACAACTCCCGGACACCGTAGGAGTACTTTGGGTGTGCCAACCGTCACAACGTAACTGGGTGGCTATAAAGGTACGCATCGGGTATCTCCGAAAGTGTCTGTTGAGTTGGTACGAACCGAGACTGGGATGTTGTCACTCCGTATGACGGAGAGGTACCTCTGGGCCCACTCGGTAAGACATCATCATAATGAGCTCAATGTGACTAAGTAGTTAGTCACGGGATGATGGATTACGGATCGAGTAAAGAGACTTGCCATAACGAGATTGAACAAGGTATTGGGAATACCGACGATCGGATCTCGGGCAAGTACCGTACCGATGGACAAAGGGAATAACATACGGGATTGAGTGAATCCTTGACACGGTGGTTCATCCGATGAAGATCATCGAGGAACACGTGGGAACCAACATGGGTATCCAGATCCCGCTGTTGGTTATTGACCAGAGAGTGATCTCGGTCATGTCTATGTGTCTCCCGAACCCGTAGGGTCTACACACTTAAGGTTCGGTAACGCTAGGGTCGTAGAGATTAATGCACGTGGAAACCCGAATGTTGTTCGGAGTCCCGGATGTGATCCCGGACGTCACGAGGAGTTCCGGAATGGTCCGGAGGTAAAGATTGATATATGGGAAGTCCAGTTTCGGCCAACGGGTAATCTCCGGGGGTCACCGGGAGCGTCCCGGGACCACCGGAGGGGCCCCGGGGGTCCACCGGGTGGGGCCACCCATCCCGGTGGGGCCCCTAGGCCGCAAGGGGATGTGTGCAGCCCTCTGGGCTGGCGCACCACAAGGGGGCCCCACCTCCCCATGCGCATAGGGATAAAACCCTAAGGGGAGGGGGGGCCACCACTTGCCTTGGGGGAGGGGGACTCCTCCCTGGCCGCCGCCCCCCCTTGCAGATTGGATCTGCAAGGGGCTGGCGCCCCCCTGGCCCCCTATATATATGTGGGGGGGGGGGAGAGGGCAGCCGCACCTCAGCCCTGGCGCCTCTCCCCCTCCCGTCACACCTCCCAACTCCTAACGCAGGGCGCCCGGCCAAGCCCTGCTGCGATCTCCACTGCATCCGTCATCACGCCGTCGTGCTGCCGGATCTCTGACGACTTCTCCTCCCCCCTTGCTGGATCAAGAAGGAGGTGACGTTGCTGCACCGTACGTGTGTTGAACGCGGAGGTGCCGTCCGTTCGGCGCTAGATCATCGGTGACGAAGAACGTGAAGAGTACGACTACTTCATCCCCACTTCGTTGAAAGCTTCCGCACGCGATCTACATAACGGTATGTAGATGCACTCTTACTTGCTCGTTGCTAGATGTATCCATAGTTGGATCTTGGTGAAGACGTAGAAATTTTTTGATTTATGCTATGTTCCCCAACAGAAACCAGTTATTGCGGGACGTATTCAAATAGGAATATGTGTATTACTTTGGGCTATACGAAGCTACAGAAATGATATGATCTTTAACCGACAAAATTTTATAAACTTTTTGCATATTATTCACAGAGCTACTGTTTGGATCCGTATGTGGTCGTTACTCACTTATACGGACTTCAGGAAGGTTTTGCCTACTGGGTGCAACCGATGGGATACGGTCGCACAGGTTATCTACAATTGATTTGGACGGAGGTTCAATAGGATAGGTGTTTAGTCAACAAGCCTTTTTACGTCACCAGTTGTGGCTTTTTTATCCTCTGTTTTCATTTGTGCTCCTTTTGTGAACTGTAGTGAATTGCAGACTTTGTTTTATTTGGATTTTAATAAGATGGCCGGATACATCGTTCTGATGCAGAGGCCGGGGTCATCCTCCTTTTTAAGAGAAAAAGTTTTTCTGAGAACGGAATTTCCATGTCGACAGGTTCGTCTCCCATAGAAAATTGTGCCCACTAACCGACCAGTACTAGTCATCGGTAAAAAGAGAAAGAGAGGCACCCCTATTATCTGTTGATATGAGGTCAAGGGCAGTCACATTTGCAAAGCCAGCAGGCAAGTTGATATGATCGTTGTATGGTAGTATGACCCTAGGAGCAGCAGCTCCAGGACATAATATTCCCCCATTCCTCTTTTCCTTTCTTACTTGATACGATCGGTCGATCACATGAATTAGCCTTCGAATAGACAATTCTCATATTTTCCTGAAGCTGGTGATGCGCCAAGTGCCGGCATTTACTCCAGTGCTCTTGCTGTAGCCACTGATGTGGACGGGCCTTGGCTTTAGCTGGCTACTAGTGCTCTAGATCGATTGGCGCTTGTGGAAGAGAGACAAATATACATAGCTATAGGACGATAGATTTTCCCAACCAGAACTGATCTGAATTGATCCACAAGACCGCAACATAAGGCTAAAGCGCATCCAATCATGCCTGCGCATCTATAGATAAGCAGGTGAGGAGGAGGACAAAAGTGCGAGTGCTCTGGAGAAAGTATCTATCTGGTGACAAAACGGGATCGAACACCGAAACACCTAGAGATGAAAAAGAACGGCAGAAATTAAAGGTACGGTCTAGATGATAGATGCTATCCCAGTTCTGCAAATAGATTTTTAGTTTGACAAATTAAGCAAGGTTTTGCCTGAGTGGATCAATCATAAACGGAAAAGCTTCTCATCACAGTGTTGTTAAGATATGCATAGACACTTGCAGCATAACATATTATCCTGGGACCTAAAAAGATCTTACTAGCTTACATGTCCTACTTCACTAGGATTAAAGCAGTAGCATATGTGCTTCGATCGAAAGGAATCATCCGGTTTACCAAATAAGAGATGGATACCTACTTGAATTACGTAACCTACCGCTGCTAGTGGGTGACTACTAATTGTACTGATTGCCCTAGAGATGCCATGCTTAAGCTAATGGAAACACGAGTTGAACTCAACGTCATAGTTCAATAGCCACCGGATTTTCCGCCTTTAGATCCAATCAAAGGAATATGTACACCTATTTGAGCTGATCTAGTCTCTCAACATTGTGGGATTGTTGCAGCAAATGGACCGTTCTTTTCCGACGACGAACGTTGGACCTCTACTTTCAGGTCGCCCCGGCCCATCATGCCGAACAAATAAAAAAGGAGTTGTTCCAGACGACAAAACCATCGATCCAACGGCCAACAGATTAAAGTTGGCCATGTTGATTCCATCTATACCTAAGATAAGATGATATGCAGCCTTTTTTCCGAGAGAGAAAAGATGATTACCAGCTAGGAGTTACCTTGGTAGTGCTGGCGTGCAGCATGCTGTGCTCAAGTACGACCAGAGATCATGGGCGGCTCCTCATCCCACGATGAGATTATTTGGGCCCATCCCACTCCCCGTCACAGACATTCTGCTTGATCAAACTCTGTGGCTGACACGCTGCTGGACATCCATGTATTGAACCGTCGCCCCTGCTGCTCATGATGATGACGCGTTATCCGACCATTAAACTTCGCCTAGATTTCTGCTGCCAGAAGAGAGTCTGCACAATGGTGGGTTCAGTACTGCAAGTTGGCTTAGCTCATCTAGTCTTTCATCTTAAGCCACCGAGTTGGCTTTCCTCTCAAGTTCTAAGCTAGTGCTAATTAAACTTCCGTGAAAAGCCGTCCATCCCAGTTAGTGCGTACCGACCCCATCTAACTCAACCTAAACTAAACTAGACAGGAAATGCCATGAGCTCTAGTTCTACAAGCGTAGCTCCTTTGGTCCTTCTATCAACCAGCGCTGGGGCATCTCCTGTCTCGAACTCTATGCCGCTTCATCCGGAAGCTGCTGGGCAATTTACATCAACTTTCCTCCGATACTGCCGTCTTACGTACAGATAGCTTATGTGCGTGCGGCAATAATATATGCTCCGAACTAACTCCAGGTCAATCTGCTCGAGTGAATCCGGTGCGATCACGCAAGTGTATATAGGAATTAAAGCGCCCGGAAGAGGCGCGGGTACCTTGGTGCGCGGTGCGCTGCCGCGGTCGCATCAGAGAGATCGATGCCATGGTTGTGGAAAAAGGAAAGATCGTTGCCATTAAGCAGCAGGTAGGCGCGACACATCGAAAAATGGTCCTCCGCCAAGTTCGTTTTCGGATCTCCATACTTGCCTGGCTTTGAATCTTTCCTTTCTTTGATAGTTGCATTTTGCTTTCCACTGCACTTGCCCCCTTTAGTTTGTTCCCGTCTCGCGTCTCGCGGCGTACATGTTGATCAATCGCTCGGCAACGTGGATGTGTGCAGCCTAGACAAGGGTATTTCTCATGTCCGAATCTGGATGGGCTTGGATGTAATTTTCATTACGTTTGGTGTTCTTTGCACTGCCATAAATATTGATGAATAGATCGGAAGTTTTCCTAAAAAAAACTCTAGACCATAGGCTTGTGAGAACTTAACTGCATCCGTTGTTCAATTTGTTATACCGTCCGACTCAGATAAAAGATGAACACATCAACACATGTTGCATTTGTAATTGCACACTTGTGCTTGTGGACAATGACACGTTATGCGCTTACCTGTAGGAAAATCATGCCAGCCGTGGCGTAGGTGTTGATTGATCGCTCGCCGACGTTGATGTGTGCAGCCTAGAGAAGGATATTTCTCATGTCTGAATGGTCTAGACTCTAGACCAGAGGCTTGTGACGGCCTAACTATGTGTGTTGTTTATGTCGTCCGAATCAGTTTAAAGATGAACCCATGAACACATGTTGCATATGTAATCGCACACGTGTGCTTATCGACAATGATATGTTTATGCTCGCTCGTAGGAAAATCATGCCGACCGCTTCTGTGTCAATCATCGCTTATGTGATGTCAGACCATATACTTGTCTTATGCAGATGGCAGCACCCTGGATATGCCTTCTATGTAAGTACATTGTTTTTGAAACGGATATGCCTTCTAATTTGAGACACTTATGTGTTTTCTTCCGGTCTATGTGTATAACTATAAATACTCGCGGTTTGTCAGGCTCAACGCGACAGTAGCATAGTCCATGTCGCCAACTCGTGGCTAATACAAATAACATCGTCGTGCGAGTGGTTCCCAAGGGCGGGTCGGCCGGCACCCATTGCTTGTCTGATCGACCAGCTGAATTTTATTTTCAACAAGATGAAAACTTCTTCCCAAATGATACCCCCTCAACTAAACCCACAACACTTAGTTTGAAACGGAGGGAGTATTGAACTGGAAGGAGCCGGTGTACCAATTCATACCCCGCACCCCTCCCCTTTCTGCTTGGCCATACATATTGAACTACTCCAAGTACTTTGCTCGGTCACCCGTAATACGGCAGCAGCTACATCAAAGGCTCGAACCTCTCTGTTTACACGCTACCAAGTCATTCACCCACTTGCAATTGCAAGCAAAGTAGCCTTGGTTAGCTGCAGAATGGTGCGATGGAGAAAAAGCGTGCTCAGAGAGAGATGGACAACGTCGACAGGGAACCGTTTTCATGTCTCAAATCAGAGGGGTAGAAAGATTGAAAGAAAAAGATGCGACATTGGTGCAGCGCAGTGCGGACACCAGAACGTGTAGGGTGTGCCCATCTGATTCAATCAGTGCGCGTAGTGCAACATGTGCCCGGACACACATGAGCCTTCTTTCTTTCCTCTCCTTTTTTGCCTTTCCTTTTCACTTTGTCGTGGCTGTTTCTCACTTATGTTACATCGACCGATCGAGGAGTATAGGTCTACCATCCTATCGGTTTGACATGTGCTCTTTTGGCACAAGACAAAAGGCAGACGTGGCAGAATATGGAATACGATTGCCGGTTTACCACTGTGTTGAGCATCGTACGTTTAGAGTGACATGTGTGTTTTTTTTTGTGAAAACTACATGGCCGAATATGGGCCACACTTGCATCATGGGCCACACTTGCGCCGCTCTTTTTTCCTTTCATAGGCCGAATATGCTGACTTGTGACGTGGTAGCCCCACATCCAGCCCAGGTGACAGCAGATTGCGTCCATGAGAAACATGAGAAGAAAGAAAGCAATGTCGAAGCCCACCACCTTAATCCTTACATGACGACGCTATCTACTTAGAGGTAAAAAAGATCTACTTAGAGGAAGACATTGATATGTTGGACCCAAACATGAAGAGGTTTGAGAGACATGAGAACGCATTGAGCAACATGCATGTATCAATTGATTATTGAACCCATTATAATATGTGAGCCACATTTTACCCAAAAAATAAAATTTTAGCTAAATGTCAGTCGACTGATTTTGAAATAGGGTCAATCGATTTTCAGAGAGTTGGCCGGAGTGAGCCGGAGCCCGGAGGTAAGGAACGAGAAGGAAGGGCTCGCCGGAGAGCTACCTCAGTATTTATCTTAGGGTTCACGGTGGGGGCAGTGGTTGACGGTGGTGGAGGGGGGCAGTTGTGCACTTCGCCGGAGAAAAAACCTAAACGTCGGCAGCCTTAGAGGGATGGCCGGGGGCGGCGGCTAGACCGGCGGTGGGGGGAGGTTCCGGGGAGGGCGAGGCGACGAGGCTACGTGGGAGTGCTGCCGGACGCGGGTGGTTGTCGCATGCGGTTCGGCCTACGGCCCGGGCGGTGGTCTGGAGAAGAAGAAGAGAGACAGAGGTAGAAGAAAGGCTGGGAACCATTGGATGTGGCTATGACGATCGAAATGGTTGAATGACCCAATTCTAAAAAATCAATCGACTGATTTCTAGCCTAACCCAAAAATAATGATAAAGAGCAGCATGTTTATGATTTGGTGACAAGCTCGAATTTTATGAATAAACTTTTTTCTTTGTGTAGACCTAATTATAAATTAGAAACCGCCATGAGGATATTTGTGAGACTATACGCTTTAGATGTTTCTATGAAGATATTTGAAAATACACATGCACCTATATATTTTAGTTTAACATATACACATACACATACATATACACACACTTTGTTCATGACAATACTATAAATTAATCCTTGAAAGCATGCCATTTTCTTATCTCATATGTATGTGGATTGGGTTTAAATATCTCTCCAAGATGCATTGTCGTGAAAAGGAAAACAATAATGCAATTGTCACTACATACACGATTCGGAATTAGCACAGTGCAAGCACATATTTAAATGATAGATATTGTGATTGTATAGTAAAAAACATTATTTTTAATATATCAACATCATCGTATTGTTTATTATCACAACTAAGTTATCAAAAAATACGATATAAGATGGTGATTTGGTAAAAGTGAGTTATAAATAAATATAAAAAATTAATATAAAAATATAATTAATTTATTTTTACTCACAATGGCACCGAAATTTTGTTTACAACTATTCTAATAGTAAACAAAGTGTTTCGGGTCGCGTGAATGAAATAAACAAAGTGCATGGTGAGGGATGTTGTAAGAGGAAAGGATCGAGATTAAGTCAGTTGGGAATCGAGAGAGAAATAAATGAGGTGATAATTTCAACACATGGACAGGTCTTGAGCCGCCTTGGTGAAATTAGTAGGTGGTCACAAGCAATTTCATGTTCGTTTCGCACCAACTTGGCCCATTAGGAAGAAAAAGAACCCGACGCTGGTTTGTTGGCCTTTCTAGTACATATGGTGAGGCGAGATGGATGTTTATTTTCTATTTATTTTTCCTTATTTGAATTATATTATTCCAAGTCTGGAAAATGTTATTTTAAGGCCTTTTAAGTTTATATTTTTGGTTCTAAAAATATAAATTTAATTTAAAATCAAATCGAGGTTTCAACTATATGTGGATTTAATTTTCCAAGAATTATAAAAATGTACACATATACTCCGCATTAATAGGGGAAGATATAATAAATGTTTTGTGATTTATTAGGACTTTGCACTAATGCATTAAATTTCTTAGGCATTTCAAATCATTATTCCGAGGTTTTGAATTATCCTCATTTTCAAAATCAACCCAATGTTAAAATGCAATTACAATGATGCACAACAAACTTTTAATTACTATTTCCTAAACTAGGATTGTGATGTCTACCAAGTCCGCAGCTCTTCTCATCAGGCCCTCTCTCTTGCTCCTCAATACTATCATCACATTCAAGATCTTTGATATCATCAATATCATCATCATCATTTTTTCAGAAACAAAGGACAAATGTAGACGCTCACATACACGCACCGACACTCACCCCTACGAATGCATGGGCTGACTCCCTACCCCTATAAGCACCTCTGAGGGACTAAGCCGACAGATGTTGAGGTTGACGAAGTCGTCATAAACGCCTCATAGTTGACATGGACGCCATACCGCTGATTATTATTTTTTACATTAAGGATCTAGAATTAATATACATATATCCTTGATGACAAATGCTAATAAAATGAAGAGATAAGATATTTTTAAAGAGTATTCAATGATAAAGATGCTATGCACTATATATTTTGATGGTTGCCACCTTATTTTAATCCAACAGTATAGGCCTACTAGTGAAATAGATAGATATATCGTATGTCATAAGAGTTTCATGTAAACAATTTACTTACGTGATCACTAGTAGAAAACGGGGCAATGGTCCAGGCCGGGTCAGCCCATTAGTTCCGGTTCAGTCCAGAACCGGGACCAATGGGGGCTTTGGACCCAGTTCGTGAGCCCAGGGGGCGGCCGGCCGGGCCACGTGGGCCATTAGTCCCGGTTCGTCTAGACCTTTTGGTCCCGGTTGATGGGACGAACCGGGACCAATGGGCCTTGCTCCTGGCCCACCACCATTGGTCCCGGTTGGTGACATGAACCGGGACTAAAGGCGGACCAATGAGGTGCCTATATATACCCCCTCGCGTAAGAGCATAGCACACTGCTCTGTTTTTTCTGGCTGAGGGGGAGAGGGCTTGGTGGTGCTCTAGCTCACCTCCTATGCACACAACGGGTTCGATGGAATGCCCGAACCACACTAGTTAAGTTTTTCTCCTCTCGAAGCTCGAACTCCAAGCTCCATTTTCTCCGAGATTTGTCTAGGTTTAGCGGTCCGTCACGTCCCGTCCCCGTCTTCGCCGCCGTCAATCGCCCCCGCCCAATCTCGTCACCGGCACCACCGTGGTGAGCCTCTTGTTATGTCCTTGCTTTTCTTACTTTTATTAGTGCTTGTTATTATTGCTTTAGATAGATATTTGTCTAATTTTCTTACGTTTATTATTCCTTGTTATTATATAGTGCGATGATTTTGATATCCGCCCACGTGGGCCCTCGTCCTGTCTACGATTTGGATGTGGTATATTATCTTTAATTTATAACTATTTGTTTTAGTGTTTATGACAATTATGCCGACCAACCTGACATGCATAGATGTTTTTATATGTCTAGGAGGTAGTTGAACCGGAAATTCCAACCGACCCTCTTGTGGAGAGGTTAAATTTAGTTGAAGAGGAAAACATTTCCTTGAAGAAAAAATTGGAAAAAAGGAGGAGGAGAAGATGGAATTGGAGTTGCATGTTGCAGAAGTCGTCGATGATCACAAGATCAAGATGGACCCTATTGTCGAGAGGTTAAATTTAGTTGAAGAAGAAAACAATTTCTTGAAGGAAAAAAAATTGAGGACGAGAAGATGATATTGGAGTTGCATGTTGCGGATGTCGTCGAGGATCACAAGATCAAGATGGATGCAATGCGGTTGAAGATTTGAAAGATTAGAAAATATGTCATTCATACCGAGGCTTGATATCATTATGCCGTTGGATCAATTGTTACCTTGGTTGCGATTATGATCGCATTTGTTTTAGCATTCAAATGTTTTACATAGTTTCAATGTATGGTGAAAATTAATTAGATGCTCTGGAGAGCTATATGTTGTTAGATGAGAACTATGTATGTACTTTGTTTCTAGTGTGATGATGAACTTCTATTAATTTGGCCACTTAATTATCTATTTATGATGTTCTGTAATGGTTTTTGACACACTTAATTATATATAATGCACGCAGATGAACCGGCAATGGATGTACGGTGACAGACACACCTCCGAGTACATTAAGGGCGTGCATGAGTTTCTCGATGCGGTTGAGGCAAACAAGCAGAATGGTTTTATGTGTGTATAACCTTCCTCCTTGGATGTGCATGAAGCAGAAGTTCATTATGATGCCAGTTCTCATCCAAGGCCCTAAGCAACCCGGCAACGACATTGATGTGTACCTAAGGAATGGAAACGGTGTACGTGCGTGGGATGAGCACAGATAGGAGGAATTTAACCTAAAGGCGTTGCTGTTCGTGACCATCAAGGATTGGCCCGCTCTCAGTAACCTTTCAGGACAGACAAACAAAGGATACCACGCATGCACGCACTGTTTAGATGACACTGAAAGTATATACCTGGACAAATACTGGAATAATGTGTACCTGGGCCATCGTCGATTTCTTCCGACCAACCATCAATGTCGAAAGAAAGGCAAGCATTTCAAAGGCGAGGCAGATCACCGGAAGAAGCCCGCCATGCGTACCGGCAATCACATACTTGCTATGGTCAATGATTTACACGTAATATTTGGAAAGGGTCCCGGCGCACTAGCTGTTCCGAATGACGCTGAGGGACACGCACCCATGTGGAAGAAGAAATCTATATTTTGAGACCTACCCTACTGGAAAGACCTAGAGGTCCGCTCTTCAATCGACGTGATGCACGTGACGAACCTTTGCGTGAACCTGCTAGGCTTCTTAGGCGTGTATGGAAAGACAAAAGATACACCTGAGGCACGGGAGGACCTGCAACGTTTGCACGAAAAAAACGACATGCCTCCGAAGCAGTATGAAGGTCATGCCAGCTACGCTCTTACGAAAGAAGAGAAAGAAATCTTCTTTGAATGCCTGCTCAGTATGAAGGTCCCGACTGGCTTCTCGTCGAATATAAAGGGAATAATAAATATGCCAGAGAAAAATTTCCAGAACCTAAAGTCTCATGACTGCCACGTGATTATGACGCAACTGCTTCCGGTTGCATTGAGGGGGCTTCTACCGAAAAACGTCCGATTAGCCATTGTGAAGCTATGCATTCCTCAATGCAATCTCTCAGAAGGTGATCGATCCAGAAATCGTACCAAGGCTAAGGAGTGATGTGGCGCAATGTCTTGTCAGTTTCGAGCTAGTGTTCCCACCATCCTTCTTTAATATCATGACGCACGTCCTAGTTCATCTAGTCGACGAGATTGTCATTCTGGGGCCCGTATTTCTACACAATATGTTCCCCTTTGAGAGGCTCATGGGAGTCCTAAAGAAATATGTCCATAACCGCGCTAGGCCAGAAGGAAGCATCTCCATGGGCCATCAAACAGAGGATGTCATCGGGTTTTGTGTTGACTTCATTCCTGGCCTTAATAAGATATGTCTCCCTAAATCGCGGTATGAGGGGAGACTGACTGGAAAAGGCACGCTTGGAAGGGACTCAATAATATGCTGGGACGGATATTCTTGGTCTCAAGCACACTACACAGTTCTACAGAACTCTACCTTGGTGACCCCGTATGTCGATGAACACAAGAACAGTCTGCGCTCCAAACATCCGAAGCAGTGCGACGACTGGATTACATGTGAACACATCAGGACTTTCAGCAGTTGGTTGCAAACACGTCTCAGAGGTGACAACACTGTTTGTGATGAGCTGTACTTGTTGACCAGGGGACCATCTTTGACTGTATTGATTTACAAAGAATACGAGATAAATGGGAATACATTTTACATGATTGTCCAAGATCAAAAGAGCACCAACCAAAACAGCGGTGTCCGCTTTGATGCAACAACCGAGAGGGGAAAGAACACATATTATGGTTACATAGTGGACATATGGGAACTTGACTACGGACATGGTTTTAAGGTCCCTTTGTTTAAGTGCAAATGGGTCAATCTATCAGGAGGCGGGGTACAGGTAGACCCATAGTACGGAATGATAACAGTGGATCTAAAAAATCTTAGGTACACTGACGAACCATTCGTCCTAGCCAATGATGTGGCACATGTTATCTATGTGAAGGACATGTCTACCAGACAGAGAAAAAGAAAAGATAAGGAAGCGAATACATCATACGATGAGCCAAAGCGCCACATACTTCTTTCAGGAAAAAGGGACATCCTGGGAGTGGAGGGCCAGACAGACATGTCAGAAGATTATGAAAAGTTTCATGAAATTCCTCCCTTCAAAGTCAAGGCTGACCCAAGCATCCTGATAAATGATGAAGATTATCCATGGTTACGGCGCAATAAGCAAATGACACAAGCGAAGAAAAAGTGAAGACTTTCTTCCGCAACTATTATGATAATACCATGCCAACTTTGTAACAGACGAGTATGATACCATTGACCCAAGCTATGTGTGTGAAATTATAATACCATTCCAACTTTCAAATTTTTCAGAGTTCATTTGAAATGCTTTATTGTCTTATGGTTCGGCCATCGTAATACCGTTATTCCCGGTTCGCTCCTTGTCAACTATGTTCTCACCAAGAACACTCAAGAGGGCAGCCACGTGGGCCATTGGTCCCGGTTCGTCTGGCCCTTTTCGTCCCGGTTCCACGCACGAACCGGAACCAATGCGCCTCGCCCCTGGCCCATGACCATTAGTCCCGGTTTGTGCCACAAACCCGGATCTAAAGGGTTGGTCCTCATTGCGGTCAGAGTTTAGTCCCACCTCGCCAACCGAAGGGCGCTCACACCGGTTTATAAGCCCGTCCCTCTCTGCCTTGTTGAGCTCCTCTCAAAGTGAAAATAGATGCCCCTATACAGGGAATTTGACCTAAATTCATAGTGAATTTCTCTGAAATTCATAGAAATTTATTATGAATTTAGGTTGAATTTTCTCTATAGACGCATATTTATTCATTTTTTTATTAAAGTTAATCACAAACTTGTGATTCACAAAAATTTCAAAGAATTCAAATTTTAACTATTCAAATTTGAAAACTAATGGCACTAACATAAAGTTTATAATTTTTCTAAAACTAATGGCACTAACAGAAAGTTTATAATTTTGCTGACCTTAAAGCAAAAAGAATTAAAAAATAAAGCAAAAAAACAAAAGTAAATAAATAATGCAGAAAACAAAACAAAAAAACTTGAAAAAAATAATAAAAATAGCAACAATAAGTATTTTATTGTAAGTAGAAACAAAATAAAATAAATAAAGCAACAAAGAAAACAAAAAAACCGAAAAAATGTTTTCATATTTGAAAACTAATGGCACTAACAGAAAGTTTATAATTTTTCTAAAATTAAAAGCAAAAAGAATTAAAAAAATAAAGCAAAAAACAAAAGAAAATAAATAATGCAGAAAACAAAACAAAAAACTGGAAAAAATAGCAACAATAAGTATTTTGTTGGAAGTAAAAACAAAATAAAATAAATAAAGCAACAAAGAAAAAAAAGTGCCACCTAATGGGCCCCCACGGCCTGAATACGACTAGAAACCCTACCATGGGCCAGGATTCAGGCCCGCGGGAGGCCCAGTAGGCCCACAGGCACACAGCGCATGGTTAGGCCCGAAAGCCTGCATTTGAGAGGAGCTAGAGAGGGAAGGTGCAACAGCGCTTATAAACCACTCTCGAGCTCTCTCAGCTAGCGAGGTGGGACTAAACATCCCACCGCACCCGCGCGAGCACGGGGCCTTTGGTTCCGGTTGGTGCCACCAACCGGGACCAAAGGTCTCTCCTTCCCGCCCTTTGGGCTGCTAAAAAGAGACCTTTGGTTCCGGTTGGTGGCACGAACCGGGACCAAAGGGGGCATTCTTCCAGGTTTGTGCCACGAACTAGGACCAATGCTCTGTCTATATATTCAACACTTGTGAAATTTTTGTTTCAATTCTCTTCTTCCTCGCCCCGACGACGCCGCCAGGCTGCCTCGCCGTCGCCGCCCACGCCATCGCCCTGCCTCGCCGTCGTCGCCGGCCGCCCGTCCGCCGCCCCCGAGCACCTCCTGCGCCCCTGAGCCCGTCCGCCGCCCCCGAGCGCGCCCCGTCGTCGCTCTCGCCCTCGCCAACCCCGAGCCCGTCCTCATCGTCGTCGCCCCCGACGCCGGCCGCCCGCGTCTCCTCCCCGATCCCGCCGGGAGAGGTAGCTACCGCCCCATCCTCCGCCCTTCCTTCCTTCCCCTGCTCCTTTGTTCATATATACTGTAGATGTATGTATGTATGTATGTATGTATGTATGTATGTATGTATGTATGTATATTGTAGATGTATGTATGTATGAGTTGGGAAGAAAAATTATAATTTTTGTTCATATATACTGTAGATGTATGTATGATGAATTTTGATATTTTTCTGTTCATATATAATGTAGATGTCTATGTATGTATGGATTGATATCGATGGATGTATATATAACATTCGTAGAAAATATGATGAATCCGATATATGACCAATGTCGACCCCCTCCGGTTCACTCGGGAACACTAACTCTCTCGGAGAAAAAAATCTTATCGGGGAAAAAATATGATCGGGGTCGAGGGTCGTCGAACATGAGAGGAAGAAGAGGATATCTCCTCTATTCTTTCTTCTCCTCTTTTTTTTTCTTCTTCTTCCTCTTTTTTTTAACATAGAAAGTTACAATTTTAGAAAAGTTTTATATATGCAAAAGTTACAATTTTAGAAAAAGAAGGATAGGAAAGAAGAAAATAAGAAGAGGAAAGAAAGAAGAAGAGGAGAGGAAGAAGAGGAGAAATAAATAAGAAGAAGAAAAAAGAAGAAAAAGAAGAGGAGAAGAAGAAAGGAATAGCGGAGAAGCTTCTCCTATATCATTCTCTTCTTCTCCTCTATTCCTTTCTTCTTCTCCTCTTATTTTTCTTCTTTTTTTTTCTTCGATCTTCTCCTCTATCTATTCCTTTCTTCTTCTCCTCTTTTTATTTCTTCTTCGTTTTCTTATGTTTTATCGGGTCTGTCGTCGTCGATATAGCCCTCCTGATAAC
>LR738711.1:26338815-26358303 GCA_902687465.1 Secale cereale | reverse complement strand
GGGTTGATATACCCCCTCCCGATAACTTTAACACGAGGGGGGTCGATATACCCCCTCCCGATAATTTCAACACGTGGGGGGGGGGGATTCTGTCGTCGTCGATATACCCCCTCCCCGATAACATTATTTTCCCGTGTATGTATCTCGTCGTTGTTGATATTACCCCCTCCTTGAAGCGTTCTCGAGGCCACCCCTAACCCTTGAAGCATTGTCGAGGCCACCCGAAACCCTAGAGAAGCAGCGTCGAGGCCACAAATTAATATATATGATTCCTTACTGTGATTAGCTAGCTAGTTCTACGTTTGCCATTAATATATCCATCTGTCATGTTTGAATAATAATTGCCATGTTGTAAATATTTGTAGAAACTATGGACGACACCCCTCGAGACGAAGCACGAGAAGCGATGTTGCTGGACATAATCGCAAACGGACGTGATGTCGTCTTGTCGTTTCTCAACGAGACCGATGATCTGCTGGAAAGAGAGGAAGAAGAAGCAGGCTATGATTATGATGGCTCCGGTGACCCAATGCAGGTGCAAGAAGTAGACCGTGAGGACGGCTCCGGTGACCCAATGCCGGTGCAATAAGGAGACCGTGATGATGGCTCCGGTGACCGAACCGAGTCCGGCCAGGTATATATATTAGTTAAGCCTGTGCTGACTAGTTAATTGATGCATTCATTGTTTTGGTATGTACATATATTAATTAACTCTCGTCTTTGTTCTTTTTTCTAGCCCTTCGGATCGAGCACAACTTCGGTAAGGAGACGAGGCCCGAAGAAAAAGTTCAGCTCGGATGAAAAGTTTGAGATCACAAAAATCGCGCGCGCCGGCCAACCGATTGAACCCATCCGGACAAAGAACGCATTTGTTAATCAGTGCGGGGTTCTGGTTAGGGACAAGATCCCGATCACCATCCATTAATGGTTAAAGCCGGCTATAGATGACCTTGAGGTGTTGATGGCTTCTCGCCCCTCGTTGGTTACCCCAAGTGGAAGGTTTGAGATGCAGTGTAGCGAAAGTTTTCCCTTGGCAAAGATACCAAGGATCGATTTCCCCTGAGACTCCAAGGTTCAACACGAAGGTGTCAACTGCTAACGGCGCCAGATACTTAGCAATCAACTTGGACCTGCACACAGATACAAATAACTTTGCTCCCATCGAGTACAGAGAGGTTGTCAATCCCTCCGGCCTTGTCGTTTACAAAGGATCAAACGCAAGAGATAATAGTGATAGGTATTGCTGCAACTAGTAAGTAAAAGCGGAAAGTAAATAACGGATGTGATCTGTGATGGTAATATGGACCGGGGTCCCATGATGTTCGCTAGTGATGTCTTTCTCCCAAAAGGCGATAAAACAGCTATGTGAGGTAAACGAATTATAGCTGGGCAATTGACAGAATTATGTGCGCAAACCAATGCTAACTATGTTGCAAGAAAGGTAGAGGTTCAAAGCATGGGCGGTACGCCAAGGTAAGTAGACCGAAATCCATCTGCATCTACTACTAATCATCCACCTTGAGATATCTATCCAGAACATCTCGCTGGTATTAAGTTGCGAGTCCCACCCATAGTGTAAACTCAAAGCAACAGACAACTGCATTAAAAGAACTTTGCGTAAAGTAAACAATCCTTGCACCCGCGAGTACAAGCACTGTTGTTTTCCCCCTTGTGGCAACAGCACATCCCCTAGACTCATATTTCTGTCACTCAAGCTAGTCATCGAGGGGCATGAACCCACAATCGAGCATAACGTTCCCTCTTGGAGTCACTACCTACTACTTGGCCAAAGCAATAAATAGCAACGGAGAACATGCAAGAATTACTTACGAACATAAATATAAAAGAGGTAAATCAAATATATTACTCAAACACAATCTGAACATAATCTCACAATCCATCGGATCCCAGCAAACTCAACATAGCAACAACATAAGGATTACATATGTGCCTCAATCATGTAGGGCAGCTCACGAGGTCTAATTAGTGAAGCACAAGAAGGGGAGGAGAACATCACATAGGTACTGGTCATGGACCCATGGTCCAAGGGAGACTACTCACAACTCATCCGGGAGGCGTCCATGGTGGTGGAGAGGCTCCCGGTGGTGATCCTCCCCTCCGGCAGGGTGCCGGGAAGAGTTCTCCTAGTGCTCCCGATCTTGGAAGCGCGGCGGCGGCGGAACAGAGATGAGATCGCGAAAAAGGGTTCCGTCCTCGAGGGTTTCAGGACGCGTGTTAAATATATGCCAAAGGGGGGCATCAGCGGAGGCCTGGGGGGCCCAGGAGCCCTCCCGGCGCGGCCAGGGGGGCCGCGCCACCAGGGCGCCTGGAGCCCTGGTGGCCCCCCTCCGGCCCTACTTCGGCCGTGTGGAAGCTTTCGGAACGCTGATTTTTTATATAATTTTTCCGGGATTTTTCTGGCAGTTTTTGTGACGGGAAAACCTGAAATACAAAAACAGCAGAAAACAGAAACTGGCACTGGGGTGCACTGAGTTAATAGGTTAGTCCAAATATGATCAAAAGTGTATGGAAGTGTATAAATATCATAGCAATATCACCCAAAAGAGGCATGGAGCAAGCATAAATTATAGATACGTTTTGGACGTATCAACATCCCCAAGCTTAATTCATGCTCGTCCTCGAGTAGGTAAATGATAACAAGAATAATTTCTGTGGTGACATGCTATTAACCATATAGGACTTTTCATAGTCATATGACAAAAGCTTACTGAGACAATGAATCTGTAGTAATTAAGTTGCATCATGAGAAAATCACAAAGAACTGAAAGTTTTACAATATGATACTGAAACATCAAATAGATTTGTAATGAGCATGGTGTGCAAATATGATAAAGTGGTATCTCGCTTGCCCCCTTTAGTGAAGCAAAACATAAATGCAGGGGCACCTCCAAGGTTTAAGTGATGACTAGATATAATGATTTCAGAAAAGACGATATCATAATCATGCAAAAGACAATGCTACTTTGGGACAATGCACATTACACTTAGAATGACAATCATGCTCTTAGTAGTTGGTGCTTTAAAAGAAGGTGGAGACTCTCGAACCGTGGCTTTTGTTGGCAAGGTTGAAAACCCGTGGTCGGAAACAAAGACAAAACATGTACCAGAGCTCTTGGTTTTAAAAACAGAGGTAATAATTATTTTTTAGATTATGCATGTTCCGTCAACGAATGCTAGCAGACAACTCAATCACTTCTTGAGATGGACAAGTTTCGAGGAACGGCTCCCGAATGAGGACGATCACATCCTCTTAATCTCCTTTGTTTATCACTGCCAAAGTTTTCTGATTTCTCATGAACAAAGCGTGAAGGAGGGTTTGTTTGTTATATTAATTTTGAGCCGGGCGCACTCTTTGCCAGTTCCTTCTCGTATTATGGGTTTGCACATTAGACATGCAATCCCGGGGTGAAGCTTGTCCAACTTAAAAAGATCATGAATTAACTACTACTTCCTCATGAGCTAAAACAGAGGCACAAAAGAGAAATGCTTTTTTGAATAATTTCGAGATGGCACGTGAAAGTCTTCGTTAGGAATGGCAGGTAAATACCATGTATAGGAAGGTATGGTGGACTCATATGGCATAACTGGTTTAAAGGATTTTGGATGCACAAGCAGTCAGTCCGCTTAGTACAGGTGGGGGTTAGCAAAAGACTGGGAGCGACCAACTAAAAGAGCAATGACGGTCATAATCATGCAGAGCGATAAAGCAACATTGAATCAGGCATGGAAGTTATATCGCTACTCAGAAATAAAAGATCATCAAGGCTTGACAGACTTTCTTTACTGTCTTAAATATGCGTGAGCATACGCCAAGTCAATCAAAATAAATTCTTGAAGGAAGATATCACTAAACCATACCACATCATAGGCAAACAAATCATGTTGGTACTCCAATAACACATTGGGAACCCCCAGCTATTTGAGACTAACCATAAGAAAACATGAACTACTAAGCACCATTATGCACGTAGCATTTTTATCATAGACATATCGACCAATGCAACAGAAGCCAACTCTCTTAATAAGATAAGCATGATAAATAAAGAGAGTTCCAACGACCAACTAAACAAAAGCTCTTTAAAAAGATAAGCATGAAAACTAAGAGCTAAACATGATAGTAGCTATTGAAAGACAAAGAACACACACAACAAAGATAGACATGAAAATTCTATGTTGTGTTCTAGGTTGAAGTGGAGCGTGTTTCTCTCCCACACAAAGAAAGCTGAGTTCCGACTCGTTATGAAAAGCTAAAGAAAACTAAAAAGGAAACTAAAAGCAAGACGCTCCAAGCATAGCACATAACACATGAAGTGATAAAAATATAGTGGAACGAAAGACGAACTGATAATGTTGATGGAGAAGGGGATGCACAGGGGCATCCCCAAGCTTAGATGCTTGAGTCTTCTTGAATATTTCTTGGGGGTGCAAGGGGGCATCCCCAAGCTTGAGCGTTTGACACTCCTGAATCTTTTTATCATCTTCCCTCGCACACTTGAAAACTCCCTTCATACATAACTCATCATAATCTGATTAGCGAGGTTAGTACCCATAATAATATAATTGTTCCTTGCTGGAAATAAGGATATTCTTGAAGGTCTACTGTTTCTCAAGATTGCCAAAAGGTTTTTGCAAAGAAAAAGCAAGCTCAAGGTTTGCAAAATGAAGGAAAGGCAAAACAGGACAGAATCTGTGAAAAACAGAACAGCAGGTAGTAAATGATTTTTTCGGGGCACTTCTGCAACTCTAATCAAAAAACTCAGAACAGACGCCCGAAAGACAATTGTATAGAGCACGCTGTCGAAAAAATTCAGACCAAAAAGATGATCTGGTGATTTTATACGAATTTTTCTATCCAAGGATAGAATCTGTTTCCTGGACAGCACGTCACAACTTTTGAACTTTCTTGCAATCAGAGGCTACACTTGGCACAAAGCTGAAAAGTAAAGATACAATGATGATGCTACTGTAGTAAAAACATCAAGACACAACAAAAGTAAATAAAATTTTATTCATGTGGGCTGCCTCCCAAAAGCGCTTTCTTTTATGCCTTTAAGCTAGGCATAATGCATAGAGATCAAGTTGTATCAATTGAACCATCATCAAGATCATCAAAAAGCTCTTCAATAGTACAACTAGTCTTAAGAGGACTTTCAATAAAAGGCCTAATAGAGATACTTCTAGGAAGAAGACCAAAAGGAAAAAAGTCAAGGGAAGATTCATTTATAACTTTATCAAAGAGAGGTGTTTCTTCCAAAGTCTTTACAGTTTCAACCCCTTTGGCAATAGATGGATTTCTTTTAGAGCGGGGAGCCTTTGGAACGTGAACGAACTTAGGCTCCTTCTTTGCCGGAGTTTCTACCTTTTTGGTTTTGATTGAGGAGAAAGTAGTTCCTAGAGTATCAAAGATTTCCTCAATCTTGTCTATCCAAGAAGAGTCCAAGTCATGGGATTTGATGGTCTCCAAAGTTTTGAGAATTTTATGCATGGAGCTATCAAGCCTATTCAAATTCCCTTGGATCTTGCGATCCAACTCATTTATCTTATTAGTGTTTGGCATCTCTAGCTCTATCTTTTCAAGTTTTTTCATAATGTGAGCTAGGGTGATGTCCTCTTGAATGCTAACAACAGGGGGATTCCCGACAAGATTTTCAATAATACTAAGAGATTCCCAAACTGGGGCCTCTAGGAAATTTCCATTGATAGCAGTATCTAGAATAAACCTATTCCAAGAAGTAATTCCAACATAAAAATTTCTAAGCAGGATAGTAGTAGATTGCTTCTTGGTGGCTCTTTTTTGAGAATCATTAATTCTATACCAAGCATCTTTCAGACTTTCCCCACCTCTTTGTTTAAAGGTGAGAACTTCTGCCTCGCCAAAGACAAAAGGACCCGACATAATGACAACTAAAGAATGAGATAACTATTTTTGTGATTTTCGATAAAAGATACTAAAGCAAAACTGAAAGGTAAACTAACAAGACTAAAAAGCAAAGGTAAAAGATAGCGTGCAACTCCCCTATCTTGAAGAGTGGAGTCCCCGGCAACGGCGCCAGAAAACTTTGCTTGATGGCTTCTCGCCCCTCGTTGGTTACCCCAAGTGGAAGGTTTGAGATGCAGTGTAGCGGAAGTTTTCCCTTGGCAAAGATACCAAGGATCGATTTCCCCTGAGACTCCAAGGTTCAACAAGAAGGTGTCAACTGCTAACGGCGCCAGATACTTAGCAATCAACTTGGACCTGCACACAGATACAAATAACTTTGGTCCCAACGAGTACAGAGAGGTTGTCAATCCCTCCGGCCTTGTCGTTTACAAAGGATCAAACACAAGAGATAATAGTGATAGCACTACTAGGAAAAGGGCTACTAATGGCGCACCGGTTTTGCCCATTAATGGCGCACTACTGGTGCGTCATTAGTAGCACGCCGTTAGTATTATTTACTAGTGGCGCACCTCCGGTGCGCCATTAGTATCTGGCATACTAATGGCGCACCACTGGTGCGCCATTAGTATATTGCACGGTGCGCCATTAGTATGCCTCGCAGGAGGCCATCTATACCCAGGTGCTTTGGCATTAGTATGCCTCGCACTACATAGAAGTGCGCCATTAGTATTTTTTTTCAAAAAAAAATTACAATTTTTTTTTAAATTTGTATTTTTATTTTTATTCTTAATCTCAGATGATTATGGCTTAATCTGGGGTCAATTTGCTTAATCTCAAGTCAAATTGCACTCTGTGGTCAAACTTCCCATAAGGTCACCCATCCTCACACTACTCCAGCCTGAGCACGCTTAACTTCGTAGTTCTATCCAACCCCAGCACCAGCTCAATTCACACGCACTTGTTGATATATTTATCATATCAATCCTATTAACCCTTCTTGATGTCTAGGAGTTTGTTAATGTTCATGAGTATGATGAAATTTTGAAAATATATTTCAAACTTCCCGGTCATATTACGTATCATATTTTTGAAAAAAAATTAAAAATATTTTTTTCGATTTTTTTTCTGTTACTAGTGGCGCACCTAGCAAACGGTGCGCCACTAGTAAGTTTGAATTTTTTTTGAATTTTTTTGCCGCTAGATCTTAAAAGCCCCGTAACTTTTTTTCTGTTAGGTTTTCTGTTAGGTCTAATTAGTGAAGCACAAGAAGGGGAGGAGAACATCACATAGCTACTGGTCATGGACCCATGGTCCAAGGGAGACTACTCACAACTCATCCGGGAGGCGTCCATGGTGGTGGAGAGGCTCCCGGTGGTGATCCTCCCGTCCGGCAGGGTGCCGGGAAGAGTTCTCCTTGTGCTCCCGATCTTGGAAGCGCGACGGCGGCGGAACAAAGATGAGATCGCGAAAAAGGGTTCCGTCCTCGAGGGTTTCAGGACGCGTGTTAAATATATGCCAAAGGGGGGCATCAGCGGAGGCCTGGGGGGCCCAGGCGCCCCCCCGGCGCGGCCAGGAGGGGGTCCTCGCCACCAGGGCGCCTGGAGCCCTGGTGGCCCCCCTCCGGCCCTACTTCGGCCGTGTGGAAGCTTCCGGAACGCTGATTTTTTATATAATTTTTCCGGGATTTTTCTGGCAGTTTTCGTGACGGGAAAACCTGAAATACAAAAACAGCAGAAAACAGAAACTGGCACTGGGGTGCACTGAGTTAATAGGTTAGTCCAAATATGATCAAAAGTGTATGGAAGTGTATAAATATCATAGCAATATCACCCAAAAGAGGCATGGAGCAAGCAGAAATTATAGATAAGTTTTGGATGTATCAGGTGTCTTATGTCACTGATATGCAGAAAGATGATCTTTGGACTGAGCTGAAGTCAAATTTCACCCTACCACCAGAGGATGATCCGGCGAAGCCAGTTAAAGAGCAATTAATCAAGTCTTTTGCTCTTACAAAGATGGCAGACCTATTCAGGAGGTGGAAGAAATACCTGAATAAGTTTGTCGGCAAAAAAGAGACACCAAAATTCAAGGGAATATATGAGAAGATCATAGATGACTGGCCCGCATTTGTGGCCTACAAGACATCGGAAAAGAGTAAGAAGATGTCAGCGACAAACAAGCAAAATGCTGCGAAGAAGAAGCATCACCATCACACGGGGTCAGGTGGCTACCTCAGAGCCCGGCCTAAGTGGGCCAAGGATGAGAATGATCTGCTTGATAAACGGATCGAACCAGAGACAATTAACTGGCCAGACCGTTGATGGGCCTCGAACCCCTCGTTGGTTACCGCAAGAGGAAGGTGTAAGATGCAGTATGTAGAAGTGTTTTCCCTTAGCAAAGATACCAAGGATCGAATCCCCAGAGACTCCTAGGTTCAACAAGCAGGTGTCAATTGCTAACGGCGCAATTAGCAATCAACGTGGACCTGCACACAGATACAAATAACTTTGCTCCCAACGAGTACAGAGAGGTTGTCAATCCCTCCGGCCTTGTAGTTCACAAAGGGTTAAAAGCAATATGATAGTAGTGATAGATAGTGTTTTGCAATAGTAAATAAATAGCGAAAAGTAAATAGCGGGTGTGATCAATGATGGTAATATGGACCGGAGTCTCATGATGTTCACTAGTGATGTCTCTCTCCCAAAAGACAATAAAACAGCTATGTGAGGTAAACAAATTACAGCTGGGCAATTGACAGGACCACGAACGCAAACCAATGCTGATTACATTGTAGAAAGGTTGAGGTTCAAAGCATGGGCGGTACGCCAAAATAAGTAGACCGAAATCCATCAATATCTACTACTAATCATCCACCTTGAGATATCTATCCAGAACATCTCGCTGGTATTAAGTTGCGAGTCCCACCCATAGTGTAAACTCAATGCAACAGACAACTCATTAAAAGAACTTTGCGTAAAGTAAACAATCCTTGCACCCGCGGGCACAAGCACCGTTGTTTTCCCCCTTGTGGCAACATCACATCCCCTAGACTCATGTTTCTGTCACTCAAGCTAGTCATCGAGGGGCATGAACCCACAATCGAGCATAACGTTCCCTCTTGGAGTCACTACGTATTACTTGGCCAAAGCAATAAATAACAACGAAGAACATGCAAGAATTACTTATGAACATAAATATAAAAGAGGTAGATCAAATATATTACTCAAGATCAATCTGAACATAATCCCATAATCCATCGGATCCCAGCAAACTCAACATAGCAACAGCATAAGGATTACATAGGTGCCTCGATCATGTAGGGCAGCTCACGAGGACTAATTAGTGAAGCACAAGAACGAGAGGAGAACATCACATAGCTACTGGTCATGGACTCATGGTCCAAGGGAGACTACTCACGAGTCATCCGGGAGGCGTCCATGGTGGTGGAGAAGCTCCCGGTGGTGATCCTCCCCTCCGGCAGGGTGCCGGGAAGAGTTCTCCTGGTGCTCCCGATCTTGGAACCGGCGGCGGCGGCGGAACAGAGATGGGATCGCGAAAAGAGTTCCTGTTCTGAGGGTTTCGGAGGACGCTTTAAATATATGCCAAAGGGGAGCATCGGGGAAGCTTCGGGGGGCCCAGGCGCCCCCCCGGCGCGGCCCAGGGGGGCGCGCCGCCAGGGCGCCTGGAGCCCTGGTGCCCCCCCCCAGCTGCCCTTCGGACGCAGTGTTGTTTCCGGAACGCTGATTTTTTATATAATTTTTCTGGATTTTTCTGGGCAGTTCTCGTAACGTGAAAACCTGAAATACTAAAACAGTCGAAAACAGAAACTGGCACTGGGGTGCACTGGATTAGTAAGTTAGTCTAAATATGATCAAAAGTGTATGGAAGTGTATGAATATCATAGCAATATCACCCAAAAGTGGCATGGAGCAAGCAGAAATTATAGATACGTTTTGGACGTATCAACATCCCCAAGCTTAATTCCTGCTCGTCCTCGAGTAGGTAAATGATAACAAGAATAATTTCTGTGGTGACACGCTATTAACCATATAGGACTTTTTCATAGTCATATGACAAAAGCTTATGAGACAATGATTCTATAGTAATTAAGTTGCCTCAAGAGAAATCACAAATGACTGAAAGTTTTACAACATGACATTGAAGCATCAAATAGATTTGCAATGAACATGATTTGCAAATATGATAAAGTGATATCTTGCTTGCCCCCTTTAGTGAAGCAAAACATAAATGCAGGGGCACCTTCAAGGTTTAAGTGATGACTAGATACAATGATTTCAGAAATAACGATATCACAATCATGCAAAAGACAATGCTACTTTGGGACAATGCACATTACACTCAGAATGACAATCATGCTCTCAGTAGTTGGTGCTTTTAAAAGAAGGTGGAGACTCAACATAAAAGTAAAAGATGGTTATGACTTTTTATTTTGAAAACATGGAAGCAATTTTGTCAACGGTAGTAGTACTTCATATGTGTCATGTATAAGACCTCCTATAAGTTGCAAGCCTCATGCATCGAATACCAATAGTGCTCGCTCCTTGTCCTAATTAGCTCGGATTTCCATGGGTTATCATTGCATTACATATGTTTCAACCGAGTGTCACAAAGGGGTACCTCTATGCCACCTGTACAAAGGTCCAAGGAGATAAATCGCATTTGATTTCTCGTTTTTGATAGATCTCAACTTGAGGACATCCATACCGGGACAACATAGAAAATAGATGATGGACTCCTCTTTAATGCATAAGCAAATTCTCATAAGAGATTGAGGATTAAGTCCAAGCTAAAACTTCCACCATGATGCATGGCTTTGGTTGGCGGCCCAATGTTCTTCTCTAACAATATGCATATTCATTCAACCCACGGCAAATCACCCTTACTTCAGACAAGACGAACATGCATAGCAACTCACATGATATTCAACAAAAGTGTGACAGTTGATGGCATCCCCATAAACATGGTTACCGCTCAGCAAGCAACTTATAAGAAATAAGATACATAAGCAACATATTCTTTACCACAATAGTTTTTAAACTACTTTCCCATGAGCTATGTATTGCAAGGTTAGTCTGCTTAGTACAGGTGGAGGTTAGCAAAAAACTGGGAGCGACCAACTAAGAGAGCAATGACGGTCATAATCATGCAGAGCGACAAAGCAATATTGAATCAGGCATGGTAGTTATATCGCTACTCAGAAATAAAAGATCATCAAGGCTTGACAGACTTTCTTTACAGTCTTAAATATACGTGAGCATACGCCAAGTCAATCAAAATAAATTCTCGAAGGAAGATATTACTAAACCATACCACATCATTGGCAAACAAATCAAGTTGGTATTCCAATAACACATTGGGAATCCCCCAGCTATTTGAGACTAGCCATAAGAAAACCTGAACTACTAAGAACCATTATGCACGTAGCATATTTATCATAGACATATTAACCAATGCAACGGAAGCAAACTCTCTTAATAAGGTGAGCATGATAATTAAAGAGAGTTCAAGCAACCAACTAAACAAAAGCTCTTTGAAAAGATAAGCATGAATAATAAGAGCAGAGCATGATAGTAGCTATTAAAAGACAAAGAACACACACAGCAAAGATAGATATGAAAATTCTATGTTATGTTCTAGGTAGAAGTGGAGCGTGTTTCTCTCCCACATAAAGAATGCTGAGTTCCGACTCGTTATGAAAAACTAAAAAGAAAACTAAAAGCAAGACGCTCCAAGCATAACACATAACACATGAAATGATAAAAATATAGCGAAACGAAAGATGAACTGATAATGTTGATGGAGAAGGGGATGCACGGGGGCATCCCCAAGCTTAGACGCTTGAGTCTCCTTGAATATTTCTTGGGGGTGCACGGGGGCATCCCCAAGCTTGAGCGCTTGACACTCCTGAATCTTTTTATCATCTTCCCTCGCACACTTGAAAACTCCCTTCATACATAACTCATCATAATCTGATTAGCGAGGTTAGTACCCTTAATAAAATAATTATACCTTGCTGGAAATAAAGATATTCTTGAAGTTCTACTGTTTCTCAAGATTGCCAAAAGGTTTTTGCAAAGAAAAAGCAAGCTCTTGATTTGCAAAATGAAGGAAAGGCAAAACAGGACATAATCTGTGAAAAACAGAACAGCAGGTAGTAATTGATCTGTTCGGGATACTTCTGCAACTCAAATAAAAAAACTAAGAACAAACGCACGAAAGAAAATTATATAGAGAACGCTGTCGAAAAAATTCAGACCAAAAAGATGATCTGGTGATTTTATACGAATTTTTCTATCCAAGGACAGAATCTGTTTTCTGGACAGCACCTCACAACTTTTGAACTTTCTAGCAATCAGAGGCTATACTTGGCACAAATATGAAAAGCAAAGATACAATGATGATGCTACAGCAGTAAACAACATCAAGACACAACAAAAGCAAAAAAATTATTCATGTGGGCTGCCTCCCAAAAGCGCTTTCTTTTATGCCTTTAAGCTAGGCATAATGCATAGATCAAGTTTTATCAAGAGTAAAAGAATAGCTAGCCCGTACAACGGACTCAAATGATAACTTGATCTTCTTTCGAGGGAAGTGTTCCATCCCTTTCTTGAGAGGAAACTGAAATTTTATATTACCCTCTTTCATGTCAATGATAGCACCAACGGTGCGCAAAAAGGGACGTCCCAAAATAATTGGACATGAAGGATCACATTCAATATCCATAATAGTGAAATCAACGGGAACATAATTATCATTAACAACAATAAGAACATCGTCGATCCTCCCCAAAGGTTTCTCTATGGTAGAATCAACGAGATGAACACCAAAAGAACAAGAATCATAAGGTTTCAATTTAAGCATATCATATATTCTTTTGGGCATAACAGAGGTACTAGCTCCAACATCACATAATGCATAACAAGAGAAGTCATTCAATTTAATTTTTATCATAGGATCCCAACCATCTTCTAGCTTTCTAGGTATGGAGGCTTCTACTCTAAGTTTCTCCTCCCTAGCTTTGATGAGAGCATTAGTGATATGCTCTGTGAAGGCAAGATTAAGCGTGCTAGTGCGGGGGTCTCTAGACATCTTGTGAAGGAAATCAATAACTTCGGTAAGAGTGCAATTATCAAAATCAAGGTCACGAGCATCAAGTAAAGTGGTAGTAGTCTCCTTTAGGTTCACTTGTTTGGTAGTTTCTATAGTCATAGCATCACCATTAATAGGTCCATTGGGACCAGGAGTACATTTGGTGCTAAGAGTTTGAACATCCTCAACAACTTTGATAGTAGCAACAGTATGGTGGGTAGGAAGGCTCTTAATTCTATCCTCTTCCTCCCTTTCTCTAGCCCATCTTTCTTTAAGTTTGGCCATCATCCTAATATTTTCATTAATTTGCACTTGAGTAGCATTAATAGGGATGACTTCCCTCTCCTTAAGAGGAGAAGTTTCAATTTTTAGCAATTTTACCTCATTGGCTAAATGGTCTACCTTAAAAGAAAGATCATCTAATTTATGTAGTTTTTCTTCTACACTCTTATTAAAGGCTTTTTGGGTAGTGATGAAATCTTTAAGCATAATCTCTAGTTCAGTAGTGCAGTTCTTGGCACTAAGATAAGTATTGTTGTTCCCATAAGAATTAGAGGGGAACGGTCTAGGATTGTTACCAAAGTTACTCCTATAAGCATTGTTGTTAAAATTGTTTCTAGAGATAAAATTCACATCTACTTGTTCTTGGGAAATCAAAGAATTTAAAGGAAAATCACGAGGATCAACAGTAGATTGCTTCGAAAGTAGAGACATAATCAAGTCAACTTTTTCATTTAAGGAGGAAATCTCCTCGACATAGTTTACCTTCCTACCTGTTGGAGCGCGTTCGGTGTGCCATTGGGAATAGTTGGTCATCATCTCATCGAGAAGCTTTGTGGCAGCACCAAGTGTAGTTGACATAAAAGTTCCTCCCGCGGCCGAATCTAACAAGTTCCGCGAGGTAAAGTTCAATCCTGCATAAAAAGTTTGGATAACCATCCAAGTAGTCAAACCGTGAGTAGGGCAGTTCTTGATACGAGATTTCATACGTTCCCAAGCTTGGGCAACGTGTTCATTATCCAATTGTTTAAAATTCATTATGTTACTTCTAAGTTGGATAATTTTAGCAGGTGGATAGTATTTTCCGATAAAAGCATCTTTGCACTTGTCCCATGAATCTATGCTATTTCTAGGCAAAGGCTGAAACCATATTTTAGCTCCTCCTCTCAAGGAGAAAGGAAAAAGCTTGAGCTTAACAATATTACCATCTATTTCTTGGTACTTTTGCATATCACAAAGTTCAACAAAGTTGTTCAAGTGTAGAGCAGCATCATCTCCAGCACCGGAGAATTGATCTTTCATGACTAAGTTCAGTAAAGCAGGTTTAATTTCATATGAAGGTGCTGAAGTGGCAGGTGTAGTGATAGGTGTGCTGATAAAGTCATCGTTGTTGTGACTAGTGAAGTCACACAACTTGGTGTTCTCGGTGGAACCCATAGTAGCAAGCAAGCAAGATAACTATTTTTGTGATTTTTGATAAAAGGTACTAAAGCAAAAACTGAAAAGTAAACTAACAAGACTAAAAGCAAAGGTAAAAGATAGCATGCAACTCCCCTATCCTGAAGAGTGGAGTCCCCGGCAACGGCGCCAGAAAATACTCCTTGATGGGCCTCGAACCCCTCGTTGGTTACCCCAAGTGGAAGGTGTAAGATGCAGTATGTAGAAGTGTTTTCCCTTAGCAAAGATACCAAGGATCGAATCCCCAGAGACTCCTAGGTTCAACAAGTAGGTGTCAATTGCTAACGGCGCAATTAGCAATCAACGTGGACCTGCACACAGATACAAATAACTTTGCTCCCAACGAGTACAGAGAGGTTGTCAATCCCTCCGGCCTTGTAGTTCACAAAGGGTTAAAAGCAATATGATAGTAGTGATAGATAGTGTTTTGCAATAGTAAATAAATAGTGAAAAGTAAATAGCGGGTGTGATCAATGATGGTAATATGGACCGGAGTCTCATGATGTTCACTAGTGATGTCTCTCTCCCAAAAGACGATAAAACAGCTATGTGAGGTAAACAAATTACAGCTGGGCAATTGACAGGACCACGAACGCAAACCAATGCTGATTACATTGCAGAAAGGTTGAGGTTCAAAGCATGGGAGGTACGCCAAAATAAGTAGACCAAAATCCATCAATATCTACTACTAATCATCCACCTTGAGATATCTATCCAGAACATCTCGCTGGTATTAAGTTGCGAGTCCCACCCATAGTGTAAACTCAATGCAACAGACAACTGCATTAAAAGAACTTTGCGTAAAGTAAACAATCCTTGCACCCGCGGGCACAAGCACCGTTGTTTTTCCCCTTGTGGCAACATCACATCCCCTAGACTCATGTTTCTGTCACTCAAGCTAGTCATCGAGGGGCATGAACCCACAATCGAGCATAACGTTCCCTCTTGGAGTCACTACGTATTACTTGGCCAAAGCAATAAATAACAACGGAGAACATGCAAGAATTACTTATGAACATAAATATAAAAGAGGTAGATCAAATATATTACTCAAGATCAATCTGAACATAATCCCATAATCCATCGGATCCCAGCAAACTCAACATAGCAACAGCATAAGGATTACAAAGGTGCCTCGATCATGTAGGGAAGCTCACGAGGACTAATTAGTGAAGCACAAGAACGGGAGGAGAACATCACATAGCTACTGGTCATGGACTCATGGTCCAAGGGAGACTACTCACGAGTCATCCGGGAGGCGTCCATGGTGGTGGAGAAGCTCCCGGTGGTGATCCTCCCCTCCGGCAGGGTGCCGGGAAGAGTTCTCCTGGTGCTCCCGATCTTGGAAGCGTCGGCGGCGGCGGAACTGAGATGGGATCGCGAAAAGAGTTCCTGTTCTGAGGGTTTCGGAGGACGCTTTAAATATATGCCAAAGGGGAGCATCGGGGAAGCTTCGGGGGGCCCAGGCACCCCCCGGGCGCGGCCCAGGGGGGGGGGCGCCGCCAGGGCGCCTGGAGCCCTGGTGCCCCCCCCAGCTGCCCTTCGGACGCAGTGTTGTTTCCGTAATGCTGATTTTTTATATAATTTTTCTGGATTTTTCTGGGCAATTCTCGTAACGTGGAAACCTGAAATACAAAAACAGCCGAAAACAGAAACTGGCACTGGGGTGCACTGGATTAGTAAGTTAGTCCAAATATGATCAAAAGTGTATGGAAGTGTATGAATATCATAGCAATATCACCCAAAAGTGGCATGGAGCAAGCAGAAATTATAGATACGTTTTGGATGTATCAACCGTTGCCGGACTTGGTTCTTCGGGGCTGGCGGAACCTTAGACCCTTTATCAGGGAAGTGCATTTGGACGGACAAGCAATTGGAAATACCACTCAAGAAGCTTCGGCACTATATCAAAGCAGCTGAGCAAGGGATGTTCGTTCTCGACAGAGAGAACAACGAGCTCACAATGGCCCTCGGGAATCCTGAGGACCCTGGACGGACACGAGGCACGCCAGGCTCCATTCCGTGGAGTGCTGGGTTTTCGGACACAGGCGGTTACAAATGCCACGAGAGGAGGAAGAAAGTGCAGCAGACCGAACTGCAGGCACTGCACGCTAGGGTACAAGCGATAGAGGAACGAGAAGCAAATCGCAACAAAAGAACTACCGAAGCTTCCCCCGAAGCTACCCCGCCATCTCAACGGAGAAGCAGCGTGGCTTCCACCGAGCTGCTTCAGCCGGAGCATGTCTTGACGGCTCCTGCCAGCTATCCCGTGGATGCTATCACGGAGTCTCAAAATTGCCACCTTATGACGCAATGGATTAATATGAAGGTCAAGGCGGCTGCTGGCTCTGTTTATCCTACTGGACCCGGCGCAACTTTTCACTGCTGGCCGATTCCAGAAGGATATGCTAGGGTGATGGTGGATGAAATAATGGAGGGATTTGAGGACCTCCAGCTTGACCACCCTACCGGTGAAGGGGAGACTCGGCTGGGTTCTTCTCTGAAGACTCCATGCCTATGGCAGAAGGACCTCATCAACCTTCTGAACTGGACGCCTCCGCCTCCTCCTCCTCATCCGGCGAGTCAGGGCACTCCGCCTCCTCCTCCGGCGAGTGACGATCAGGGCACTCCGGCTCCTTCTCCGGCGCGTGGCAGCACTCCGCCTCCTTCTCTGTCTGCGCCGGCGCGCCCGAGCAGCCAGCCTCCTCCTTCTCCGCCTCGTCAGCAAGGGCGAAAAAGACCCGCCGCCGCTCCGGCTGCTCCGGCGCGTCGTAGTCCTTCTCCTCCGCCACGTAAGCAAGGAAAGAAGACAGCCACTCCGTCTGGTCTGCCGGCGTCTAGCAGTACAGCCAGAGGCGGGAGGCAATACAGATTCGGTCCTTCTCTCATGCCTCTAGAGAAGTTACCATACAAGAGGTCCGACGAGGAAAACACAAAGATCGCTAAAGCCGAAGTGAAGGACTGGCTTGAAGGGTTGAAAGCATAGAGACATCCACCTCCGGAGGAGAAGATAGATCCGGTGAAGCAAAGCGCACTCTGGCTGCCCTGAAGAAACCAGCAAAGTGTCCGCCGAAAGACAACTATCACCGCATTATTGAAAAGTCATTTCACGAAGCGAAGCGGTCGGAAAGTACTAGAAGTGATCAAAGGTTAGCAGAAGGACGAGCTGGGAAACAAATTGCCCAGCTCTGCGAACAAGCGGACCAATCCCGCCCCCCGCTCAAGGTGTATAGCGACATCGTCGCTAATGATCCGAGGATGGTGCCCGGTTATAGCAATCTTGGAGATTACCTGCCTGACGATGTACATTATGATTTCTTGGAGGTGCAGATACAAAGATACGAGTACGGGAAGCCTCTCGTCAAAGATGAAAGATCTCTATCAACGATGATGCGAAGATTGCATGATTGATACTTGAAAATCTGCAGAAAGTCTGGGGGATGGATAGTTTGTATGTGAGAGTTAAAAAGGAGCATGACCTCGTTGGAATTGAACTGTTGCCTATTCCATTTGAGGAGTTCTATCAGTTTTTCAATCAATTGGCCCTCGATAAAGCAACGGTCACCTGCTACTGTCTGTAAGTAATACTACTTATGTCATTAAGTCTCTCTATATAGCTCAGCTCTCTCATTGCATGTATTTATAATTATCCTCACTATATTATGCAGATTGAAGATCGTCGAATTGAAGAAAAGACAAGTCGGTGATATTGGGTTCATTAACACATATCTCATAGATGCAACTGAGGTTAAATTGCGTGCCGCAGATACCGAGGCCAACTTGCTACGATCGTTGGTAGTAAATGAAAACAAAGATATAATACTCTTTCCTTACAACTTCAAGTGAGTGTTACTGTCTTGTGCATATTCGGTTTCCCTTATATATTAGTCAAGGTTATAGTAATGTAATTGATGAGTTCATGCATGCGTGCGCAGCTTCCACTATATTCTCCTAGAGATTAAGCTTGAGCAGGGAGTAGTAACTGTCTTGGACTCTAAACGAAAAGATCCCAAGGAGTATGCGGACATGACTCAAATGCTCGAGAAGTAAGTTAAATCGATCATTATCCACCATGCATATCAGCAACTTTGTTCATTTTTGATATCAAGTAATTGTTTTCTTTGTCTGGCAGGGTTTGGAGAAAATTCACAAAAAAAGCTCCGGGACTACCGAAGAAGCTGGAATTTAGACACCCGAAAGTAAGTACTATATAGTAGCATGTTCCGCGCATCTCCTATTGATTCAAGCGCTAGTTTCATCAATACCATTTGGCATTCTTGCTTATCAGTTTGATTGACCTCTATTTCTTGTAAAGTGGTTGTGGCAGGAACAAATGAATGATTTCTGTGGATACTACATTTGCGAGTCCATCCGCCACACGACCTGTGAGCGGGGCTACTCTGATGAACAATTTGAAGTGCGTAAGCAATAATATTCACAATTTTATTTCATTACCATCATATATATATATATATATATATATATATATATATATATATATATATATATATATATATATATATATATATATATATATATATATATATATATTGACCCCCTTCTTCAAATTAGATCTTTAGGATGCGGAATGAACTCCTACCAACAGATCGTCTGCGAGCAATTGGCGGCATTCTTCCTTGACCACGTGATCGCTGAAGACGGGGAATACTATGTGGACCATGCGTCCGTATGATAGGAGATTATATTTGTAAGAGATAATTAATGTATATATGTACCCGGTAGTGTCGGATAGATATACGAGAACTTATTGTTCGACCAATCTCTCGGAGAAGGAGAGGTGGTCGATATCACTTCTCTCTGTATGCATATATATGTTGATGACGATCTTCTGTTTCCTTTGTTTGCTTACTAGCTAGCTAGCGTGTCTAGTTCTCTCTATACGTATGTATAGTACGTAGCGTCGACCAAGCACGGACATAAGAGAGGACACCTCTCTCTATTAATTAGCCAGTTAACACAATATATGAAACACCTAAATTAACGCCCCAAAACCCCCC
>LR738711.1:26306327-26338805 GCA_902687465.1 Secale cereale | reverse complement strand
CCCCCCCCCTTCAAAAAAAAAACAAAAACCCCATCCACAGAAATGCTAACGCGTGGATGCCTATTGGTCCTGGTTGGTGTCACCAACCGGGACGAAAGGCCCTCCTGCCTGGGCTCCGCGCACAGGCCACGTGGAGGCCCATGTGTCCCGGTTCTAGTTTGAACCGGGACTAAAGGGCTAGGGCATTAGTACCGACCCTTTAGTCCTGGTTCAAGAACCGGGACAAAAGGCCCTTACGAACCGGGACAATAGGCCCGTTTTCTACTAGTGGATGTTTGCTTTGCAACGCAGTTTTCTTACCCTCGTTTGTTTTGGTAAATCCCAAACTAGTATAAATGGATTCAAGTCCAATAATGTTTTAAATAATGGTTGTAATTGTTTTGTGATGAGGCTCCCAGTTCTAAAGTATTGTGAGCAAGCGTGGAAATATTATTCATATAGGAAACTGAATAAGAGCAAAACATGATTCATATATGACGAATGTCGATACGAATGATCATATTGAAATAAAAAATATGTATCCAATACCCTTAGTCACTAATAAATTGAGTATCATATATGATTTGACATAATTTAAGTTTATAATAGACATATTTAGCCTTTTTTTAGTTGTTTATAACCAATGTGATGCACACCACCGGCCTCCCTTGCATCTTTGAAAAAATAATTTTTTTGTACACATCCTTAATTATTTTTCTAGTCGTCAAGTTATGCATATAGTTCTAATAAAGTGTATGTTGTTTATGCAAATATAATTTACAACTTAAGTTTACGATTGGTTTTCATTTTTATTGTTTTAATGCATGAATTGACTAACTAAATTAAAAAATCAAATGAACAAAACCGAAATAATCATGACAAAAGTAATGATAAAACCTAAAATAACATGTTTTGAAACTGTTGTCTCAAGTTTCATTTTTTGCATCTTAACATTCTCAATATTTTCCGAAGAAAAGCTACAGTAGACACACCAAGTACCGGATGGACTAACATGAAAGGTAATGTTTAAGATCTGTGTGATCATTGATTGTACTACAACCGAGGGCACACCCGTACAAGGCAGGCGATTGAGTCATTGCTTCCTCGTCATGCCATAGAATGAAGATTAGGAGCATAAACGAATGACACGGTAAAATCACATACCGGTTTTCTTACACGACCGTGCTACTGCCATGACCCAGTTGGGTCGTATCGTCAAACTATAATCCATCATCACCGTACTCGTTAATAAGTAAAGCTATAACACCACGGTTTCCTGGCAGTAGTCACCTTGGCCATTACGACGACAATATCACGAAAATATAGTCATGAGACATTTTTTAAGTTTGACGTTGCCTCTAGCACCGAGACACCATCAACGGGGACCAGAAAAAACTAAAATAATAGAAAGTATCTTTTGTGGGTGGTAAAATAATAGGAAGTTAGCCAGTACTCTGGCATTGATCTTGGTTTCTCCCGCCCCATGTGCCGAATAGCCACTAGAAGAGAGGGCAACTGATGGAAACTCTCAGCGGTAGCTAGGTACTCCTGAGCCTAGCATTAGTTTTATTTACCAAAACACATATTTTATATTCAATTTTATTTACTTGAAAGAATTGGTGATGTCTCTCGATCCTTCAGTGACAAACTGACAATCCTTCAGTGACAGGATGGAGAGAAAAATAAAATAAATGACCACATGTAAAGAATTGCATGTTGTTTTAATTGTGGTTCAAACCTCAACACAACACTGTCCGACTGATTATAAATCATGCATGCATTATTTTATTTTTTGCTGAAAAACTTCCGGCCTATACATTGAACATCATGGCACTAAAAGAACATGACAAGTAACAAAAAACACATCCATTTTCGTAGACCACCTTGCGATGACTACGAGCACTCGAGCGAGCCGAAGGAACGCCGCCGTCATCGCCCCTTCCTCACAGGAGTCGGGCATCTTTTTATAGTAGACAGCCGGGATATCTTCGTGCTAAGGACACAAAGGACCAGCGCACCAGAACAACAACCGTCGCCGGTGAAGAAAAGCGTAGGTCGGAAGGATCCAACCTATAGAGACATGGCCGCGGAAGAACGAAGATCGGATCTACGCAGATCCATCAAAAACAAACACCGACCAAATCTTGTGGATCCACCGGAGACAAACCTCCATACACTCTCCGACGACACAAGACACAATGCTGGGACGGGGGCAAGGCGAAGAGACCTTATTCCATCTTAAGGGAGCTGCCACCTTCTTGCCTTTCTGAACAGGACACAAACCCTAAGCAAACTCATAAAACACCTAAAACCAAGGCATGAGCCCTTCCACTTTTACGGGTCGGGATCGTTCGCGCCTCCATGGCTCTAAGACTATAGGAGACGACGCAGATCAGTGCGGCGCCGACTAGTGGCGGGAAAACCCTAACCCCCCAGGAGACATCATTGCAACGCACGACCAACACTCGAGTCGTAACGAACAACAAGAATGAAATAAACAAACCAACCAAGTTGCTCAATCAAGAATGATCATGTCCAGCAACGAAGCCTCCGCACACGTACAAAAGTTCTTATTTGTGATGGTAAGTTCAGGGTGATGTCTGGAGCTGGGATGGAAAAATAATGTGAAGTAATGTATCATCTCTTTTGTCTTTTGTGTATAGAAGGAGCGGTGTTCCTTCCCAAGTTTGGATCCACGTGATCTTCCACTTCACACGCGGCTATACGTGTCCCGCTTTGTCGATATATGCCTCGGCCCATGCAAGTCGTATGTCCATGCACATACTAAGAGCATCTCCAGCCATTGCGCCTCCAAGATGCATCGAAAATCGCCGCTTGGGGGCGAGCCGGCGTTTTTTCGGCGTGGGGACGAGCACGTTCCCAGCCGTCGCCCTCAGGCCGCCCCCACAGTTCGGCCAAAATTCAGCAAACACGGTCAAATTTGAACAGACACGACGTATTTCTAATAAATTTATGCGTTTTACACGAAAAAGGGGCGAAAAAAACCCTAAACTACGGGTCGAAGTAGGCGCTGAGCAGGGCGTAGTCATCGCCGGCGTCGTCCTCCTCCTCCTGCTTCTCCTCCTTGACACGGCCGGCGCCGCTGCTCGACCCCTCGCCCCGGCGCGCTGCTTCACGGCGGCGGCGCTCGGCGATCTCTTCCTTGCGCCGGCGGTCGGCGATCTCCTCGAGGGCACGGCGCTGGCGCTCCAGCTCCATGAGAGCGTAGTCCTCGCGCGCCCACTTCAGGGCGGCCTCTTCTTCGTCGGTCTCCTCGGCGAGGCCAGGCTCCGGCTTCACAGCGGCGAGCCCCGGGTCCGGTTTCACCGTCGCCAGTCCTGGCTCCCTCTTCGGCTTCACAAGGCGAGGGGGAGTCGACGAGGAGGCACGGCCGCCACCTTCGTTGATGGTGAGGCCGGCACTGCGCGTGCGCCGGCCGAGCGGCGTTTCGCCGGGCTCAGCTTTGACGGTGACGAACGGTGTCGCCTTGGTGGAGTGGGAGGAAGAGCCGGCCGAGGAGGAGGAGGACGAGGACCTACCCATCATCCTCCTCGGCATCCACGCGCCGCCGCTCCGAGCGGTCGGGTACTCGAGCGGCGGGTCGTTGCCGCCCTCGAGGTGCGCGAGCATGCCGCTGAGCGTGCAGCCAGGGACGCCCCACCACAGGCGTCGGCCCTCGCTGTTGTTGCGGCCGCGAGGAATCGGCGCGTTGTTGGTGAAGGCGAGCCGCTCCTCCTGCCGGCATTGGAAGTACGCCGCCCACACCGCGTGGTTGTCGGCGGCGTACTCCGGGAGCGCCCGCTCCGCGAACGTCAGGGACGCTCGCGCACGCTCGATCTCGGCGTGGAAATAGCCGGGCGTCTCGGGGACGGGTAAAGGGGGACGGGGACCCCGCCGGCGCTGAGCCTCCACCGCGACGGAACGCGGACGTCGGGCGGCGCCGGGTAGTTGGCCTCGTGGAGGAGGTGGGCCTCCCACTCATGTAGCGAGCGGTGGCCGAAGCCGTTGGCCGCCGCCGCGTCGCCGGGGAAGCTCGCACTCATGTTAGCCGGGGGCACTACAAGAAATATGTCAACTTGTGACCACGAATATTGGTCACTGAATGGTCACAAAATTCCATTTGTGACCTTTTTGTGACCAAAAACATAAGGTCAAAAGCTGGCCATCATAAACTGACTATAGCGTCCTTCTCTGTGAGAAGGTCGTAGGCGTTTATGACCAAAATGTGCCTACTGTCGTGTTTTGGTCACTAGCAGCCTCCCCAGGCCACGTAGGCATCCAGCGTGGCAAGCTGATGTGGCACAAGATTCAGCCCGGTCCAATTCGATTTTCTACATGGGCCTAGCCCAACAATTCAGTCCATCTATGATTTTTTTCCTATGAATTTTTTGCCAGCTCAATGGACCAAGCCCAACATTGCAGCCTTTTTATTTTTGGGCCATGGCCTTTTTGTCTCAACAATTTCATTTTTTTTCTTTTTTTCTAAATTGGGTTCACTAGTAAAGTGGGTCCCTATTATCAGGTTCTAGTACTGGGACCTAGCCATCAGTGCAATATTCTTCATTTTTTTCACGCAAATAAATACCTGGTATTTAAATTGGCACACAAAAAACACACGAAATACTTCAAATATTAACAACCATCAAAGTGCTACATCATATAACACACATACAATGTGATCAGCATCAAGTTTACAATCATATAACAAGCTCCACGAGTGTACAATCACATGAGCCAGGTTCTGCTACATCATACACACATACAAATAGGAGCAGTATAAAGGGCTTCATTAATGCAAAACTTGACAGTTGACAGCAATGTTAGAACTATGCGTCCTCCGCCTTCTTTGTCCTGATGCTCATGAAGAAACATGAAAGCCCAACATCTGCACGTTACAGAACAAAATGTTTAGGAACAAAATAGAAGTAAATCTAACAGCATATTTAACAATAAATAACAAAATAATGAAGTTAATGAGACATTTTAGAATCGACTTGACAGTTGACAGCAATGTTTGCATTGGACACATCCAAAACTAAAATTATACATAAATGCCTAAATTCCAATGCCCAATGCCTCAGTTTAGTAAACACTAAGCATGGTACATAGTAAAGATTTGACACAACCAGAACTGAAATCATTTACTCTATCGAGCAACAATGATGCAACACACAAGAAAAGAGGAGGGGAGGAGGGCATTACAACTTCAGAAAATGTTGTATGTGCAAGCTGCAAGTTGACAGCAATTCAATTCATCAAGAATAGAACTGATCGCATCGCCGTGCATATCCACTAATGTCTTTAGCTCAACTCTCCTCATAAATGCAACATGGCCCTTTCCCAGTAGCCAATCCAGCAACTGAAAAAGGAAACATAAATGAAGTAAGATACTGAATTGATGAAAAAGAGGGGGGGGGGCACTTTCAGTTCTTTTCTTTTCGGACACACATAGAAGTGCCCATCATTTGTATTAGAAGAACACTGAAATGACATGAAGCTATATGCAACTACCCTGGCTAAGCTTGTGCTATAAATACCAAGGTACATGATTGATCACAGATCGTTCGTCAGTACGAATAAATTTGCATTTAGTTAAAAATACGATTCCAAAGAATAACAGATTCACATAACAAACATTCAGCAGGGAAATGGTAAAACTGCCAAGTAACTGTTCTTAAAAAAATGTTCCTCAAAAACTGCCAAGTAACTCCAAATTCAAATCTGCTGGACCAATTCAGAACTTCATATCAGCTCAGAACTGTTTCCCTAATTAGTTCATCCATTGCTAACAAATCTATACAGAAAGTAATAAATTGTAGCCCCTAATAGAGACCAGGAGCTGGGCCAAACACCTCGTGTCAACTAGCTACTATTTGAATTATAATTGTACCATGGCATAGAAAAAATTCAGTAACCTCACTGCTAAAAATTAACCTGGTGTTGTTGTACTCCTACACCATTCAAGCTCATGGTCGGGATAAACAATACTAATAACCCATAGATAGCATGGTACAGAAGCAAGCAACCAGTTAATACTACTATCTGAAGGAACAGCAAACAGTGACAATCCATTAAACTGACATCATATAATACTAGCTATCTCAAGGAAGGAGAGAAGGGAATATGGGGTTGGCGTCGGTGAGGAGGTGTATGATCTCCATGGTGTGCTTGATGATGCGGGCCGGCATGATATTATTCCTGTTCTGCTTGGCCTAGTAGCGCCCCATGACCGAAGCTGCTGTAAACGGCCTTGACGAGAACGTTCGCCTTCAATGACCTGACAAACATGATATGAGATGGCAAGTAGTTTCTCAGCAAGGTAAGATAGATAGATGCCACTCCCTCCATCCCACAAGAAAAGATGTTATTACAAACTAACAGATATGTTGGCTGTCTCAACTGAACAGGAGAGGGAGTCTTTTACAGAGAAACTCAGTGAGGTTAGTCAAATAATGGATCTTGCTCGGGGTATAATTTGTCTAGGATATGTCTCATGCTGAAGTTGTTCTTGACAAATGCAGGTGCAGGATTGGCTGTATATGGATGGTGAAGAGGCTCAAGCTAACGAATTTCAAGAGCGCCTTGATCAGCTTAAGGCCATGGGCGACCCAATTCTTTTCAGGTAATTATCTTTTATCAACTTAAGTTCATATCACTCGGTTACTGATACTGTTTATTTTTTGTTGTACAGAATGAGTGAGTTAAAAGCCCGACCAGCAGCTTGTGGAAGTGCTCGATTGTATCTTACTGAGCTACAAAAGGTATCCCCGCAGATTAGCAAATGACTTCTCTAACTAAAATAATTTATTCTTGGCACAGCGTACTTGAATAGTTTCATTTCATATAAGAACCAATACATGTGTTTGCACCTGAAATAATACTTGCATTAAGAAAGAGCATATACTTGTTCCATTTGAGCAAAAAAAATCATTTATCTGGAAAGGTGAAGCATTGTATCACAAACACAACTTTTTGGCATGGTTCATCCTCCACCTGTCACTGCCACAAAACAAATTTTCTTCATCTTGAAGTCATTCTTTATTTGTGTTAATGGGTTCTTGAAGCTGTCATTGTGCTAAATATTCAAAACAGATCATGCCAGTATGCACAATCTTGGATCCTTTCTTACATTGCAAAGTACATTACCTGGTAATTATCAGACTTTTGTAGGCACAAAAAACCTGAACTTTGGACATTCCTGAATTCCAAACAAGCTAAACACACACTACATTTTAGTTTATCTGCATTATAGAACTGCCAAGTCTTTAAAATTGTAGATGGTTCTACTAAATGGGTGCTGTGTTATTGCATTCTCATTTATTCCAATGAACAGAGATGGATCAGCAGCTTGTAGTTACATGTTCACGCTGCAATGCATGCATCTTGCCGGCTAGCTAGAAGAAGAAGACAAAGGGAAGGAGGGGGCGTACGTACCTTTGGCTTCGCCGGAGATCGAGGGCCACCACATCAGCAAGCTCGGGTCTCCACCGAGGAACAGAGAAGAGCTCCATGGGGATGGGGATGGGGATGGGTGGGTCTGGGGCTAGGGTTTCACCCCGGCCATCCATCCATCCGTCCGTCCATGCGTCAGTTCGGGTCGAGCCTCCTTGGCCGGCCGGCCTCCCTCGAGGAACAGGTGGATGACAGCGCACCGGTTCCGGTTCCCCATCCATCCATCCAAGTGGTCGAGGAGGGCGTTGCCGAAGTGGTGGTCGACCTTGGGAGTGGCCATGGGAGGGGAGGAGTGTGGGTGGTGGAGACGAGGTCGGCGTTGGGTGGAGGTGGCGGCGTTGGGTGGGGGCAGGTCGCGCGCTGGATCTTGCCGGGGCGGCCGGGTGCCTCGATCTGGATCGAGGAGAGGGAGGTCGCGCGCTGGATCTTGCCGGAGGGGAGAGAGGGAGGGAGGTCGCGCGCTGGATCTTGCCGGAGGGGATCTTGTCGGAGGGGAGGGAGGGAGGGGAGGGTGGCGGCGATCTGGATCGAGGAGAGCGAGGGGAGAGGAGGGAGGGGAGGGTGGCGGCGAGGGTTGGATCTGGAAGGGGAGAGGAGGGGAACAGAGCCAGGGAAAGAAAGGAGGCGGGGGGGTTGATGCAAAATGACTGGGCTAGGGTTTCGGGGATGGTGTGGAAGGGCTGAGGACTGCCGTTGGATCCACGATCATCCGACGGTGTTCGATGCATGATCCGCGTGAGACGTCCACGGACCAATCAGAATACAGTACGACGTTATGACCATCTAAATTGGTCAAAAAATCCATTTTCCATTTTTCGAGTGCCCAAAAGGAGGTTTTTTTGTGAAGGACCTCCCAAATAATTGTTGCAAAATTGGACCAAACCATTTTTACAAAATACTAGGCCTTATTTAATGCACAATTGACCAAATGATTGGGTGTAAAAAGTTTTGATCCACCTCTCGTGAAAAAGACAAATTTCCGCCGATTCAGCTGGAAGTGGGTCAAATTTAAACTGCGGCTGCCTCATAGTTTGCTATTTATTTTTTCCAAAAATCATTTCTAGGTACATAAGTACCTATTTAATCAGAGAAACACCAAAAAAATTCCAAGATTCAACCACTAGCTAGGAACGGTCATTCCCGCCGTTTTGACCGCATTTTGAAACGGGCATAAAAAATTCAAAAAAAATCAAAAACTTGGATCACCTTCGCATTGTGTCATTATATATGACCAAGTTACCAGGAAAAATAATAAACTTGTAATACGGCAATTCTATTAAAAAAATGTTCTCAGAAATGAGCTATCATGCGTGAAGATTCATGGCTTTCAAGCCAAATGATCAATCCTATGGCCACATTCATGGCATAGTTTGTTCAAATGATCTCATATTGTGCACAAGGGTGCATCTTGGAATGGCAAACAATGTTGCCTAAGAAAGTTTTCATTTTCTTTGGACGAAAAATCCATTTTCCATTTTTCGAGTGCCCAAAAGGAGGTTTTTTTGTGAAGGACCTCCAAATAATTGTTGCAAAATTGGACCAAACCATTTTTATAAAATACTAGGCCTTATTTAATGCACAATTGACCAAATCATTGGGTGTAAAAAGTTTTGATCCACCTCTCGTGAAAAAGACAAATTTACGCCGATTCAGCTGGAAGTGGGTCAAATTTGAACTGCGGCTGCCTCATAGTTTGCTATTTATTTTTTCCAAAAATCATTTCTACGTACATAAGTACCTATTTAATCAGAGAAACACCAAAAAAATTCCAAGATTCAACCACTAGCTAGGAACGGTCATTCCCGCCGTTTTGACCGCATTTTGAAACGGGCATAAAAAATTCAAAAAAAATCAAAAAATTGGAACACCTTCGCATTGTGTCATTATATATGACCAAGTTACCAGGAAAAATAATAAACTTGTAATACGGCAATTTTATTAAAAAAGTGTTCTCAGAAATGAGCTATCATGCGTGAAGATTCATGGCTTTCAAGCCAAATGATCAATCCTATGGCCACATTCATGGCATAGTTTGTTCAAATGATCTCATATTGTGCACAAGGGTGCATCTTGGAATGGCAAACAATGTTGCCTAAGGAAGTTTTCATTTTCTTTGGACGAAAAATTCATTTTCCATTTTTCGAGTGCCCAAAAGGAGGTTTTTTTGTGAAGGACCTCCCAAATAATTGTTGCAAAATTGTACCAAATCATTTTTATAAAATACTAGGACATATTTAATGCACTATTGACCAAATGATTGGGTGTAAAAAGTTTTGATCCACCTCTCGTGAAAAAGACAAATTTCCGCCGATTCAGTTGGAAGTGGGTCAAATTTGAACTGCGGCTGCCTCATAGTTTGCTATTTATTTTTTCCAAAAATCATTTCTAGGTACATAAGTACCTATTTAATCAGAGAAACACCAAAAAAATTCCAAGATTCAACCACTAGCTAGGAACGGTCATTCCCGCCATTTTGACCGCATTTTGAAACGGGCATAAAAAATTCAAAAAAAATCAAAAAATTGGAACACCTTCGCATTGTGTCATTATATATGACCAAGTTACCAGGAAAAATAATAAACTTGTAATACGGCAATTCTATTAAAAAAGTGTTCTCAGAAATGAGCTATCATGCGTGAAGATTCATGGCTTTCAAGCCAAATGATCAATCCTATGGCCACATTCATGGCATAGTTTGTTCAAATGATCTCATATTGTGCACAAGGGTGCATCTTGGAATGTCAAACAATGTTGCCTAAGGAAGTTTTCATTTTCTTTGGACGAAAAATTCATTTTCCATTTTTCGAGTGCCCAAAAGGAGGTTTTTTTGTGAAGGACCTCCCAAATAATTGTTGCAAAATTGTACCAAATCATTTTTATAAAATACTAGGACATATTTAATGCACAATTGACCAAATGATTGGGTGTAAAAAGTTTTGATCCACCTCTCGTGAAAAAGACAAATTTCCGCCGATTCAGTTGGAAGTGGGTCAAATTTGAACTGCGGCTGCCTCATAGTTTGCTATTTATTTTTTCCAAAAATCATTTCTAGGTACATAAGTATCTATTTAATCAGAGAAACACCAAAAAAACTCCAAGATTCAACCACTAGCTAGGAACGGTCATTCCCGCCGTTTTGACCGCATTTTGAAACGGGCATAAAAAATTCAAAAAAAAATCAAAAAATTGGAACACCTTCGCATTGTGTCATTATATATGACCAAGTTACCAGGAAAAATAATAAACTTGTAATACGGCAATTCTATTAAAAAAGTGTTCTCAGAAATGAGCTATCATGCGTGAAGATTCATGGCTTTCAAGCCAAATGATCAATCCTATGGCCACATTCATGGCATAGTTTGTTCAAATGATCTCATATTGTGCACAAGGGTGCATCTTGGAATGGCAAACAATGTTGCCTAAGGAAGTTTTCATTTTCTTTGGACGAAAAATTCATTTTCCATTTTTCGAGTGCCCAAAAGGAGGTTTTTTTGTGAAGGACCTCCCAAATAATTGTTGCAAAATTGTACCAAATCATTTTTATAAAATACTAGGACATATTTAATGTACAATTGACCAAATGATTGGGTGTAAAAAGTTTTGATCCACCTCTCGTGAAAAAGACAAATTTCCGCCGATTCAGTTGGAATTGGGTCAAATTTGAACTGCGGCTGCCTCATAGTTTGCTATTTATTTTTTCCAAAAATCATTTCTAGGTACATAAGTACCTATTTAAACAGAGAAACACCAAAAAAATTCCAAGATTCAACCACTAGCTAGGAACGGTCATTCCCGCCGTTTTGACCGCATTTTGAAACGGGCATAAAAAATTTGAAAAAAATCAAAAAATTGGAACACCTTCGCATTGTGTCATTATATATGACCAAGTTACCAGGAAAAATAATAAACTTGTAATACGGCAATTCTATTAAAAAAATATTCTCAGAAATGAGCTATCATGCGTGAAGATTCATGGCTTTCAAGCCAAATTATCAATCCTATGGCCACATTCATGGCATAGTTTGTTCAAATGATCTCATATTGTGCACAAGGGTGCATCTTGGAATGGCAAACAATGTTGCCTAAGGAAATTTTTATTTTCTTTGGACGAAAAATTCATTTTCCATTTTTCGAGTGCCCAAAAGGAGGTTTTTTGTGTGAAGGACCTCCCAAATAATTGTTGCAAAATTTGACCAAATCAATTTTCTAAAATACTAGGACATATTTAATGCACAATTGACAAAATGGTTGGGTGTAAAAAGTTTTGATCCACCTCTCGTGAAAAAGACAAATTTCCGCCGATTCAGCTGGAAGCGGGTCAAATTTGAACTGCGGCTGCCTCATAGTTTGCTATTTATTTTTTCCAAAAATCATTTCTAGGTACATAAGTACCTATTTAATCATAAATACATGGTTTGGTGGCGATCCGTCGAGGTTTGGGCGGTGGTCGAGGGCCCCAACTCTAGAGCGCGTAAACTCGCATGCCCGCTGCGTGGTCATCGCGTGACTGTGGCGTTGCCATGTGTTCTGGACGGCCTCGGCATGTCTAGTGGGTTGGCCACTCCCCAGGTAGGTGCTAGGAAGAAAATTACAACATAAGATTCTCACGAGGAGACCGGTCGATGCTCAAACATGAATTAGCAGCCAAGTGTTTGATTAGCGGTACGGAAAATGCACATGGCTAATGGGCGTGAGTTTTGGTTGAGGATGATCAGTTACTAAGAAGACCGTCTTCACAAATTTTCAGCTCAAAAGGAGGAGTCTAGGTGGTACTTGCTTTGCAAAGTACCACACTGGACATAAATACGAATGTTGAAGATGGGCTCAAAATAATGAATGGATTGAGCTGCCATTTGGTGGAGGATAGTTATTTGGGCATAGGAAAGCACTGTAGAAAATGGATACCATTTGGACATGCCAAAGTGGTACTTCCTTCACAAAGTGTTTTTTTGAACAGAATAGGAAAATGAATATTTTTGAATTATTTTTGAACTAGGCAAGGAAGGTTTTTTACATATTTGACGAACATATGACCCAAAGAATTTATGAGGTTTTTTGGGGATTTTTGGGAATGACAGAAATATAGGTTGCTTCACAACCTAGGGCAAAAACTGCCACATGGACATGACACATAGGCAAAACTGATGAGGTGGCGCCTAGTCGTAGCAACCCACCACAATTTTTAAGGTTATGACCATCTATATTGGTCATGAACAGCTAGAAATAAGGCAGCGAACCAGTGCTATCTGCTTTGTGACCATTTCGTGTAAGGAAATTATGACCTTTCTGACCAAAATGGTCGTTATAGTTTAGGGTTTGGAGCCCCCCGAACAGCTTTTGACCAATTGGTCTGAAATGGTCACAGATCTATGACCAATTCTTCCAGGGTCACTAACAAAAGGTCATAAGTTGACATATTTCTTGTAGTGGGGGGAGAGAGAGGGGCTCGAACGGTGGAGAGAGGGAAGGAAGTGCGGCGGCGAGGAGGGGGAGGACTGCCGATGGATGTGTGCCTCACCTATGCGGCCAGGGGCGCCTTTTATAGCGGCTCGGTGGCGGCCGCGTGCGAACCTTCATGCCGGGAGGTGGGGCGGCGTCGCCGCACTGCGCCGCCCGTGAATCAATGGCAGGCTGACCGGCGGCAGCCTTGGCATTGATTCCCCGCCGGAAAACCGAGACGATGAGGACGACCAGCCTTCGTCTCGCTGACACGCCGGTCCCGCCACTCTTTAGCGCCAAAACGTTCGCGCCGGTGCCCCCGGTCGCCCCCAGCGCAGCGGGTTTGGGTTGGGTGCGCCGGCGCCAATTTCGGCCCAATCCGGCGAAAAACAGGTTCGTGGGGGCGCGATTTGGCCGATTTTTCGGCGCCGGCACTAAAAAACGGTCTTGGGAGTGCCTGTTGAGGGCGCGGCTGGAGATGCTCTAATCCATCGAAGTTAGGAAGTTGCCAAAAGAAATTTAACAAGCTGTAGCTTTTCTGGGAACAAAATTTCCACGTCGATGGCTTCGTCTATAGGAAATTATGCTCACTAACTAACCAATACTAGTCCTCCGTAAAACAAACGCCACGTAGAGAAAGAGAGGCACCCCTATTATCTCTTGATATATATGTGGTCAAGGGTGGTCACATTTGCTAAGCCAGCAAGCAAGTTGATATGATCGATGGATGGGGCGGAGCTGGGCCCCGGGCACCCAGGGCCCAGGCCCGGGGCGTAGGGTTTTTTCCAGTTACCACGTCGTTAGATTTTTCGTATTGGCCCGGGGTACAGCCCACCCCAACACAGCCGAAGGCCCAAGTCTGGCTTGTTCTCGTTCATACCCACGTAGCTCTCCGCCGCTATGCACGCACGCACGATCCAGGCACGACCTAGTCGCAGCCTCCAGCGCTCGCGCGGTCACGCCGCGCTGCCGCCTCCCTACTCGGCTGCTCCTGCGCCGCCGGCCGCCTCCGTCCTATGCGAGATCGCGGCCCCGGTCCCTGGTTTCTAGACGCAATCGCTAACCGTCGTCTGCCGCCGGCTGCCCTCCTTGGGCCTGCTCACTCCCCAGCACGGCAGCTCTCCCGAGGCCCGATCCGACTCCATGAGATGATTCTGAGGCTCTGACCTCGACGCAGGTATTTGAAGAAGAGCTACCTAGTTTTACTTGATTCGCTTCTTGGATTTCACCTGTCCCCGTGGAATGGAGATTGATTTGAGAATCATTGTTACTGTCTTAATGTTCAGCAATGTGATGCTGATGCTGTACTGAATATACTGCTTGTGTGGGTAATGAAATACTCCCTCCGTCCCAAAATAAATGTCTTGAGCTTAGTACAAATTTGTACTAGAGTGTCTTGAGCTTAGTACAAATTTGTACTAGAGCTAGTACAAAGTTGAGACACTTATTTTGGGACGGAGGGAGTATGATATAGACACAATGGGGAAAACTCATTCAATTACATTATTGGGAGCAGTTCACCTTTCTTTGTACCAGTTCGTTGTACTGGGTGTACGAGCGTATGCATTGTGTATGTTAGTATGTCGGTATGGATGATGGGTGTGTACAGAAATATGTATAATGTGTTGATGGAAATCAAATTGATTCATTTTGCATTTCAGCTCGAGGGAACAAAGCGGCTATGACCTGATCAGGTCATGGGAAGCGCCACTGAAGAAACTATTGATTTGGTACTCTCTTTGTGTCCCGTATCATTCTTTGTAGTTTTTGTCATGTTTTTATCAATTTTGTTATATCATTCAGGACTTTATGTTTGAAATTTATTGTGCTAATAAATCATATTTTGTATGCCATCATGTGTGGTATATTTTTTAAAGGTACTTATAGCCTTATGAATAAGTTTTTTCCTCGCCATGAAAAAAACATTAGGCCCGGGGCTTGCTCCAATCCTGGCTCCGCCACTTGGATCCACTACGTGTGTAGCTGCTAGACATAATATTCTGCCATTTCTCTTTTCCTTGCTTCACTACGATTGGTTGATCGCACGAATTTGCCATGGAATTGACAATTCTCATCCTTTTCTGAAGCTGGAGATGTGCCAAGTGCCGGCATCTACTCCAGTGCTGCTGCTGGAGCCACTGATGTGGACGGGCTTTGGCTTTAATCTTTAGATCGATCAGGCAAATGAAAGCATGGCGTTGGCACTTGTGGAAGAGAGACAAAGATAGATAGTAGGTGGTTTTTTCGGACCGGAATTGATCCAGCAAAATCCAAAAGGCGTATCCAATCATTCGTGCGCGTCTATAGATAAGCCGAAGTGGAAATGGAAATAAAGTGCACGCTAGTGCTCTCGAGAAAGTGTCTATCTGATGACAAAACAGGATCTAGCACCGAAACACCTGGAGTAGAAAAGGGCGGCACAAATTAAAGGTACTGTTTCAAATAATAGATGTTGTCCAAGCTTTGAGAATAACTGATTTTTAATCTAATCCTTTGGACAATCAAAGTATTAAACTGTGTATTGTTTCGGTGGATTCTGTCTGCATTCTGCCATGAACCAAAAGCTTCTCAACGAAGTGTTGTTCTGCATCAACACTTGCAGCATAATAAATTATCCTGGGACCTGAAAAGATCTATATGTACTTCACTAGGATTAAAGGTTAAAGCAGTGGCATGTGCTTTGGTCGAAAGAATCATCCGGTTTACCGAATAGGATGACACCTATTTTTATTTAGAAAAGGATGGACACCTACTTGAATTACGTAACCTACTACTGCTAGTGGGCACTACTAACTATTACTTGTACTGATTGCCCAAGAGATGCCATGCTTGCAATTGGATTGTTACAATTACGGGTTGGCTGTCTAATTGTCCAGACGATAATGATAGTATGTTGTAGCTGAACCGGTGGCTCACTTGTTCTAAGTAATGGAGAAGAGGACTGAACATGACACTGAAAGACTACTGAGACAAAAAGATGGGCTGTCAAAAGATAGAGGAAGCAGGATGAGTAGTTGGTCAGATCTAGTATGATTCACGGATAATTTTAGGCTAATGAAAACCCGAGGTGAACTCGATGTTGTAGTTCATTAGCCACCGAATTTTCTGCCTTTACATCCAACCAAAAGAGTACGTACACCTATATATTTTAGTGTATCTAGTCTCTCAAATTGCGGGGATTGTTTCAGCAAATGGGCCCTTCTTTTTAGATGACGTACGTTGGACAAATTAAAGAGAAGTTGCTCCAGACAACAAAACCATCCGACGACATATTAAAGTTGGCCATGTTGATTTGATCTATACCCTTTGATAAGATGATCACTAAACTAGCTAGGACAAGTAGCTAGGTAGTGCTGGCGTGCTGCATGCTGTGCTCGAGTACGTACGTGTGAGCATGAGAGAAGGTCGACCAGAGATCACGGGCGACTCCTGTCCTGATCCCATGATGAAATTATTTGTGGCCAGCCCACTCATCGTCGCAGACATTCTGCTTGATCAAACTCTGACTGACACGCTTGGCATCCATGTATTGATCCATTGCTGCTGCTTTTCACGATGATGAAGCGTTGGCGTTATCCAACCATTAAACTTCCCCTTGATTTCTGCTGCCAAAAGCGTTGTGTCCTCGATAAGATTCAGTACTACAAGTTGGCTTAGCTCATCTAGTCTAGTCTTTTTATAAGATGCACATAAACACAATGATCTTAAGCTACCAAGTTGGCTTTCCTCTCATTCTCAAGTTGTAGTGTTAGCTGGTGCTAATTAAACTTCCATGAAAAGCAGTCCATCCCAGTTAGTGCGTACCGACCCCATCTAACTCTAACCTAAACTAAACTAGACAGCAAATGCCATCAGCTCTAGTTCTACAAGCGTAATTGCTTTGGTCTGTCTATCAGCCAGCCAGTGTGGCTGTGGCATCTCCTTTCTCAAACTCTATGCCGCTTCATCGGTGCGGCGGTTGCATCGGAGAGATCGATGCCATGGTCGTAGAAAAAGGAAATACCAATCCATTAAGCGGCAGGTACGCACACCACATCGACAAATGGTCCTCCGCCATGGTCGCTCTCAGATCTTTGTGGCTGCCTGGCTTTGAATCTTTCCTTTCTTTGATACTTGCATTTTTGGCTTCCTAGGGTGCCGGTGCCCTTTAGTTTGTTCCCGGTTCGCAGCGTACGTGTTGATCCATCGCTCGCCAATGTCGATTTGTGCTGCAGCCAGACATGAATTTATATTTCTCATGTCTGAATGGTATACACTCTAGACCAGAGGTTTGTGAGGACCTAACTGCGTGCGTAGTTTATGCCATCCGACTCAGATGAAAGATGAACGCATCAACACATGTTGCATATGTAATTGTACACTTGTGCTTTTCGACAACGACATGTTATGCGCTCGCCTGTCTGAAAATCATTCCGACCACTTGCATGTCAATCATCGTTTATGTGAAGTCAGACCGATCTGCTGACCGCGTCCTCGACATATACGCTGTGTATATAATATTAGTATAGTTGTGTTATTGTTATGCAGATGGCAGCACATACTTATGGCCCCGAATATGCCGTTTAATTATTATTTTTGAAACGGATATGCCTTCTAGTTTCAGACGCGTATGTGTTTTCTTCTGGTCTAAGTGTAACACTAGAATACTCTGCGGTAATAGCAAAGTCCTTGTCACTAAGTCGTGGCTAATAAAATTCAGCAGGTCCAGCCGTCGCCCATCGCCGATGTGGTCGACCTGCTGAATTTTATTTTTAAGAAGACGCAAACTTTGGTGTTCTTGCAAGAATTGCCATGCTAGACAGCGAAACAGCGTTTATTCTGACTCGTGCTGTCGGGTATGCTGTCTCTACCTCTGCTTAGCAATGAAAAAAGAACAATCCCACCTACGTTGCCATTTCAAAATTCAAATTGAGCGATTGCTAGCCAAGTTTACCACTTCGTTTACGTCGCCTGGTCACTCCGCTTGCAATACGGCAGCACCTATATATGATCCTACATTCCTACTGTTTTGCTGACGCTTGAAGATAAACCATGTTTTCTCTATCACTTGTAGTTTCAAGCGAGGTAGCTTTGGTTGGCCGCTGAATGTTGCGAACTTCCGATGGAGATAAAGCAGGGTGGGGTGTGGACAGCGTCGACAGGGAATGGTTTTCATGGTCCAATCCGTGCGAGTAGTGTAAGCTGTGGCTGCACACTTGACGCCTTCTTTCTTTTCTGTGCTTTTTACCCTTTCTTTTCGCATTGTTGTGGGTCTTTTCTTATTTACAATACGTGAACAGCATTTTGATAAACTCTGTCCTCACAAATATGGTTATCTATATGCTTTCTTTCTTCCAACTTCCAAAAGGGGTCTTGCAAAGATCGGAATATTTTATGTCCAGATTCTTTTGGCAAGAAGATGGTGAAAACAAAAATATCGGTTGTCCAAATGGAGCGTGGTTTGTAGGCCGAAAGACCAAGGTGGCCTTGGAATTCATGACCTGCAGGTTAAGAATGAGGCCCTACTTAGAAAATGGTTGTTCAAACTTCTTACTGAGGATAGTGTTTGGCAAACCATACTGTGCAACAAGTATCTAGGCCAAAAGGTGGTGTCTCAGGCATACTGGAAACCTGGCGACTCACACTTTTGGGCTGGCCTAATGGCGGCAAAGAAACAACTCTTTCGCTTTGGGTTTTTCGCGATAAAGAATGGGTCGGAGATTCGTTTCTGGGAAGATATTTGGCTAGTCAATGCCAGTCTCCGAGAACAATATCCAGCTTTATACAACATTGCGTGCGATAAGAACAATACTATTGCGCAGGTTCTTAGCTCATCCCAGCCGAATATTTCGTTCAAGCGGGATTTGGTTGGCGCCCGACTTATGTCATGGCATAATCTCTTATCCCGTCTGGATCTGATTAACCTGACGCAAGGCCGTGTTGTGTTTCGCTGTAACCTTACTACATCGGGGTCTTTCATGGTAGACTCTATGTATCATGCGCTCGTGCATTCTGAGGTACCGGTGAGCAATAACAAGAAAATCTGGAAGGCAAAGATTCCACTAAAAGTTAAAATATTCATGTGGTATCTTCGTAGGGGTGTTGTGCTAACCAAAGACAAACTCGCACGACGCAACTGACCAGGAAGTAAGAAGTGTTGTTTTTGTACTCATGGCGAGACAATAAAATACCTCTTTTTTCAATGCAAGTTTGCGTGTTCTATGTGGTCAGCCATCCAAATAGCGTCAAATTTGTATCCGCCCACAAGTGTTGCCAATATTTTTGGTCATTGGTTGGACGGTATTTCAAATAGATTCAAAACGCTAATAGGGGTGGGAGCGTATGCCTTACTATGGTCGCTTTTGCTATGTAGAAACGATTTGGTTTTTATTGACAAAAATGCTTCTCCTCTACAAGTTATCTTTCGTTGTACGCACTCGCTTCATATGTGGTCTATGCTACAACGTGCGGAGTACCAACGGCTATTCAAGGCGGTGTGTACGCGGTTGAAGCTGGTGGCTATGTAGGTTTTACCCAACATGGATGGCATCATAATCTACGGATCGGTCCACCAACCGTTTCGACATCAGCATAGTGTCGGTCTATAGGACTCTACTGTTGCTGAATTATTGTTTTTTTCTTTCCTTGTTATCAGTTTTTTAATGTTTGGCTGTGTGCATCCTAGTTATGCAGAGGCCGGGTGATACTCTAATGCTTTGTATCGGCTTGATGCTACATTTTAAGATAATAAAAACACCCTTTATCGAAAAAATATGCACAGCAAAAGAAAGCAGATGTGATGGAAACAAGGAATACAATGGCCGGTTTTTGACAGTGTCGTCCCTTGGTGAAAACTGAGATGTGAGGAGTGTATATAAGTCTATAGAGTGACATGTGTCATCCCTTGGTATAAATTGAGATGCCTTGAGTCATGGGCCCGCCTCTTTTTTTTTCCTTTGACAGGCGGAATATGTTGACTTGTGTCGTGGTTGGCCCACGACGAGCCCACGTGGGCGGCCAGGAGAAACCCTAGCCGCCGCCCGCGAAAGGCCTCTCCCCCGCAACACCTACTTCTCATCGCTGCCAGAGGGCGCCGCCGGGAAAAGCCTGGCTTGCGTCGGTGGCGGCGGGGCCATTTTCCCGCCTCGCCAGGTGCTCTGCGGCGTGGGACACGTCTTGCTGGTGAGGAGCGAGGCGCTCGCGCGGGGTGGTTTGGCGGTTACGCAGCCGGCCATGCTGCGGACACGGCAGTGCGACGGTGCGGCAACTGCTGCACCGAATTTCTCGAGGGACGTGCTAGCGCGTTGGGGAGACAGGGCGTCTAGCGGCGGCAGCGGCTCCATCAGATCCATGTGTATGGCGACGAGGGCTGCGGTGGCACGGGGTAGCTGGCCTCAGCCAGGTCTGACCGTGGCTGGTGGCTGGACGCGTTCGTGATGTCCGATGATTGACCCACGGTAACCGGGTTGTGGACGGCCCGGTGGCAGGTGCGGCCCGCCGGGAACTGGGTGGATCTCTACGGGTTCTTTTGATCACGCCGGGATTGAACCCATGTCTGGGTCCTTGACACCGCAGGCAACTCCGGGGAAACCCTAGGTCTCATTGGAATCGAGCGATGATGGTGATTCTGTATCGTAGTCCCTCTTGAGGGCATCGTCTTTGGAGTTTGCTCAGGTGGAAGGGACCAGCGACGCCGACGGAGTACGGGTTGGTGGCACGACTGCAGATGAAAATTGCGCCGACTTCGGTCATGGCAGACGATGGCGGCTTCTCCAATGTTGTTTCCTTGTTGAGGCATCGTCATTGTAGTTTGCGTCATCTGGTTCAGGATGCTCTGGGGGAAACCCTAGATCTGGGTCTCATGGATTGGATGATGACAGCGCCTTTGGTGTCGTTCACCCTCCTGGGGGCATCGTTTCGGAGCAAATCCTGGCTAGAGGGGACTAGTGGAGCAGTGCTATTACATCTACCGCAAGGCCGTTGGCGGATCCCGACGGCATGGCGCTCCGAAGTTTCGGCGATGGGTGTGGGTGGATGGATACGTGCAGGATGGAAGCGTTGTATGGCGCCGTGGTAGCGTCGATGCCAGGCCTGACACGGTTTGTGCGTAAGTACCTGCTCTGAAGATGGACAGGTGTGTGACACAGTCCTATTATGTGGCTGGGCTGGGGCATCCGATTTTAGATGTTAGGCTTTGGTCCAATTTTTGTTTGGTATTCGGCTCAGATATTCGGCACCCCTTCATCAAGGGCATAGGAGTAGCAACATGCGTTGCGTAGATGGTGGCTTCAGACTTACTGATGTATTACTTTGTAAGGTATTTTTGAATAATTAATAAAGTGAATGCATGCAACATCCGGATGCATAGGCCGAGGGTGTATGCTCCATTTAAAAAAATGAAAAGCACGAGGAGAGAGAAAGCAATGTCCTTCCTCAGTGCAGGGCAGCGCTATCTATTTAGAGGAACACAATGATATGTTGAAAATTGTCAATCTCGACGATGGATTTGGCATGGGTCGTGTGGTGTTTATGACGGATTTTCTAATGCTAAAGCAAGCCATCGATGCCAACATTGCACACCGTGCACTGGGTATTCTCTTTTGTAAAATCAAGTATCAACTACATGAGGGCTCTCTCTCTATTCTGATCACAGAATGAGAATAATATTCTGATAACTAGTCGATCCGTCGCAATAGGAGTACTTGAACTTCACCCAGGGAAAGGTTGAACTTCCGCAAAGATTGTCCAAATGTGTTTGCTATATACCGTTGAAAAGGTATGGACACGAGGATCACAATCTATGTTAAACTTTTAACAAAATTTACACAATTTAAGAGCAGTTTTGCAAACCATTTTTCCTCATACAAAAAAATGGGAATAGTATTTTTAGGTCATTTTTAAACCGTTTATCGGAATGAGCAAAATGATACGACATTGGAAAGCAGCTGCAAATCCGCTCATTCCACATATAGGAAGGTTTCCAATATTCCTAACGGTTAAAGATTAATTTAAAAAATGGCAAAAATTCTCAAAACCAAATAACCAAGCTCGTATTTTTGGATTACTTCCAAAATGGCTAAACGGATTGATGCAAATGATATGGTGCTGGAAAGCTTATGAAAATGCGCTTCTTTTTCATATAGAAAGTTTGTTCCAGTTTTGAATGGTTTAAAAGTAATTTAGAAAATGGTTGAATTTCTCTGAGTTTGTATTTTTGGTTACTTTTTAAATGCTTTGTCAGAATGTAGCAAATAAGATAGTGTTGGAAAACTTGAACAAATGCTATATATATATATATATATATATATATATATATATATGCACCTCGTGCCTTAGCTCTACTCATTCATATCCAAGCTCTTAACTTTTGCTCAGTTTTTCCCAGTCCCTTGCCCGAAACCCTCAGAACAGGTCACAACGGACGTTGCCGTGGGGTCAATGGATTGACCGTTAACTCTGATGAGTGGGGCCGCGTTGGGAGGTGTCACTGTTCGACCATTGGGTCGTGGTTTCGTTGGGCCGTCCCTTGCATTAAACGCATGCGCGCGTCGCCACGACAGAAGCCAGCTATGCATGCACCCAGCAAGCCTGCCTGCATGCGTCGATGCGCGCCGCCATATTGCGCCGACCGAGCCTGCATGTGCCGATGCGTGCCGGCACGATGCACTGACCGAGCCGCTTTCACGTACGCCAGCTGCCACGGATGCAGTGATGGTCGCTGCCGCCGGTTCCTCTCTTCTCGCACGCTTGCACTACAAGAAATATGTCAACTTATGACCTTCTGTCAGTGACCCTGGAAGAATGGTCATAAATCTACGACCATTAGAGACCAATTGGTCGTAAGCTATTCGGAGGGCTCCAAACCCTAAACTATAACGACCATTTTGGCCAGAAAGATCGTAATCTCCTTACACGAAATGGTCATAAAGCAGACAACACTCATCCGTTGCCTTATTTCCGGCTGATCACGACCAATATAGATGGTCATAACCTTGTAAGTTGTGGTGGATTGCTATGACTAGGCGCCACCTCATCAGTTTTGCCTATGTGTCATGTCTATGTGTCAATTTTAGCCCTACGGTGTGAAGCAACCTATATTTCTGTTATTCCAAAAATTCTCAAATAATTCTCTGGATTATTTCTTTGTCAAATATGTCAAAAACCTTCCTCGCCTAGTTAAAATATAATTCAACAGTATTCATTTTCCTATTCTGTTAAGAACATCACTTTGTGAAGGAAGTGCTATTTTTATATTTTTGATTGCCCTCAAAACTTTTGGGCACTCTTTCCTATCCAAATCATTGCCTCATGACAAAATTCAGCCTCATTTGCCAAGTAAATGTTCCACGGCAAATTTCCAAAGTTTTTTTAGTAGAAGCTTTGTGAAGTAAGTACTAGCTATGCATATCCAAATGGCATGAAATTTATACAGTGCCTTCATATGCCCAAAATATCACCCTCCTCCAAATTGCGACTCAATCAAATCATCTATGTGAGCCCAACTTCAATTTTTATTTATTGTCCAGATTGTCACATTGCAAAGCAAGTGATATGTATACAGATCTTATTGCCCTCAAACTTTTTGGTCAACCTTCGATACCCAAATCATTGCCACATGCCAATATTCAGCTCTATTTTCCTAGTAAATCTTTCTCGACAAATTTCCAATGTTTCTGTTCACCTAGAAGCTTTGTGAAGGAAATACTATATAGGAATATCGTAATGAGTTGAATTTTTGCCACATATTCTATATGCAAAATTCATAGCTCTACACAAAATTTTAGTTCTATCTCACAACCCATGTGAGCTCACCATCAAATCTTTGTTTCTGGTAATATCTTTAGTTTGTGAAGCAACTACATTTTATATTGCTTTATAATTGCTGAAAATTTACCAGGACATTGCCCTGACTATAGAAACTCCCTACACCAAATTACAGAATAATCCAATCATCTATGTAAGCCCAGCTTCAATTTCTATTTTCTGTTCAGATTGGCACATTTCAAAGCAAGTGCTATCTATACACCTCCTATTGTCCCTAAACTTTTTGTGTCATCTTACATATCCAAATCAGCTCCATTTGCCTATTAAATCTTCCTCAGCAAATTTCCAAAGTTTCTATCCACAGAGAAGCTTTGTGAAGGAAGTACAAGCTAGGATTATCCAAATGGTATAAAAACTTTACAGGGCTTTCCTATGCCCAAATTACCATACTCCACAAAATTTCAACTCAATCCATTTATCCATTTGAGCCCAGCTTCAACATCCATATTTCTACCTGATGTTGTACTTTGCAAAGCAAGTGCCATCTACGCTCCTCCATTTGAGCTAAAAATTTGCCAAGCCAGTTTCCCTAGTAGATGATCATCCTCAGCCAAAATTTAGGCCCATTGACGATGTGCATTTCCCGTACCGCTAATGAAACACTTGGCTGCTAATTCATGTTAGAGCATAGTTCGGTCTCCTCGTGAGAGTCTTCTGTTGTCAGTTTCTTCCTAGCACCTACCTGGGGAGTGCTCAACCCACTAGACATGCCTAGGCCGCCCAGAACGCATGGCAACGCTACGGTCATGCGGTGACCGCGCTGCGGGTATGCGAGTTTACGCGCTTTGGAGTTGGGGCCCTGGGCCACGATCCAAACCTCGACGTATCGCCACCAAACCATGTATTTATGCTTAAATAGATACTTATGTACCTGGAAATGATTTTTGGAAAAAATAAAGAGCAAACAATGAGGCGGCTGCAGTTCAAATTTGACATGTTTCCATCTGAATCGGCAGAAATTTGTCTTTTTCACGAGAGGTGGATAAAAACTTTGGACACCCAACCATTTTGTCAATTGGGCATCAAATATGTCCTAGTATTTTATAAAAATAATTTGGTCTAATTTTTCAACAATTATTTGGTAGGTCCTTCACACACACAAAACTCATTCCGGGCACTCGAAAAATGGAAAATGGTTTTTCGTCCAAAGAAAATGAAACCTTCCTTAGGAAAGATTGTTTGCCATTCCAAGATGCACCCTTGTGCACGATATGAGATCATTTGAACAAACTACGCCATGAATGTGCCCATAAGATTGATCATTTGGCTTGAAAGCCATGAATCTTCACACATGATAATTTATTTCTGAGAACACTTTTTAAAAATAATTGATGTATTACAAGTTTATTATTGTTGTGGTAACTTGGTCACATGTAATGACACAATGCGAAGATTTTCCAATTCTTTGAATTTTTTTGAATTTTTTATGCACGTTTCAAACTACGGTTAAAACGGCAAGAATGACCGTTCCTAGCTAGTGGTTGCATCTTGGATTTTTTTTTGGTGTTTCTCTGATTAAATAGATACTTAAGTACCTAAAAATGATTTTTGGGAAAAATAAATAGCAAACTATGAGGCAGCCGCAGTTCAAATTTCAACCGCTTCCAACTGAATTGGCAGAAATTTGTCTTTTTCTCGAGAGGTGGATAAAAGCTTTTGACACCCAACCATGTGATCAATTGTGCATTAAATATGTCCCAGTATTCTATTAAATTGATATGGTCCAATTTTGCAACAAATATATGGTAGGTCCTTCAGAAAAAAAAACTCATTTTGGACACTCGAAAAATGGAAAATGATTTTTTCGTCCAAAGAAAATGAAAACTTCCTTAGGCAACATTGTTTTCCATTCCAATATGCACCCTTGTGCACAATATGTGATTATTTGAACAAACTATGCCATGAATGTGGCCATAAGATTGAGCATTTGGTTTGAAAGTCATTGATCTAAACACATGATAGCTTATTTCTTAGAAAACTTTTTTAAAATAATTATTCTATTACAAGTTTATTATTTTTTTCGGTAACTTGGTCACATATAATGATACAATGCGAAGGTTTTAATTTTTTTTTATTTTCTTTTTGAATTTTTCAAGCCATTTCAAAATGCGGTCAAAACGGCGGGATGACCGTTCCTAGCTAGTGGTTGAATCTTGGAAAAAATTGGTGTTTCTCTGATTAAATAGATACTTTTGTACCTAAAAATAATTTTTTGCAAAAATAAATAGCAAACTATGAGGTAGCTGCAGTTCAAATTTGACCCGCTTCTAGTTGAATCGGCAGAACTTTGTCTTTTTCACCAGAAGTGAATAAAACCTTTTGACACCCAATCATTTGTTCAATTGTGCATTAAATATGGTCTAGTATTTTAGAAAATTGATTTGGCCCAATTTCGCAAAAAATATATGGTAGGTCCTTCACACAAAAAATCTCATTTTAGGCACTCGAAAAATGGAAAATGAGTTTTTCATCCAAAGAAAATGAAAACTTCCTTAGGCAACATTGTTTGTAATTCCAATATGCACCCTTGTGCATAATATGAGATCATTTGAACAAACTATGATATGAATGCTACCATAACATTGATCATTTGACTTGAAAACCATTGATCTTTCCACATGATAGCTCGTTTGTAAGAGCATCTTCTTATATCTTATATTTACTAATTGGAGGCACCATATGAGATCTTATGTTAATCCTGAAAAAATGGTAGAACTGCCCATTGGATCTCCACATTAATTACCTGCTACCGTTAGATGAAGTATGTCCCAGAGTCCTTGCCAACTATCCGACGTACGGGCATATTTGTTGCTGGACTCTTCTATGGTCCACAAATAATTAATATGGCTAGCTGATTTTGAACAACCCCTCAAAGAAAAAAGATGCACTCTCCCCGATCCTCCGCACGTGCTGGCCGCCGCCCTAATAAGAACTTATATCCATGTTGCATGAAAACTAGCTTCAAGGACATAGGTAAGACCATAAGAGATGCGTGTTGACATATAGATACACAAAGTTGCAGATTGATCAGTAACGGAGGCATTCACGTGTGGGCGCTCAGCGTCGACGACGAAGGTAGAATACATGTGCCAGCTGACGTGGGGCGCTCGGCATCGACGGCGACTGTAGAATACATGTGTCAGCTGACATCGGGCGCTCAGCGTTGACGGTGATGGTAGAATACATGCGTGAGCTGACGTCCGACTGCTGAGTCATTGATTGTTGAAGCAGTCCTAGCGAATCAAGTATATGCATGCGTACACTGATCCAACATATCATAATGCACCCAAGTAACACATCACTTGGTAGAATCCCACATGTATTTTACAGACCATTGGTTTGATCAAGGAATACCTACATGATCCGATTGACCATACAATATGTATGAGCAAAAATGATCAAGCTGCAACATAATCTGATCTCATTTTCATGTTGTTGTTTCGTATGTCCAGCAACCCTCCTTTTCTCTCTACATGCATGTCCTCTCTATCGTGGGCAACGTCTAATTCAGTGGCCACCATTCTTCCCTGAGGTGCATGCTCTCAGAGTAGCTTGCTTGCTATAAGACATCAAGTCACCACCGTAGTTAGCCAACTACATGTAGAAAAATATTTTCTTTTTTCAAGATCAGTTCACCATAAAAAAGTGTACCACACTAGGCTATTCTGGACAAAAATATGAAATATGTTGGACATGACATGTTTGCTTGAGTTAGTTTTCCTATTGTCTATCTATTACATGGAGCATGCAACTACGCGTGTGCAATATTACTAGAGTTTATTTTGCAGGTTGAGCCAAACTTAAAGTCCAGTCGCAAACCATAGCCTTTCAACATACAACTGTTATAGCATCCCAAATTTAATTCAAAATTAATGTGCAAGTGGTTTTGGATATTATAGTTTATTTGTGCCTTTGTCATTCATAACAAAAGTAGTTTTTGCTGTGTATTAAACTTGAAACGGATTTAGTTTTGTGTCACAAAAAGATAAGATGTAGCTACTTCTGCACTTCCTTATGTAATTCAGATGTAACCATCAATATATTTTTATTTGTAATATTTTGCATGTCCTTGCTTTCCCGACATATTATAAATGGGTTCTGCATATACATCTCCCTATAAACTGTATGCTCTCCAGTCCTCTTAATATGAATTTGGTTTCCCTGTCCAGAAAAGAAATGAATGATTTTGAAACTTGAATTATGTTTTTGTATTCTAAAGTCAAATGTCCTCCTATAAAGCTATTGGCCATTGTCTCTTTGGAGCCATTAGCTATTGTCACATGAAGATTAAATATCAAGTACATTTGTTCAAGAATTTTTACTTGGTTCAGCCACAAATTTTACATGAAAGAGTGCAATTATTCCTTCGTTTTCCATAGGTCCAACATCATTACTTTTTTTTTTACTTTAGGCATTTTGTGGAACCATAGACCTCTTTATATAACACGGGTTTGCACTTCCTAAGGAGTGCCAAGGTTTTGCAAATGAGTCTGGCATATATTGTTATAGAATTTAATTATATTCCACCACTCTCTTATGCTAACACGCTTGTGTTTCTTGGTTTTGAATACAATGAGGAATTATGGACAGTGAAATTATGCCCTTTTCCTGTATTCTATATAGATTTTCATTGATATACAAATTTTAAAATATATTTCTCTTTCTATTATGTAAATCAAATTGCTAGCCCGTGTAGTTGCATGGGTTAATGACTAGTTTCAAACTAATTGGCGTATTCCAAGTTTGTTATTTTTCCTGATAACTAGGTCACATATAAATACACAATGTGAAGGTTTTAGATATTTTTTATTTTTTTCTCAGTTTTCTATGCCCGTTCGTATCTAGGGGTTGAATCTTGCAAAACTTTCGGAGTATCTCTCATGATATAGATAATTATGTACCTAGAAATGATTTTTGGAAAATTAACGAGCAATCTATCAAGCAGGTGTAGTTCAAATTTGATCCGCATCCAGCTCAATCAGAGGAAATTTGTCTTTTTGACGAGAGGTGGATGGAAAGATTCTGACAACCAACAGTTTTATCAATTGGACATAAAGTGTGGTCTAATAATTTCAAATAATGATGTGGGACCATTTGGCAATAAATATTTGGTAGGTCCTTTAAAAAATCATCTTTGACACTTGAAAAATAGGAAATGCTTTTCTTGTAAAAAAAGTTATCTTTAATAGATTACAACCAATTAACACTAGTAGAAAACAGGGCTTTGGTCCAGGCCTACCCAGCCCATTAGTCCCGGTTTTGTCACGAACCGGGACCCATGGGGGCATTGGTCCCGGTTCGTGAGCCCAGAGGGCCGGCCGGGCCTCGTGGGGCATTGGTCTCGATTCATCTGTCCCCATTGGTCCCGGTTCCAGACACGAACCGGGACCAATGGGCCTTGCTCCTGGCCCACAATCATTGGTCCCGGTTTATGGCTGGAACCGGGACCAAAGGGGTTTTTTTAGTCCCGGTTTCAGCCACAAACCAAGACCAATTTTGGGCCTATATATACCCGCTCGCCCACGAGCACACCACTCCACTGATCTATTTTTTTCTGGCCAACGAGGGGAGAGCTTTGTTGTGCTCCAGCTCACCTCCTATGCACATGAAGTGTTCGATGAAATGCCCTAGCCACACTACTTAAGCTTTCTCCTCTCAAAGCTCCTTGTCCAAGCTCAATTTTCCTCAAGATTTGTCTAGGTTTGTCGGTCCCTCCTATCCCGTCCTTGTACTCACCGCCGTTATTCGCATGTGCCGATCTCGTCGCCAGCACTACCATGGTGAGCCTCTTGCTCTTATCTTCTTTCTAAAAGAAAAATAAAATCGTACTTGTATGATTTAGAAAGATATTTGTATAATTTTCTTGCTTTAATTATTGTTTCTTATTATATAGTGTGATGGTTTTGGTATCCGCGCACGTCAGCCCTCGTCCTGTCTATGATTCGGATGTGGTATATTATCTTTACTTTATAAGTATTTGTTTTAGTGTTTATGTCAATTATGCCGACCAACGTGGCATGGATGTTTTTATCTAGGAGGTATGTGAACCGGAAATTCCAACTGACCCTCTTGTGGAGAGGTTAAATTTAGTTGAAAAGGAAAACATTTACTTGAAGAAAAAATTGGAAAAAACTAAGGAGGAGAAGATGGAATTGGAGTTGCATGTTGCGGAAGTCGTCGATGATCACAAGATCAAGATGGACCCTATTGTCAAGAGGTTAAATTTAGTTGAAGAAGAAAACAATTACTTGAAGGAAAAATGAAAAAAAAAATTGAGGAGGAGAAGATGATATTGGAGTTGCATGTTGCGGATGTCGTCGATGATCACAAGATCAAGATGCATGCCATGCGCTTGAAGGTTAGAAAGATTAGAAAATATGCCATTCATACCGATGCTTGTTATCATTATGTCGTTGGATCAATTGTTACCTTGGTTGCGATTATGATCGCATTTGTTGTTGCATTGATTTTTTTTACATAGTTTCAATGTATGGTTTAATTAGATGCTCTCGAGAACTATGAAATTCCACCCTTCAAAGTCAAGGCTAATCCAAGCACCCTCTTAAACGATGAAGATTATCAATGGTTACGACGCAATAAGCAAAGGACACAAGCGAAGAAAGAGTGAAGACTTGATCTCCACAACTATTATGATGATGCCTTTCATCTAGAATACTAGGGGTTGGGGCGCCACCTGGTGGCGCCTCCTGAGTGGAAGTTTGTGCGGTGCCCGATTGACAAGCGACCCTTCCACCCCTTTTTTTTCTTTAATAATTGCTGATAAACATGCATATATAAGCAAAGACTTGCAATAGAATTTACAGCTAACAACAAAACAACCTTCCTTTGAACAAACAACATCTTAGAGACGTTGACCCGCTTGGGTGGTGGATTATTCACAACCAGATTAAACACTATATCCTACGAATAACAACAGAAAATTGCACACTTGAGGGGCTAGCAGGTTGAAGCTCTGCTAGCAGTGGAAGTTCACGATGACGGAGTAGTTGTCTTTGCTCCTCCTGTTCACTGGCTGAAGCTCTCCTAACAATGGATAAAGTATAAAGCTGTCATTTCTTGTAGCATTTCAGTTTGCCTTATTTCCTTAGCAATGCCAATTAGCCTATGTATATGTACATGGCCAACTAAAAAAGCCCATTCATAGCTGACCTAGCAGCTAATTTAAGAACCATTTAACGTTTGAAGAAAGACTATGTATATAGGTATATCATGTTTAATGGGAAAACATATGATATCCTCAACCACTGAATGCACTATTAGTCGCGATGATTGAACCTTTTGTTCTATCGGCCTTATTGCGGCATGACAATTACAATAAAAGAATAAGAGTATAAGGTGGCTGGAAATGAAAGACTAACTACAAAGTAGTACCAACTTGCACTCATTTAAAATTATTTGAGCTTTGGTTTCAGAAATTGCAACAAGAACATATTGGTAAAAAAATGCAATGTAAAGAACCCAACAAGTTAACTGGTTAAAACATCAGCTGACCAAAGCTTTGCCCACTACCCTTGTTGTAATACAAATAAAAATAAGAAAGTAGCTGGAAGTATGTACATGGCTCGTAAGAACATCTTAAGCACATCTTTCTGGTGATGCTCTTATGTTCATGAACTAATAGTACCATACCTGTTTAATATGACAAAGAAATCAACTCCATGAATCATATCACCCAATTGGATTAACCTGTCGAGGAATTGGAGAAAAGCAACACACAAACATTCATAATGAGATCATATTCTCACATACATTTGAAGTGGACTACAAGAACCTGAAGTACCATGAGCATCTATTTTACCATAGATTATTAGTTCGCAGAAGTATATATTTACCTCTAGCCTCATTTGAATAAACACTGTACAGTCTTGCAACCGGTTTTATATAGTCGGCACACCCATGGATCAGCACAGCGGGCTGCTTAAGATCCATTGGTAAGCTTATGCTTTTAGAGTTTAGCATTGCAGCAACATCTGTCATGGTGGGCCAGTCTGCTGGATCTTCCTGAGCACAAGGCATTGCGACATAAGAGCATTTTGTTATCTCAACGACTTTATATCCGTCCGCTAACAATGGATCCACATGCTCATGCAACCTTTGTTCCTTCCACATATGCCAGTCCTGAAATAGTTATTCAACATGAGAGAACTGCAGCACGAAAGAAGGGAAATAATCTGGCAACAAAAGTAAACATCTCGTGAATGTGAACCCCGGTGCTTGGGTATTCATCTTCCCCATCGACAGCTCGCCATCTTTCTTGAACATGACCTCCTCTTTACTTGTAGGCAAGTATACTTGAAACCACGCCTGTATGTAAATAAGAAGTAAAAAAACAGGGCAGATAGAACTCACACAACGGCTCTAAGAATAAGTGACATCAATTACCAAAAGCAACCAATGCACAACTTGTGGATGGTCACACTTGGGGAAGTAACTGTGAGTATCTCTAGTATCGTGGGAACAATATTGAACGCCGTCATTGTAAGAATGAAATTTATAGCGTTACAGCCTCTGTCGATTAGGAGATTTAGAGCTCCAGTTTGCTAGCTGAAACACATAAATAGGCAAGGGACCATTATATAAAATTCAAATAATCGACTCAAACATCAGAAATCACACAAATTAAAATAAAGCAGTGTTGAAAATTTCTCTGAACCCAAAGCTTTTCTTTCCTTGATTCTGAAAGGAACTCCCTGTGCGCATTCATCATGTACTAACTCAGGGAAGACCAAATACAAGTACAACCATCTTTTATATAATACCTTCCAGTGAAAAATAATTTTTTTT
>LR738711.1:26177010-26306179 GCA_902687465.1 Secale cereale | reverse complement strand
GGGGGAGGGGGCAATCATGTGGTGAAGCCATACTGGAAGAACTTAATAAGCAAACGGCAGAAGCACACCCTGTAGTACTTTATAGAATAACAACTTACATTTTCTCCTAGCTGCTCTTTCCATGCTTCATAGTCTGACAATGAATAAAATGACTTGACAGCTATGCTCTGTTTATTGGTTGCCTGGACAAATAAACAAAAGTAACTTTTATAGGAGTTATAAAACCTATTTGATCAGGCAGAGAGAAACAAATAACAGAGCAACAAAATTTAATACTAAAATACGAATAACCGTGTATATTCAGAAGAAGAAATATGCATGACAACTGATCCAGAGAGTTGCCTACCTTGATAATTGGAGTGATGAACTCAACCATGAAAGAAAGAACTTTGAGAATAAATGTCCACTCTGTGTGGATGAAATTGATCAGCAACCCTTTGATGTCGGAACAGTCATGGTCCTGAAATTTCATCAGTTCAATCTAAGCCAAGAAACAACATGACAATGGGAGAAAGATCGGTCACGGCCACCATCACCGATGGCCGCTCAATCATTGTACAAACATGTGTGCTTCTCAATAAACTGAATACTTCAGGCTTCAGGAGCTGAACAAAATGAGGTTTTTGCAGTACAAACATGTGTTGGAAACAAAACTACAGCAAGTGCTCTTTCATAACTCATATTTAGAATAGAGCTCTTAACAACACTCTAGGACTTACTTATTGGTTGGTCAGCTGTGATGTACTTACAATGGTGTAAACTGGAAGGTGATCTTGCATAAGTGATAGTACGAGCTGACTATGTTTCACTATCACAATGTAGTTGTAGTTATTTGAAAGTCAAGTATGGAGTTCTTGCTTGAATAATTGAAGTTCTTTCTGACTGATAACTCATGCATTTCCTGTACTAACCAAGAGCAGATCAATACATTCAGTGAAATGGTTCAGCCAAAAATGAACTACTCGATTAGATAGTCAGGAGCTCAGGGCATAGGTGCGACGGACGTCGTTGTTTTCCAATGGTCAAGCCGCTGACGAGAAAAATGGGGAGAGAGATGCGGCTGTCTCATGTATGCTCGACGTCCGCTGCCACAACCATCATCTCCCGCATCAATCAATCGTTGTCGCAAGGGTTTAGTGCCCTTCACAACTCAGGGCCTCAAAGGTCAAGAAAGGATGGATGGAAGAGGGAGGAAGAAGGGAGGAGTAAGGAGGGAGATTGCATTGTTGTGATGTGGGCGGCGTAGCTCCGGCCGGCCGGCGTGGAAGGGCAGCTGGGCGGGCCGAGTCCTGCTGGGGTGCGGGGAGAGATGGCGGAGCTACTCCGTGCGACGGTGGAGAGGACGGGCGCCGGAGTGGAGGTGGCTTCAGCCGGCTGTGCGCGCGGCGGCGGCTAGGAACCCTAGTGTCATGGTCGAGAGAGATAGGACGTTGTGTGGGAAAAAAGTATAAACATTACTATCTAGTAAGAGATTTTCAGTCTTTTTGAAAGGAACCAAGCAATTTACAGTTGACAGTTTATAAAAAAACATACCCAGACGCCCGCAAAGTTTCCGAAATTTCCCTTTCGATTCAGTCCAGTGCTACTTTAGAACGAAGAAATTTTGAAGCTGATCACACAGTTTGTGTTGGGCTACTGCCATTTTTTATCCAATACCATGAAGCTACAAAGATGAAAGACATTCAACACATTTCTGAATTTAGTACCATGACTGCCTGTTGGACAGAGATGCCAAAACAAACACCCAAATGCAGTCATACCCATCTGGTCCAGAGATTTACTACCTAACAAAAGCAAGTGATTCTCACTTGATAACTTGGCTGCTCACATTCACATCCATCGTCGAGTCTTGCAGTGCAGAGCCTGCATGCCACACAAGATATAGATTAAGATGCAGTTCGAAGCAAACCAATAGAAGTCCACCCGGCTGTAACCCTTTCTCTTCGTCTCACCTCTTCCTCCGGTGTGTGCTACATACACCCACGCCGTTGAGCCGGTGGGCAGCGCGGAGGAGCTGGTCGGAGAGCCTAGGGTAGGGGAGAGAGAACAGGCCGCGGAGACCGGCGGTGGGGGCGTGGGGGGTAGTGGTCGGCGCCGTCCGGGGCCTCGGCGACGAAATCGGGGAGGCCGTTGGGAAGAAGCAGTCGACTGTTGTTGCCGCGGACATCCCCTGCAGCCACCTGCGTGCGCTGAGACACGACGAAGGAGGAATGGGAAGAGGCGAGGGATAGATCCTATCAACCGTGCATGTGGCGGCGCTGGTGGCGGATCACAGATCGAAGTTGCCGCCGCCGCCTTCTCCTCCCAGCCAATCCTCTGCACAGCCGGCGGCGTCCCCTCCTCCTTCTCCTCCGCTCCACCTTCTCATCCACCTTCTCCTCCGCCTCACCTTCCCAGCCCCTGGCAGCTGCTCTACTGCCTCCTCCTGATGGAGATAGGTTGTGTGTTTTGGGAGAGGAAAAGAGAAGGGGCCGGGGCTCGAGGCAGGAGAAGGGTGGGGGCTAACTGCGGGGAAAATCGGCGGCGGGGAGCCGAGGATGCGGCCGCCGGTGGCGACCTCCTCCGGGCGCGGCTGTCGAAGGCGAGGAAGATGAGAGAGAGAAGGTGCTGCGAAGGAAGGGGAGAGGAGGCGGCGGCTCGACAGGGGAGTTGCCTTCCAAGGGGAGGAATCGATGGCTTGTTGATCCGCTACGTTATCTTCTTTCTTTTCTTTTTTCTGCACGCACTATGGAAGATGACGTGGCATAGCCCAGCAAGCGCCGTTTGCGCGACGCTGAAAGGGTTTAATCACTTCAGTTACATGTGAAGAAATGAAATACCTTTTGTAACAAACAAGTTTCCGTATTAAACCCTGATACTTCCAAAGTGATTGTTCGTTTTGTACACTAAGTGCATCCAGTTTTTGCCGTAACCCTCTCAACTTTTTAGCACATGCTATGTGGGGGAAATGATGATACCATGCCAACTTTCAACCTCTTCAGAGTTCATTTTAAGTGTTTTTTTAATTTCAGGGTCATTTAGCTCACAAAAAATCAGTAAATGCATGAAAAATAACAAATGAAGTCAGAAAAGATTGAAAATTGATGATGTGGCTTTGAATGGTGCATTTTGAACACACAAAAAGTCTGGAGTTCAAATAGGTTCAAAAAAATGAAATCCCTTTGTAATAGACGAGTTTCCGTATGAAACCCGCATACTTCGAAAGAGATTGCCCGTTTTGTACACGAAGTGCATCCAGTTTTTGTCGTAACCCTCTCAACTTTTTAGCACATGCTATGTGGGTGAAATGATGATACAATGCCAACTTTCAACCTCTTCAGAGTTCACTTCAAGTGCTGTTATAAAACTCTAATAGCAAAAGGAATCAACTAAAAAGCTTTTATAAACCTCTAGTATTTTTTAAACTAAAATTATATAAAATTTATGCAACTAAAATTATCAAAGTATTTTCTATTCAAAACATTAATGGCAAAAAGAATTTTGACGATGAAATTTTTTGTTAGAATTTTAATAGCAAACTAAAATAAAAAAATTGTTCTTGAATAAAACAGACATTGAAAATAACCTAAAAATTACCAAAATTAATATAATGATAAAAGACAATAATATTAAATAGGAAGAAAAAGAATCACTTAAAAATCTATTTTTATAGTATAATTATTCACAAACTAGTGATTCACACAAATTTCAAAGAATTCAAATTTGAAAATTAATGGCACTAACCGAAAGTCTATAATTTTTGTGACCTAACAGCAAAAAGAATCACTTGAAAACTGGAAAATAAAAAAATAAAGCGAAAAAAAGGAAAAAAAAGAAAATAAAAAGATTTAAAAAATGCCACCTACTGGGGCACCATGGCCTGAATACGACTAGAAACCCAGCTAGTTAGGCCAGGTTTCAGGCCCGCAGAAGGCCCATCGGGCCCACATGCATAGCAATGTCAGATTAGGCCCATAGCCCTGCAGTTCAGAGGAGTTCAAGATGGAGGAGGTAGTGGGGCTTATAAACAGGTGTTGGGTGCTCTCAGCTAGCGAGGTGGGACTAAACTTCCACCACCACGCCGCTGTGCACAGGCTATTGGTTCCGGTTGGTGGCTCAAACCGGGACCAATGCCCACCTTTGGTCCCAGTTCGTGGCACCAACCGGGACCAATGCCCACCCTTTAGTCCCAGTTCATGCCACCAACCGGGACCAAAGGCCTCTACTTCCCGCCCTTTGGGCTACTGAAAAGGGACCTTTGGTCCTGGTTGGTGGCACCAACCGGGACGAAAGGGGGGCATTGGTCCCAGTTGGTGGCACGACCGGGACCAAAGGATTTCCTATATAACCCAACACTTAGGAATTTTCCTCTCACCCGACATTCTTCTCTCGAACGCCGCCAGGCTACTGCTCCTCGATGTCGCGCCCCTGCCCCGACATCTCTGTCGAGCATCTTTTTTTGTTTTAAATTGAACTTCTAGGTTTCTTATTTAGTAACAAGGAAAAACTTTAGTTTTTTAATAAACATCAAACCGCTTTGTTATTTTAGTTTAAACTTCTAGATTTTTTTGGAAAGAGGGAAACACGTTCTTAGAAATTCTAACTACTCTCTGGTAATTAAACAACTCTGCTTATGTAATTGAAATTATTGGTTCGTAATAAGCATCGAACTTCTTTATTATTTAAATTTGAACTTCTAAGATTTTTAGAAACAAGGAACCCCTTATTTGTAAACATTTTTGAATTGTTCCTTTCTTTTTAATTTTTACTTCTTTTGGGTTCTCTGAACGACATTTTTTTTGGATTTGTGCATATGTTCAAAAAAACAAGATTTTTCTTACATGTGTTTCGGGCAGGTAAATAGATAGAGATTTTTACATTATGTTTTCATGAAATTTCCACTGATTTGTTTTTTTAACTTCAGTTCTTCCGAGTTTTCACTGTTTGAACTTCGCTACAATTTATTTATGAGAACTTCTTGAACTTTTACTTATTTTTTCTATGCACTTTTCTGTAAAGAGGGTTGTGCAATCCTTGAAACAAAACATATGAACTTGGCTTTGTACCACATTGTAGAAGAGTAAGGGCTATGCATTCATAGTGAATGGCCTTGTACTGTGTCATTAAAAAATCATCAAGACAACCATCCCTCTCTTCACCGGACTTCTCTCCTTTTTAATTAGAACTTCAGCGATCTGTCACAAGAGCTTCATCTGCAGTTTTTGGGAGCACTATCTGTTGTGGATTAGAATCAATTAGAGAGAGAGAAGTGTTGGAATTAGGTGTCCTGCAACTATATTCAAATCACTAGGAACTAGTAATATTCTGAATACCTCATTATGGAACTATACATGTATTTATGCATGGAATTACATTAAATGACTATCATGGAATTATCAATTGTTGGAAAGTACTTAAGTTGTATGCTTAAGGAAGCTGGTCCATTATCAGTGAATACAATGTAATATTTATATTGGAAAGACCACCCGGGTACAGTGATAATCGGAAGGAGCTAGATCATATAGTTAGATTACATCACGAATGTTGTTCTACATGATTAGAGGAATTTACACTCTATTATGGCGCGTTGCTCACAAGCGCGTGCTCCGGGGACATAACGGATAGAATCCATTAACAGACAAATATGATCGTGGTTGGTAATTTGATCTCGACTCTATTCTGGAAAACTAGTTGAAGAGACTAGGAATCTTATCTGTATAAGAGGTGGACTCTTTGGAAAGATAGTATAAGAAGGTCCCTACCCCCTAGCCTCAGTAATGTGAATTATGACCGGCATCACAGATAAGCGTAGAGGAATAGGGAGTAGACCGCAAACCCTAAATTTCTAATATTGGTATCGAGGTTAGGTTTTGCCGTCATCGACCGTTGTTCATCCGCTACATAATTTGTGCTGACGCCGGTCAACGGAAAATGTTCTTCGGTGCAGACTATGTGCAATCCTGTAGTCGTCGGCTTCTCCACGCACGTCACGCGTTCATGTTATTCACGCTCGTGTCATGATCCCAGCCGCGTCAAGTTGCATCAGACCCCGACCGGGTTCCCATCCCCTAGCACCGGCTCATGTCGCGCATCCGAGCCGTTGTCGATCTCGATCATCACATGCTGCGCCCAATCGAGACTTTGCGGACTCAGCGGCCACCTGCGACCAAGCCGGGAAGTAAGCGGCGGGAGGCAGTTTAGCCAAAACATGACATGGAATTTGCTAGACGCGTCATGGTGCATTGTGCGTGCACATCCGAGGCTATTAGCCTATACTTGCATTGCCTGAGTCAGGAGGCATGCATGAAGTCTTCGCTGCTACTTTAATTCTTGGAGTTTCCGATGCGTAATTTTCTTTTGGAGTATAGCATCACGCAATTCTTGGATACTACTAGTACCACTTGGTTTTTGTGCAAAGGAAGGTTAAACTTGCTACACGGAAATCAAGGAAATATCAGGAGGCAAATTCTGGGCACGTGGAGGAGTACAAGATGATTGGTATGTTTATTTTCCTTCTCAATTTTCAATTTATCATGGTTTGGAAAACGGAATAGCATAATCTTATTTTCTGCAAAGGAAACCAACTGCATTGTTGACTAAAACAAACCAGAAAAGTAAAAAATAAAAGTGCTTGTGTTGAGGAAAAGGAAATATATGATATGACACTAAATATGGATAGCAACTAGTTTGGTATTATTCTTGCTCTTTCTATTGTTCTTTGTGTGCTGAATATGAGAGTACAGATTGTATGGAAATTATTTGCAATCTAGAACACGTTCTTGGTGGAACATGTCCAATAGGCCGTATTTATTTGGCAAGTGCAAGTCATCGTTGTCCGAAACTCTATGCCAAAATTGTTTGAAATAATTTTATATGCTCTTGTCACCATGAGTGGTCATCCAATCTATGCAATATGGGATACTATTTGTTCTATGGAGGAAGAAAGAAAACTGTTCGAGGGAATTGCTACTTCTCGAGCTTGCGTTGTATTCCCTCGAAGAGGAAAGGGAGATGCATCACAATAGCATAAGTATTTCCCTCAGTTTTTGAGAACGAAGGTATCAATCCAGTAGGAGACCACGCGCGAGTCCCTCGTACCTGCACAAACAAATAAGAACTTCGCAGCCAACGTGATAAGGGGTTGTCAATCCCTTTACGGTCACTTACGAAAGTGAGATCTGATAGAGATGATAGTTTATATTGTTGGTATTTTTGTTTATAAGAACATAAAATAAAAGTGGTAAAAGTAAAGTAGATGTAGATTGATATGTTGAGAATAGACCCGGGGCCATAGTGTTCTCTAGTGGCTTCTCTCATGATAGCGATATTCTACGGTGGGTAAACAAATTACTGTCGAGCAATTGATAGACAAGCGAATAATTATGAGACTATCTAGGCATGATCATTGTATATAGGCATCACGTCCGAGACAAGTAGACCGACTCCTGCCTGCATCTACTACTATTACTCCACACATCGACCGCTATCCAGCATGCATCTAGTGTATTGAGTTCATAAGAACAGAGTAACGCCTTAAGCAAGATAACATGATGTAGAGGGATAAACTCAAGCAATATGCCCATCTTTTTATCCTCGATGGAAACAATACAATACGTGCCTTGCTGCCCCTACTGTCACTGGGAAAGGACACCGCAAGATTGAACCCAAAGCCAAGCACTTCTCCCATTGCAAGAACTATAGATCTAGTAGGCCAAACCAAACCAATAATTCGAAGAGACTTGCAAGGATATTATGAGCACACATAAAAAGTTGAGAGAAGAACCAAATATTTCTCATAGATAATCTTGATCATAAACTCACAATTCATCGGATCTCGACAAACACACCACAAAAAGAGATTACATCGAATAGATCTCCTCGAAGACTGAGAACTTTGTATTGAGATCCAAAGAGAGAGAAGAAGCCATCTAGATACTAGCTATGGACCCGAAGGTGTGTGGTAAACTACTCACAACTCATGGTGAGGGCGATGATGATGATGTAGAAGCACTCCGTGATGGATCCCCCTTCGGCGGAGCTGCGGAACAGGCTCCAAGATGGGATCTCACGGGAACAGAAGGTTACGGCGGTGGAATTAGGGTTTTCTCTCTGTTTCTGATGGTTTTGGGGTACGTAGACTTATATAGGAGGAAGGATGACACCGGGGGACGCTCGAGGGGCCCACGAGGCAGGGGGCGCGCCCTGGGAAGGGGGCATGCCCCCACCCTCGTGGACACCCCGAGGCTTCCCTGACGTGGTTCTCAAGTCCCCTGTGCGTGATTTTTTCCAAAAATATCTCTCAAGAAGGTTTCATTCCGTTTGTACTCCGTTTGATATTCCTTTTCTGCAAAACCCTGAAACAGGCAAAAAACAGCAATCTGGACTGGGCCTTTGGGTTAGTAGGTTAGTCCCAAAAATGATATAAAAGTGTATGACAAAGCCCATTAAACATCCAAAACATCATAAATAATAGCATGGAACAACCAAAAATTATAGATACGTTGGAGACGTATCAAGCATCCCCAAGCTTAATTCCTGCTCGTCCTCGAGTAGGTAAATGATAAAAACTGAATTTTTGATGTGGAATGCTAACCAACATAGTTTTCCAATGTAATTCTCTTAATTGTGACATGAATGTTCAGATCTGAAAGATTCAAGATAAAAGTCTATATTGACATAAGAAATAATAATACTTCAAGCATACTAACAAAGCAATCATGTCTTCTCAAAATACTATGGCTAAAGAAAGTTATCCCTACAAAGTCATATAGTCTGGCTATGCTCCCTCTTCATCACACAAAATATTCATATCATGCACAACCCCGATTTCAGCCAAGCACTTGTTTTCATTCTCTATTCTTTCAAACCTTTCAACTTTCATGTAATACATGAGCGTGAGCCATGGACATAGCACTATGGGTGGAATAGAGAGGTGGTTGTGGAGAAGACAAAAAGAAGGGTGATAGTCTCACATCAACTAGGCCTATCAACGGGCTATGGAGATGCCCATCAATAGATATCAATGTGAGTGAGTAGGGATTGCCATGCAACGGATGCACTAGAGCTAAATATGTATGAAAGCTCAACAAAAGAAACTAGTGGGTGTGCATCCAACTTGCTTGCTCACGAAGACATACGGCATTTGAGGAAGCCCATCGTTGGAATATACATGCCAAGTTCTATAATGAAAATTCCCACTAGTATATAAAAGTGACTAAGCATGAGACTCTCTACAATGAAGAACATGGTGCTACTTTGAAGCACAAGTGTGGAAAAAATATAGTAGCAATTGTCCCTTTTTTGGACCTTCCTTTTTTTCTTTGGCCTTTCTTCTTTTTTTATTTTTTTTTATTTTCTTTGCGGAGGGGCTTTATTGATTTAGCCTTTCCTCAGGGCCGGGCCGGCGAAATTAGGGGCCCTGTGCCAATCTCCAAAATAGGGCCCATCTCATTGCAAAAACAATCTTCTTTATCGCTTAACAAATGTAATTTTTGAACAAGATGTTGCTTAACAAAATATAGCGCCTTAGTTTAAAAAAATTGGCGTCTTCTTTGTCAGAGATGAACTGAACTCAATTTGATTTTATAGAAATACAATTTAGTTTGATTTTAGAAAAAGAAGGTTGCTACAGACTTACTCATATGCAGTGGTTCTTCAGTCAGTAATACTTGTAAGAAACTAGTACTAACAATAAAATCAACTATTTATACACGGTCTTACATGCTGACTAGTACTCCCTCCGTTTTTTTAGTCTGCATATAAGATTTGGTCAAAGTAAAACTTCGTTAACTTTGACTAAGTTTATAGAGAAAAATATCAAAATTCATAATATGTAATCAGTATTGCTAGATGTATCATGAAATTAATTTTCGCACTATATAGCTTTAGTATTGTAATAAATGTTGACGTTTTTTCCTACAAAGTTGGTCAAACTTTACAAAGTTTGATTTTGACCAAATCTTATATGCAGACTAAAAAGAACAATCAAATAAGATGGGAATGATACGCAAAAGAAAAATAATGGCCTGTTGTTTCCATTAGAAAATACTGCTAGAGACTAGGAATTGATAGACTTTTGAAAAAATGATTTGTAGACGATGGATTGCAGTTTCTATCGAACGAGATGGGCAATTGGGCAAAAACATATAACAGAACACCTGCACCCAGGCCCTCCCTATCTAGCCATCCATTTTGCGCATCGCGATTCGTGCAAACACATTTCTCTTTTTTGTTTCTCTCACATAAAATATGTTTTCAAGTTCAAACCTTTGCAGCGTGGCAAAGCTTTCTATCTAGAAATATGTTCTATGTGAGAAAAGCAAAAAAGAGAAAATTTCATATAGAAAGTTAGTTGTGTTGCACAGATCTTAAAGCAATATTGGATAGCCAGGATAGCGGGGCCCGGATGCAGATGTTCTAAAAATCCACGTCCGGCAATTGGGCATGATGTGCATAACAACTTGGTGGACTTGTGAAAAATTCAATAGAGTACATAATTAATAATATTGGCTTGACATTACCATGAACTAGGCTGTGACTTGTCGGAGAGCTGCCGGCGGCAGCGAACGAGAAGTGGTGCTAGTAGCACCGGTGGTGCCTCCATGACCTACTCCCATGCGGGCTGGAAGGTCGGCCGAAAGCGATCTTCGACAAATTGGATAGAACGGCGACTCCAAAACCGGGGCTTAGGAAGTGCAAGGTGTTGGGGAACGTAGCAGAATTCAAAAAATTTCCTACGCTTCACCAAGATCAATCTAAGGAGTCATCTAGCAACGAGCATAATGGAGTGCATCTACATACCCTTTGTAGATCGTGTGCGGTAGCGTTCAAAGGAACGTGGATGAAGTAGTCGTACTCTTCGTGTTCCTCGTCACCGATGATCCCAGCGTCGAACGGACGGCACCTCCGCGTTCAACACACGTACGGTACAGCAACGTCTCCTCCTTCTTGATCCAGCAAGGGTGGAGGAGAGGTTGTCGGAGATCCAGCAGCATGACAGCGTGGTGGTGGATGCAACAGGAAAACCTGCAGGGCTTCGTCGGCGCCCTGCATGAGGAGTAGGAAGTGTGACGGGAGGGAGGAGAGGCGCTAGAGGCTTGGGGTGCGGCTGTCCTCTCCCCCCCCACTATATATAGGGGCCAGGGGGGCGCCGGTCCTAGGGAGATCAGATCTCCAAGGGGGCGGCGGCCAGGGGGGTAAACTTGCCCCCCAAGGCATAGGGGGCGCCCCCTCCCCCTAGGGTTTCAACCCTAGGCGCATGGAGGGGGGGCCATGTGGTACGCCAGCCCACCAGGGGCTGGCCCCTTCCCTCTTGCGGCCTAGGGAACCCGCCGGGATGGGTGGCCCCACCCGGTGGACCCCCGGGACCCCTTCGGTGGTCCCGGGACACTCCCGGTGACCCCCTGAGTTCACCCGATGGCCGAAACTGGACTTCCTATATATCATTCTTTACCTCCGGACCATTCCGGAACTCCTCGTGACGTTTGGGATCTCATCCGGGACTCCGAACAACATTCGGGTTTCCACGTGCATGTATCTCTACAACCCTAGCGTCACCGAACCTTAAGTGTGTAGACCCTACGGGTTCGGGAGACACGCAGACATGACCGAGACGACTCTCCGGTCAATAACCAACAGCAGGATCTGGATACCCATGTTGGTTCCCACGTGTTCCTCGATGATCTCATCGGATGAACCACCGTGTCAAGGATTCACTCAATCCCGTATGTTATTCCCTTTGTCTATCGGTACGGTACTTGCCCGAGATTCGATCGTCGGTATGCCCGATACCTTGTTCAATCTCGTCATGGCAAGTCTCTTTACTCGTTCCGTAATCCATCATCCCATGACTAACTCCTTAGTCACTTTGAGCTCATTATGATGATGTCTTACCGAGGGCCCAGAGGTACCTCTCCGTCATACGGAGTGACAATATCCCAGTCTCGGTTCGTACCAACTCAACAGACACTTTCGGAGATACCCATTGCGTACCTTTATAGCCACCCAGTTACGTTGTGACGTTTGGCACACCCAAAGTATTCCTACGGTATCCGGGAGTTGCACAACCTCATGGTCTAAGGAATAAATACTTGACACTAGAAAAGCTTATGCATTACGAACTATACGATCTCGTGCTAGGCTCAGGATTGGGACTTATCCATCACATCATTCTCCTAATGATGTGATCCCGTTATCAATGACATCCAATGTCCATGGTCAGGAAACCGTGACCATCTATTGATCAACGAGCTAGTAACTAGAGGCTTACCAGGGACACGTTGTGGTCTATGTATTCACACATGTATCGCTGTTTCCGTACAATACAATTCAAGCATGAATAACAGACAATTATCATGAACAAGGAAATATAATAATAATCCTTTTATTATTGCCTCTAGGGCATATTTCCAACAGTCTCCCACTTGCACTAGAGTCAATAATCTAGTTACATTGTGATGAATCGAACACCCATAGAGTTCTGGTGTTGATCATGTTTTGCCCGTGGAAGAGGTTTAGTCAACGGGTCTGTGACATTCAGATCTGTATGCACTTTACAAATATCTATGTCTCCATCTTGAACATAATTCCGGATGGAGTTGAAACGGCGCTTGATGTGCTTGGTCTTCTTGTGAAACCTGGGCTCCTTGGTAATGGCAATAGCTCCAATGTTGTCACAGAAGAGAGTCATCGGGCTTGACGCGCTTGGAATGACTCCTAGGTCGATGATGAACTCCTTCATCCAGACTCCTTCTTGTGCTACTTCGCAAGCAGCTATGTACTCCGCTTCACATGTAGAATGCGCCACGACGCTCTGCTTGCAACTGCACCAGCTGACTGCTCCACCATTCAAAATATACACGTATCCAGTTTGTGACTTAGAGTCATCCAGATCTGTGTCGAAGCTAGCATCGACGTAACCCTTTACGACGAGATCTTCGTCACCTCCATAAACGAGAAACATATCCTTAGTCCTCTTCAGGTACTTTAGGATGTTCTTGACCGCTGTCCAGTGTTCCATACCGGGATCACTTTGGTACCTCCCTACCAAACTTATGGCAAGGTTCACATCAGGTCTGGTACACAGCATGGCATACATGATAGAACCTATGGCTGAGGCATAGGGAATGCCACTCATCTTTTCTCTATCTTCTGCCGTGGTCGGGGACTGAGCCTTGCTCAATCTCATACCTTGTAAAACAGGCAAGAACCCCTTCTTGGACTGATCCATATTGAACTTCTTCAATATCTTATCAAGGTATGTGCTTTGTGAAAGACCAATGAGGCGTCTTGATCTATCTCTATAGATTTTGATGCCTAATATGTAAGCAACTTCTCCAAGGTCCTTCATTGAAAAACTCTTATTCAAGTAGGCCTTTACACTTTCCAAGAATTCTATATCATTTCCCATCAGTAATATGTCATCCACATATAGTATGAGAAATGCTACAGAGCTCCCACTCACTTTCTTGTAGATACAGGCTTCTCCCCGAGTCTGTATAAAACCAAACGCTTTGATCACATCATTAAAGCGAATATTCCAACTCCGAGATGCTTGCACCAGCCCGTAAATCGAGCGCTGGAGCTTGCATACCTTGTTAGCATTCTCCGGATCGACAAAACCTTCCATCTGCATCATATACAGCTCTTCCTTGAGGAAACCATTAAGGAATGCCGTTTTCACGTCCATTTGCCATATCTCATAATCATAGAATGCGGCAATTGCTAACATGATTCTGACTGACTTCAGCATCACTACGGGAGAGAAAGTCTCGTCGTAGTCAATCCCTTGAACTTGTCGATAACCCTTAGCGACAAGCCGAGCCTTATAGATGGTCACGTTACCATCCGCGTCTGTCTTCTTCTTAAATATCCATTTATTTTCTACGGCATGCCTATCAACGGGCAAGTCCACCAAAGTCCATACTTTGTTTTCATACATGGATTCTATCTCGGATTTCATGGCTCCAAGCCACTTATTGGAATCCGGGCCCGCCATCGCTTCTTCATAGTTCGAAGGTTCACCGTTGTCTAACAACATGATTTCCATGACAGGGTTGCCGTACCACTCTGGTGCGGAACGTGTCCTTGTGGACCTTCGAAGTTCAGTAGTAACTTGATCTGTATCTTCATGATCATCATCATTAACTTCCTCCCTTGTCGGTGCAGGCACCTCAGGAACAATTTCATGCGCTGCGCTACTTTCCGGTTCGGGAGTGGTGACTGTCACCTCATCAAGTTCTACTTTCCTCCCACTCACTTCTTTCGAGAGAAACTCTTTCTCCAGAAAGGACCCATTCTTGGCAACAAAGACCTTGCCTTCGGATCTGTGGTAGAAGGTGTACCCAATCGTTTCCTTTGGGTATCCTATGAAGACGCATTTTTCCAATTTGGGTTCGAGCTTCTCAGGTTGAAGTTTCTTGACATAAGCATCGCAACCCCAAACTTTCAGAAACGATAACTTAGGTTTCTTGCCAAACCAAAGTTCATATGGTGTCGTCTCAACGGATTTCGATGAAGCCCTATTTAAAGTGAATGCGGCAGTCTCTAAAGCATAACCCCAAAAAGATAGCAGTAAATCGGTGAGAGACATCATAGATCGCACCATGTCCAACAGAGTACGATTTCGACATTCGGACACACCATTACGCTGAGGTGTTCCAGGCAGTGTCAATTGTGAAACAATTCCATAGTTCCTAAGGTGCGTGCCAAATTCATGACTTAAATATTCACCCCCACGATCCGATCGCAAGAACTTTAGTTTTCTGTCACGTTGATTCTCAACCTCATTCTGAAATTCCTTGAACTTTTCAAAGGTCTCAGACTTGTGTTTCATCAAGTAGATATACCCATATCTACTCAAGTCATCTGTGAGGGTGAGAACATAACGATAGCCTCCGCGAGCCTCAACACTCATTGGACCGCACACATCGGTATGTATGATTTCCAATAAGTTGGTTGCTCGCTCCATTGTTCCGGAGAACGTAGTCTTGGTCATCTTGCCCAAGAGGCATGGTTCGCACGTGTCAAATGATTCATAATCAAGAGACTCCAGAAGTCCATCAGCATGAAGCTTCTTCATACGTTTGACACCAATATGACCAAGGCGGCAATGCCACAAGTATGTGGGACTATCATTGTCAACTTTACATCTTTTGGCATTCACACTATGAACATGTGTATCATCACGATCGAGATTCATCAAAAATAAACCATTGACCAGCGGGGCATGCCCATAAAACATATCTCTCAAATAAATAGAACAACCATTATTCTCGGATTTAAATGAGTAGCCATCTCGCATCAAACGAGATCCAGATACAATGTTCATGCTCAAAGCTGGTACTAAATAACAATTATTAAGGTTTAAAACTAATCCCAAGGGTAGATGTAGAGGCAGCATGCCGACGGCGATCACATCGACCTTGGAACCATTCCCGACGCGCATCGTCACCTCGTCCTTCGCCAGTCTCCGCTTATTCCGTAGCTCCTGCTTTGAGTTACAAATATGAGCAACTGCACCGGTATCAAATACCCAGGAGCTACTACGAGCGCTGGTAAGGTACACATCAATAACATGTATATCACATATACCTTTGACGTTGCCGGCCTTCTTGTCCGCTAAGTACTTTGGGCAGTTTCGCTTCCAGTGACCCGTTCCCTTGCAATAAAAGCACTCAGTCTCAGGCTTGGTTCCATACTTTGGCTTCTTCCCGGCAACTGGCTTACCGGGCGCGGCAACTCCCTTGCCGTCCTTCTTGAAGTTCTTCTTGCCCTTGCCCTTCTTGAACTTAGTGGTTTTATTGACCATCAACACTTGATGCTCTTTCTTGATCTCCACCTCCGCTGATTTCAGCATTGAATACACCTCGGGAATGGACTTCTCCATCCCCTGCATATTGAAGTTCAACACGAAGCTCTTGTAGCTTGGGGGGAGCGACTGGAGGATTCTGTCAACGACCGCTTCGTCTGGGAGATTCATTCCCAACTGAGACAAGCGGTTGTGCAACCCAGAAATCTTGAGGATGTGCTCACTGACAGAACTGTTTTCCTCCATCTTACAGCTGTAGAATGCGTTGGAGACATCATATCTCTCAACTCGGGCATGAGCCTGGAAAACCATTTTCAGCTCTTGGAACATCTCATATGCCCCGTGGTGCTCAAAACGCTTTCGGATCCCCGATTCTAAGCTGTAGAGCATGCCGCACTGAACCAGGGAGTAATCATCACAACGCGACTGCCAAGCGTTCATAACATTTTGGTTTGCCGGGGCGGGAGCGTCACCTAGCGGTGCTTCTAGGACATAAGTTTTCTTGGCAGCTATGAGGATGATCCTCAGGTTACGGACCCAGTCCGTATAGTTGCTACCATCGTCTTTCAGCTTGGATTTCTCTAGGAACGCGTTGAAGTTGAGGGTGACATGAGCGTGGGCCATTTGATCTACAAGACATATTGTAAAGAATTTAGACTAAGTTCATGATAATTAAGTTCATCTTAATCAAATTTTAATGAACTCCCACTCAGATTGACATCTCTCTAGTCATCTAAGTGATACATGATCCGAATCGACTAGCCCGTGTCCGATCATCACGTGAGACGGACTAGTCATCAACGGTGAACATCTGATACGTCCAAAACGTATCTATAATTTCTGCTTGCTCCATGCCACTTTTGGGTGATATTGCTATGATATTCATACACTTCCATACACTTTTGATCATATTTGGACTAACTTACTAATCCAGTGCACCCCAGTGCCAGTTTCTGTTTTCGGCTGTTTTTGTATTTCAGGTTTTCACGTTTCGAGAACTGCCCAGAAAAATCCAGAAAAATTATATAAAAAATCAGCGATCCGGAAACAACACTGCGTCCGAAGGGCAGCCTGGGGGGCCACCAGGGCTCCAGGCGCCCTGGCGGTGCCCCCCTTTGGCATATATTTAGAGGGACCTCCGAAACCCTCAGAACAGGAACTCTTTTCGCGATCCCATCTCTGTTCCGCCGCCGCCGCCGCTTCCAAGATCGGGAGCACCAGGAGAACTCTTCCCGGCACCCTGCCGGAAGGGAGGATCACCACCGGGAGCTTCTCCACCACCATGGACGCCTCCCGGATGACTCGTGAGTAGTCTCCCTTGGACCATGAGTCCATGACCAGTAGCTATGTGATGTTCTCCTCCCGTTCTTGTGCTTCACTAATTAGTCCTCGTGAGCTGCCCTACATGATTGAGGCACCTATGTAATCCTTATGCTGTTGCTATGTTGAGTTTGCTGGGATCCGATGGATTATGAGATTATGTTCAGATTGATCTTGAGTAATATATTTGATTCACCTCTTTTATATTTTAGTTCATAAGTAATTCTTGCATGTTCTCCGTTGTTACTTATTGCTTTGGCCGAGTAGTAGGTAGTGACTCCAAGAGGGAACGTTATGCTTGATTGTGGGTTCATGCCCCTCGATGACTAGCTTGAGTGACAGAAACATGAGTCTAGGGGATGTGCTGTTGCCACAAGGGGGAAAACAACGGTGCTTGTGCCCGCGGGTGCAAGGATTGTTTACTTTACGCAAAGTTCTTTTAATGCAGTTGTCTGTTGCATTGAGTTTACACTATGGGTGGGACTCGCAACTTAATACCAGCGAGATGTTCTGGATAGATATCTCAAGGTGGATGATTAGTAGTAGATATTGAAGGATTTCGGTCTACTTACTTTGGCGTACCACCCATGCTTTGAACCTCAACCATTCTTGCAATGTAGTCAGCATTGGTTTGCGTTCGTGGTCCTGTCAATTGCCCAGCTGTAATTTGTTTACCTCACATAGCTGTTTTATCGTCTTTTGGGAGAGAGACATCACTAGTGAACATCATGAGACTCCGGTCCATATTACCATCATTGATCGCATCCACTATTTAGTTTCCGTTATTATTTACTATTGCAAAAACTATCTATCACTACTATCATTGCTTTTAACCCTTTGTGAACTACAAGGCTGGAGAGATTGACAAACCTCTCTGTACTCGTTGGGAGCAAAGTTATTTGTATCTGTGTGCAGGTCCACGTTGGTTGCTACTAATCTGGTGCCGTAGCAATTGACACCTACTTGTTGAACCTAGGAGTCTATGGGGAATCGATCCTTGGCATCTTTGCTAGGGGAAAACACTTCTACAATACTGCATCTTACACCTTCCACTTGGGGTAACCAACGAGGGGTTCGAGGCCCATCAACATCTTCATGTTGATCGTATCTTCTATACGACTCATGTTCGACCTTTCGGTCTTACGTGTTCCGAGGCCATGTCTGTACATGCTAGGCTCGTCAAGTGAACCCTAAGTGTATTGCGTGTGTAAATCTGGCTTACACCCGTTGTATGCGAACGTTAGAGCATATCACACCCGATCATCATGTGGTGCTTCGGAACAGCGATCCTTAGCAACGGTGCACAGTTAGGGGGAACACAATTCTTGAAATTTTAGTGAGAGATCATCTTATTTACTACCGTCGTTCTAAGTAAACAAGATGCATAAACATGATAAACATCACATGCAATCAAATAAAGTGACATGATATGGCCAATATGATCTTGCTCCTTCGATCTCCATCTTCGGGGCACCATGATCATCTTTGTCACCGGCTCGACACCATGATCTCCATCATCATGATCTCCATCATCGTGTCTTCATGAAGTCGTCACGCGAACTATTACTTCTACTACTATGGCTAACGTTTAGCAATAAAGTAAAGTAATTACATGGCGTTATTCAGTGACACACAGGTCATACAATAATTAAGACAACTCCTATGGCTCCTGCCGTTTGTCAATTTCATCGACATGCAAGTCGTGATTTCCTATTACAAGAACATGATCAATCTCATACATCACATATATCATTCATCACATCCTTTTTGGCCATACCACATCACATAGCACATGCTGCAAGAACAAGTTAGACGACCTCTAATTGTTGTTGCAAGTTTTTACGTGGCTTCTATAGGTTTTCTAGCAAGAACGTTTCTTACCTACGCCAAAACCACAACGTGATTTGTCAATTTCTATTTACCCTTCATAAGGATCGTGTTCATCGAATCCGATCCGACTAAAGTGGGAGAGACAGACACCCGCCAGCCACCTTATGCATCTAGTGCATGTCTGTCGATGGAACCAGTCTCACGTAAGCGTACGTGTAAGGTCGGTCCGGGCCGCTTCATCCCACAATGCCGCCGAATCAAGATTGGACTAGTAACGGCAAGAAAATTGAGCAAACTCAACGCCCACAACTTGTTTGTGTTCTACTCGTGCAAGATGCTACGCAAAGACCTAGCTCAGATGCCACTGTTGGGAAACGTAGCATAATTCAAAAAATTTCCTATGCTTCACCAAGATCAATCTAAGGAGTCATCTAGCAACGAGCATAATGGAGTGCATCTACATACCCTTTGTAGATCGCGTGCGGAAGCGTTCGAAGGAACGTGGATGAAGTAGTCGTACTCTTCGTGTTCCTCGTCACCGATGATCCCAGTGCCGAACGGACGGCACCTCCGCTTTCAACACACGTACGGTACAGCAATGTCTCCTCCTTCTTGATCCAGCAAGGGTGGAGGAGAGGTTGTCGGAGATCCAGCAGCACGATGGCGTGGTGGTGGATGCAACAGGAAAACCTGCAGGGCTTCGCCGGCGCCCTGCGTGAGGAGTAGGAAGTGTGACGGGAGGGGGGAGAGGCGCCAGAGGCTTGGGGTGCGGCTGCCCTCTCCCCCTCCCACTATATATAGGGGCCAGGGGGGCGCCGGCCCTAGGGAGATCAGATCTCCAAGGGGGCGGCGGCCAGGGGGGTAGACTTACCCCCCAAGGCATAGGGGGCGCCGCCTCCCCCTAGGGTTTCAACCCTAGGCGCATGGAGGGGGACCATGTGGTGCGCCAGCCCACCAGGGGCTGGCCCCTTCCCCCTTGCGGCCTAGGGGACGCACCGGGATGGGTGGCCCCACGCGGTGGACCCCCGGGACACTCCCGGTGACCCCCGGAGTTCACCCGATGGCCGAAACTGGACTTCCTATATATCATTCTTTACCTCCGGACCATTCCGGAACTCCTCGTGACGTTCGGGATCTCATCCGGGACTCCGAACAACATTCGGGTTTCCACGTGCATGTATCTCTACAACCCTAGCGTCACCGAACCTTAAGTGTGTAGACCATATGGGTTCGGGAGACACGCAGACATGACCGAGACGACTCTCCGGTCAATAACCAACAACGGGATCTGGATACCCATGTTGGTTCCCACGTGTTCCTCGATGATCTCATCGGATGAACCACCGTGTCAAGGATTCACTCAATCCCGTATGTTATTCCCTTTGTCTATCAGTACGGTACTTGCCCGAGATTCGATCGTCGGTATGCCCGATACCTTGTTCAATCTCGTCATGGCAAGTCTCTTTACTCGTTCCGTAATCCATCATCCCGTGACTAACTCCTTAGTCACTTTGAGCTCATTATGATGATGTCTTACCGAGAGGGCCCAGAGGTACCTCTCCGTCGTACGGAGTGACAATATCCCAGTCTCGGTTCGTACCAACTCAACAGACACTTTCGGAGATACCCGTTGCGTACCTTTATAGCCACCCAGTTACGTTGTGACGTTTGGCACACCCAAAGTATTCCTACGGTATCCGGGAGTTGCACAACCTCATGGTCTAAGGAATAAATACTTGACACTAGAAAAGCTTATGCATTACGAACTATACGATCTCGTGCTAGGCTCAGGATTGGGACTTATCCATCACATCATTCTCCTAATGATGTGATCCCGTTATCAATGACATCCAATGTCCATGGTCAGGAAACCGTGACCATCTATTGATCAACGAGCTAGTAACTAGAGGCTTACCAGGGACACGTCGTGGTCTATGTATTCACACATGTATCACTGTTTCCGTACAATACAATTCAAGCATGAATAACAGACAATTATCATGAACAAGGAAATATAATAATAATCCTTTTATTATTGCCTCTAGGGCATATTTCCAACACAAGGTTGATTGGCGGCCACCATAGACTATTTTTGTGTGGATGAAGATCGTGTTTTTGTTTTGACACGAGAAGATCATGTGTTGATTGGGGAACAGGCGAAGAGGCGCGTGTTGTGGCGCTGGATCCATTCGTCGTCGATGCGCATGACGCAGTAGCGGAGCAGCCACATACACTACCAGCGCGGGCCTTTTGGAGGAGCAGGCCCTTCACGTGGGATCGATGGGCCTATAACCTATGAACTGGGAAATTCGGGGCCCCTTCGAGCTGAAGGCCCTGTGCGGCAGCACCAGTTGCACGCCCCTGCGCTCGGGCCTGCCTTTCCTCCCATGGGACAATGCTCTAATAATGATGATCATCACACTTTCATTAAAACTCGATACTACAACAAAGTATGACTCTATATGAATGCCTCCGGCGGTGTACCGAGATGTGCAATGAAACAAGAGTGACATGTATGAAAAATTATGCATGGTGGCCTTGCCACAAATACGATGTCAACTACATGATCATGCATGGCAATATGACAATATGATGCGTGTCATATAAACAGAATGGTGGAAAGTTGCATGGCAATATATCTAGGAATGGCTATGGAAATGGCATGATAGGTAGGTATGGTGGCTGTTTTGAGGAATAATATGGTGGCTGTTATGAGGAAGGATATATAGTGGGTTTATGGTACGGGCGAAAGTTGCGCGATACAAGAGAGGCTAGCAATGGTGGAAGGGTGAGAGTGCGTATAATCCATGGACTCAACATTAGTCATAAGAACTCATATACTTATTGGAAAAATCTACGAGTCATCAAAACAAAGCAATCAACGCATGCTCCTAGGGGGGAGGTTGGTAGGAGTTAACCATCGCGCGCCCCCGACCTCCACACAAACGTTGGCACTTTACAAATACCTCATGCTCTAACTTTGTCACATAGCGGTTCACCATATGTGCATGCTACGTGAATCACTAACCTTAACACAAGTATTTCTCAATTTCATAATAACTCCACTAGCATGACTCTAATATCACTATCCTCATATCTCAAAACAATTATCAAGAATCCAACATCTCATCATATTCAATGCACTTAGTGTGACAAATTTTTACTACATTGATATTGGATGTCTATCATGTGAAGACTAGTTTTATAGCCTAAACACATTACCATGCTGTTTTAATAGACTCTCAAAAGGATATAAGTGAATCATGAGAGTTCAACAATTTCTTCAAAATATTATCACCACCGTGCTCTGAAAGATATAAGTGAAGCACTAGAGCAAAACTATTCAACTCAAAAGATATAAGTGAAGCACATAGAGTGTTCTAGCAATTCCTAGGCCATATTTAACTCTCTCAAATAGGTGTGTCCAGCAAGGATGATTGTGGCAAACTAACAAGCAAAGACTCAAATTATACATGACGCTCCAAGCAAAACACATATCATGTGGTGAATAAAAATATAGCTCCAAGTATAGTTACCGATGGATGAAGACGAAAGAGGGGATGCCTTCCCAGGGCATCCCCAAGCTTACGCTTTTGATTGTCCTTGCATTTGACTTGGGGTGCCATGGGCATAACCAAGCTTAGGCCTTTGCTGCTCTTTGTTCCATAGTCCATCAAAGCAATACTCAAAACTTGAAAACTTCACAACACAAAACTTAGACAAAAATTCTCCTGAGCTCCGTTAGTATAAGAAAACAAACCACTACTCAAAGGTACTGCAATGAATTCATTATTTGTTTATATTGGTGTTAAACCTACTGTATTCCAACTTCTCTATGGTTCATACTTGCCAATACTACTCATAGATGCATTGAAATAAGCAAACAACACACGGAAAACAGAATCTGTCAAAAACAGAACAGTCGGTAGTAATCTGCAGGTTTCGCATACTTCTGTAACTCCAAAAAGATTCAAACTAAATTGGTAAACGTGAGGAATTTGTCTATTAATCATCTGCAAAAAGAATCAACTAAATAGCACGCTCCAGTAAAATTTGACGACCATTCTAGCGAGCGCTAACGATTCTATTTTTCACAGAGAAATCATATAAACTTCACACAAGTTTTCCCAAAGGTTCTACTTGGCACAAACACTAAACAAAACATGAAAAACATCTAAACAGAATCTAGATGCAATATTTATTCCCTAACACCAGCAAAAACAAAAATAAAAAATTGGGTTGCCTCCCAACAAGCGCTATCGTTTTACGCCCCTAGCTAGGCACGATACAAGATAGATCTAGGTATTGCCATCTTTGATCTTCACCCTTTTAATGGTGTCAAGCTCGAATCCGGGAGGTTCTTTACGTTTCCCTTCATATTCAGAAATCTTTAGATCTAAAGCATCCAACCGCTTATTACAAAGAGTAATCAACATATTCATGCGGTGTAATATTTTTGTTAATTCGCAAATTTTCTCAAAAACTTGCATCCCTTCCTGGGTTGAATTTGACCCTTTTTGGGAGGTAGTGTTCCCACTATTCCCTCTATAATTTCATGCGCAATACTAGGATCAACTACAATAAAATTCTCTTTGGCAACGTAATCCAAGAGTTGTCTATGAGACATATTCAATCCAACATAAAAATTGCGAAGCAAAATTCTAAAATTCACCTCTAAGGTGCACTTACGATAAGATTCCATCATCCTAAACCAAGCATCTTTTAAATTTTCTCCTTGCTTTTGCTTGAAGTGAAGAACTTCAAACTCGGGAGACAAAGGAGCGGATAAGGGACTAGCCATGATGACAAGCAAGCAATCCAACACACAAGCAAACAAGAAGCAAGCAAACGATAAACACACGGCAGAAGAAGGGCAAATAAAACGGCAAGGGCCCCGTGGGGGAGAGGAAAACGAGAGGCAAAAAATGTAATGCGAATGATAAGGGTTTGTGATAGGTACTTGGTATATGACTTTTGCGTAAGCCTCCCCGGTAACGGCGCCAGAAATTCTTCTTGCTACTTCTCGAGCTTGCGTTGTATTCACTCGAAGAGGAAAGGGAGATGCAGCACAGTAGCATAAGTATTTCCCTCAGTTTTTGAGAACCAAGGTATCAATCCAGTAGGAGACCACGCACGAGTCCCTCGCACCTGCACAAACAAATAAGAAGTTCGCAGCCAACACGATAAGGGGTTGTCAATCCCTTTACGGTCACTTACGAAAGTGAGATCTGATAGAGATGATAGTTTATATTTTTGGTATTTTTGTTTATAAGAACAGAAAGTAAAAGAGGAAAAAGTAAAGTAGATGTAGATTGATATGTTGAGAATAGACCCGTGTGCCATAGTGTTCTCTAGTGGCTTCTCTCATGATAGCGATATTCTACGGCGGGAAAACAAATTACTGTCGAGCAATTGATAGAAAAGTGAATAATTATGAGACTATCTAGGCATGATCATTATATATAGGCATCACATCCGAGACAAGTAGACCGACTCCTGCCTGCATCTACTACTATTACTCCACACATCGACCGCTATCCAGCATGCATCTAGTGTATTGAGTTCATAAGAACAGAGTAACGCCTTAAGCAAGATGACATGATGTAGAGGGATAAACTCAAGCAATATGATATAAACCCCATCTTTTTATCCTCGATGGCAACAATACAATACATGCCTTGCTGCCCCTACTGTCGCTGGGAAAGGACACCGCAAGATTGAACCCAAAGCCAAGCACTTCTCCAATTGCAAGAACTATAGATCTAGTAGGCCAAACCAAACCAATAATTCGAAGAGACTTGCAAGGATATTATAAGCACACATAAAAAGTTTAGAAAAGAACCAAATATTTCTCATAGATAATCTTAATCATAAACTCACAATTCATCGGATCTCGACAAACACACCGCAAAAAGAGATTACATCGAATAGATCTCCTCGAAGACCGAGGAGAACTTTGTATTGTGATCCAAAGAGAGAAGAAGCCATCTAGATACTAGTTATGGACCCGAAGGTCTGTGGTAAACTATTCACAACTCATGGCGAGGGCGATGATGATCATGTAGAAGCACTCCGTGATGGATCACCCCTCCGGCGGATCTCCGGAACAGGCTCCAAGATGGGATCTCACGAGAACAGAAGGTTACGGCAATGGAATTAGGGTTTTTTCTCTGTTGCTGATGGTTTTCGGGTACGTAGACATATATAGGAGAAAGGAGGACACCGGGGGACGCTCGAGGGGCCCACGAGGCAGGGGGCACGCCCCCTCCCTCGTGGGCACCTCGTGGCTCCCCGTCCGTGGTTCTCAAGTCTTCCGTGCGTGATTTTCTCCAAAAATATATCTCCCGAAGGTTTCATTCCGTTTGGACTCCGTTTGATATTCCTTCTCTGCAAAACCCTGAAATAGGCAAAAAAAACAGCAATCTGGACTTGGCCTTTGGGTTAGTAGGTTAGTCCCAAAAATGATATAAAAGTGTATGACAGAGCCCATTAAACATCCAAGAAATCATAAATAATAGCATGGAACAATAAAAAATTATAGATACGTTGGAGACGTATCAAGATGGTCTCTCTCAAACAACCCTGCAACCAAATAATAAAAAGTCCGTATAGGTGCACTAGTTTGGCGAAGAGATGGTGATACAATCGTTGTAATGATAGTAGATATTGGTTTTTGTAATAGGAACAATGGAAAACAACAAGGTACCAATTGATTAAATGGAGAACAAACGGTATTGCAATGCTTGAAAATGAGGCCTAGGGTCCGTACATTCACTAGTGCAATCTCTCAACAATGCTAACAAAATTGGATCATATAACCATCCCTCAACATGCGATGAGGAATCACTCTAAACTTCCTATCTAGCGGAGAACATAAGAAGAAATTGTTTGTAGCTATTCTTTCCGATCGGTCTATCCAAGAGTTCGTACTAAAATAACACCAAGTTATTCTTTCCGATCGATCTTTCAAGAGTTTGTACTAAAATAACACTAGGTTATTCTTTCCGATCGATCTATCAAGAGTTCGTACTAAAATAACACCAAAGCAAATTAAGATTCATTATACTCAATCGAACACAAAGAACCTCAATGAGTGCCCCAAGATTTCTACCGGAGAAACAAAAGGCGAGAACGAGTATCAACCCCTATGCATAGATTACCCCAATGTCACCTAGAGAATCCGTGAGTTGGGTACCAAAACATATCTAAAGTGAATCAATATAATACCCCATTGTCACCACGGGTATTCATATGCAAGACATATATCAAGTAATCTCTAATCCATAAAAGTATTCAATCTGATAAAACGAAGTCTCAAAGGGAAAATTAAATTCATCACAACAAGATATAGAATTGAAAACGCCATATGATCCAACTATATTAACAAGAGAGAATTCCTTATTTGGCCCTTTCTTAAAATTTGCTTCCCTTTTTGGCCCAAAAAACATTTTTCTTCCCTTTTTGATACTCAAACTTCATTTTATGCCCTATTTGACATTTCCATCCATTTTTCCATCCAACTGTGTTAACTAGCACGTGCAATTACAATTTTACCCCTGGTGATGATATGTCACCACAAAGAGAAGAGAATGGGCCTGAACCAAGAAAAAAATAGGAGAGGGGGGAGGGCGCATCGAGAGTGCTACCTGTGATGTCGCTACCAGTAGCACCGCTCCTGTGTCGCTGCAGCTTGCCATGTGCTCGTGTGCGTCGATGCTGCTCCTAGATGATGTTCAACGAAGTCAACCACACTCACTATATCTCCCAAAAGCACGTCGGCGCGCTCCCGCAATACACTTTCTGATGATGAGGTGCGACCATGAACTAACGATGATAATAATAATGAACCAAGCTCTGGACGATGCACGCACCATAATACTGAGCTGGCTTCCTGAATCCCTAATCGATCCTTTGCTTGAATGTCTACTAGCTAGTAGTACTAGTATGTACGAGCACTTCTAACCGGATGCATTCCAATCGTTCTAGCTAGCACATATTGCCGAAGAGCAAGCTGAAGACGGCCATCCCGGTGCGTCGACGATGCTTGGACCCGCGGACCTTTCGCATCGTGGCGCCGCTTCCGAAGAGGGAGTAGCAATGGAAGCCGCCCTTTGGCCAGCGGCGGCGCACCGCAAGAGGTCGGCAAAGCCAGGCGCGCGCTAGGATCTCCAGCTCGACGTCTTCCGGCAGCCTCACCAGCGAGAGCGCAGCGCGTGCGTGCATGCCAGTGCCGTTACGCGTGTGTATGCGCACGTGTACGCATCAGGCAAGCATGATTAGTTTTTTCCTCTAATTAACCTAGGTACGTATTCAATGGAAGCTATCTAGCTAGGAGCACTACAAGAAATATGTCAACTTGTGACCACCACTATTGATCACTGAAAGGTCATAGTTTTCCATTTGTGACCTTTTTGTGACCAAAAACATAAGGTCAAAAGCTGGCCGCCATAAACTGACATTAGCGACCTTCTCTGTGAGAAGGTCATAGACGTTTATGACCAAAATATGCCTACTGTCGTGTTTTGGTCACTAGCAACCTCCCCACGCCACGTAGGAATCCAACGTGGCAAGCTGATGTGGCACAAGAATTAGCCCAGTCCATTTCGATTTTCTACATGGGCCTAGCCCAACAATTCAGGTTTTTTAATGTTTTTTTCCCTGTGCTTTTATTAGCTACATGGGTCTGACCCAGTAATTCGGCCCATGTATTATTTTTTAGGCAAGCCCTTTCAATATATGTATTTTATGTTAATTTCGGTTAGCTACATGGGCCTGGCCTACATTTTGGCCTTTTTATTTTCTAGAGCACAACACTTTGCAGTCAATTTATTTTTTATTTCCAGCGTTTATTTCCAGCTCCAGTTTACAGATGGGTCCCAATGGTCAGAGTCATGTTCTTCAAATTTTTATATTCCAATAAATAAAAACAAATATTTGAATCGGAACTAACTGAAAACACAAGTAATACTTCAACAGATTAAATGCCAATATATTTTTTAATCCAGAAATAAATATCAAGTAAACATAGTGGCAAGCAAATATACACCAAACTCTCAGCAAAATCACCAGTACAGCAAAATTCCCAGAAAAATCAACGTTACAACAAAGTCCTGCACCTCCCTAGCTAGGTTCAAAAGCAGGGATACTAGAGCATGCACTGCTTCTTCCAACTTCTTCATCCTGGAGCTCATGACGAAACATGAATAGAGGCCACCATCTGCATGTTATAAAACAAAATGGTCAAGAACAAAATAAATTCGAACATGTTAACCTTTTGGCATAAATAACAATAGAACAATCAAAACGAGGCATAGTTATCAGTAAATACAAGTGTCTACCAATAATCAGTAAATATTATATTAGTGAGGAACAACGTCAGAAAGATTAACAGTGGGGACGCCACAACTAGAAGGAGCAAGCTATTTTGTATTTGAGAAACAGAAGAAAAAATGATAATGTTTGTTAAAGCAATATGGCAAATGATAATGTTTGTTAAAGCAATTAACAAGGCAGTAGCTCAACCTAAAGAAAGGCAGCAAAACTTATATGAAAGAAACTGAGTTGCAAGTGTATAAAGAGTGATTGATGATCCATTCCAGAGACATGGTAGTTTCTTCTAACATATTGTACTATCAAATAAACTCTTACAAGAAAGATGCCCCAGTAAGTAAGCTGAATGGGTGACAAACTGAATAGTGAAACAAGTTGATAGTTGTACACTATAGTGTTTATGCACAGTGGAACTGAATGAATTTCAGATTATGTTGCATGCAAGAAGAGGAGCGGCAGTGCGCTCTAGCTAGTGTCCTTGTTAGCTTGTTTAAAACAAGCAGCATTCATCAGGATTAATTCATGGAGTAAGAAGAAATACAGAGACAACATCATCATCTGATAATGCGCTAACCAATCAATGGCTTCGTTCGTCCAGATCACAGGCGGCGTGACAGAAGAAGAGACTACCTGGACATCCTCGACGGCGGATCAGAGGTCGGGCGAGTCCTTGACGGCCTTGATGTGGTCAACGACGTTCAGCCTGTCGACGATGCGCTCAAGCGGGTGGACCAAGCGCTCCCACGCAGGCGCCACGCCCTTCTCAAGCTCCTCCAGCTCGCCCTCCTGCATATAGAGAAACTTCAGATGAGCTAGACTGAAACTCAACTTGTCAGTTGCCACCTATATAAAATAGTCAAGACTAGAGTCTAACTCGAATCAGGTATGCATTCTTTGGACGTTAAATGTAAGCTTTTTATATATATATGGCTATAAGGTATGATGCAAACCAACCAAAGTTTTCATCTCCATTCTGAACAAATTAGACTGCAATGGAGTTGCTTAATACATATATCATGTTTGATTTTCCGTTCTGAAACTGTAGACATGCTATGCTTGGCTCATGCTTCAGATATGATCGGTCTACAGAGATTCAGACTGCGCCACAAAGGCACAGTAACAGTTGATGGATATACAAGTACTAAGACAATACTCCCTCACTCGTCCACAATTCAATGCATTTCAAGCCATGGGGGCACATAACTATATAACCATGCATGACCAAAGGAAGCAAACAACACAAATAATGGCATTTAACAAGTGCACCAATAATTACATTGAAGGAAAATAGGAGCTGTGTAGTAGAGTGCAAGAGAATGACAATAGAATTTCTGCACGGTATAGCAGGGTCTAGTCGAATCACACCCAAAATACAGCAGTTGCAGCTACACCCAAATAGGAGCAGTTATAGAAGCACCACATATATTGCCATAATAGGAGAAAGAAGCGATAGATCGAGGAAATTGTCTCACCTGCAGCAACAGCAGGCAATGGGAGAAGTTGAGGAGGGTCGGAGGCAGGAGCAGCTAAGGGACGTGGTCGGGGAAGGCAGCCGGCAACAGCAGGTCCATCACGTCCACGGCTTGCCTACTAGAGCAGAGAGCATAGTGTTTCTCTGATGAAGCAGAACAAGACAAGATCAATCGAACCCAAGGTGTTGTTGGACACTTGACAAACAATAATTTTGGAAGCTGCAGACAAAAAAACCTGTGAAAAAATGTCTCAAGAATGGATGACCAAAGGAAATACAAATGAAGAACTGTTGGTGCAAAACTGACTAGTTTAGTTTGTGCTTCAGGAAACAGAGACTATTTAAGCACTTTTTCATGATGACTGGAGTCTCCATGGACAAGGTAAAACAAAGTTCTAGTAATAAGGATAGCAGTGGCAGATGCATAAAATTAATTAAGTTAAGCTACTGCCATGCGACCGGGTAGATATGATTGGGCACGATACATGAAAATTCAGTGCAGGTGATACCAATCTCATCAAAAGTCATACTATACTGATGCTCAATACCCAAATTCTGGCAAATTGAATAATCCAAAAGGATATTGACAGGATCTTGGAGTACTAAGCATCATAATAACAATACGTTCATAGTAAATTTGTCACAACAAACTGATGATCAAGTTCACAGGCCAATGAGCACCATAAAAAAATCACGTGCCACAGTAGATATTCAGACAGGGTAAATTTGTTCAGCCACATAGTCACAACAGACAGATGCTCATGGTCAGGCCAATGAGCACCATGACAATACCAGGTCCACAGTGAATATTCAGGCATTCTTGGTTGTGAGCTCCAATAGCCGTCATCCGAAGGCTAATCATCTACCTAGCCCATGGAGGAGGACGGAACCAAGGCAAGGATGGGAGGGTGGGCAGGCTTACGCGACGGGGCTCACCATGCCTTCGTCGGGCAGGATCGGGAGCGCGGGGCGGCGCTGCACAGCACTAGCGACAGGTGCGGTGGGGGTCAACGAGCCGAGGCATCCGCCGCCGCTCCGGTTTCAGGGTCAGCGGTTGCTGGTTCCGCTCCAGGGACCGTCGCCGCTGTAGGCCCCCCGCTACCCCAACCTGGCGGTGGCGCCCAGGGCTCTGGCTCCGCTCTAGGGGCCTCCGCCCCAGTTCGCACCACCGGGGCTCGCCCACTATGCCAGCGCGATGCAGTTCGCGGCGCGGCCGCAGCAGATGCGTTTCCTCCTCTACGCACCTGGGCGCCCGACGCTGTTCGTTGACATACAGTGGCACTACAAGCCGACGCCTCCTCCGCTCCCCCACATCCTGGAGCACAACCCGCACGCACGCGCGCGCCGGTGAGAAATTTGGCCACGATGCCATGGCCGAGAAGTAGGCTGGGGAACGCCATGGCCGTGCCTGACTGGTGGATCTGGGGGATGAAGGTGAAGGGAGAGGGTGCACGGCGGGGAAGTGGTGGTGCGTGGCGAAGGGAGGAGGACAGCGGTGGTGGTGGGGGTGGCGGCGGGTGGGAATCGCGGGAGGGAGATGAGAAGAGGGAGAGGAAGACGGGGGCGGCGGGCTGCCTCGATCGGATCTGGAGAGGAGAGGATGAGGGTGGGTGGGTGGGTTAGGGTTTTCGTTTCCCGGGAGAAGCTCCACCGTTGATGTGTGCGTGATGGATGGCTCAGATCGCGTCCGACTGGGTGATCCGCGTGGATGTGGTATCTCGCTTCTCATTGGTCGGTTCTCTCGCTCTAGAATTCTCAAAATTTGGACTCAAAACACCCATTTTTTAAAGAAAACAACAAATATGTGTTGTAAAAATGGACTATATCATTTTTTTAAAATATTAGTCCACAATTTATTTACACTTAACTAAAAAAATAATGTCACGATGTTTCCATCCACCTCACATATCTATTTATTACAGAAAAAACATCTAACCGTTTATTTGATGGATTAGAAAATCACAACCATTTATTATGCATGCCGCCGTCGACAATGGTGCATCTTACAATGTCAAACAATGTTGCCTAAGGAATTTTTCATTTTCCTTGCATGAAAAAATCATTTTCCATTTTTTCGAGTGCCCGAAATGAGTTTTATTGTGAAGGACCTACCATATATTTGTTGCAAATTTGTACCAAATCATTTTTAGAAAATACTAGGCCATATTTAATGCAAAATTTATAAAATGGTTGGGTGTCCAAAGCTTTTATCCACCTCTGGTGAAAAAGACAAATTTTCGCCGATCCAGTTGGAAACGAGTAAAATTTGAACTGCAGCTGCCTCATAGTTTGCTATTTATTTTTTCCAAAAATTATTTCTAGGTACATAAGTATCTATTTAATCAGAGAAACACAAAAGGTTTTCCAAGATTCAACAACTAGCTAGGAACGGTCATGCCCGCCGTTTTGACAGGATTTTGAAACAGGCATAAAAAAATTCAAAAAATTCAAAAAATCGGAAAACCTTCGCATTGTGTCATTATATGTGACCAAGTTACCAGAAAAAATATAAACTTGTAATACGGTAATTATTTTTAAAAAGTGTTCTTAGAAATGAGCTATCACGTGTGAAGATTCATGGCTTTCAAGCCAAATGATCAATCCTATGGCCACATTCATGACATTGTTTGTTGAAATGATCCCATATCGTGCACAAGGGTGCATCTTGGAATGGCAAACAATGTTGCCTAAGGAAATTTTCATTTTCTTTGGACGAAAAAATCATTTTCCATTTTTCGAGTGCCCAAAATGAGGTTTTTTGTGAAGGACGTACCAAATAATTGTTGCAAAATTGGATCAAATCAATTTTCTAAAATACTAGGACATATTTAATGCAGAATTGACAAAATGGTTGGGTGTCCAAAGCTTTTATCCACCTCTCGTGAAGAAGACAAATTTCCGCTAATCCAGCTGGAAACGGGTCAAATTTGAACTGCAGCTGCATTGTAGTTTGCTCTTTATTTTTTCCAAAAATCATTTATATGTACATAAGTATCTATTTAATCAGAGAAACACCAAATTTTTTCCAAGATTCAACCACTAGCTAGGAACGATCATGCCCGCCGTTTTGACCGCATTTTGAAACGGGCATAAAAAATTCAAAAAAATCAAAAAATTGGAAAACCTTCGCATTGTGTCATTATATGTGACCAAGTTACCAGAAAAAATATATAAACTTGTAATACGGAAATTAATTTTAAAAAGTGTTCTCAGAAATGAGTTATCATGCGTGAAGATTCATGGCTTTCAAGCCAAATGATCAATCTTATGGCCACATTCATGGCATAGTTTGTTCAAATGATCTCATATTGTGCACAAGGGTGCATCTTGGAATAGCAAACAATGTTGCCTAAGGAAGTTTCCACTTTCTTTGGACGAAAAAAACCATTTTCCATTTTTTGAGTGCCCAAAAGGAGGTTTTTTTGTGAAGGACCTCCCAAATAATTGTTGCAAAATTGGACCAAATCATTTTTATAAAATACTAGGCCATATTTGATGCACAATTGACCAAATGGTTGGGTGTAAAAAGTTTGATTCACCTCTCGTGAAAAAGACAAATTTCGGCCGATTCAGCTGGAAGTGGGTCAAATTTGAACTGTAGCTGCCTTGTAGTTTGCTCTTTATTTTTTTAAATCATTTCTATGTACATAAGTATCTATTTAATCAGAGAAACACCAAAAAATATACCAAGATTCAACGACTAGTTAGGAACGGTCATTCCCGCCGTTTTGACTGCATTTTGAAACGGTCATTATATATTACCAAGTTACCTAGAAAAATAATAAACTTGTAATACAGTAATTCTTTTAAAAAAGTGTTCTCGGAAATGAGCTATCATGCGTGAAGATTCATGGCTTTCAATCCAAATGATCAATCCTATGGCCACATTCATGGCATAGTTTGTTCAAATGATCTCATATTGTGCACAAGGGTGCATCTTGTAATGGCAAACAATTTTGCCTAAGGAAGTTTGCATTTTCTTTGGACGAAAAAATCATTTTCCATTTTTCGAGTGCCCAAAAGCAGGTTTTTTTGTGAAGGACCTCCCAAATAATTGTTGCAAAATTGGACCAAATCAATTTTCTAAAATACCAGGACATATTTAATGCACAATTGACAAAATGTTTTGGTGTAAAAAGTTTTGATCCACCTCTCGTGAAAAAGACAAATTCCCGCCGATTTAGTTGGAAGTGGGTCAAATTTGAACTGCAGCTGCCTCATAGTTTGCTATTTATTTTTTCCAAAAATCATTTCTAGTTACATAAGTACCTATTTAATCATAAATACATGGTTTGGTGGCGATACGTCGAGGTTTGGGCGGTGGTCGAGGGCCCCAACTCTAGAGCGCGTAAACTCGCATGCCCGCCGCGTGGTCACCACGTGATTGTGGCGTTGCCATGTGTTCTGGAGGGCCTAGGCATGTCTAGTGGGTTGGGAACTCCCCAGGTAGGTGCTAGGAAGAAAATTACAACATAAGATTCTCACGAGGAGACCGATCAATGCTCAAACATGAATTAGCAGCCAAGTGTTTGATTAGCGGTACGGGAAATGCACATGGATAATGGGCTTGAGTTTTAGTTGAGGATGATCAGTTACTAAGAAGACCGTCTTCACAAATTTTCAGCTCAAAAGGAGGAGTCTAGGTGGTACTTGCTTTCCAAAGTACCACAATGGACATAAATACGAATGTTGAAGCTGGGCTCAAAATAATGAATGGATTGAGATGGAATTTGGTGGAGGATAGTTATTTGGGCATAGGAAAGCACTGTAGAAAATGGATACCATTTGGACATGCCAAAGTGGTACTTCCTTCACAAAGTGTTTTTTTGAACAGAATAGGAAAATGAATATTTTTGAATTATTTTTGAACTAGGCAAGGAAGGTTTTTTACATATTTGACGAAGATATGACCCAAAGAATTTATGAGTTTTTTGGGGGAATTTTGGGAATGACAAAAATATAGGTTGCTTCACAACCTAGGGCAAAAACTGCCACATGGACATGCCACATAGGCAAAACTGATGAGGTGGCGCCTAGTCGTAGCAACCCACCACAATTTACAAGGTTATGACCATCTATATTGGTCATGATCAGCTAGAAATAAGGCAGCGAACCAGTGCTATCTGCTTTATGACCATTTCGTGTAAGGAAATTATGACCTTTCTGACCAAAATGGTCCTTATAGTTTAAGGTTTGGAGCCCCCCGAACAGCTTTTGACCAATTGGTCTGAAATGGTCATAGATCTATGACCAATTCTTCCAGGGTCACTAACAGAAGGTCATAAGTTGACATATTTCTTGTAGTGGAGATGCATGCATATCACACAAGATTAGCTACAAACCTAATTGCTATACATAATAATAATATGTGAAATTGTTTTTATACAGACCTTTCTTTCTTTCCTCGCAAAGAAACCACTTTTTTTACTATTTTTAGGTCTATTACTACTATTGAATATTTGAACTACCACATAAATTTGTTGAATTTTGAACCATATAATTTTCTTGAATTTAATTTCTACCATGATAAAAATTTCCGCAATAACGCGCGAGGAATCATCTCGTTTATTCAACACCACAAAACATATCACATCATTCATGTGTTTGTATGCAAATAATCTGATCACAAACTACACTAGGGGTAAAGTAGTCTTTTTAGTTCCGACTTAACACCGTTAGTGGCCAAACCTGACGGAAGTGTCACATAGGGAATAAAATGAAGTTTGAGTGTCAAAAAGGGAAGAAGAGAAAAATTTTGGGCCAAAAAGGGAAGTAAAATTTAAGAAAGGGCCAAATAAGGAATTCTCTCTATTAACAAAGCACGCGGTACATCAAGATCGTGCCATCTCAAGAACATGAGAGAGAGAGAGAGAGATTAAACACATAGCTACTAGTACAAACCCCCAGCCCCGAGGCTGGACTACTCCCTCCTCATCATGGAGACCATAGGGATGATGAAGATGGCCTCCGGTGATGATCCCCTCTCCGACAGGGTGTCGGAACAGGGTCCAGATTGGTTTTCGTGGATGCAGAGGCTTGCGGCGGTGGAACTTCTGATCTAGGGTTATTTCTGATGGTTTCTCTATTTATAGGGTTTTTTGGCGTTGGTTTCACGCTAAGATGGGCCTCGAGGTGAGCACCACCCACCGGGGCAAGCCAGGCCCCTCTTCGGAAATTGGAATTAGTATTTTTCTCAAACTTGTGTACAAGGTGAACGGTCAAAGAAGACAATGGGGAGGATGAAGTTATTCTACTTATTCGGGCACATGGAACTTCTTACATTCTTAAATGACAGTTTCACCTTTTGCTCTTATTGGCTATGCCTCAAGGGAACCTCCGGGTAATGTGAAGCTCCGCTTTCTATTTTTGCCTTCTTTTCTTCATCGTTCTTCTCAGCTCTGCTTAATATACTTGAACAATATGATTTAATTTTCAATGTATTTCATAATTGCAAGAACTACGAAATATTTTATTATACTTTCAGAAGAGAATTCATGGATATCATGTAGCACTTCCAGTATGCTCAAAAGTACACAAATAACATGCAATCCACAACAACATATCAACATCTTGATTTACTATTTAGATGGATAAATCTAGCAAGGATTACATCAATACTAAAACCATCACAAGACATCAACTAATAAGTAGGATAAACAAGTATAAGAGAAAATTTCCAATTCTAGTTTTTTTAGGGTTCCAGTTCAAAAACAATCTTCTACCTAGTTGTTTTTCGATCAAATGCAAAACCTTTTAATAGGTAGGCAAGAAAAGTTTTTTACATAGCCCAAAACAGGTCAAGCAAAAAACATGAGGATAGGGTTCACCTTTTTTTGGCATCAGGCTATGGTTCACCTTGTTTTGCAGCAAAGAAAGAGAAAGATCACCCATCTCAAAAAGAAGGGGGGACGAGGCGACAACATGACGCTGGGATAAGAATCAGCAAGCAGAAGGATAGGAACCAACAAGAAAATAAATGTGACTACTATTAGTATGCTCAAAAGTGCACAGATGTCCTACAATCCTCAACAACACATCACACATCTTGATTTATTCTTTTGATGAATAAATCTAACCAGGATTACATTATGTACTAGAATCGTAGCAGGAAGCTAATAACTAATATAAATAAGTATACCAAGAGAATTTACAGTTCTAGTTTTTAACCTACCTTATTGTTTTTCGAGAAAATGCAAATGCTTTGAACTGATAGGCAATGAAAAGTTACTTACATATCCCGAGAGTAGGGCAAGCAAAGAAAACGGAGGCAAGGGTACACCTTGTTGTGCAGCAAAGAATAAGGCCACCCATCTGAAAGTACACAAAGCCATTGATAATTCCCAGTTTTCACTTATTCACTGAACACTGAGCAACCTCAACAGTCTCCTGCAATGCAAATCTCTTGTCCAACATACACCATTATAGGGTTTTTTTGGTTCTCATCTATCTGAAACAATCTCCTGCAATGCAAATGTCTTTTCCAACATACACCATTATACAGTCCACTTAGGTTGCAAGTACATGAAATTTACATTCGCTTTGTTTCACGTAGAAACAAGCACAAAAATTCCACGCATACATACTAGCCACGTGGCGAGAAACATTGGCAACAACAAGAAATTGAGATCGTTTCTTCACTAATTGTTATACTATTTCAATACATGAATGGTGTGGCCATTTAGTGTTTCATTCCTTAGATTGATATACATTCACTCTACACCTTAAGGCCATTCGGAAGTTCTAACAGGACATTGCAAGTTCTAACTACAGATAGTTATTCTTCGTGTGAACCGACCATTCTAGCAAACTTGTCGCCCCGCTTCCTTGGTAGTCCCAATCAAGATCCCTAGTTCGAACAAGCAATGTTGCCAGTACAAAAGGCACCAATGCTTCCTCTTATGCACCTTTTCCTTGAGGAGTCCAATGACGGAGATTAATGAGCAGACACCACATCAATTCAAGAACACAAAAGAGAATTTTGTGTCTTTAACTGGATAAGTTGGTTTGCTATAAAAGAAGGTATCAGTTCGATCTGCCCATGTTGGATAAGATGGTTGCAAAACGAGAAACAAAACTAGCATGCCATTGACTTTTACTTTCTTCTGGCCGCTAATCAGCGATTTTTTTTGAATCAAACGGATTTCCCCCCACCCCAACTTTTTATTGAAAAAGCCAAGGCACAGCAGTCCAACAACATAAAATGTTAAGCAACTCTCAACCACAACCAGAAACTAGCTGCGGCAAGAATTTATTACAGGCAATCACTTATCTTGAATATTGTTCAAGCATGAACGATACAAACAACATAATCAATACCAAGATATCCTAAGGAGATCCCCATGATGACAGTCAAGTCGTCGAAGACCCTTGAGGAGTAAAGTTGCTTGAATACTAATGCATATCACCTTCCATGAATGAACCAGAGCCCCCACTGCAGCCAGGATGCACTTCATGGTTCGCCATGTTCGCCCCTGGGCAAAGTCATTTCACATAAGCTATAAGCCCCACAAGGTGGCAGTGGAGAAAATATTAATCACTTCAGCATTTTTTCACTACTTCCAAAAGAAAACAAGATCAAGAAAGGAACATGGTACATGGAAAGCTACTATCTCAGCTATGATATTCCAAGTGTTCTTAGCAACAATGCAATCGAAAAACAAGTGTTGAATGGTTTCTGGTATCATTCCAAAATAAAAAATTCAAATCATCTACATGTCTACGTTTGGCCAAATTATCTCGCGTAAGGCTCTTATTATTGGCAATAAGCCAAAGGAACCCATGCAGGTTAGGAGGAACATTAATTTTCTAGATGCAATCTTTCAAATCAGATGGAATCCCACCAAAGCTAACTATATTATAATAATATCTAACATGATATATCCTAGAAGTTTCAAGCATCCACACATGAGAATCACTATGATTAGTAAGTGTCACAACTTTTAAAGTATTGAAAATATCAAACCATTTGTTCATAAGGGAGGTGTCAACACATCTTCTCAAGGTCAATTTCAAAATGGAGCCATCCAAAACCTGAGCAACTAAAACAACTTGTTGTTGACATATAAAAAATAAATCCCAGTATTGGGTTTTGAGAGAACAATCCCGCGGCCATAAGTCATGGCAAAAGGAAATGCACTGCCCATTTCTTAGTTTCCATCTATAAAATGGTTTGGCAGCAGCAAAATCCCAGGAAATGCTTTTCCAAAATGGAGATCCATTTTCAGGCTTTTCCCAAAGAATGTTAGGCTTGTCGGTGTTATATTTGAAGCTTAAAAGTTTTTTTCCAATCTACAGATATGTCATCCAAAAACCTTTTACTCCAAGAGGCTAACATAGCGAGGTTACATTCCCTAAGATTAGGGACCCCCATACCTCCAAAATCTTTCTTTCTAGAGATAAGACCCCAATTACCAAGATGGTATTTATGCTCATCACCTATATTGCCCCAAGAAAAATGTGCCATTTGAGATGTGATAGCATCAATTGCCCACTTTGGAAGTTTCATGGTAGACATCAAATATGAAGGAATGCTAGCAATACAAGTGGTGCGTAGAATAAGCTTGCTCCTATAGGATAAATTCCTGCCCAACTAGCCATCAATGTTTTTGATAAACCTATTAACTACTGGTTGAATGTCCTTGCTCCTCAACTTTTTGTAGTAAAGGGGGACACCTAAATACTTGAAAAGGAAAGAACCAATCTAACAACAAAAAATCTGGGCAAAACTATTTGCCAACTCATCCTCAACATTAATAGTATGAAGATCACTCTTTTGGAAATTAATCTTGATCCCAGATAGGTTATCAAAACAAGAAAGAATCCATTTCAAATTACTAGCCTTATCAACAGAGGCCTCTAAGAAAAGTCAATTATCATCTAGATATTGTAGACTAACCACACCTCCTGGAATGGCATGTGGAAGAAGACCAGAGATCAACTTGTGGTTTACAACCTTTGATAGCATCTTACTAAATACATCAGAAACTAAGTTGAAAATAAGGGAGGAAAGGGGGGAACCCCTAGCAAAAACCCTGTGCCACCAAAAAAATTTGGGCCAATAGTATCATTGATTTTAACACAAAAGGAACTCTAAGTTAAGGTGCTACAAACCCAACATATGCATTTACTGCCAAAACCTCTATAAGTGAGCATTTACACAAGGAAACTCCAGCTCACCCTGACATTGGCTTTTTTATAGTCTAAATTTAGGACCAGCCCACTTACACTAGATCTATGAATTGCATGGATGACCTCATGAACCATAACAACACTTCCAAAATGAATATCCCTTTGACGAAAGCAGTTTGATTAGGGGGAATAAGTTTGTTGCAAATAGGGGAAACCCTAGTGGTAATAGCTTTTGTAAAAGATCATAATAGCCCAATTGCTAAGGATAATGGGGCGATTTTTTTCCAGTTCCTCGGCTATTGGATCTTTAGGGATTAATGTAATAATAGCAAAGTTCAGTCAAGAATATCCAGATTACCAGCCTCAAAATCTCTGACCATCCAAATAAAGTCGTGCTTAATAAGATCCCAGAAAGTTTGATAGAAAAGAAAAGACATGCCATTAGGACCTGGGGCACCTAGTTTCTCACGTTACCTGCTGAATCTGGAATTGCTCTAGGTTGCTAATGCTATCATATCAAGATATATAACAAGGCCATAAAAGAAAAATACAGCTGCAGATACTTGTGAAGAGGGTAGCTACATCTTCATTTGTGGAACATTGAACTTAGCAAATCTTTGAAGCTAGGTATGAGTGGAAGAGTAATGATTTTACTCTCAGAGATGACAAGATAGTAGTACCAAGTATAGCTAAGAAAAGTCTAGGCAATATAGCTCGAAATCTAGTTAATGATCTATTCATCCTCACCAATTGTTTCCTTACCAAATGGAATGTATGTGGAAGTTGTTTTATCTAAAAAGAAGAAGTGTAGCAGGAGATGAGATTGTAACTTCTAAGGTGCTGAAGAAATAACTGATCACCTTTCTTAATTCCCAGATCTATTTGTGAAACGATGCAAGCAAGAAAAGTATAAAGATAACATATACTCCCAACAGCCTAGTTGCATCACAAAGATGTTTTCCTAACAAGACACACAAACTTGAGATAAGTAATACCAAGAAAATTCAAGCTAATCTCATATAGTGCAATTGTCTACTAGTACAGAGAACGTTGGTGATATATATTGCTAGGACCAATATTCCTCTTAACAATCACACTACGAACCTTTCTATTAAAACAAATGGCATGCACCCGCAAAAAAATTACACAACAACCCATTTTCTACATAGGACAGCCAGGTATTTGATGTCTCATTTTTTCTTTATGTATGAACATGATGAACAATAGAACTAATGTAACCTTGCTAAGGGCATCTCCAACGATGACCGGCGAATTTCCTGCAGCATCCTTCTGCGAATAGGGGGACCAGTTCGTGGACACGGATGCGGGAGGCCGCCATCCAATCATAACTGAATACATTTCAAACAACTATTGGAATGAAACAGATATAATTCGTTCAAAGCGGGAGGATTCATAAAAGTTTGGATATAATTGACGTAAGCGGACACTATTTTGACCGTTTTACTAAAAATTATAAAAAAACTAAACCCTATATGGGACGACCACTTCGTAAGCGTGGTCGCCCTATCCTGCCGTCGCTGTCCATGTCGACATCATCATCGTCCCTCCAGTAATGCAAGGATGCCAGAGGGTCGTGACAGCCTTGTTCGATGGCTGCTTGATGCTCATGGAAGAGCCGCTCAGCCTCCTGTTGCGCTGTGCTAAGGGCTGCCTTGGCTACTCCTGAAGGCGCCGAAGGCGCCCTTTCCCTGCCAGCATTGGCAAAGCAGTCGCTAAGCGATCACTCCTCACCGATCTTGGCGAGCTTGCCGTCAAGGTGGCGGCGGTGCCTGGCGGCTGTCACCGCGGTGGTGATAGAGTGGTCGAGTGCCCACACTGTAGTGAGGTCCGGTCGTTGCGGACCCGTTTCGGCACCATGTCCATCTTGGCAAACGCGAAGCGGCGACCGATGTTGCGTTGGTCGTACCTTGCCTACTGTTACGCCACATGCTCTACCTCAAATACCACTGCCCGAGAGATAGAGGCACCGCCGTAACCGCCTCCTTTGAGGTAGTGGAGGATGCGATCACGCGCCTTGGCAATCGCGGGTAGCGGCTCCTCATTTATATGCAGCGGTGGCATCATGGTAGAGAGGAGGGCCCGTCGATCCACGCGTAGAGGTTGTGCAGTAGGGGAGAAGCCGGCTCATCCTTCACGCGTGAAGGCGCTGGGGGCACACCGGCCCCTACTTCATGCAGTCGTCGATGTGGAGGTTATGGTCGTGCAACGTCCCCGCCGGCTCGTCCTGCACCTGCCGGGGTGGGGATGCTGGCTGCACTTAATGCGGACGAACGATGGGGACGGTGGCTCCTCCTTCACACGCGCCAGTGATGGTGCCGTGGGGCCCATTTGACGAAGCGAATGCTTTGTCATGATCTCCATCTGATGAACGTATTCTTCGTTCGTCAAAGCCGCCTCCGAGAGGAGATGATGGATCGTGGCGCTGCTATTGCTGGTCCTCCTCATTGGAGGAGGAGATGACTATATCCTCCTTGCGAGAGGAGCCCGACGCCATGGATGCAGATGGTCCCGATGAGCGAGGGCGGCAGCGCCATGATCCGCCTAAAGAGAAACTTCCACGGGCACCGACTAACTGCGTGAAGAACCAACAGATCTGCTTCACCGCTGGGCTAGGAGAGGAAGAAAGGCTTGGCGACGTGATAGCAAGGGGGGAGGAGGGTGCAGTGATTGGGGAGGGGGAATGCGGATCCGTGCATCGCCGGCGTAGTGCTTAATGGCCATGTCCAGGCTAGGCAGATGGACGGTCATCCCGCTTCAGTGTGATGCAGTGGTCAGAATTGGTTTCCTTAGACGCGATAACCGCAGTAAAGCAACGACGCCCAAGAGGTCACGTCCGTCTACGTCGCGTTCCCGCCTGGTCAAATCACATGCATCAATGACAGTCGCTGCGTGCTTTGGTCCAACATGAATGCATCATGACAAGTGGCTCGGCACATGGGATGGAAAGTGCGGGAGGGGAAGGTGGGGGTTTGGGTGGGCCAGGGCGGTCCAGACGCTCGCAAAGCCCCCCCCCCCCCCCGCCCCATGATTGTCTGTTTTGCGGGAGAAAGTGCATACGGACCGTCCTGCAGATTAATACAGGCCCGCGTTGGTTCACACAACACGTCCGGACAGCGCATTCTAGACATATGCGGGCGGTTTGAGGGTCAGTGTTGGGGATGCCCTAACAAAAGTAAAATGAGAAACAAGTTAGTTCCCATTTGACAATGTAGAAATCTTACTGATTGCCACAAAATATCTCGAGCTATTTGGATATATAAAACTCGTTACATTCTCATAAGATAACTGTAGCTATTCTTTGAGGGAATCTTTGGCAAATTATTCCTTTTGTTTCCTGAAGAGAATTTGAAAATATCCTGTAGGCATTTCAAATGTGAATAGAGTAGGACTATGATTGCTAGTATGTTCAAACGTAGGAGTATGCTAGACAATTCTCAACATAACGACGCCATCTTGATTTATTCTTTTTTTAGATGAGTAAATCGGATTACCATGGAAATATTCCTCGAACATCTCCTGAACCAGGCATTTTGGGGAGCTTGACCCATCCCACTCCCGCGACCCTCCCCCAACCCTCCTCGCTTGTCGCCGACGCCGACGCACCCACAACCACACTACCTAGCCACTCGCATGCCTCGCCTGGCTGGATACACATGCTCGCCGCCTCCCCCGTGTGCATTGCCTAGTGCGGGGGTGCTCCGGATTATGCCCCCGTTCGTGTATCAGGCGTTCCCGGAGATGCTGCGACTAATTGGATCCGTGTCACTAGCGACACTGGAGGCGACAAGGGCACAATGATGGAGAGAGTGAGCGACCATCATCCGCGACGACTTAGTGCATTAGGGAATGGAAGGAAGATCAGAAGGCCAAGGAGGATACTGCGGATCCAATCACGAGATCTAGGCGATTGAGGTATGTCCTGACATGCAACACCAAGTGGACCAGGAGTTGTTGAACCTAGCTCACCAGATTTACTTTGAGGGGACCAGAGAGGATAAGCCCAGGATGCCACATCCAACTACTCCGCCAATATCCTTCATCAATTGGGCTAAGCATGTGATAGCCTGGCTTATTAGGAATGATAGACTACTCATATTAATAAGGAATTCCTTCTTTTCTAGGAGCCCATCGGATAGAACTCCAAAGTTAAGCGTGCTCAGCTTGGAGTAGTTTCAGGATGGGTGACCGGCCGGGAAGTTGCTCCCGAGTGCGCACGAGTGAGGACAAAGTGCGTAGAAAAGACTATTGATCTGTGGGGTCAGTCTAGATCCCGCTAGGAGTAACGACCACCGGCGAGTGTGTCCGGGGCGTTACAAGTTGGTATCAAAGCCGACCCTCGCGGTTACATGGATGTTTGCGGACAGGTGCTCAGTCATGCTGTTCATGACGTTTGTGACCCGTCATGGCACACGGCATGGCACATGTATCGGACTGGATGCACAGACGGTTGTGCCAAGAGGGAACGTTCCTGTGGCCCGACGAGGACGTCGGTTCCTCTGAGTGTGGGTGTATGTGATAGCCTGGCTTATTAGGGATGATAGACTACTCATATCAATAAGGATCTTTTTCGGGAGCCCATTCGGATAGAACTCCAAAGTTAAGCGTGCTCAGCTTGGAGTAGTTTCAGGATGGGTGACCGACTGGGAAGTTGCTCCCGGGTGCACATGAGTGAGGACAAAGTGCGCAGAAAAGACTAGTATTGATCTGTGGGGTCAGTCTAGATCCTGCCAGAAGTAACGACCACCGGCGGGTGTGTCCGGTGCGTTACAAAGCATGAAGCAAAGTCAGGGGTCATGCAGTGCAGCGCGAGATGGAAGTGTCTTGCAGGGCTGATGCCCACCAGGATCCCGTCAGAGCCAGAAGAGGTGGATCCATGGTCATTTCTGTCGCTGACACTAGCAATGGATTGAGTTTTGGGTTAGGTTTGCTTGGGATTGCTGGTCAATCACATACGAAGGTGCTCGATGCTAAAGACAGTGGTTGATTTGCTCCTCCTGACCAGAGATTGAGGAGGCGGAAGGGGGCAAAAATTGCGATGAGGCAAATCCCAACATCTCCACGTCCGCACCATCGAGATGGGGAATGGGTCACGATTCAGAAGCATCAGATGATCAGCAGGGCGATGGAGAATGGAGATAGCGGCATTGGACAAAATTTCTGTCAACATGTGACGCAACGGTGACTAAGGACGATGTGTGCATCTGTTGACGACATATATTCGGCAAAGGGTGATTGGGGGAACACCCTACTGAGCTCAATACGCATGATTCCAGGCTACTCCACCTACCATCACCACCATGAATGTGAGCACGGAGCTGCAAAATCTGGATCAAATCATAGAGGAGGAGCTCATCAAGGATCAAATTCGGAGGATGACAGTGAGCATGAGACTGCCAATGAGAGGTTCGGGCTAAGTGCAGAATATGGAGACTCGAATTTTGGTCGAGCCATCAAAGATGGAAACAACTTTGATGACCCCTGGCAAATCTAACGTGTAGGTGGTTGCGTGGGCGCTGGTGCCTAAAGAATCACCTAGGCAGAGAAGAAGAGTGAAATGGGAAGGCTTCTAGAGACTGCAGCCGCTAGAGAGACATGCTTAGATCCTCTTCCCTTCTGTGATTGATCTAGGTTCCACCCCCGCGAGGATGGAGGAGAACCCGGAATCTACTAAAAAATCCCAGCAACTGGCACATCTGAATGAGGATGGCAACGATGCCCTGCTGGTCATGGAGTTGTATGGAGGGTTTAGGTTACTACATAGGAATAATCCCGCTAGGATTCAAACTCAGAAAGCTACTGACGGTTACTCCATGTCACCACCTCTCTCGTCGGGCGACCATGGTGACGAGGCGGAAGCTTTGTACAGTTAGTTGTGGGCGGGTATAAAAGAGAGCATGAGGTGTGATCAAACTGGGTTCCCCCTTCCTACACACACACCCAACAAACCTACTGTCGCCGCCAGTGACCAGGAGAAGATTGCGGATGGAGGCCAGGGCAGTGGCCATGGAAGGAACAAAGGGGGAGGGGCGAGAACTCTAGTGGTTGATAGCAAGAGCAACAGCATATGCATCAACGTATGGGCCGCCATTGCCACAACCGATCTTTTGGTATGGTTTTCGTGGCCCTTCGCCTCCATGGGCTTTCCTCGGCCAATTCCCTCAGCAACAATGGGGAGGAGCTCAAGTGTAGTGGTATGGTCCTACCCCACAAATGCAAGGGCAGTTGACAGGCAGCCAAGTGACCGGGGGTAGAGTGGAAATAAAAACAAAATCAAGAATCGATCAAAAGGTCAGCAAAAAAGAAGCAAGAAACAGGTCAGAAGAATCTCCAAGCAAATCAAGGGTTGATGACTTATGTTGTTATGACGTGCTTCAATTGTGGAGAGCCAGGGCATCACAAAGATAAGTGTGATAAGCCCAAATGCTGCTTTATCTGCAAAATGGTCACCCACAAGATTGATTATTGTCCTGTGAGGAAGAAACCTCACTCTTCAGCAAGATTTGTAGGGAGTGTTGCACGAGGTTTAGGTTTCTATCATCTGTATGCCCGAGATGTGAATGCACAACATCTCGGCTGGTTGAAGAAAGCTTGAATTGTCTTTGTGGAGGTCGATGAGATCACCAAACAAGAGTTGTCCAAAGAATTTGTAAGCATCTAAAAGACCTACTGACCAAGGCCCATCAACACCCTAGATGAATGGACTTCCCTAGTCAAATTCCCTCCTGAGATAAATGTTGAACAAGTAGTTGGATACTCATGTTTTGGTTTGACAAAAGAGAATACCATTATCAAATTTGAGGTTTGGTTAGGTAATGTAGCTGCAAAGGATGAGCTTCCAGTGGTGTGGCTCAAGCTCAGGAAGCTTAACCCAAAGTGGTGTGAGTGGTCTCTCCTGGATCAAATTACTTCCACCTTTGGGGTGCTAATGGATGTGGACTGGCAACACAATTTCCAAAGCTTCAATAAGATAGTTAGAGTCAAGATTTCTTGCCGGTATTATAACATGATTCCTGGAGAGAGAGAGAGAGAGAGAGAGAGAGAGAGAGAGAGAGAGAGAGAGTTTGGGATCAATGGGAAGCTATACAAGATCTTATTTGAAGTAGAGCCAGCAAATGTTGATGATAATGTAGTTGCCCAAGACTCTCCAACTACTAGCACCCAAGTCTATGGAAACTGTGAAAGGCGATGATCTATCTACCAAAGAGGTTGGATCTCACAAAAGTTCCAAAAATGGCTCAGAAACTGGCTCTGACACTAGTGCTGGAGGAGGGAATACATCAAGGATTTCCTCTCGCAGCCTTTGCCAGAATACCATAGAGCCCCCAACCCCAACTTCATTTATCAAGTCTCAAGTTCCAGAAAGTCCGTGGAATAACAGAGCAAGGGCACTAGACCTCCTCCTATGCAAAGATGGTGAGATACGTTACTGGGGGAAATGGAAGCCTTGGATGATGAAGAGAAAAATTCTGAGGAGGATCGGGATGAACCTCAGGGGAGCAGCAAGATGAATTACCTGAAGACGTTAGGGGAGAAAATGATGAAATTTCTCAAGGGCAGTATGAGGCTGAATTCATAACTCTAGGGGTGGACTAACGAGCTACTCGGCTCGTTAAGCTCGTACTCGTTAAGCTCGTGCTTGTTAAGGCTCGGCTCGTTAAGCTCGTTAAGATTAACGAGCAGAAAACCCTCCTCTGCTCGGTTCATTTGAAGCTCGTTAAGCTCGTGAGCGCTCACTAACAGATTATAATGTGCTATGTTCTACAGGATGAGTGTGTAGGTGTGGCTTTTAAGATGAAATATGGTGATTCCAAAAAGATATGGACTATTTTGTTACCTGCTATGTCGATTAGATTGAATAGATGGCCTGAGATGCTACAAAAAATTGCCACATAAGATGAAAATATGTATTGTGTTGTTACTAACGAGCTTAACAAGCTACTCGTGAAACTCGTTAGCTTGTTCGTTAAGCTCATTAAGCTTAACAAGCTGAAATCAATGATTGGCGCTATTCATTAAGAAGCGAGCTACGAGCTTAACAAGTCGAACAGTGAGTGCTCGTTAAGCTCGGGAGCTACGAGCTTTTGGTCCAGCCCTACCCAACTCTTTCAACCAAAACTGCTGACAAAAAAAGGTGGATCCCTATACAAGCTCCTTGGATGAGTGTCAGGAATGCTGGAGACACCAGGACTATTCTTCAAAAAGCCCAACAGTTCAAACAGGTTCAGAACAAGGAGGTCCACAAAGATCCTTGTAATAACCCCATGCATTTTTTTCCTTTTTAACAACCCTTCCTTTATTTCTGCAGCTTCCTAAATTGGTGTGGATGTATAGATGGCTACAATTGATGTTGCAAACCATGAGGACATTGTTGCCTCTAAATCTTTGACTTCTGATAGAACTGTTGGTTCTGATGCAGAATTCACAACACCCACTAGAACTGCTAACAGTCATTATGCCAATGAAGTAGATGATAGTAGCTCATGTATTAATTCTGAGGAGTTGTCGTATTTGGTTTGTAAAAACAAACCAGGCAAGAACCTTGAGACTAAGTTGCTATAATCCCTTGTTCTGTAATGTTAAAGGGATTGCTGCCCCAGGTAGGAAAACATTGATAATTGATACTATCAACAAATCACATGCTTCCATTTTAGGTTTTCAGGAGAGAAAAGGGGAAGAGTTCTCTGCCTCATACGTGAAATATCTAGTTGCTAGTAGAAACATTTCATGGCACCACCTTCCATCTAAAGGATTTACTGGTGTCATCCTGATGGGAGTGGATGGGGATGCCTTTAATGTAGTCTCCCGATCATGTCTAGATTTTTCAGTTAACTGTGTGTTGAAACTAAGAAGTAGTGATGTTCCTTTTAGAGCCATTAATATATATGGCTCACCCTATGAAGATGGGAAAGAGTCTTTTATCCCTGAACTGCACTCTGTGTTCAATGAAACCCATTTGCCTATTATAATAGTGGGACTTCAATCTTGTTAGGTGTCCTAAAGAGAAAACTAATGCGGCTATCAATCATAAGTGGAGTGATAACTTCAATGCTTGGATTGAGATCTGAAGCCTACTAGACATCAAAATCTCTAGTAGAAAATTCACTTGGGAAAACAACCAGGTTGACCTAATTATGTCCACTATTGATAGGTTATTTTGTAATACTGAACTTGGTAAAAAAAAATCCACTAGCATTTTGTAGAGCACTACCTAGGTGTGGCAGTGACCATGCCCCCATTATTAGGGACTCTCGGGTGAACCACTCTAAAGAGTAGAAGTTATAAGATGGAAAAATGGTGGCTACTAATGAAAATTTTCTCTCACCTGGTAGCCAGAATTTGGAATGAACCCACCTCTTCTTCCTCTTTTATAGCAAGAATCATCATTTATACTGGGAATGCCTTCCTCGACCAAAAGAGAAAGAGTTGAAGATAACGAACGAAAGTGGATGGATACAAATCCAGTTCATATCACTTGTCTTTTTGGTCTTTTAGAGTCTCGTCGAATACTAGTAAATGATTTTGAAGAGAAATAGATGCTCTAGAGAGATCAAGTTCACTTCATTAACCACAAGATGCAAATGGTAATGGAGCTAATGAGGAAGAAATGACTTCTACTTAAACTTAAATAGTGAAATACCAACCAACACATAAAGCAATAAACAAATAGATTGAATGATAATTTGGCAAGAAAAAATAGGAAGCTCATGAAAATCACTAAAGGTTGGAGCTCCAATGAAGAAGCCAAACTTAGGAGATATCAAATAATCATTTTGGATGAATATGATAAATTAGACATTAAGGCAGAGACTGTGAACCTCTCTGAAGCTGAATTTTCCATATTTAGATTCATTCATGTCGAACTGCAGAAAATTTTGCTGCAAGTGAAAATCAAGGCCAAGCAAAGGTCTAGGGATAGGGATGTGAAAGAGGGTGACAAGAATACTGCTTACTTCCATGCAATAGCCAACCAGAGGAGGAGGAAAACGGTTATCCATTCCCTGGATGGCCCTATGACTGACACAAAATGTTAGGGATAGCTAGCAATTTCTTTAAGGCGACTGATAGGCGCCCGCGTGTCGGCCGAAAATTTCGACCGAACCCGCTTAGGAAATTCGATCTGCCTAATATGGAGCCCCGCGGAACCGTTTGATCACGCTCGTATCACTATAGACTCAGTCGTCGTCTTTGTCGCCCCTGCAAATCTCACGCACTTGCCCCCCTGAATCACTACCCCACTCCAGCGCGCCCCCGCACCTCCTCCCCTGCCACCGGCTCGCCACTGCCCGCCGGAGTTCAAGAACATCCACCCCCGCATCTATTATGGCGACCATGGTTCTAACAAAAAAATGATGCAGTCCTAACAAAATTCACCACCAGTTCCAGCAATTTTGTGGGAAGCCACCACCGGCGACCTATGTTCCTACAAAAAATTGCTATGGTTCCAACATATCTAACAGCCGGTTGTAACACTCGTTCCAGCAAAAAATCTCACAAAACAACAAATCTCTTTCAAAATTGATTGTAGCAAAACAGCCGTTTCCAGCAACAATTTAATATGGTTCCAGCAAAAATCCTACAAACAAAATGCAGCAAAATGTCGCCTCACCGTCACAACTTAGGAAGAGAATTTGGTTCCAGAAAAAAATCATTGGGGTCCAGCAAACAGGATCACGGTTGTAGCACCTACCTCACCAAGCCCCATTGCAAGCTAGGGAAGAAGGCCGGTTCCAGCAAAAAAATTGTTTCTTCCATCAAAATGGGTGACTAGTTCCAGCGTTGTGGGATTGTGCTCGCTTGCCACATAACCGTCGTAGCACTCCTCGTCTCGGGTGGCAGCACGCCATACCGGTGGTTGCAGCTCCTTTCCGACTGGTTGCAGCACGCCACACGTGGGTGCGATGTAGGGAGTCATGCGATTCCAGCTCGCTGCGGCGCCGTTGCAGCATCCCATGGCGTGTGGTCCAAGACGTTGTTGCAGCTCGCCGGGCACCATTGCAGCATCTTGCTTCGTCAAATTCTATCACTAGGAGGCGGATTTGCTGCCTTGGGCTCGCCTAAGGAGTGGAGAGGGGGTGGAAGGATCGGCGAAGGAGCCACACCGGCCGGGATGGGGAGATGGAACTAGAAGAGGAGGAGAAAGAGAAGCGTCTCGTGGAAGGAGAGAGGTTGAGCGGTCGACAACGATGGCAAAAGATAAGGTTGACTCGTTGAGCGGTCACGCAGCGCGCAGGTGGCTTAGTAGCGAGGGCTACGCGGACGATCCAACGGTGCGACCGGCCCAACGTTCGGCCAGCGCATCGACGTAAAACGTTTCCCTTTCTATAAAGACATTTTCAAATTAGGGGAGAGGAAAGGATTTCAGTTAAATTTTTGGTTCTTCTCTGAAGATGAAAAGGTCAAACCTGAAGAAAATGAACTGTTAGAGGCTCCTTTCTCTGAAGATGAGATTAAAAAGGCAGTCTTTGACACTTATTCTGATGGAGCCCCAGGCCATGATGGAATACCTTTTTTCTTCTATTAGCATTTCTAGGGTTTGGTCAAGGACCTGATAGCTATGTTTACAGAGATTCATAATGGTGATTTTGACATTTCTTAGGTTAAATTTTGCCTTCTTAACCTTGATTCCAAAAGAAGTTGATGCCTCTTCTATAGAGAAGTTTAGACCAATTTGCTTACTAAGGTACTCTCTAACAGATTGGCCAAAGTTCTTCAAAGACTCATAGCTAGTAATCAATCTGACTTTCTTAAAGGTAGATATACATTAGAGAGTATGATTACTGCTCATGAAGTGATACATTTTGTTCATTCTAGCAGGAGACAACGGTTGGTCCTTAAGCTAGATTACGAAAAATCCTTTGATAAGGTCAATCCTGAATTACTTAATGAGCTTCTAAGGATTAGAGGTTTTGGGGGGAATGGCTCCACCGGATCCATCAAATCACCCATGGGGGGTCTATTGGGGTCAAACTTAACAACACTGAAAGCAACTTCTTTATAACTGGGAAAGGACTTAAACAAGGGGACCCTTTGTCCTCTATCCTTTTTAATCTTGTAGTTCATGTTCTTACTAAGATGTTGATTAATGCAGCAGACCACCAATTGATTGAAGGGCTCTTGCCTAAGCTCTGCCCTGGAGGGATCATCTACCTCAAGTATGTTGATGATACAATTTTTTTCCTAGATAAAGATATTAATCATGCTACCAATCTTAAGATAGTTTTAAATTGTTTAGAGCAAGTATCTTGGATGAGAATCAACTATAGTAAGAGTGAGCTAATCCCCATTAATATAGATAATGGAGTTAAATGGTTTTTTAGATGTGTTGGGATGCACTAGGGGTGCTTTCCCAATTAAATACCTACAAATTCCACTCCATCATGACAAACTTAGGAGGGAGGACATTCAACATCTTATTTATAAGATGATGAAAAGGATTGCTGGGTGGAGAGGGAAGTTACTCTCTTATAAAGGCGGACATGTTCTCATACAAGTCTGTCTAGCTAGCATCCGTGTCTACTTGCTCTCCTTCCAATTCCCAAAATGGGCCATTGACTTGATCAATTCTGAAATGGCTAACTGTTTGTGGAATGATTTTGAGGGCCATAGGGAGCTACATTTAGCAAACTGGAGGCTTGTGTGCGTGAAAAAAAAATATTGGTGGCCTAGGGATACCAAACCTTCTGGATGTGAACCTTTGCATACTAGGGTCTTAGATCAAAAGATAGTATCAGGGAAAGGGAAACCTTTGAGAGAAATAGTAGATCAAAAGTACATGTCTAGTAATCCCAACTGATTAGCCCATAACTCTAATCTAAACACCTCCAGATTTTGGAAAGGGTTCAGATCTATCATTCAGGCCCTCGGGTTTGGACACAGATGGAAAGTGGGGAAAGGGGATAATATCAGGTTTGGGAAGACACATGGTTTGGTACTTCCCCACTAGCTGTGCAATTCCGGCTTATTTATGCAATTTGCAATGAATAGACAAAATGCATCTGTGAAGTGTGGGATGGTACAACCCTCAGGCTTTCCATTAGGAGGAATTTTAGCAATAAGCTCATGGAGCAATAGTATCAGCTGGTAGAAATTGCTAGCAACATAGTTTTTAATGATGACCCTGACTCACTTGTTTGGCAATTAGAAAACAAAGGGGCATGCTCTTCCAGCTCACTCTACCATGTGATTAACATTAAAGGAGTGCAGCCAGTGTTTGTCCATGTTGTGTGGAACCTTAATGTACCCCTAAAAATTCATGTTTTTCTCTGGTTGCTTCCTCATAATAAGTTGATGACCAGAGACAATTTAAGGAAAAGGCACATTATCAAGCCCCTTGACTGTGTTTTCTATGTAGAAGAGGAAACAATCTATCACTTATTATTTGATTGTGTATTGGCTACAACTATGTGATCTTTTATTACTGATATATTCAATACCCCATTGGGACTAGTTTTGAATTCGTATCTAGGTTTTGGATTTCTAATACGAAGAATTCTGGTTTGAATACCATTAGTTCAGCTATCCTCTGGTATCTATGGAAATATAGGAACTCTATGATTTTTAACAACACCGTTTGGATATCTGTTGCTCAGGTGTGGAGACTAATACTCAGAAGTACCAAATTTTGGGCGGTCCTGTCTCCAAAGAAAAGCAGGACGAGGTTGGAGGAATTCTTGAGCTCCCTCACAAACTTCACTCAACAACCACAATGGGAGATCACAAAGGGGGTCGTCTCTGACCACTGGAGTAAGTTAAGGATCTCGGATCAGAGTGAAAACTTAAAATCTCCAATCAAGAAGCAAGGCCCAGGGAACAAAAGTGCAACAAACAGCCTGGTGTCAACCCTTTCTGCCTGCTGGTCTCCACGAGCTACTATGGCGCCACCGTTGAAGTTTAGGAAGGCTGGCAAGGCGGCCATGATGTGATGTGGCTATAGTGTGTTGCCCCACTTTCCGGCCTGCGTGCCAAAACTATTGTAGAATTGTATTGTTTTCTTTCAGTTTTCATTTGCTGAACTGCTCCTCTCAGCTGTGGCGGGAGACAGGAGGCAGCAGAGCCTGCCCCCCGCCCACCCCCCCAACATCAGTTATTTATTTTTAATTTCTTGATGAACAGTGTAATGTTGGTGACCTTTTGTTGCTAAACAACCAATTTTTCTATAGGCTGCCCTCCCTAATTAGTTTTAACAACATCCTACCCCCTGATACTAATTTTCTGGCTCCGCCACTGTGAGTTGATTTGTATATGACTATGTTGGTTTCATTCTGGTAATGGAGCCGGGGAGAAGCCTCTCTGTTCATCTTAAAAAATCACCATGGCAAGGCAATAGTTCATAACTTAATGATAAATAAAGCTTAGTACGTAATTAAATGTGATCCTAGTCAACCAACCTTGATCCGAGGGCTTACCGGCTTAGTCATCTTGTTGTGTACCAACCAAAGAACGAGGCCAGGGCATGATGTAGGGATATGAACCACCACTAGGGATGCGACCAAGCTTGTTCAACACCGAAGTTTCCACGCAGAAGGATAAGAGCCAGAATGTCGAATGATGATGCCGGAACACCCCACAATAAGCAGAGAAGTACACAAAGCCATCAATAATTGCCCTAACAGTGACTTGAATTTTGATATTATCCTCCTTGAATCCACACCGAACGATTCCAGCTATCTCCTGCAATGGGAGTGACTTCTCCAACATCCACCTCTCTGCGCCATCCTCATCGGCTCTCCAGATCCAAACAGCAAGCACTGATTCGAATGTCAGTGGCCCCAAAGGTGCGCAAACCACACAGAGTCTTCCATCCTTGGTCTCGCCGGCCGTCAATATGTCATTCCCTCTAATGTGCGGCGGCTTATCCATCCGAGAGAATTGCATTGTGGTAGTGTTCAACACGGGGGCATCAGTCATCCCAATAGTCCAATAGATGCAGCCATTCACCTGCTTACCATTGTGAGGCCAGAGCCCGTCTATGTCTGCCCACGGGAAAATCTGCGACTCATTGGTGTCCGATGAGAAGACCATGGCGCGCGCCCCATATTCGCCGTGCCAGACACTCACGACGCGGTAGGGCAAGTAGTCTTCTCCGTTTCCGGGGAGGATGTAGAAATCAGAATACTCGCCCTCGCAGTCCTCCTGGCAGGGCGGCTGGGGGAAGAGATCCAAGGTCCGCGCGAGCGGGTGGTAGACGGCGATCTGCCGAGTGCTCCAGCTGTAGAGAACAACGAATCCGTCGCGGCAGTCATGGATTGACCACTCGGGGACGGGATCCTCGCCTTCGTCTTGAGACCCAGAGACGGCATCCTCGTCTTCGTCTTCGGGAACGGACACGGCGCTGTCGTCTTCGAGGACTGGGAGGCGGGTGAGGAAGAAATCGGCGCCGCGGACGGCCGCCGCGATGTCCGGGTCGGAGCGGGTGCGGAGAGGCACGAAGGTGGGGATGGCGGTGTCTTGGTTGGTGAGGAAGTGGCCTAGGAGCGGGGGTGGGTGGAGCGCACGGAACTGGAGGCGGAAAGTGGGCGACGAACGGACGGCGTCCAGGAAGGTGTGGCAGCTGAGGGCGGCGCGGACGAGGCTCGGGAGAGAGGGGAGGCGGAGGAAGATCTCGCGCAGGGAGTCTAGGTCGAGGGCGCTTATGGTCGTCGGGGGGAGCGGTGGGGGGTTCTTCGCCGGCGGCGGCTGCTGCGGCGAGGCCATGGCGCACCCGCACACAGGAGGAATGAGGGTTTCGTTTCAGCTAAAGGAGGCAGTGACTATTGTGTGGGCACTGACGGCCCAACAAGCCCAAGCAAAAATCAGCACCAGGCCAACATGCATGAAAACGTGCCACTTTTTCCCTAAAAACACGTGACATTATCTGACTGAAACCAATGTTTTTTTTCTGTTTTGCGGGTAGACCAAACAATACCTGGCCATCCCTCGGGCCGGGCCTAAACAAGCCTGACACAGAAAACGCAGGCCTAGGTCCAGCCCGGCCTAGGCATCAGGCCTATAAACTCAGTCCAAAGCTTGGCCCGTTAGTGTAAAATCCCGCCGGTCGTGGGCCGGGCCACTTCGTTAAATCACAAATATGGCGAGTATGGCCCAGCCTTCGTGCTCAATATCTAGGCCCAGGCCCGACCCGTGAGCAACATCGGGCCGGGTCAGGTCGGGCCGTCTGTGTCGGACTGCCCATGGCCAGGTATAACCGAAACCAATGTGTTTTCTCTTTTTTGAGGTAAGGCGCTCATTGCTAGCTTTGTCAAGACAAAAAGAAGTTTATCAAGACAAACTTACTCCCTCTGTCTCAGAATGTAAGACATTTTTTAGGTAAGGCGCTCATTGCTAGCTTTGTCTGGAGTATATTGTTCACAAGTTCACTCACAAACACTCAGGGGCTCATTCAACCAACGAAACAAAGTCTTATTACAATTAGAAAATTTACTCCCTCTGTCTCAGAATGTAAGACATTTTTTAGGTTTACACTAAGTCTCAAAAACGTCTTACATTTTGGGACGGAGGGAGTAGCTAGCACATGTGCTACTTTATTAGCTAATCGAAAAAAGTGTTTAAAGTTGACCTTCCCGATCATCGAAGCAATATCCACGCATTCTATGAAAATCGGTGAAGCCGCATCCCACCATCTTGATTGCCTGGAGGAGAATTCAACTACAATTTGAGAATTAGATTCCGCTTCTACCCGGCTGAATTTCCCAAAAAATTATCAATATAAGTTAATCACACATTGCCATCGCCTTTGCTGTGATCACATCAGCTGCACTATTAAGGGATGAGAAAGGAGTTTTTATTGAGACTGAAACAAATGTTGTCTAGATTATCGCGTCGAATGTTCCAGGTGTGATTACGGACATAAGCATAGCCAGTGGCGGAGCTTGGACTTAAATCATGGGGGTTGGGGGGGCAAACACTATCACTCTAAGCTGATTTTTAGTGGACAAATTGGTCTGATTTTGATCGAATTCAGAGAAATATATACATGTTTTACTATGAGCTGGGCGGGCCACCGCCCAGGTAGGCCCTCATGAAGCTCCGCCGTTGAGCATAGGGACTCACCGTCACTACGGTGTCTCTACGACACTTAACGACGTACAAGAGCATCCTCAACAAGTCTCATTTCCCCTATAGAAAAACTGGTACTCCATAACAGGAACTGGGCTATAAAAACTCTTCCAACGGATCATGAAGAAAAAAAAATGGGACTCCGTATAATCAACCCAACCTCGAGTGTGCTGATTCGTGCCGTGGACAACAATTTTTTTTTAAATGAAACTTAATTCAAAAATCTACTTTTTTCATCTTTTTTTTTTTGCGGGGGTAAAAGGATAGTATTACTCAAGAGCATAAAAGTTCATCCCTACACAGATTAGGGATGTTAGCCGGTCCAGAGCGGAGCCAGACCACCGTACGGTCCTCCGTTCTACCAAAGTTTGCTAACACATGACTTAAATTATTCTGCTCTCTATAGATGTGAGTAACACTACTTTCCCTATTACCCAATAGATCCTTGACCTCCGAGATCACCATTGCGTGCTCTGAGCGGTCTCTTCCAGACGCCTTGATCATCGAAACAGCCTGCAAGCTATCACACTCAAGGGCGATCGGTAACTCAGTCCACTGTAGGGCTAGGCCGAGGCCTTCCCGACATCCCTCGAGTTCAGCATGTAACGGGCCAGAGCATGAACGCAACGATCGACAAGCAGAGAAGATGATGCCACCGTCATGATCGCGCAGGACCATCCCAGTACCCGCCCTACCATCCTCTTGGGCGAAGGACCCATCAACATTGAGCTTGGCCCATCCCAGCGGCGGAGGTCGCCACTTGTGCGAGATCTTAGGTTCCTTCAGCGCATGCGATAATGGTTGCTCCGTCCCTTCAAGCTGCACGACCATCTTCCCCTTATCCCAATCACCTGCTGGATATTGTTGTATGCCCAGTAACGAGGCGACATAGCTCTGTAGGAAGCGTTTAGAAACCTCCATGGGCGGCGGTTTCTTGTCATGTTGGATCTCATTCCGGATGAACCAGCACCTCCACATCAGCATAAGGACTCTGAGACGATCGCCTTCGTCACATTCCGCTATGAGGTTCAGGAACCATTCCGGCCCAGTGTTTTGTATTGATGTGACCTCGGGAATCCGCCAAACCTCTGCCATGGTTCTCCAAAGATCCACAGCTCGTGGGCACCTGCAAAACACATGAAATGTGTCCTCTCGCTCGAGACCACATAATGGACACAGGTCAGATACCTCCATGTGACGATCATGTTTATTAGCCCATGTTGCAAGTGCATTTGAGGCCACCCGCCAACCGAAAACACGCACCTTCGGAGGAGCAGGGCACCTCCATAAGAATGCCCAGACGGCACGTCGCCCGTCCGGTGCCCTGCTCGCCGCGACTGAAGAAGGACGGAGTTTGTCCTCGAGCGCCAGCCGGTACGCGCTACGCACGGTGAAGATGCCAGTGCGTTCTGCACCCCAAGCCACAAGGTCATCACCTAGCCTTGGAGAAGTCTTGATCTTCATAATGTGCTGTGCATCCACTGGCCAGAAAGTTTGCCGAACAAGATCAGCTCGCCATTCCCCATTTTCATCTAGTAATTCACTCACTCTTCTCAACCGGCAGCGCCCTTGTTGAGTAATCGGGGGACGACCCATGGGATGAGGGATCCACGGATCCCTCCATATGCGGACTGATTGCCCATTGCCAATGCGCCAGATCAGCCCCTGCTTCAATAAATCCAAGCCATGCACAATTGACTGCCAGGTTTGCGAGGCATTAGCGGAGAAAACCGTGTCCTCCAGTTTACCATTAGGGTAATAGCGAGCTTTCAAAACACGTGCACATAGGCTCTCAGTGTTCACCAGTAGTCTCCATGCTTGCCGAGCCAACAGCGCTTGGTTGAACAGTCTGAAGTCCTTAAAACCCATGCCCCCAGCTGATTTGGGTCGCAACATATGGTCCCAAGCCTTCCAATGCGTTTTCCTCTTACCTCTGTACGCTCCCCACCAGTAACTCCGGATCATGCGACCAAGGTCATCACATGTGCTCCTGGGGAACTTGAAGAGACTCATCAGAAACGTTGGTAAGGAGAATGCCACAGCCTTGATAAGAACCTCTCTTCCTGCCTGCGACATAAGCTCCCCCCACTGAATAATGCGCTTTGTAAGCTGCTGTTGCACTGTTTTTAATTTCCCACCAGTCAGCCGTCCACTCGGGGTAGGGAAGCCAAGATACTTTTCTTCAAAGCTTGCGTTAACCACATCCAGCGTATACATGACCTCCTGTTTGTGCACCTCCGAACACCTAGGCCCGAATAGAATGGAACACTTATTTGGGTTTATGACTTGCCCAGTAGCTGAAGCATATCTATCCAGAGCCGCTCTCACATGACCAGCTTCTATGGCGTTGGCTCTGAAAAACAGTAGCGTGTCGTCCGCGAACAAGAGGTGTGAGATGCCCGGGGCTTGAGGGCATACCCGCATAGGCGTGATCCTGCGACCTTCAATTTCCTGTCTTAGAATAGCATCCAAACCATCAGCCACAAAGAGGAAAAGAAAGGGTGAGATAGGATCTCCCTGCCGTAACCCGCAGGTCGGTGCGAACGAATCCGAGAGGGCTCCATTTAATCTGACATTATATCTCACCGAGGTGACGCACGTCATTATCCAATTCACCCATCGGCAAGAGAAACCCAACTGTTGCATCATTCGCTCCAGAAATACCCAACTCACTCTATCATATGCCTTCGATAAGTCCAGCTTATAAGCGCAAAAACTATGTTCAGGGTCCTTTTCTTGTTTTATTGCATGAAAGCATTCAAAAGCAATGAGGGCGTTATCCGTAATTAGCCGCCCTGGCACAAAGGCGCTCTGTACCGGGGACACCACCTCATCCAACATAGGTCGTAACCTGTTCACCAAGCACTTAGCAATCACCTTGTAGATCACATTGCAGAGACTGATCGGACGGAAATCAGTAAGCCGGGTCGGCGAGTCAACCTTTGGAATTAACACGATGGTAGTACTGTTAACCCCTTCAGGCATCACATTGGTGGTGAAAAATAGTTTTACGGCGGCAGTAATATCATCCTTCATCACTGACCAGTGTCGCTGAAAGAACCTTGCTGGAAAACCATCCGGACCCGGCGCCTTCAATGGTCCTATTTGAAACATTGCATTGGATATCTCCTCATCAGAGAACTCTTTACACAATTCCATATTCATAGCTTCAGTGACCTTAGGCTCAACAAGCTGTACTACGTCTCCAGGATCCAACAGGGGGTTAGCCGTAAAAAGATTCTGAAAATAACTGTTAACAAGATGTAACATACCGCTCTGTTCAGTGTGCAGCACCCCCTGATCATCTGTCAAACCTTTGATTCTATTTTTCCGAGCTCTCCACACCGCCTTGCGATGGAACATTTTAGTGTTTCGGTCCCCTTCTGTGAGCCACTGGATCCTCGATCGCTGCAGCCATAACATCTCTTCTCTATATAAAAGCTCATTCATTTTATCCATCTCCGCTCGTATTTCCCGTCGGTCCGCATTCATGTTAGTAAGTTCTTCCAGCCGAGAACGTGACTTTTCGAGCTCTCTCGTCACGTTACCAAATGTTTTGTTACTCCAAACATGCAGATCATGCATCACAGTGGACAGTGCCTCTTTAACATCCCCAAGGTTATGTTTCGTACCTCGTCTCGTCCATGAATTCGCGATGATGGCTTCCAGTGCTGGCGACCTTTCCCACATAAGCTCATATCTGCGACCACTATTCGTTCGGCGATCTTCCTCCAGCGAACACCTGAGAAGAAGTGGGCAGTGGTCCGACGCCGGCGAGACTAAATGTGTCACCGACGCGTGCACGAACATGTCCCTCCACCCATTAGAAGCTACCGCTCTATCCAGCCTTACCTGGACATTTGCCCTACCACTTCTTCTATTATCGTATGTGAATGGATGACCCGAAAAACCAATGTCTGTAAGACCACAGGCCTCTAGGGAATCACGAAAGCTCAGCATCTGGCCTGCCGGTCTTGGAGTCTCTGATTGGTGCTCGAAATCCCACATAGCTTCATTAAAGTCACCGATAAGGAGCCAAGGTAGCGTACTTTGTGCATGTAAGCTCCTGAGCTTATCCCACACAAGATACCGATTCTCCGCGCGCGGTTCTCCGTACACAAAGGTAGCCCGCCAAAGTGGTGCATCCGCTGAAACCCGCAAGTACACATCTATCAATCTTTCATTGGCTTCTTGGATATCAACGTACATAGATTCGTGCCAGAAAAGAGCTAAACCGCCACTACGGCCATTGCAACTAACTGCTTCAAAACCAGATAAACCTAGTCTGTTTCTGAGCCGATACATTTTTTCTTTATTTTGCCTAGTCTCACAGAGGAAAACAAGGCTCGAGGAATGCGCCCTAACCAGCGACGCAAGATCTCGAACTGTCGTGGGGTTCCCCGCCCCGCGACAGTTCCAGCTTATCCAATTCATTGCTCCTGACGGGGTGGCACCGCCTGCCCCGTCAGTTTACCGATGGCCCCAGTATCGGTTGCCTCCATGCCCACCACGTTGTCCATTAGATCCGTCCCATCTTCCTCCATTTGCTCCTCTGAGTAGTCCTTCTTCCCCTTCTTGCTGGTGTTTCCTTCTATCTCTTTATTGTGCAAAACAAGTGCCCCTTCTTGCACGTCTCCATTCCACGTATTCCTTGTGTTCCGTGAGAACCTTTTCCCTAGCACTGAATCATGGTCTTGCATATGCTGATCAGAATCTGACAAGGAGAGACTCGATGTGGCGCTTAGATTACGCAGTGCCGGAATCATCTCCCTATTACTCAGAGAGTTGCTGAAGCTCGCCGTGGATGCCGGTGATCTGACTGCAAATGGTAAGGGCGCCTCTACCTTTCCTCCAAGGAACACAAAGCCAGGGGGCTCAGATGTAGCACGTGCTGCTCTTCTATTGCTCGACTCAGGTCCTTGCTGTGACAAGTTCATCCGCATTGCCAATACTCTAGACGATAGATCAGCATCAACCTCCGGAACGCCAGTTAGCTCTCCATCTTCAAAACCATCTCTTGCATCTACGCGATCTGGTATGTCACTCGCACCAGACTGTGGCTGACTGCGCTTGTTTCGCCGGTTATCTCTGGGCCTTCCCAACCCATCGGCCGAAGCATTGCTTGCAAAGTTGAGACCACGGCGCGCCACAGGATGAGCTCCTGGGGCAACAAAGGCTGACTTATTTTCAAACTTCCTGTATGGCGAGCATCTCAGTCCTTCATCATATGCTCTAGAGGGCACCCCCATCCTCCTTTTCTCACACTGATTATCATCATGACCTATAAAACCACACCAAAAACAGTAGTGGGGCACTCTTTCATACCTCAGCGGGTACACTACTTGCTTTATAGGCTCCCGCCCGATGGTGATTTTAGTCTGCAGCCGTCGGCTTAACGGCAACTCCACCCGAACCCGCAGAAACTCACGGACCCTGCTAGCATCAACCTCTGCATCCACTTCCAAGACCTTGCCCAGCAGCCCCCCAAGAAACTTACCATAGTCCACCGTTTGCTTATCCCATGCCACATTGTAAATCCGCACCCAAACCGGGACCTCATTGAGCTCAGCTTCAGAGGGCTGATCCGCTCCCTTGAACTGTCCAACCAGGAGCGCATTCCCCTTATAAATCCATGGACCTCCTCGGGCGACAAAGTTGTAATCCCCCTCAGAGAAAAAAGTCACCGAGTACCAATTGTTCTTGATTCTAGCAATGTTCAGACCTGATCGTATCTTCCATACCTCATTAAAGTGTACAGTCATGTCCTCCACGTTTGGCCGGCTTTGGTTGACATAGCGTCCCAATAGCCTCCAGCGCGGCGGCGCCGCCCTCGGCTCCACCTCCGGTTCCTCCTCCACTATCACATCATCATCCAGGTCCACCTCTCCGTCCACCCTGACCGCCGGTCCATCCAAACCAGCCCTCTCCCTCTCATCCCAGTTGCTGGAGTTATCGATCTCCTCAGGTACCACCAGAAGTTGATTCCGCCGAGCTTGCGCTTGCACAACCGCGCCGCCGCCGGACGACTTCGGGCGGGTAGGGATCTCATCGAACCCCCCATGATCGCCCCCATCGTCCACGGACGCCATCGATCGCTGCAGCGCTGGGTACTCAACGGAAGCGGCCGGATCGAAGAGCGGGTTTTCACGAACGACGGTCTGGTACTGCCCCCGCCGCCCGGATCTGTTCTTAAGGACAGCTCTCCCCTCGGTTTCCTTGTTGCGTCCGTCCATGCAGGAGTCCTCCTGCCCCACGAAACCAAACTTAGACGACATAGACTCCCTCCAGGACTCGGAGGACGACATAATCACGTAGACGCAGCGAATACACCGATCGGACTAGGCTGAGATCGGGGATCCTCCCATGGCGGCGCAAACCCTAGAAGACCCCACGTCGTGCGTCTTGAGTTTGGTCTTCATTAATACGTTACTTTTTTCATCTAAGATGCTCGAATGTGTGATGTGTCTATAAAATTTTGTGGTGTTTGTATATTTGAAGAGGCCGTGACAAAAAAAAAATTTGGTTGTGAAACTAACTTCGAAAAACAACACTATTTGAACCCGATTTTTTTCAAAGAGCTCGCCCTGACCCCGACCGTTTCTCCTAGGCGCGCTTCCCAAGCTCGCCGGACCTCCCTGATTGGCCACCGCTTCCTCTTGTTCGCATCGCCTTCGGACGTCCACAAGGTGTTCTAGGAATTTCCTCACCATTTTTTTTGTGTCCGAAGAACTGCCATTGAAATTGTATGTGCACATGTTGCAGGATTAACTCTCTTGTTGTGTTATTTTTGGACGACTCGTCATCTATGAGGATGCCAACTTGATATGGCGATTTGTTATGTTTATTTTTGAATGGTTTGGATCATTTGTTATGTCCAATTTAGATTTTGATTTCAAACCAAATTTCGTAAATTGTGGTTTTCAAATGATGTTCAATCATGTGCCCATCCATGAGCATCGGAGGACAATACGGAGTGCGAGCTCCTCGTCGTCCGGCGTGGATGAGCTGGAGTCCTCCTTGACGAGCTCTGCCCAGCCGATGGAGTCGAATTCACTGTCGGATCCGTCGTCGGCCATGGTGGAGAGGAGGGGAGAGGAAGGGGAGGAGACTGACAGTGGAGCAACGCGATCAAGAGGAGTTAGGGTTTGACTAAGGTTTGCCGTCCAAGTAGGGGATTTGTGGGCACAAGGTGGGGCCAGTGTGGGTCAGCTTGAGCTCGTCCAGCGCGGCGGCGTCCGGGTGCGTCCGGTCTACCCCATATACGCCCCATATATGGGTTGGGTGTGGGGATGCCAGTAAGCCCAGGCATTTGGGTTGGCCATGCGCGGTTCGCTTGGGTGGCAACTTTGTTGTTCACGGCATCACGCAATGATCGCGCATGCCGCCCAAACATGTAGGGAGGGTATGGGGCTCCGGTTGTAGATCCTCCGAGGGTATGCCAACAACGTCCTCAAATCAGAGTCACTATCCGCACGCGGATGTGTCTGGCCGTGTCGGCGGACACAAACACGAGAGCCGGCCATCCAATGCAGTTCGAGCCGCATTTTAAAAGTGACTTGGATAAACATGACAAAATTAATGCAAACCGAACGATTTTTGTATAAAAAAGACCAAAGTGAGAAAAAGTTTGACATATTTCATTAAACAAATTGGACATGACACTTTTTGCATAGCTAAAGTCATTATTCCAAATCTTCGCGGACATGGAGACGTCTATATTCCACGTCCTATTCCACGTGCCCACGTCCGTCTCCCACATCCTACCCTTCCTCGTCGGAGTCTCCCGCTTGGCCATGGATGTCGCATGTCGAGGTAAAGTCCATGATGGACATGGACAGGTCGGCCTCATGGTCATTGCCGCCCTGCACAGGGGGGAGGGGCGACGCAACCGACACGTAGGCAGTAGCTGCGTCCCCGCCCGCGATCGCCTATCGCCTACCAAAAATGCTACACTCACAGACTAATACGGGACCGAGAAATCCTAGACTTACGGACAGAATTTCACGGAAGGGGCTTACATGAGTACGTGTTGATACGTCTCCAACGTATCTATAATTTTTGATTGTTCGATTCTATTATTTATGATGTTTTGGATGTTTAATTGGCTTTGTTATACACTTTTATATTATTTTTGGGACTAACCTACTAACCCAAAGGCCCAGTCCAGATTGCTGTTTTTTGCCTGTTTCAGGGTTTTACAGAAAAGGAATATCAAACGGAGTCCAAACGGAATGAAACCTTCGGGAGATATATTTTTGGAGAAAATGACGCACGAGAGACTTGAGAACCACGGAGTAGGGCACACGTGGCGCCCACGAGGGTGGGGGCGCCCCCCCTATAGGGCACGCCCCCCTGCCTCATGGGCCCCACGTTTGGCCCTCGGTGCCCTCCTTCCTCCTATATATATCTACGTAACCTTCTGTTCCACCGCCGCAACCTTCTGTTTCACCGCCGCAAACTATCAGAACAACAGAGAAACCCCTAGTTCCACCGCCGCAACCTTCTGTTCCCGTGAGATCCCATCTTGGGGCCTGTTCCAGAGCTCCACCGGAGGGGGGATCTTCCACGGAGTGCTTCTACATCATCATCATCGCCTCACCATGAGTTGTGAGTAGTTTACCACAGACCTTCGGGTCCATAGCTAGTATCTAGATGGTTTCTTCTCTCTCTTTGGATCTCAATACAAAGTTCTCCTCGGTCTTCGAGGAGATCTATTTGATGTAATCTCTTTTTGCGTGTGTTTGTCGAGATCCGATGAATTGTGGGTTTGTGATCAAGATTATCTATGAGAGATATTTGGTTCTTTTCTGAACTCTTTATGTACGATTATAATATCCTTGCAAGTCTCTTCGAATTATTGATTTGGTTTGGCCAACTAGATCTATAGTTCATGATATGGTAGAAGTGCTTGGCTTTGGGTTCAATCTTGCGGTGTCCTTTCCCAGTGACAGTAGGGGCAGCAAGGCACGTATTGTATTTTTGCCATCAAGGATAAAAAAATGGGGTTTATATCATTAAGTTTGAGTTTATCCCTCTACATCATGTCATCTTGCTTAAGGCGTTACTCTGTTCTCATGAGCTTAATACACTAGATGAATGCTGGATAGCGATCGATGTGTGGAGTAATAGTAGTAGGTGCAGAATCGTTTCGGTCTACTTGTCTCGGACGTGATGCCTATATATAATGATCATGCATAGATAGTCTCATAATTATTCCCTTTTCAATCAATTGCTCGACAGTAATTTGTTTACCCGTCGTAGAATATCGCTATCATGAGAGAAGCCACTAGAGAAAACTATGGCCCCCGGGTCTATTCTCAACATATCAATCTACAATCTACTTTACTTTTCCGCTTTTACTTTATGTTCTTATAACCAAAAATACCAAAAATATCAAACTATCATCTCTATCAGATCTCACTTTCGTAAGTGACCGTAAAGGGATTGACAATGACAACCCCTTATTGCGTTGGCTGTGAAGTTCTTATTTGTTTATGCATGTGCGAAGGACTCGTGCGTGGTCTCCTACTGGATTGATACCTTGGTTCTCAAAAATTGAGGGAAATACTTACGCTACTGTGTTGCATCTCCCTTTCCTCTTTGAGGGAATACAACGCAAGCTCGAGAAGTAGCAAGAAGAATTTCTGGCGCCGTTGCCGGGGAGGCTTACGCAAAAGTCATATACCAAGTACCTATCACAAACCCTTATCCTTCGCATTACATTTTTTTTGCCTCTCTTTTTCCTCTCCCCCACTTCACCCTTGACGTTTTGTTTGCCCTTCTTCTGTCGTGTGTTTATCGTTCGCTTGCTTCTTATTTGCTTGTGTGTTGATTGCTTGCTCGTCATCATGTCTAGCACACCTATCACTATCAACACTCCCGAGAGTGAGGTTCTCAACTTTAAACAAAAGGAGGAAGAAAACTTAAAAGATGCCTGGTATAGAATTTGCAAAGCTCAAAATAGATCTAATAGGAAGCTTTCCACTTCCGTGCTTCTACGCAATTTTTATGTTGGCATAACTCCGTGGAATAGATTTATCTTAGATACCATTACTGGAGGGAATTTCTTGGGTAGCCATACTTTTGATTCTTATAATGCAATGACTGAATTATTTGGCTCACCACCTCTTATGGTTAATGGGGCCGTTTTAACTTTGGAGCATGTTATGCCAAGGTTAGAAATCATTGAAAACAAAGTTGCTACGGTAGAACTGGTAGATAACTTGGATATAAAAATCCATAATGAAATTACCCAATATGGATCCAAGGTAGGAGTTGTTCTGAAAAATCTTAAGGAAAAGGAACCCATAGTTAAAGAAAAGATAGATCAGGATTCTACTAGAATCAATAAGCTTGAGGATATTATTACTAATGTGGGTTCTGCTCTTTCTGCTATAAAAAATACTCAAAATCCTTCTACCACTAAATTATCTAAGTTCATTTATGTCCCTAAAGACAAGGGTGAAACATCTAGTAAAGGAATTGCGGATCTCAAATCCATAAGTGTTCACCCTAATTTTCTTACTTTTGCAAGAGACCCTTTTGACACTTTAGAATTTCTTGATTTCTTGCCCAAAAGTTTGATTATCAATAGGGATAAAGAAGTGCCTAAGAATCACAAGTAATTAATTAAAGAATTGCCTTCCAGATGGCAATACCTAGATCTATCCATGTATCATGCCTAGCTAGGGGCGTAAAACGATAGCGCTTGTTGGGAGGCAACCCAATTTTATATTTTTTGTTTTTGCTTCTGTTTAGGAATAAAGATTGCATCTATCTTCTATTTAGATGTGGTTTTTTGTTTTATTTAGTGTTTGTGCCAAGTAGAACCTTTGGGAAGACTTGTGTGAAGTTTATGTGATCTTGCTGTGAAAAACAGAATCGTTAGCGCTCGCTAGAATGATCACCAGATTTTATTGGAGCGTGCTATTTAGTTGATTCATTTTGCAGATGATTAATAGACAAATTCCCCACATTTACCAATTTAGTTTGAATCTTTTGGAGTTACAAAAGTATGCAAAAAGTGCAGATTACTACATACTGTTCTGTTTTTGACAGATTCTGTTTTTCATGTGTTGTTTGATTATTTCAATGCATCTATGAGTAGTATTGGGAAGTATGAATCATAGAGAAGTTGTAATATAGTAGGTTTAACACCAATATAAACAAAGAATGAATTCACTGCAGTACCTTTGAGTAGTGGTTTGCTTTCTTATACTAACGGAGCTCACGAGATTTTTTGTCTAAGTTTTGTGTTGTGAAGTTTTCAAGTTTTGAGTATTGCTTTGATGGATTATGGAACAAAGAGTGGAAAAAACCTAAGCTTGGGAATTCCCATGGCACCCCAAGGTAAAATTCAAGGACAACCAAAAGCCTAAGCTTGGGGATGCCCCGGGAAGGCATCCCCTCTTTGGTCTTCATCCATCGGTAACTATACTCGGAGCTATATTTTTATTCACCACATGATATGTGTTTTACTTGGAGCGTCTTGTATAATTTGAGTCTTTGCTTGTTAGTTTTCCACAATTATCCTTGCTGGACACACCTATTTGAGAGAGTTAAATATGGCCTAGGAATTGTTAGAACACAATATGTGCTTCACTTATATCTTTGGAGTTGAATAGTTTTTGCTCTAGTGCTTCACTTATACCTTTTAGAGCACGGTGGTGATAATATTTTGAAGAAATTGTTGATCTCTCATGCTTCACTTATATCCATTTGAGAGTCTATTAAAACAGCATGGTAATGTGCTTAGGCTATAAAACTAGTCTTCACATGATAGACTTCCAGTCTCAATGTAGTAAAAACTTTCACACTAAGTGCATTGAATATGATGAGAAGTTGGATGCTTGATAATTGTTTTGAGATATGAGGATAGTGATATTAGAGTCATGCTAGTGGAGTTATCATGAAATTGAGAAATGCTTGTGTTAAGGTTAGTGATTCCCGTAGCATGCACGTATGGTGAACCGCTATGTGACGAAGTTAGAGCATGAGGTATTTGTAAAGTGTCAACCTTTGTGTGGAGGTCGGGGACGCGCGATGGTTAACTCCTACCATCCTCCCCCCTAGGAGCATGCGTTGATTGTTTTGTTTTGATGACTCGTAGATTTTTGCAATAAGTATATGAGTTCTTATGACTAATGTTGAGTCCATGGATTATACGCACTCTCACCCTTCCACCATTGCTAGCCTCTCTTATATCGCGCAACTTTCGCCGGTACCATACACCACTATATATACTTCCTCAAAACAGCCACCATATATATTCCTCAAAACAGCCACCATACCTACCTATCATGGCATTTCCCTAGCCATTCCGAGATATAGTGCCATGCAACTTTCCACCGTTCCGTTCATATGACACGCTTCATATTGTCATATTGCCATGCATGATCATGTAGTTGACATCGTATTTGTGGCAAAGCCACCATGCATAATTTTTCATACATGTCACTCTTGATTCATTGCACATCCCGGTACACCGCCGGAGGCATTCATATAGGTCATACTTTGTTCTAGTATTGAGTTGTAATATCGAGTTCTAACTCAATGAAAGTGTGATGATCATCATTATTAGAGCATTGTCCCATGTGAGGAAAGGCTAAATCAATAAAGCCCCTCCAAAAAAAAGGGAAAAGAAAAAAGAAAAAAATAAAGCCCCCAAAAAAAGGGACAATTGCTACTATATTTTTCCACACGTGTGATTCAAAGTAGCACCATGTTCTTCTTGATAGCGAGTCTTATGTTTAGTCTCTTTCATATACTAGTGGGAATTTTCATTATAGAACTTGGCTTTTATATTCCAACGATGGGCTTCCTCAAATGCCCTAGGTCTTCATGAGCAAGCAAGATGGATGCACACCCACTAGTTTCTTTTGTTGAGCTTTCATACATTTTTAGCTCTAGTGCATCCGTTGCACGGCAATCCCTACTCACTCACATTGATATCTATTGATGGGCATCTCCATAGCCCGTTGATATGCCTAGTCGATGTGAGACTATCTCCCTCCTTTTTGTCTTCTCCACAACCACCTCTCTATTCCACCCATAATGCTATGTCCATGGCTCACGCTCATGTATTGCGTGAAAATTGAAAGGTTTGAAAGAATAGAGTATGAAAAAAAGTGCTTGGCTGAAATCGGGGTTGTGCATGATATGAATATTTTGTGTGATGAAGAGGGAGCATAGCCAGACTATATGATTTTGTAGGGATAACTTTCTTTAGCCATAGTATTTTGAGAATACATGATTGCTTTGTTAGTATGCTTGAAGTATTATTTTTTTATGTCAATATAGACTTTTGTCTTGAATCTTTCAGATCTGAATATTCATGCCACAGTTAAGAGAATTACATTGAAAAACTATGTTGGTTAGCATTCCACATAAAAATTTTGTTTTATCATTTACCTACTCGAGGACGAGCAGGAATTAAGCTTGGGGATGCTTGATACGTCTCCAACGTATCTATAATTTTTTATTGTTCCATGATATTATTTATGATATTTTGGAAGTTTAATGGGCTTTGTTATACACTTTTATATTATTTTTGGGACTAACCTACTAACCCAAAGGCCCAGTCCAGATTACTGTTTTTTGCCTGTTTCAGGGTTTTAAACGGAATGAAACCTTCGGGAGAGATATTTTTGGAGAAAATCACGCACGAGAGACTTGAGAACCACAGAGTAGGGCACATGTGGCGCCCACAAGGGTGGGGGTGCACCCCACCCTACAGGGCATGCCCCCTGCCTCGTGGGCCCCATGTTTGGCCCCCGGTGCCCTCCTTCCTCCTATATATACGTACATACCCTGAAACTATCAGAACAACAGAGAAAACCCTAGTTCCACGAGATCCCATGAGATCCCATCTTGGGGCCAGTTCCGGAGCTCCGCTGGAGGGGGGGATCTTCCAAGGAGTGCTTCTACATCATCATCATCATCGCCTCACCATGAGTTGTGAGTAGTTTACCACAGACCTTCAGGTCCATAGCTAGTATCTAGATGGCTTCTTCTCTCTCTTTGGATCTCAATACAAAGTTCTCCTCGGTCTTCGAGGAGATCTATTCGATGTAATATCTTTTTACGGTGTGTTTGTCGAGATCCGATGAATTGTGGGTTTATGATCAAGATTATCTATGACAAATATTTGGTTCTTTTCTGAACTCTTTCTGTATGATTATAATATCCTTGCAAGTCTCTTCGAATTATTGGTTTGGTTTGGCCTACTAGATCTATAGTTCTTGCAATGGGAGAAGTGCTTGGCTTTGGGTTCAATCTTGCGGTGTCCTTTCCCAGTGATAGTAAGGGCAGCAAGGCACGTATTGTATTGTTGCCATCGAGGATAAAAAGATGGGGGTTTATATCACTAAGTTTGAGTTTATCCCTCTACATCATGTCATCTTGCTTACGGCGTTACTATGTTCTTATGAGCTTAATACACTAGATGCATGCTGGATAGCGGTCGATGTGTGGAGTAATAGTAGTAGATGCAGAGTCATTTCGGCCTACTTGTATCAGACATGATGCCTATATATAATTATCATGCCTAGATAGTCTCATAATTATTCGCTTTTCTATCAATTGCTCGACAGTAATTTGTTTACCCGTCGTAGAATATCGCTTTCATGAGAGAAGCCACTAGAGAAAACTATGGCCCCCGGGTCTATTCTCAACATATCAATCTACAATCTACTTTACTTTTCCGCTTTTACTTTCTCTTCTTATAACCAAAAATACCAAAAATATCAAACTATCATCTCTATCAGATCTCACTTTTGTAAGTGACCGTAAAGGGATTGACAACCCCTTATCGCGTTGGCTGTGAAGTTCTTATTTGTTTGTGCAGGTGTGAGGGACTCGCGCGTGGTCTCCTACTAGATACCTTGGTTCTCAAAAACTGAGGGAGAAACTTACGCTACTGTGCTGCATCTCCCTTTCCTCTTCGAGGGAATGCAACGCAAGCACGAGAAGTAGCACGTGTCCCCCCACCAATCTCTCCCCTTCCCGTGCTTTCAGTTGTGGGTCCTCCTAATTCCTAATCAAGCGATGCCATGTCAGCCTGTAACTTATAATCCGTAAGATGGTGTCCGTAAGTGTAGAAAATCCCATACGGGACTATTACACGATTCTTCCAACTAATCAAACTAGCCCCCCTGATTTTTTGGAGGGGTGGGCAGGGGCCTGATACGTCCCAAACGTATCTATAATTTCTGCTTGCTCCATGCATGTTTTGGGTGATATTGATATGCTTTTGATACACTTTCATACACTTTTGATCATATTTGGACTAACCTATTAACTCAGTGCACCCCAGTGCCAGTTTCTGTTTTCTGCTGTTTTTGTATTTCAGGTTTTCCGATTACTTAAATTGCCAGAAAAATTCCGGGAAAATATGTAAAAATCAGCGCTCCAGAGGCTTCCATGCGCCAGAAGTGGGGCCAGAGGGGGGCCAGAGGGGCCCCAGGCGCCCTGATGGCGCAGCCCCACCTCTGGCCGCGCCGGGGGGCCGCCTGGGGAGCTCCCACCTCCTCTGGTGCCCTACTTGGCCTCCTATTTATTCTCCCGTCGCGGAAACCCTGATGCCAGAACCCTTTTCTCCAGAAGCAATTCCGATCTCCGCCGCCATCGCCACCAAGTTTCGGGGGACCAGAATTCCTGTGCCGGCATCCTGCCGGGACGGGGAAGTGCCCCCGGATTCATCTCCATCGACGTTGCTTCCTCCCTCCATGATGCGGGAGTAGTTCCTCCTCGGGGCTGAGGTTTCTACCAGTAGCTATGTGGTCAATTCTCTCTCCCATGATGTGATCTTCGTTGTGATCATAGGCTATGTTAATCTAGGGTGATCCCATGATATTTCCCCTTCCTCTGTGTATTGGATTGATGTACTCACTTGTCTTTATCTAGTATAATCCCCGAGACCAAGGTGACAGCGGTCTATTGGACATGGATTAGAAGAATATTTTCATGAGTGATTTCCTCTTTTGTGTGTTGATTGAAGATTGAGAGTCTCTTGGTGCTTGTCTTTGACTATCCTTGAGATATGTTGTGGTGATTGTGGTACTCTCTTTGGATGGCCGCGGTGACATTGGGAAATCCATAGATTGAGAACTACGAACTTTGAGGTGTGCTTTTGTAGCCCTACATAATTCTCGTCCTCTCTTGACCACAAAGGAATGACCTCCGAGTGCGTCTCCATTGCATGTTTTATGGGAAATATCATGTGATTAGACTATGTTAATGTTGTTGGGAGTTGCCACTAGTGAAAGTATGAAGCCTAGGCCTTGTTTCCACCATTGCAATACCATTTGTGCTCACGTTTACCACTTGTTTGCTTGCTGCACTTTTTATTACAGATTTATATTACTTTGCTTTGCCACTCCTATCATCCATATTTTACCATCTCTTCGCCGAACTAGTGCACCTATACAACTCCTAGTTGTATTAGGAGTGTTGGGGACACAAGAGACTTCGTGTATCTTAGTTGCAGGGTTGCTTGAGAGAGACCATCTTCAACCTCTACTTCCCTAAGTTTGATAAACCTTAGGTCATCCACTTGAGAGAAATTGCTGTTGTCCTACAAACCTCTGCGCTTGGAGGCCCAACATAGTCTACAAGAATAGAAGCTTGTGTAGACATCAAGCTATTTCTGGCGCCGTTGCCGGGGAAGTAAGTGTTTGAAGGTATATCTTTAGATCTTGCAATTAAATCTTTTCGTTTCTTGTTTTTAGTTTCACTAGTTATGTTTATGGAAAACCGCACTCTTAGTTCGCTGCTTGGGGAAGGCCGCTTTACCACACCCGTGGTAGAGAAGTATCCTCCACCTACTGAATGTATCCCGTTCCAAATACCACGTGAGATAATTGAAATAATTAGGAATGATTGTTATGATGGGACAGTCAATCCTAGTATTCATTTGTTGAAACTTACAGAACTTTGTGAGTTGTTTAAGATTTCAGGTTTGACAAGAGATGGAGTCATGAGGAAATTATTTGCCTTGTCACTGAAAGGAAAAGCATTGGAATGGTATAGGCTACTAGATGACTCTCACCTGCTGGATTGGGAAGAGATCCAGTCTCTCTTTTACTCCAAGTTTTATCCTCTTCATGAAGTCCATGAGAATAGGAATTATGTTTATAATTTCTATCCTCATGACGGAGAGAGCATAGCTCAAGCTTGGGGGAGACTGAAAACGTTAATGCTAAAATGTCCTAACCATGGGCTCCCCAAAGATATGATTATTACTAATTTCTATGCGAGGCTCTCTCGACAGGATAAAGATTTGCTCGATGCTTCCTCTATGGGTTCTTTCACAAACGAAAAGATTGATGCTAAATGGGAACTCATTGAAAGAATTCAACGCAACACTGAAGATTGGGAGATCGACAAAGGTAAAGAGTCAGGTATAATTTATGAGTATGATTGCATTAAGTCCTTTGTTGAAACTACAAGTTTTAATAAGTTTAGTGCTAAGTTTGGGCTTGATTCTCAACTCCTTGTTGATTTCCTCAAATCTTTTGCTTCACATCTTAATATGCCTAAGAAGGATTGGATCAAGCATCATGAACCTTTTAAAGAGATTTGCAAAGAAAATGAAATTGTTCATGATGACTGCAACATGCATGATCCAATTCCTAAAAATGAAGTTTTATATAAGCATGTTAATTTTTGTGGAGTGGATAGACCTTGTGAAAGTCCTATGATTGAAGAAGAGAAGTATTGTAAGCAACATAAGCATGTAAGAACAATCACTTGGGTCAAAGATTTAAATGAAATTGCTAGAGAATTGTGTGACCTTTATCCTTTTGCTTGTGAACTTTGCTGTATAGAGGGTCACTGTCGGGGAAACTGGCACCCACGAACACCTATGGGACCGGAGCCCCTTCTACGTTGCGGTAAGGGAGCGGAGGGAGCACGGAGAGCGGATTGAGGAGCACACGCGGGCAGTTTACCCAGGTTCGGGCCGCGCGGACGCGTAAAACCCTACTCCTGCTTTGGTTGTATTAAGTTCTTGGGCTCGGGAGCTTGAAGATCTACAGTACCAGCTGCACCGAGCGAGGGAGTGAGCAAGTTTCTGGGATCGAACCCCCTCTACGTTGTGCATGGGCCTCCTTTTATAGCTCAAAGGGGTCACCGACAGGTGTCAACGTAGAGGAGGGTAAAAATGTAAATTTGGTGGTGGTTGTAATAGTGCATGAACAGTGTATGCACAGTGGTCTTCACCTAACTCTGACGGTGGGGGACAAGGGCATTGAAAGCCCATCGCCGTCGCCCCAAAAGTGTCTGTCCATGCGTCTCTGTTCGCCACGACGACAGCCTTGTCACCGCGGCTTCGCCGCCGCGTATCCCAGGCTGCACAGCCATCTGCCACATGCCCCTGGGAGGGCCCCAGGGCGACGCGTGGCCTGATGAGCTGGAGCGCGGGCACACAGCGTAGGTTCCTCCCGGCAAGCACCTTGCCGGGGTCACTATCTTGCCGGGCCCGGAAGCTTGCCGCTCTCCGGGCCCTGCCGGGGCGCGTGATGCGCCACGATATGACTCCTGAGATGTTTATTCCTTGGCCTTCCTGGAAAGCTCCTCTTGCCAGGGTCTTGTGCTGAAAAGATGCCCTTGAGCCTGGTGCCGCCTTCCCGGCAAGCTCCTCTTGCCGGGGTCTTGTCTCTTAACTTAAATACTTTGTTCTTGAATGGCTTCATAGGGACCAGAGCGGACCTTGGCGAGCGCGTGGTAAGCCCTGCCATGGGAAGCTGCTACTGCCCGTGCACAAGTTGGGGTACTAAGGTACCCCTATCTTAGTACACCGACAGGAGCCCCCGGGCCTGGGCCACACACGGTGCCGAGCGCTGTTGGGCCAGGCCCAAGACAGTGCACGGGCACACGCGGCCCACGGCAAGCCGTATCCTTCTCCGTATCCGCCGCATCCCTCCCTAACGGCACGCGTCGATTGCGGCGTCGTGGGAGAGATCGTGGCCTGTTCTTTAATGGGAAATGCGGAACGTCCCCCACTTCCCCCTTAAAAGCAGAGGAAGCAGGGGCAGTTTCCCTCCATTACCTTCATTGCGCCTCGAATCTTCGGAAACCCCCGCCGCTCTCTTCCTCCCCTCAGGTCGACAGAGAGCCAAGCTCCTCCCTTCTCCCGCCGTCCCCAGCATCCGCGGCGCCGTCGACCTCCCCGCCTCCCTCCTCGCCGCCCCCGCCATGGCTCCGAAAAGCGACAAGGCGAAGAAGGAGAAGTCTGAGCAGGCGGCGAAGCTGGCAGCCATGCGGAGAAGGATGGTGGTCTTCCCGCCAAGGCTCGGCGCGAGGGAGCTGCGGGACAAGTATTACTTGTTCTGGGCGAGGGAGACGAAGGCTCATCCCCGCACCAGAGTCCTCCCCGCCGTCGCCGTCGACATGTTCCTGGGAGGTTACTTCTATTTTGCCGCATTCTTCCATTGCGGTCTCTGCCCTCCGTATTCGGAGTTCTTCTGTGACGTGATGAACACGTACGGCCTCCACCTCCTAGATTTCACCCCCAACGCCGTCCTTACGATGGCTGTTTTCGCACATCTGTGCGAAAACTTTGTCGGGGTCCACCCAAACGTAGCTCTTTTCCGCCATTTCTTCACGCCTAGAGTAGAGTCCGGATCCCCACTCTCCGGCGGCATCTCCTGGATCTTTAGGTTGAACAAGAAGGAGGCGTACTTGAAAGGAGAGCTCCGCGGCAAGTGGGAAGAGTGGAGGGCTGACTGGTGCTGGGTCATAGAAGAGGAGCCCCAGCAGTTTACCTCGCCGCGCCAGACTGCAATAGTGCGCGGCAAGGATTGGAGCGACTTGGCCCCGGAGGACGACAAGCTTGAGATTGCCTTGACTAGGATTCTTCGCCTCCGGGCCGCCAACCTGACTGTGGGAGAAGTTGGGGCCGATTTCCTCCACCGCCGCATTGCCCCCTTGCAGGAAAGGAAAAGGCCTGCCTGGGAGTTCGGCAACGCGGCAGATCGCATGAGGCTGCGCCCCGGGTTGAACTACAACTTCACTGTCTTGGAACTGAAGGGGATGGTCCGGGAACTGTTTAAGGATGACCCCAACCACCCGGAGTGGTTCAGACCGTCCCGGGAGTGGTGCCGTTGTGCAACAAAACTGCCCTTAGTGCCATACGCGCGGTGATGCCCGAGTGTGACTCCCACGGGGTCGTCCCCACTTGGCTGGTGCCTTCAGCGGAGACCGTGCAAGCCTTCTTCGACAACTTGGTCGAAAAGCCCCGCAACGCCAAGGAGAAGAAGGGCCTCACCCGGGATACCACCGACCGGGATGTTGCATATATTGCCTCCAAAATGGAGGAGGCCGCCGCAGCCGCGGCCGCAAGCGAATTTGGATATACTGTGGACGAGGCAGAAGCAGCGGACGCGGTGAGCCAGGATGAGGAGGAGGAAATCCTCAAGTTGTTGAAGCTCGCGCCCGAGGAGTTTGCCGGGGAGCCTACCGGGGAGCCTGCCGGGATGGGCGAGGCTGCCGGGCAGGGTACTGAGTCCAGCGGGCCCGCCGAGGAGGAGGAGGATGCCGAGTCCGATGATTCTGACAAAGACTCTGGCGGGTCTCTGAATCTTGACGACGACGCCTCCTCATCCTCGGAGAATTCTCCGCCGCCACCAAGCCCTCCGCAACAACAGAAGAAGCGCCTCCGCAAGGCCGCCGAGACGACGAGGCCACAGGCGCCCCGACAACAGCCGAAGCGTCGTGCGACGCGCGCCACCACGACGAGCAAGGTCGTCAAGGAGGCGCCCCGAGCCCGAGCAACAAGTGGAGGAGGATCTTCCCGGAGTGGCTCTGGTGCCCCTTCTGCCCCTCGGTCCTCAGCGACGACCGATGCTGGGTCTTCACAGCCCACAGCCCCGGAGCCTGCCAAGCGCCCGAGGGAGCCTTCTCCTCCAGCTCCTCGCGCTGGAGCACGCGAGGCGGGGTTTGACTTCTCCGCCCTCAGCTCCGATGAAGAGGAGGAAGAGTAAGTACTTGTAATTTTCTTGATTTTTGTTGCTTCTGTCTTGATTTCTTTTCTGTCTAACTCCGATCTTGCTTGGTTTCCAGGACCTTGACCCAGCGGATGGCGAAGAGGGCCAAGATCCCTGTGGTCAACATCGAGGACAACGAGCCTGTCGCAGCGACGGAGGATGCGCCAGCGACAAACTTGTCGGACCAGCCTGCTGCTCCGGGGAGCAGCCCCCAGCGCAGCCCCCAGCGTAAGTCCTTGTGTTCTCTTTTCTGCTTGACGGGCGCGCCTGAGGTTGTTATCCTTACTAATGTTTCATTTGCTTGTTGTCTTGTGCAGAAGTGGAGCCGCAGCCACAGGAGCACCAGGAGGTCGCCCCTGACGAGCCGCTTGCTCCACCCTCCCTGCCAAGGATGAGCTCCCCGGCAAGGGACAACGCTCCGCCAAGGACGGGTACTCCGCCGAGGGCGAGTACCCCGCCAAGGGCGAGCAGCCCGACAAGGGTGAGCACCCCGCCAAGGGAGGGCGCAAGCGGCCCTCCGCCAGTAGGGACCACTGCCACACCGCCAAGGGAGAATTCCCCGTCGAGGGACCCCGTCATCGAAGAGGCCCGCGCAGGTAAATCCTTGTATTTTCTTCTTCTTGGATTCTTCTTTTTTGGATATTTGCTTGACAAATCTTTCTTTTCTTTTTCTTCTGTTGCCAGACCCGCCCGCCCCGGAGCCGATGGAGACGGAAACCATCGCCGAGGAGGAGGTGCACGGCGAGACTGGCGACGGCACCGTCGCGGAAGGAATGGCTGGCGCCGACGAGCCAGCCGCCGAGGAGACTGCCCCAGCCGCCGACGCCGCGGCTGGGGAAGGGACCGGCGACCATACCGCGGGCCCGGAGGCCGCGGGAGCGCCGGACGATGCACCGGCCGCCGACCCCTCCGCCTCCGCACCTGGGTCGGGCGTATATCTGGAGGCCGCCAACGGGGTCTTCATCCAAGTCCCGTGGGCGTCCTCATCGAGGGTACCAGCGGAGGGGGAGACCTTCGACGGAGAAGTTCTCGCCTCCGCCGGATTGAAGGTTGTCGACGCGCCCGGCAGCAGCGATGAGCCCGAAGAGGAGAAGCTCCTGCGTCGACTCCTGGGTCTGTACTGGGTCAGGCAAGCCAAGCTGGAGTCCCGAGAGGCTCTGGCTGCCAAGGCCGGCGTTGATTTGGAGAAGCGTGCTGCGGAGCTCCGCGCCGCCAACCAGGCGGCCCTCCGAAACTTGGCGGAGGAGCGCGAAGAGCTTGCCGGAGCACACCAAGCATTCCTCCTCGAGAAGGCCGAGGTGGAGGAGCAGCAGCGACTGGCCGCCGAGGAGCTGTCTCGGCGGGAGGGAGAGCTCAACCAGCGGAAGGTCGACCTCGACAGCCACGAGGACGACCTCACCGCTCGTGAGCAAGCCATTGGCGGGGCTCTGCAGGAGGCGAGGGACGCCGCAGCTGCCGCAGAGACCGCCAAGAGGGATCTGGAGGCCAGGGTGGCACAGCTGGAGACGAACCTGAAGGCGAGCGAGGACAGGGTTGCCGCGCTCAACGTGGCGCGGGAGAAGGACGCCCACACCAACTCTGATTTGCAAATTCGCCTCTCCGAGAAGAGCAAAGAGCTCACTGACGCCAGGGACTCCATTGCTGATTTAGAGCTGAAGGTTTCCACTCTCACCGACTCGCTCGACGCCGCGCGAGACCGCGAGACGAAGCTGAAGGACGAACTCCGCACTGAGAGGCTCTTGCTGGAGAGCGCCGCCGTTTCGCAAAATAACTTCCAGCGGACGGTGGAGTAGTGGACTGACGAGCTCGTCGCCTCCGCTGCCAACATTGACATGGAGATGATGCCGTTGAGGGCGGAGCACCTCGTGTACTACCCCGACGAGAGCCTCCCCCACAGCGCCAAGCTGAGTCTGTTCTTCAGTGGAGTGGCGCCGGCGCTTGCGCGGCTGCGGGAGAAGATCCCCGTGCAGCTGGCCGACGAGGCGCGCCGGCTTTGCATGGGTACCATGGAGCGGGTGTTGTCGAAGATCGTCTACCGCAACCCCGGGATCAACCTCGTCAACGTCCTCCGGACCTTGCCGCCCGAAGCTGACCAGGGGGCGTTGAAGGCCCAAGTTGCCCACATCGTAGCCAAGGTGGGCAAGATCCAGAGGATCGATGGAGACCGCAGGGACTAAGCTTCCTTCTTTCTGCTTCCTTTGCCGCTGTAGATTAAGTTATAGGTAGTAGTTGGTTAGAACAGTGGCAAGTTATCTCTGTAATATATACTTTTATTTCGGGTAATCAATGCAATGTTATCTCCCTTGCTTTAGTCCCTTCACTTTGTATGCTTTCCACCCTACGCTTTTAGGGAACTCGCCGGCAAAGGGGACACTTGCCGCGAGCGTTGAGTGCGGGACTCTTAGCAGCCTGCTGGCAAAGCCCTCGCCGGCAAGAAACCTTGCCGTAGCTAGTCGCAGCACACTTAGGTTTGCTGAGCGAACTCGAAAACGAAGTAAGGGCGCGACACTTGTCGCAGCTCACTTAAGCCGTTGAGCGTGCTCGTAACAAAGTAAGGGTGCGGCTAGCCCCGGGTAGGTTCCTCCGCGCACAGGTTTTCCATACAAAGTGTGGTTGTTCAAGGAAGACAACCGAGAATTTCTAAAAATTTGAACTGCTCAAATTCTGGTAACTTAGCTTTCATGGATCGCTTGCTTCCCGGCAAGGCTTTCCTTTCTCGAACAACACTTGGTCCACACTTCTATCTCCTTCCCCCCCGGCAAACTTGTGCGCGAGGAACACTTCTTCTGTTTAAGAGAGAAAGGGAAAGAGGAGGAAACACAAATAGGGAGCCTTGCGGCTTGTTGCTTCTTACCGGGGATGTGTGCTGCACAAAATATCAGATGATGCATGCAAGTAGAAGGAAAAGCATGAAATGGCAAATGGTGCGAAGCACAAAAGTTTTACTGATGCACGGGGTCTGCGCCCGGCTTTGTACAAAGGTTTACATGCAACAGCGGCAAGACTTGTACAAAAGGTGGTTGCCGGAGCGGATCACGGCAACCGCGCCTTACGGGTTAAAAATTGCGAAGATGCTCTATGTTCCAGGAGTTGCTCACCGGTAAGCCTTCTTTGGTCTCAAGGCGGACAGCGCCGGGCCTTGTGACTTGTCTCACCCGATAAGGGCCTTCCCACTTCGACGTCAACTTGTTGGAGTTCTTGGCGGATTGAACGCGCCGAAGAATAAGGTCGCCTTCCTCGAGACTCCTGGCCTTGACCTTGCAGCTATGATAGCGACGCAAGGCTTGCTGGTATCGAGCAGCTCGTACAGCAGCCTGGAGACGTTCCTCCTCGAGGAGCAATGCATCATCTTGTTGCAGTTGCTCTTGCTCGAGCTCATCGTAAGCGAGCACTCGAGGAGACCCGTATACGAGTTCCGTGGGGAGAACTACCTCTGCCCCATAGACAAGAGCAAAGGGTGTTTGTCCGGTGGCTCGATTTGGTGTCGTCCTGATTGACCAAAGAGCCGCCGGCAACTCCTCTATCCAGTTTCTTCCACACTTGTGCAGCCTGTCGAAGGTTCTTGTCTTGAGCCCACGCAACACTTCAGCATTTGCCCTCTCTGCTTGACCATTGCTCCTCGGGTGAGCAACAGAAGCAAAGCAGACCTTGGCGCCAAGGTCTTGGACGTACTGCATGAAGGTGCGGCTTGTGAACTGTGTGCCGTTGTCGGTGATGATCCTGTTAGGGATTTCGAAACGGCAAACAATTGACCTGAAGAACCTGACTGCTGACTGTGCTGTCACCTTCCTCACTGGTTCCACTTCTGGCCACTTTGTGAACTTGTCGATTGCAACGTACAAGTACTCAAAGCCCCCGACTGCGCGGGGAAAGGGGCCGAGGATATCGGGCCCCCAGACCGAGAAGGGCCAGGACAAAGGGATCGTCCGGAGAGCTTGAGCTGGCTGGTGAATCTGCTTGGCATGGAACTGGCACGCTTCACACTTGGTTACTTGTGCAGTTGCATCTTGGAGGGCTTCTGGCCAAAAGAACCCTTGCCGGAACGCCTTCCCGGCAAGTGCTCTTGCGCCAATGTGGTGGCCACATATGACTCCGTGTATCTCTGCCAACAGCTTCTGTCCATCTTCCCGGGAAATGCATTTCAACCTGACACCGTTGAGTCTTCTTCTGTACAGTTCGTTGTCGACGAACTGGTACATACTTGACTGTCTGGTTATCTTCTCTATCTCTTCTGGCTCGTCGGGAAGTTCTCCGGTTTGAAGGAAATGGACAATTTGCTGTGCCCATGCTGGAGCCTGAGGCTCAACAACAAGGACTAAAGGCATCAGGGCCGCTGCGGGAACCTCAGCTTCTACGGCAAGAACCTGCGGCTCTGCCGGAGTTGAGGGTTCTCCGGCAAGCCTGCCGGGGCAAGGCTTGTCGGGAACGCCTGCTTCAACTGTACAGACCCTTGGGTCCGCAGGAGCAGTCTGTTCCTCAGCATCTTGGTTGTTGATCTTGGGGATCTTGGCGGCGGCTTCGGGAAGGTCCGCCGGCAAGTAGTCGCCGGAGACCAACTTCCTCTTCTTGCTTTGCCCAACTGATGGTGTAACGGACGGCTGAGTTAGCTTGAGCACGAAGGTCCCTGGTTCCACAGGTAACTTCATCGCAGCACACTTTGAGAGGCCATCTGCGATATCGTTCTGAGCTCTCAGAACGTGCTCCATTTGCAGGCCTTCAAAGTGTTCTTCAAGCTTCCTCACTTCATCAACATAAGCTTCCATCAAAGGGCTCTGGTAACTCTTGTTTACTTGTCGGACCATCAATTGTGAATCTCCCCGCACAATCAACTTCTTGATCCCAAGTTCGGCCGCAATTCTGAGGCCGGCAAGCAAACCTTCATACTCAGCAGTATTGTTTGTCGCTTGCTCCTTGGGAAAGTGCATTTGAACAACATACTTGAGGTGCTCTCCGGTGGGTGCTATGAGTAACACGCCAGCACCGGCGCCTTGCAGCGAGAAGGCACCATCAAAGTACATTATCCACTCTTTGCTCGCTTCTTGGACGGGGACGCTTGTCTCTGGAACTTCCTCATCTGGTGTTGGGGTCCACTCTGCTATGAACTCTGCCAAAGCTCTGCTCTGTATAGTTGAAGTACTCTCAAACTTGAGACCAAAGCTTGACAGCTCCGGTGCCCACTCGACGATCCTGCCTGTTGCTTCTGGATTTTGCAATATCCTCTCCAACGGGAAGCGAGTGACCACCGTTATCTCATGTGCTTGGAAGTAATGGCGCAGCTTTCTTGAGGCCATGAGGAGGCCGAAAAGCAACTTCTGCACTCCAGAGTATCTTGATCTAGCCCCCTGCAAGAGGGAACTTACAAAATAAACTGGTCGCTGCACCATCTTCTTTCGCACTTCTCCTTGCTCCTGCGCAGACTTGTCCTTGTCGGGGCCAGAGCTTGCCGGGGAAGCCCCCTGCTTGTCGCTGGATGCACTTGCCGGGGATGTGGGTTCCTCATCCGCCTCCCTCTCCGCTACTAACGCAGCACTAACCACTTGATTGGTTGCCGCTAGGTACAGCAGCAACTTCTCTTGTGGTCTAGGTGCGACAAGTATTGGAGTGGAGGACAGGTATCCTTTCAAGTCTTGCAGCGCCGCCTCCGCTTCCGGAGTCTATTTCATAGGACCTGCCTTTTTCAAGATTTTGAAGAAAGGGAGGGCGCGTTCTGCAGACTTTGAAATGAACCTGCTGAGGGCAGCCACACAACCAGCAAGTCTCTTTACGTCCTTGACGCGCTTCGGGGCTTCAATCTGCTCGATGGCTTTTATCTTGTCGGGATTGGCTTCAATCCCCCTCTGGGACACAAAGAACCCGAGAAGCTTGCTGGAGGGGACTCCAAAGACGCACTTCTTGGGGTTCAGCTTGAGTTGTATCTTGCGCAGATTCTCAAAGGTTTCCCCTAGGTCTTGAATCAGGGTATCCTTGCTCTTGCTCTTGACCACTATATCATCCATGTAGGCTTCTACATTTCTGTGTATCTGTGGCTCAAAAGCAGTGTGGACCACCCTTGCAAATGTTGAGCCTGCGTTCTTCAATCCAAAGGGCATGCGTATGAAGCAATATGTGCCACATGGAGTAATGAACGCAGTCTTCTCTTCGTCCTCCTTAGCCATGAATATCTGGTGGTAACCTGAATATGCATCGAGGAATGAAAGCAACTCACATCCAGCCGTGGAGTCAATAATCTGGTCGATACGTGGCAAGGGAAAAGGGTCCTTGGGACAAGCTTTGTTCACGTCAGTGAAGTCTATACAAAGTCTCCATTTCCCATTAGCCTTCCGCACGACAACTGGATTGGCCAACCACGTGGGATGTAGTACACCTCTAACAAGGCATGATGCTTCCAACTTCTTAATCTCTTCGGCAATGAACTCTTGGCGCTCCACCGCTTGCTTCCTGACCTTCTGCTTGACGGGCCGCGCGTGAGGACAAACAGCAAGCTTGTGCTCAATTACCTTCCTGGGAACGCCGGGGATGTCAGACGGTTGCCATGCGAACACGTCGACATTCGCCCGCAGGAAGGCAACGAGCGCGCTTTCCTATTTGGGGTCGAGTGTAGCACTGATGGTGAAGGTACCACCAGTGCCGTCCTCCTTGGCGGACACCTTCTTGGTTGCCGGTGGAGCCGCCATTCCTTTCTTGCACTTGCCGGTGGAGCTCGATGGTGCGTCCTCGACGGCAGCGCAGCACTCCGAAGAGGTGCGTTTGCCGGAGTGGGCCCCAGAGCTCTTGCCGGACTTGGTCTTGGTCTTCCCCCCGGGAGCTTCAGCGGCAAGTGTGTTGCTGTCTGCCGCGGCTGCCGCATCCCGGTAGATCTTGTCCGTGCAGATAAGCCCGTCCTTCTTGTCGCCGGGGACAGAGATGACGCTTATCGGCCCTGGCATATTGAGTATGTTATACGCGTAGTGGGAAGCTGCCATGAACTTGGCGAGCGCAGGACGGCCAAGTATCCCATTATATGGTAATGGAATATCGGCAACGTCGAACGTGATCCTCTCCATCCTGAAATTGAGCTCCCCGCCAAAGGTCACGGGCAGTGTGATCTTCCCCTTCGGCTTGCTCCTTCCCGGGTTGATCCCTTGGAACGTCCCGGTCTCCTCGAGCTCGCTGTCGGGGATCTGCAGTTTCTTGGTCACAGCAGAGGAGATCAAGTTGAGGCCGGCCCCGCCGTCAACCAACATCTTGGTGACCTTGAGGTTGCGGATTGTTGGTGAAACCAACATCGGCAAACACCCGACCGCGGTTGTGCGGTCAGGGTGGTCCTCGAGGTCAAAGATGATGGGCGTGTCGGACCATTTCAGCAGCCTGCGTGACTCGACGGGTGGCTCAGCTGCATTTACTTCCCGCACCCACTGCTTGAGTTGGCGGTGGGAAGTGTGCAGAAAGGCACCTCCATCGACACACAGAACCTCTGTGGCCTTCTAGAACTCCTGCTCACTGTTGTCTCCTTCATCCATGTCCTCATCGTCGTCTTCGTCCTCATCCTTGTCGCGGCCCCGGGGAGGTCTGTCACATTGCCGCTGCTTGGCCTTGCCGCTGCGCCCCCCCCCCCCGGCCATTGAACGGCCGCTTCTTGCTGGGTTCCTCCGCCTCCTTGGGCCTTCTCCTTGTCGCGACGCTCGTATTCAGCCTTCTGCTGCTCTACGAGGTACTCTACCCTCTTGCAGTTCTGGAGATCATGGCCCTTGGTGCAGTGGATCTTGCAGTACTGCTTGTCGGAGCCGTCCTGCTTGTCGGCTGCCGCTACAGGGGCGACCTCCTTGCCGGAGCCACCAGCCTGTGTCTTCTTGGCGGGAGCCTCCTTGCCGGACTACTCGACAACCAGTACCTCCTTGTTCTTTTTCTTCCTGTTATTCCGCCGCCGGCCTTTCCTTGCCGGGGCGGCATCCTCGCTGTCGCTTCCTCCTGCACCGGCATCCTCTCCGGGGAGTCTCCTCCCCTCTTCAGCACGTGCACATTTATCAGCCAGAGCGTAAAGCTCGCTGACGTCCCGGATCTTGGTCATTGCCATCTCCTCGCTCATCCGGCGGTTATGCACGTTCTGGTGGAACGCGCTGATAACCGCGGCAGGGTGGACATCGGGGATATTGTGCTGAACGCGGCTGAACCTTTGGATGTATTTGCGCAGGGACTCTTCCTCCTTCTGGGCGAGGATATGGAGATCGCTCTCCTGGCCGTGGGGTTTGTGGCCGCCCGTGAAGGCGCCAACAAACTGGTGGCACAAATCCGCCCATGAAGAGATGGAGTTCTCCGGCAAGTGCATGAGCCAAGACCTGACGTTTGGCTTGAGCACGAGCGGGAAGTAGTTAGCTAGGATCTTCTTGTCGCGTCCCCCGGCAGCCTGCACCGCAATGGTGTAGATGCTGAGGAACTCCGAGGGGTGCGTCTTGTCGTCATACTTCTCGGGTACGTCGGGCTTGAAGTTCTTCATGCTGGGCCACTGGACTTGCCGCAGCTCTCGGGTGAACGCAGGACAACCTGCCGCGTACGGCAAGTCGCCTGGTTCACCGGGCGCGTGCATGTCGACAACAGTCCCAGCGCGCTGGTCGGACTGTCTTCGGGCTTGTCGTCGACGCTCGATACGGGTTCGAGCGTCCTCTTGTCGCCTGTCGTCGAGGACTTGGCGCTGATCGCGGCGAGCCCGCGGATCCGACGACGCCGTAGAGTCGTCGTCGACGATGATCCGGCGGGGTGGTGATTTCTGCTTCCGCGACGGGGAGTGCACGGTAGTTGCACCCCCGGCGGTCTTGTCTCCATCGGCCTTCGTTTGGTTGACTTGCCGCGGCCGAGACGTCGCCGGCTGTTGCGGCGTGTCGTTGTTGGCGAAGGCGATGAGACTCTGGATCGTAGCCCTCCGGTCTTCGGCCTTGTCCGCCGCCGGAGGGAAGTCGAGGAGCAGCTGAGCCCTGGCCAGGGCTTCTGCTGGAGAGGAGGGAAACGGTGGCGAACGGTGCGAGGAGCGAGACACGCTCGGACTTCTAACCGCGTTAGAAGGAGCATGTTCTCACCCCGGCGACCGCGCCTTGCTCGTGCCAGGACGTTGGCCTTGAGCGTCCCGTGACCCGCCGACCTGGCCACGTCCCAGTAAGCGTATGGTACCTCCGGTACCACGTCGCTGCTGGTCTGGCACCTCCTGAGAGGGACGTGGTGCGTGTACGGACACCGAGGCTTTGGAGTTCGCCCGGTCGTCCGTCTTGTCCTTGGACTTGGTGGCGCCGTGAGTCTCCCCACCGGCGTCCACCCTTCCGTCGGCGTCTCCTCCACCAACCGTCGGTTCTGGTGGTGGTGGGATCGACTCGGACGGGCCTCCGACCTCCGAAGCCTTCTTCTTCGGAGGCATGTTGATGCTGTCGATGAGGTGGATGGAGCTGGAGAGGTTGATGAAGACTGCGCCCGCGTGAGCGCCGGATCAGGTTCGCACAACCTCGACGCCCCCTACCTGGCGCGCCAAAGATGTCGGGGAAACTGACACCCACGAATACCTATGGGACCGGAGCCCCTTCTACGTTGCGGTAAGGGAGCGGAGGGAGCACGGAGAGCGGATCGAGGAGCACACGCGGGCAGTTTACCCAGGTTCGGGCCGCGCGGACGCGTAAAACCCTACTCCTGCTTTGGTTGTATTAAGTTCTTGGGCTCGGGAGCTTGAAGATCTACAGTACCAGCTGCACCGAGCGAGGGAGTGAGCAAGTTTCTGGGATCGAACCCCCTCTACGTTGCGCATGGGCCTCCTTTTATAGCTCAAAGGGGTCACCGACAGGTGTCAACGTAGAGGAGGGTAAAAATGTAAATTTGGTGGTGGTTGTAATAGTGCATGAACAGTGTATGCACAGTGGTCTTCACCTAACTCTGATGGTGGGGGACAAGGGCATTGAAAGCCTGTCGCCGTCGCCCCAAAAGTGTCTGTCCATGCGTCTCCGTTCGCCACGGCGACAGCCTTGTCACCGCGGCTTCGCCGCCGCGTATCCCAAGCTGCACAGCCATCTGCCACGTGCCCCTGGGAGGGCCCCAGGGTGACGCGTGGCCTGATGAGCTGGAGCGCGGGCACACAGCGTAGGTTCCTCCCGGCAAGCACCTTGCAGGGGTCACTATCTTGCCGGGCCCGGAAGCTTGCCGCTCTCCGGGCCCTACCGGGGCGCGTGATGCGCCACGATATGACTCCTGAGATGTTTATTCCTTGGCCTTCCTGGCAAGCTCCTCTTGCCAGGGTCTTGTGCTGAAAAGATGCCCTTGAGCCTGGTGCGGCCTTCCCGGCAAGCTCCTCTTGCCGGGGTCTTGTCTCTTAACTTAAATACTTTGTTCTTGAATGGCTTCATAGGGACCAGAGCGGACCTTGGCGAGCGCGTGGTAAGCCCTGCCACGGGAAGCTGCTACTGCCCGTGCACAAGTTGGGGTACTAAGGTACCCCTATCTTAGTACACCGACAGTCACTTTAATTTTCAATGCATGCACTTTCAAAACATAGCTGTTAACCAGTTGTGTGATAACATGATCACCCCTGATCTTTATGATGAGCTTATGTTATTTTTGATGTGTGAAGAGTTATCAGAAAAGACTTCTTGGCTAGATGTTAATGCCATAGGAATAAAAAACACTTTGCAAAATTGCCATCTCTATTGTGTTGTTAATTGTCATAAAAATGATTACATAAGTAAGATTAGAAAGGAGGGAACTTTACCAAAGTATAAAAATGTCTCTTATATTTCTGCTAATAAAAAGGAGAGTTTCTCCCAAGTTTCCCCTATTGTTTCTAATGATAAACCAGGATATGTGGAGAAGCTTCATCTCCAACCACTCCCTCCTAAGGTGAAGAAGAAGAAAAAGAAGAGGAGGAGGAAGAGGAGCAAGAAGGAAGAAGAATGGGTATCAACCTGGCCTGAGCATATTCCTCCCATCAACTTTTATCCTAACGGTTGTAAGTTTAAAGAAGAAGGTGAAGTTTATTGCCTTAATTATCATCTTGATGATACGTCCGTAGGTACTATTGAAGATGATTTTGATATGCATGTTACTTATTGTGATTGGGAAAATGATGATAATGCTACTTATGATCTTGAAAATCTTTTTGGTACCAACTCTGAAAGTGATGATATGGAAAGCTCTAAGCCTGGGGATGCCCCCGTGCACCCCCAAGAAATATTTAAGAAGACTCAAGCGTCTAAGCTTGGGGATGCCCCCATGCATCCCCTTCTCCATCAACAATTATCAGTTCGTCTTTCGTTCCACTATATTTTAATCACTTCATGCGTTATGTGCTATGCTTGGAGCGTCTTGCTCTTAGTTTCCTTTTTAGTTTTCTTTAGCTTTGCTTGCTGTTCATAACAAGTTAGAACCCAGCTTTCTTTGTGTGGGAGAGAAACACGCTCCACTTCAACCTAGAACACAACATAGGATTTTCATGCTTATCTTTGCTGTGTGTGTTCTTTGTCTTTCCATAGCTGTTGTCATGTTTAGCTCTTAGTTTTCATGCTTCTCTTTTTTTAAAGAGCTTTTGTTTAGTTGGTTGCTGAACTCTCTTGAGTTTCCATGTTTATCTTGTTAAGAGAGTTTGCCTGTTGCACTGAGTTGTGTGTCTTAACTTAAAGTAGGTAATTGAGGTTGCTATTTAATTTTAGTAGTAACTTGCAATAGTTTTGAGGTATTGCCATGAGTAATGTCTGAACTTTTGGTGTCAAGAGCTTTAGCCTATTAGTGATAGATGTCGTATTTTGGGCAATCCGTGTTTATTTTCGAAAACCTACAAAATAGTTGAGAACTTTAGCTACTAAATGGATCACTAATCTTTGGAGGGATCGAATATTAGAGTACACTCACGTACCATGAGCCGAGGATGCGCAAGGATAACCAAACCCCCATACACTCCTCCTCGGGGTACTTGTCTCTTTGTGAACCTCCTAATTAGATTGAGAGTTACCGATAATAAGTGCATGAGTTCTTTGGACTAATGTGAGTATTCGAAAGTTGACACTTCCACCTAGCCATATTTTTCTAGCCTCTTCGGTACCGTGCATTGCCCTTTCTCACCTCGAGAGTTGGCGCATACTTCGCCGGTGCATCCAAATCCTTGGCACGATACGCTCTGTCATCATAAGCCTCATTATATCCTTCCTCAAAACAGCCACCATACCTACCTATCAAGGCATTTCCATAGCCTTTCCGAGATACATTGCCATGCAACATCCATCTTCTCATGACTTGATCTTCATGTCATACATGCTTTTTGCTTGATCGATGAGCCGCATGCTAGTTGGGCCTTGCCCTAATCATTGCTACATGACGCGCTAGTATCATTGCATATCCTGCTACACTGGCAGAGGCATACATTTGCATACATCATGATAGTTTCATTTTCTTTATGTTGAGTACTTTTGTAAAGTGTGAAAGATTTTCTATACTTCTTGTAATATATAGAGTGTTGCCCCTAAAGTGAGGAAAAGATCCCAAAGAGGACAAAATCAAAAGATCCCAAAGAGGACAAATGAGAGTTAAATAGAAAGAGCCATTGAGGCCACAAAAAAAAGAGAAAAAGGAGAAAAAGAAATAAAAAGAGAGAAGGGGGCACACTACTATTCCTTTTGAGAGATCCACACTCGTACTCCATCTTATACCTTGTACTCCATAGAGATTATCATTCATGCAAATGGCTATGTGGGGACCTTCACACTATAGAACTTAGCTTGTATATTTCAATGATGAGCCTCCTCAAAAGAGCTCTAGGTCTTCTTGAGCAAGCAAGTTGGATGCACCCCCACTAGTTCCATTGGAGAGCTTACCTTAGCTCATATGTGCATCCGTTGCATGGCAATCCCTACTCCTCACATCATATCTATCATTTGGCTTTCTCTCGCCTATGATTGTCCTCATTGATGTGAGCCTTTCACACCCTTTTTGTCTTCCCCCTCCATCATTTTTCTCTTTTTGCCATCCTAAGTGTCAACTTTCTTGCTTACGCTCATCCATTGCATTAGTGCTCAAAATATCGAAAGGGAGTGGATCATTTTGACTTGTACCTGGCTGGTGGTCTGGGGATGAGTCAAGATAAGATCCCAAAGAAGACCAAGTGTGAAACTTTACTAGATTAAGTTCTCAACAATATAAAAACTATGTTTTACTCTCTTGTATATCCCTATCCCCTTTATTGCACGCAAACACCATTTGGAGACATTCGAGTCACGGACAGCGAGAGCTCTTGCACCTTTATGTTCTTATGTTGCTTGTTGCAATGCTAATATAGACTCTTGCTTGTTATGACTTGAATTGAATTACATGCCTTGATTGCTTTACTTAAAAGTTCTTATATGGTTGGTAGCATGTCACCACAGAAATTATGCTTGTTATCATTTACCTACTCGAGGACGAGCAGGAATTAAGCTTGGGGATGTTGATACGTCCCAAACGTATCTATAATTTCTGCTTGCTCCATGCATGTTTTGGGTGATATTGCTATGCTTTTGATACACTTTCATACACTTTTGATCATATTTGGACTAACCTATTAACTCAGTGCACCCCAGTGCCAGTTTTTGTTTTCTGCTGTTTTTGTATTTCCGGTTTTCCCATTACTTAAATTGCTAGAAAAATTCCGGGAAAAATATATAAAAAAATCAGCGCTCCAGAGGCTTCCATGCGCCAGAAGTGGGGCCAGAGGGGGGCCAGAGGGGCCCCAGGCGCCCTGATGGCGCGGCCCCACCCCTGGCCGCGCCGGGGGGCCGCCTGGGGGGCTCCCACCTCCTCTGGTGCCCTACTTGGCCTCCTATTTATTCTCCCGTCGCGGAAACCCTGATGCCAGAACCCTTTTCTCCAGAAGCAATTCCGATCTCCGCCGCCATCGCCACCAAGTTTCGCGGGACCGGAATTCCTATGCCGGCATCCTGCCGGGACGGGGAAGTGCCCCCGGATTCATCTCCATCGACGTTGCTTCCTCCCTCCATGATGCGGGAGTAGTTCCTCCTCGGGTCTGAGGTTTCTACCAGTAGCTATGTGGTCAATTCTCTCCCCCATGATGTGATCTTCGTTGTGATCATAGGCTATGTTAATCTAGGGTGATCCCATGATATTTCCCCTTCCTCTATGTATTGGATTGATGTACTCACTTGTCTTTATCTAGTATAATCCCCGAGACCAAGGTGACAGCGGTCTATTGGACATGGATTAGAAGAATATTTTCATGAGTGATTTCCTCTTTTGTGTGTTGATTAAAGATTGAGAGTCTCTTGGTGCTTGTCTTTGACTATCCTTGAGATATGTTGTGGTGATTGTGGTACTCTCTTTGGATGGCCGCGGTGACATTGGGAAATCCATAGATTGAGAACTACGAACTTTGAGGTGTGCTTTTGTAGCCCTACATAATTCTCGTCCTCTCTTGACCACAAAGGAATGACCTCCGAGTGCGTCTCCATTGCATGTTTTATGGGAAATATCATGTGATTAGACTATGTTAATGTTGTTGGGAGTTGCCACTAGTGAAAGTATGAAGCCTAGGCCTTGTTTCCACCATTGCAATACCATTTGTGCTCACGTTTACCACTTGTTTGCTTGCTGCACTTTTTATTACAGATTTATATTACTTTGCTTTGCCACTCCTATCATCCATATTTTACCATCTCTTCGCCGAACTAGTGTACCTATACAACTCCTAGTTGTATTAGGAGTGTTGGGGACACAAGAGACTTCTTGTATCTTAGTTGCAGGGTTGCTTGAGAGAGACCATCTTCAACCTCTACTTCCCTGAGTTCGATAAACCTTAGGTCATCCACTTGAGGGAAATTGCTGCTGTCCTACAAACCTCTGCGCTTGGAGGCCCAACATAGTCTACAAGAATAGAAGCGTGTGTAGACATCAGGGCCCACCCCTTAAAGTCAATCATAATCCTCCACCTATACTACTCCGTGAAGTCTGTAAAAGATATGTCCGTGAGTGTAGCATTTTTGGTAGACCGTAGGCCATCTCCGTGAACAGGGTGTTAGTCTCCTTCCACATGGTGCGCAGCCGCCATCGCTCGCGATGCATGTCATGGACTGGTACAACCCCTGCTGCTCATCCAGGAAGGTCGGCTTCTGCATGACCATAGCTGTGGTAACATCACCGTTCTCCTGCTCGTTGACGATTTGTCGCTACTCGAGGAGCCGGAAGTTGTGCCCTTGCTCCTCCTGCATCATCTCCAATGTGGCGCCTCTTTCCAAAAGGACAGGCTCGAGTGGTCGCTCCTCCCTTCTCTTCAGTCACTCTGCACCTCGCCGCCTGCAAATTCTCGACAACATAATCGTGGCGCATGTGGGTGGTCTTCGCTTTGCGGCAAATTTTCGTGTTTTGACCCTTTTTGGATAGAAATTCAGGATCTGACCCCGGTTTGAAACAAAATCGGGATTTGACCCTTTTTCTTACCGCCACTCGCTCTAGCGGTAGGATTAGATAGCCTACCGCCAGGGCCCCTAGCGGTAGGGTGCTTATACACGTCAGCACCTGGTGACGGCCGCCGTTCCCCTCCGTCGCACCCTACCGCCAGGGCACCTGGCGGTAGCCTATCTAACCCTACCGCCGGAGCCCCTGGCGGTAGGGTCTGGGCAATTATTTCGCCCCGCGCCCTGCTACTTCTCGAGCTTGCGTTGTATTCCCTCGAAGAGGAAAGGATGATGCAGCACAGTAGCGTAAGTATTTCCCTCAGTTTTTGAGAACCAAGGTATCAATCCAGTACGAGACCACGCGCAAGTCCCTCGCACCTGCACAAACAAATAAGAACTTTGCAGCCAACGCGATAAGGGGTTGTCAATCCCTCTACGGTCACTTACGAAAGTGAGATCTGACAGATATGATAGTTTGATATTTTCGATATTTTTGGATATAAGAAGAGAAAGTAAAAACAGTAAAGTAAAGTAGATTGTAGATAGATATGTTGAGAATAGACCCACGGGCCATAGGTTTCACTAGTGGCTTCTCTCATGATAGCAGATTTCTACGGTGGGTGAACGAATTCTTGTCGAGCAATTGATAGAAAAGCGAATAATTATGAGAATATCTAGGCATGATCATTATATATAGGCATGACGTCCGTGACAAGTAGACCGAAATGATTCTGCATCTACTACAATTACTCCACACATCGACCGCTATCCAGCATGCATCTAGAGTATTAAGTTCATAAGAACAGAGTAATGCTTTAAGCAAGATGACATGATGTAGAGGGATAAACTGTAATGCCCAGGATGGGACTATACCTCCTACGTGTCGAGGCACGACTTAAAGGTATAAGCCCATCCTAGAATGATCTCAAGTTTGGTATCTTTGCACGACTCATGTAAAAGGGGGATTAAATTGCAAAAGGAGATAGTTGGCTTACACTCGCCACTTCACACAATACATTACATAAACAATCATCATTCAAAACATCACAGCCCGACTACGGGTAAGAACCAAAAGAAAGATACCAAAACAACATAAAACCACAGGTCAGGATCGAATCCTAGTAGAAACCACTACTGATCGTCGAAACGTCACAAGCAAACAGCCACGATCTTCATCGGACTCCCGGGTGAAGAACTGATCCAACTCCTGCTTCAAACTCGGCTGAACCTGCATCTGGTGTTGTAGTATCTGTGAGCCACGAGGACTCAGCAATCCCACAACCATGGGTATCAAGACTAGCAAAGCTTTATGGGTAGGAAGAGGTAAAGTGGTGAGGTTGCAGCAGCGGCTAAGCAATATATGGTGGCTAACTTACGAGTACCAGAATAAGATGAGAAGCTACGCAAACGGTCGCAAAAGTAGTGATCGCTAAAGATCCTAACTACATACGGTCAAACATAACCCCACCGTGTTCTCTTCTCAAAGTGAAAAGAGACAGTCACGGTTACTCACACAGTTGTGTGTTTTACCTCAGATCCTCTGTCAAGTTTTCTACAACCGGACATTAACAAATTCCAATCTGCCACATAACCGCGGGCACGGCTTTCGAAAGTTCATAACCCTGCAGGGGTGTTCCAACTTAGCCCATCACAAGCTCTCACGATTAGCTGAAGTGAAAAATATAATATCATCACCCTTATCTTAGGGAAAATCCGATCAGGCTCGGCATCCCGGTAGCACAAGTCAATTCGACAATGGTAAAACAAGTCCAGCAAGACCTCCCGGCGTGCCGACACCCTGATAGTAGCCGCGCGTATCTCGTCTCATGCCACGTCCGGATGAGCAGTACGTACAGATACCGAAGACCCCAGCGAACTGGGTGGTATCCGCAAGTGGCTCTAGTTTGGGACCAACACCATCAGCACTGGCCCCCCCTGCTATGTAGAATTAAGAATCCTCGGTTAGCGCTAACTCCCTATGCAAATTAATTAATTATTTAAGTTGTTATTATGAGCAAATTAAAACCAATGTTGGGCCTTGCTGGAGGAGTTTTATTCAAAGTCGAACTGTCAAGGGGTCCCCATTACACCCATCGTGTTAGGAACGCAAAATCAAGGAACATAATGCCGGTTTATCGGCGCCTAAGGTGGCATGAGTGGAACAAAACACCGAGCAAAAGGCCAAGCCTTCCACCCATGCCCAGTATATAGGTGTGTTAATAATAATTATAGATATTGTGATATATCCAACAACAAGTTCCCTCCTGGAACGAACTTCATCTTCACCTGCAACTAACAACGCTATAAGAGGGACTGAGCAAGCGAGGCTGAGCAAGCGGGTAACATAGCCAAACAGTGGTTTTGCTAGGAAGGTGTCAAGGTTAGAGGTTTCATGGCAACAAGGAGAGGCTGACATAAAAGATGGGTATCGCGACATGTAACGATAGCATCGAGACAACTAAGCATGGCAATGGTAGAAAAGGTATCCAAGGGTATGATCATCTTGCCTGGAATTCCATAAGGGAGAAGAACGGATCCAAGAAGTAGACGGAGCAACAGACGAGCGGATCCTCACAACTCCGGAACGAAACCGAAGCTAACAAGAGAAGCAACCGGAAAGAAAGAAACAACACGGTAAACACACAAGCATAACATGGCATACGATGCACAAGCAAGTATGATGCATGTCCGGTTTAAATATGCATGGCATGGCAAAGTGCACAACCAAGTACTACAAGTTAAGTGGAGCTCAATATGCAACGAGTTGCATATTGACGAAACACCACATTTAATTATTTAGTTGACTCTCATTATTTACAAGACAAGATTAAATGTTTGTTAACATGGCAAGAGGTGAAGGTGAAGCATAATAAAACTACACAACTAGACATTTTAAATGAGGCCGGAAAATAACAACATATCTGGAAAATCCCCATATGCATGTTTAATAATTATAAGCAAACAACAATTAAACATTTTAGTGTTGTTTACATGATGCGGATGACATGAACAAGTTTATGCAAGTTTTATTAAAAGGTTGACAATTAACAAGATATGAAGCATTTGTCACCGTGGTGGAAAGAAAGGGTGCCACGGCAACGATCCGAAAATGATGCAACGCAACATCTCGGTTCCGGTTTCTCGTTGAGAGTCCGGTGCAAAAGATAGACGGCGTGAGCGAGTCAAACGAGATGAAAGGTGGGGTGATCCCGTTACCGGGTTCCCACGAGTCGGTGACGAGGCAACCGAGGAACATGACAAAAGGTGGAACGGGCACGATGCACACACGGGAAACATTTCATACAACACAACAAGCATCTCACGGGTCACGTCTCGGGGTTATACCTTCGAAGCGTGCGTTTCGGGGCGGTTCGAGACGTCGAGGGACGTAGGGACGAGCGAGGCAGAGGGAAGGGTGCGGCGGCGTACGAGGGGAAGAGAAGTGAGGCTCGAGCTGAGCGCTGAGGGAAGCTAGGGTTCGGTGCGGTCGGGCCTCGGGCCAGGAAGGACTTGGGCCACGGGCCGGCTGAAGGGGAACGGGAGGACCTAAGAGGCTGGAGAGAGTCTCCTTCCTTTAGTTTCTTAAGCAGAAGTAAAAAAAAGAGAGGGATCAAAATAAGAAAAAGAGGCCAGGAATCAAGAAATAAAATATGGAACAATTTTGAAAGGCTTTATGGAATAATTCCAACCCCACAAAAATAGTTCCAACAAAAGGGAAGTGCAAACTAAAAAAATTAGCTTGCCTTAAAGGAGTTCAAAAGAAGTCTAGGTAATTGGAGGAGCCTCGAAAATAACGGAAAGAAATATAGCAAGGTTTAGATGGAGAAACTCGAAGTGAAAAAGACATGGGGAAATATGCAAGTGTGTTGCGGGTAATTCCAAACAATGGAATATTTATTATATAGCTCCCTAAAATATTGGGATGATATGTTTTAAAGAGAAGACATTCTTCCCTCGATTTAAATGGACCGAAGGTCCACACGGTTTATTTAGGTTGAGATGCAAAATAAAATATGACATGATGGCATGATGACATGATGCAATGCAGAAAAATAAATAACACAAGCACAAAGAACACACGGGCAACCCGGAACATCTGGAATCTTCTGGGATCTTCTGGAATCTTCTGGGACGTCGGTCTCGGGCATCACAACTCTCCCACACTAGCAGAGGATCTCGACCCGAGATCCTAGAGATATCACCGGGTAAAAAAACGGAAGAGGAATGGGTAAAACAAAGTTGCTTCTTTGACAGACGAGTGAAACCAAGGAACCTTGAGAGGTTGACCAAAATGAAAGAAGAATACAACGGAGATGAATGAAGTTAAGAGCACTCCGGTAAAAGGAGGAACAAGGAACATTATGAGAACCTTGTAGGTTGAAAAACATGAAACAAGAGCTCACGGACCAAAAGAATATGAAACTGCAACGGTATAGCCAAGGAATAAGAATGGCAGAATTGGACAGCACTCCGTCTGAAAATGGAAGGAATTAACAAGAACTTGCCAAGTTGGGATGGTACTTGATGAAAACAACAACATATTGTCTCCGAAACAATTAAAAGAATGGCACCAGGGGTAAGAAAGATTCAGACAGCACTCCGGTTAAAAAGAGAGGAAAAGCTAGATAAAAGACGGAACTTGAATTGAAGAATACAACACTCCGGTTAAATAGATAAACAAGGAAAGAACATGATCTCGATAAAAACGAGATGATGGTTAAAGAGAGCAGTATCACAATGCCTCCGGAATGAAAGAATAGCATATAGTTCAAAGAAAGAATGAATGGAGAAGAAAATGACAACTTCTCTCAAAATGAATTTGAAAGAGTATCCTTACGAAGAAGGGTTGAACAGAGTTGTTGGAATTCAACAACGAAACGAATAAGCTTGATGTGGGCTTATGGAAAACATCTCAAAATTAAGAGGTGATAACCCGCCACTAACGAAAACAATTGATTTGATTGAGATCAACAAGGAGACGATAAATTATTTCGCCGGAATGATAAATGAAGAATTTGGGTCATTTATAAGCACCATAATTAGCAACAATCCTTAGGGAAAGCTTTAGGTGAATTATAACCCAAGATTACTCCAACAAATAAATTGAATGGTTTGAAAGATCTCCTGAACAAAGAAAATGATGGGTTTAAATATCTCATTCTTGACAACTTGTGAATCATGAAACATGAAGGAATTAACAAGAATGACATAACACCATCTGAAAAGATAAGGTAGAAAGAATTGCAATTGGAAAGCATGAAGAAGAATGCTTGAGCTCCAACAAGAATCTTGAAGAAAACTTCAAGGATGAATTAAAACACGATGAACCACCATGAAGAACTCCGGTAATGAAAGCATGAGAAGTGAAAGATGAAAAGAATAAGATTCAAGGCCTGCGATGAATTAGCTGGAGCTTTGAAATGATATAATTGAAATAACTTGGGGCTCCGGAAAACAAGATGAACAACTTAGAATCAAGGATATGATATGATGAACAAGCTCCGGAACAAGAGATTAAATGACCTTGAAGGAATAAGAATAAGAATTATGTGATGCATCTCCTTCACCAATTTAAATTGATGACAAGCAACGGATTTGGCATCCTACTTATTCTCGTTGGAAAGAATTAAAGAGAGATCTTGCACAAGCTTGGATAAGTCTTCAACGAACCATCGGTAGGATTGTGAAAGAACAAATGAATTAAAACAATAACAACGGAAGGGTAATCTTGAAAGAACCACCGTAAGAATATGGAGACGAAAGAAGAGACATCAATGAAGAATAGTTGGAGGTTGAAGTTGAAAACTAAGAACGAAGAAATCTTCTGAATTGATGGCCTTCGGAGGAACAGAAAGAAAGAATTCATGAAATGCTTCGGATGGTATAAAAGAATTCCTCACAATCAAAACAATAATGAGGATGGCAAGAAGCTAGAACCACGAATCTTGGAAGAACGGATAAGGATTGAATAGGAACTCGTCTTCGAGACTTCAAAATCTGAGAAGACGATGAGATACACCACCATGAATTGTATAGGCACTCCGGAATGAAGAATTAAAAGGTTGAACCAATGATGAAAAAGAATTTGAAAGTAAACTTGGAGAAGGCATGTGACTGATGGAAAATCATTATTACGTCACACTTTGAAAAGAATTCTCCGGAAAAAGAAGAGTCAGGTAAGATCCTGGGAAAGACCTGTGGGTTAGGGCCCACTCAAAGAAATCACCGTTAGAAAAGATTGCTTAAGAGATATTGCACCGGTTGAATTAAATGGCTTGAATAAGATAGCAATCCTCAAAATAGCTTGAACGGAATAAGAATGTAATTATGAATCTTCTGAGATATCTTCAACACTCCGGATATGAATAACAAGAGGAGAATGATTAATTGGTGCACCGGAATAAGAAAAGCATTGTGAAATGAGGAAAGGATAAGATCAACACTGAAATCTTGAATTACATCCACCGGCAGAATATTAGAATTAAGAATGATGAACTTGAAGCTCTTGAGCATCTACTTGAGAAAACACCGGATAAAAACATTGAAGGAAAAGAATGAAGGAATAAGACATGAATAAAATGGATACTTCATCTGAGAATTGCTGGCTCCATAAAGAAAAGAAGGGTGGGAGGGTGGGTAAAACAAAGACAACTTGGGATGAATGAAATGGACACCGGTTGAAAAGAATTTAACATAACCATCTTGATGATTAAGAAGGACTAGCACTCCCATAGAAATATGAGAACACCGATTAAGAAAGGTATGGAATCAACATTTGATATCGAAGCAACTCGAATACCAGAATCAAAACAAGAACAAAGGATAGATGTGTAGCAGCCTAATCTTCACAATATCATCCGAACAAAGGATTGAACGGATGAATTCCGCAGGTACATCAACTTGACGAGAAGCCACTTGGAAGAAGAAAAAGATAAATAAAAAGGAACAAGGATCAGATAGAACAAATACAAGATAGAAGCTTCGTTCGACATCTTCGTGCTGAAAGCTCATGGAACGTGTTAGAAAAGGGTTTTGTCATCCCCGGATCAGCATAGCCAAGGACCCTTTAAGATGCAACTCCCGATCAGAACAAGTCCATAAAACCACTTCACTCAATGTAGAACCCCAAACTTCATATCGTGCATCCGTTGGAAGAATGCCTCGAACTACTAGATGAACCCACCTATAGATTTCCGAAAGTTTCCAGTTATGCAATCAGGTGTTGGGGATACACGGGAAGCACCGCGCAATCAACTCTAAACCTACATCCAGGTGTATCCATCCTTCAACACATAACCAGTCTTTCTCGGAAACTATTTACCTCGGACCTTCGAAAAGCATCCACTATACAAGCTATGGCAATACTCTCGAACTACCTCCCCAGTACTGGGTGATGTCGGGGTTATCTTGCCACTGGCCGTATAGGAGAGATTTTCGATGTCGGCCGTCTTAAGTATTTAGTACTGTTGCGATATGCTTGTGACAACAATACCCCGAAGCTCAACTCCTCGGTAACAGGAGGCATCGAGAACAATATCCTTGTCACAAGAACATCGAAACAATCCCAGAATACTCGCGGGATCCTAAAAAAAATTTGGTGCATTTTTTGAAAGTAGAAGAGGCAAGAGTAATCGTCAGGAGTCTTCACCAGAGAGAAAAAGGGGATGAGAAGCAAAGAAATCCTACTCTCCGATATAATATATAGGACTCAAAACATTTTCAGTGTGTGCCTAGACTCAACCGTCAACGATTCGATCAAACAGTGGGGGCTTCTAGGTCGGAGAAGGCTCTGATACCAACTTGTAATGCCCAGGATGGGACTATACCTCCTACATGTCGAGGCACGACTTAAAGGTATAAGCCCATCCTAGAATGATCTCAAGTTTGGTATCTTTGCACGACTCATGTAAAAGGCGGATTAAATTGCAAAAGGAGATAGTTGGCTTACACTCTCCACTTCACACAATACATTACATAAACAATCATCATTCAAAACATCACAGCCCGACTACGGGTAAGAACCAAAAGAAAGATACCAAAACAACATAAAACCACAGGTCAGGATCGAATCCTAGTAGAAACCACTACTGATCGTCGAAACGTCACAAGCAAACAGCCACGATCTTCATCGGACTCCCGGGTGAAGAACTGATCCAACTCCTGCTTCAAACTTGGCTGAACCTGCATCTGGTGTTGTAGTATCTATGAGCCACGAGGACTCAGCAATCCCATAACCATGGGTATCAAGACTAGCAAAGCTTTATGGGTAGGAAGAGGTAAAGTGGTGAGGCTGCAGCAGCGGCTAAGCAATATATGGTGGCTAACTTACGAGTACCAGAATAAGATGAGAAGCTACGCAAACGGTCGCAAAAGTAGTGATCGCTAAAGATCCTAACTACATACGGTCAAACATAACCCCACCGTGTTCTCTTCTCAAAGTGAAAAGAGACAGTCACGGTTACTCACACAGTTGTGTGTTTTACCTCGGATCCTCTGTCAAGTTTTCTACAACCGGACATTAACAAATTCCAATCTGCCACATAACCGCGGGCACGGCTTTCGAAAGTTCATAACCCTGCAGGGGTGTTCCAACTTAGCCCATCACAAGCTCTCACGATTAGCTGAAGTGATAAATATAATATCATCACCCCTTATCTTAGGGAAAATCCGATCAGGCTCGGCATCCCGGTAGCACAAGTCAATTCGACAATGGTAAAACAAGTCCAGCAAGACCTCCCGGCGTGCCGACACCCTGATAGTAGCCGCGCGTATCTCGTCTCAGGCCACGTCCGGATGAGCAGTACGTACAGATACCGAAGACCCCAGTGAACTGGGTGGTATCCGCAAGTGGCTCTAGTTTGGGACCAACACCATCAGCACTGGCCCCCCTGCTATGTAGAATTAAGAATCCTCGGGTAGCGCTAACTCCCTATGCAAATTAATTAATTATTTAAGTTGTTATTATGAGCAAATTAAAACCAATGTTGGGCCTTGCTGGAGGAGTTTTATTCAAAGTCGAACTGTCAAGGGGTCCCCATTACACCCATCGTGTTAGGAACGCAAAATCAAGGAACATAATGCCGGTTTATCGGCGCCTAAGGTGGCATGAGTGGAACAAAACACCGAGAAAAAGGCCAAGCCTTCCACCCATGCCCAGTATATAGGTGTGTTAATAATAATTATAGATATTGTGATATATCCAACAACAAGTTCCCTCCTGGAACGAACTTCATCTTCACCTGCAACTAACAACGCTATAAGAGGGACTGAGCAAGCGAGGCTGAGCAAGCGGGTAACATAGCCAAACAGTGGTTTTGATAGGAAGGTGTCAAGGTTAGAGGTTTCATGGCAACAAGGAGAGGCTGACATAAAAGATGGGTATCGCGACATGTAACGATAGCATCGAGACAACTAAGCATGGCAATGGTAGAAAAGGTATCCAAGGGTATGATCATCTTGCCTGGAATTCCACAAGGGAGAAGAACGGATCCAAGAAGTAGACGGAGCAACAGACGAGCGGATCCTCACAACTCCGGAACGAAACCGAAGCTAACAAGAGAAGCAACCGGAAAGAAAGAAACAACACGGTAAACACACAAGCATAACATGGCATACGATGCACAAGCAAGTATGATGCATGTCCGGTTTAAATATGCATGGCATGGCAAAGTGCACAACCAAGTACTACAAGTTAAGTGGAGCTCAATATGCAACGAGTTGCATATTGACGAAACACCACATTTAATTATTTAGTTGACTCTCATTATTTACAAGACAAGATTAAATGTTTGTTAACATGGCAAGAGGTGAAGCATAATAAAACTACACAACTAGACATTTTAAATGAGGCCGGAAAATAACAACATATCTGGAAAATCCCCATATGCATGTTTAATAATTATAAGCAAACAACAATTAAACATTTTAGTGTTGTTTACATGATGCGGATGACATGAACAAGTTTATGCAAGTTTTATTAAAAGGTTGACAATTAACAAGATATGAAGCATTTGTCACCGTGGTGGAAAGAAAGGGTGCCACGGCAACGATCCGAAAATGATGCAACGCAACATCTCGGTTCCGGTTTCTCGTTGAGAGTCCGGTGCAAAAGATAGACGGCGTGAGCGAGTCAAACGAGATGAAAGGTGGGGTGATCCCGTTACCGGGTTCCCACGAGTCGGTGACGAGGCAATCGAGGAACATGACAAAAGGTGGAACGGGCACGATGCACACACGGGAAACATTTCATACAACACAACAAGCATCTCACGGGTCACGTCTCGGGGTTATACCTTCGAAGCGTGCGTTTCGGGGCGGTTCGAGACGTCGAGGGACGTAGGGACGAGCGAGGCAGAGGGAAGGGTGCGGCGGCGTACGAGGGGAAGAGAAGTGAGGCTCGAGCTGAGCGCTGAGGGAAGCTAGGGTTCGGTGCGGTCGGGCCTCGGGCCATGAAGGACTTGGGCCACGGGCCGGCTGGAGGGGAACGGGAGGACCTAAGAGGCTGGAGAGAGTCTCCTTCCTTTAGTTTCTTAAGCAGAAGTAAAAAAAAAGAGAGGGATCAAAATAAGAAAAAGAGGCCAGGAATCAAGAAATAAAATATGGAACAATTTTGAAAGGCTTTATGGAATAATTCCAACCCCACAAAAATTGTTCCAACAAAAGGGAAGTGCAAACTAAAAAAATTAGCTTGCCTTAAAGGAGTTCAAAAGAAGTCTAGGTAATTGGAGGAGCCTCGAAAATAACGGAAAGAAATATAGCAAGGTTTAGATGGAGAAACTCGAAGTGAAAAAGACATGGGGAAATATGCAAGTGTGTTGCGGGTAATTCCAAACAATGGAATATTTATTATATAGCTCCCTAAAATATTGGGATGATATGTTTTAAAGAGAAGACATTCTTCCCTCGATTTAAATGGACCGAAGGTCCACACGGTTTATTTAGGTTGAGATGCAAAATAAAATATGACATGATGGCATGATGACATGATGCAATGCAGAAAAATAAATAACACAAGCACAAAGAACACACGGGCAACCCGGAACATCTGGAATCTTCTGGGACGTCGGTCTCGGGCGTCACATAAAATCAAGCAATATGATATAAACCCCATCTTTTTATCCTCGATGGCAACAATATTATACGTGCCTTGCTGCCCCTGCTGTCACTGGGAAAGGACACCGCAAGATTGAACCCAAAGCCAAGCACTTCTCCCATTGCAAGAACTATAGATCTAGTAGGCCAAACCAAACCGATAATTCGAAGAGACTTGCAAGGATATTATAATCATACATAAAAGAATTCAGAAAATAACCAAATATTTCTCATAGATAATCTTGATCATAAACCCATAATTCATCGGATCTCGACAAACACACTGCAAAAAGAGATTACATCGAATAGATCTCCTCGAAGACCGAGGAGAACTAGTATTGAGATCCAAAAAGAGAGAAGAAGCCATCTAGGTACTAACTATGGACCCGAAGGTCTGTGGTAAACTACTCACAACTCATGGTGAGGCGATGGTGTTGATGTGGAAACACTCCGTGGAAGATCCCCCCCCCCTCCGGCGGAGCTCCGGAACAGGCCCCAAGATGGGATCTCACGGGAACAGAAGGTTGCTTCGATGTTTTCAGGGTACATGGGTATATATAGGAGGAAGGTGGGCATCGGGGGAGCAATGTGGGGCCCACGAGGCAGGGGCGTGCCCCCCACGCTCGTGGACGCCACGTGTGCCCTATTATGTGGTTCTCAAGTCTCCCGTGAAGATATCGCTCCAAAAATATCTCTCCCGAAGGTTTCATTCCGTTTGGACTCCGTTTGATATTCTTTTCTGTAAAACCCTGAAATAGGCAAAAAAATAGCAATCTGGACTGGGCCTTTGGGTTAATAGGTTAGTCCCAAAAATAATATAAAAGTTTATAAATAAGCCCATTAAACATCCAAAACATCATATATAATAGCATAGAACAATAAAAAATTATAGATACGTTGGAGACGTATCAAGCATCCCCAAGCTTAATTCCTGCTCGTCCTCGAGTAGGTAAATGATAAAAACAGAATTTTTGATGTGGAATGCTAACTGATGTCTACACACCCTTCTACTCCTGTAGACTATGTTGGGCCTCCAAGCGCAGAGGTTTGTACGACAGCAGCAATTTCCCTCAAGTGGATGACCTAAGGTTTATCGAACTCAGGAAAGTAGAGGTTGAAGATGGTCTCTCTCAAGCAACCCTGCAACTAAGACACAAGAAGTCTCTTGTGTCCCCAACACACCTAATACAACTAGGAGTTGTATAGGTGCACTAGTTCGGTGAAGAGATGGTAAAATATGGATGATAGGAGTGGCAAAGCAAAGTAATATAAATCTGTAATAAAAAGTGCAGCAAGCAAACAAGTGGTAAACGTGAGCACAAATGGTATTGCAATGGTGGAAACAAGGCCTAGGGATCATACTTTCACTAGAGACAACTCCCAACAACATTAACATAATCGAATCACATGATATTTCCCATAAAACATGCAATGGAGACGCACCTGGAGGTCATTCCTTCGTGGTCAAGAGAGGACGAGAATTATGTAGGGCTACAAAAGCACACCTCAAAGTTCGTAGTTCTCAATCTAAGGATTTCCCAATGTCACCGCGGCCATCCAAAGAGATTACCACAATCACCACAACATATCTAGAGGATAGTCAAAGACAAGCACCAAGAGACTCTCGATCTTCAATCAACACACAAGAGAGGAAATCACTCATGAAAATATTCTTCTAATCCATGTCCAATAGACCGCTGTCACCTTGGTCTCGGGGATTATACTAGATAAAGACAAGTGAGTACATCAATCCAATACATAGAGGAAGGAGAAATATCATGGGATCACCCTAGATTAACATAGCCTATGATCACAACGAAGATCACATCATGGGAGAGAGAGATAACCACATAGCTACACGTACGAGCCCTCGGCCCCGGAGAAGACTACTCACACATGGACATGGTGAGGAGGAGGTTGATGATGGTGTTGATGGAGAGGTGCAGCCCCGCGAGGAGGAGACGGCCGGCGGCCCTTGGGGGCGCGGCGGCGGCGGCGGCGGCCCTCGAGGCGGCGGCGGCCCTAGGGGGAAGCGGCTCCTTGGCCCCCTTCTTCCTTGTGGATGGTGCTGCAATGGTGCTGGTCCTCCCCTCCAAGACGGCGGCTCGGGAGGAGGAAAATTCGTGGCCCTTGGTGACCTAGGTTTCCTCTCTTTATATAGACTCTCGGATTCCCGTCATCAGATTTTGGGCCTCAGTAAAACGGGCTTTACTCGGCCGTCCGGACTCCGATTTCGACGAATTTTATATCCAGAGGCATCGCCTCGAAATTCCCCACAACTTTCGCAACTAGACTTTTTCCGTTCGACGTCGTCTTCGGGCCGGAACGTGACCATCTTTAAAAAACGTTCTCAGACAGATTTCAGGAAAGTCAGAGTCCTACTCCAATACGACTCCTTTTGCGTTTTTGTCAATTTCCAAGTAATTCCTACACAATAAAGTGTAAAACAAGAACATTGTGCACTTTTGCAACCATTAGTAGGTTAGTCCAAATATGATCAAAAGTGTATGGAAGTGCATAAATATCATAGCAATATCACACAAAAAGGGCATGGAGCAAGCAGAAATTATAGATACGTTTTGGACGTATCAGTAACCAACATAATTTTCAATGTAATTCTCATTATTGTGGCATCAATGTTCAGATCTGAAAGATTCAAGACAAAAATCTATATTGACATAAGAAATAATAATACTTCAAGCATACTAACAAAGCAATCATGTCTTCTCAAAATAACATGGCTAAAGAAAGTTATCCCTACAAAATCATATAGTCTGGCTATGATCCCTCTCCATCACACAAAATATTCATATCATGCACAACCCCGATTTCAGCCAAGCACTTTTTTCATACTCTATTCTTTCAAACCTTTCAACTTTCACGCAATACATGAGCGTGAGCCATGGACATAACATTATGTGTGGAATAGAGAGGTGGTTGTGGAGAAGACAAAAAGGAGGGAGATAGTCTCACATCGACTAGGCGTATCAACGGGCTATGGAGATGCCCATCAATAGATATCAATGTGAGTGAGTAGGGATTGCCATACAACGGATGAACTAGAGTTAAAAATGTATGAAAGCTCAACAAAAGAAACTAGTGGATGTGCATCCAACTTGCTTGCTCATGAAGACCTAGGGCATTTGTGGAAGCCCATCGTTGGAATATACAAGCCAAGTTCTATAATAAAAATTCCCACTAGTATATGAAAGTGACTAAACATGAGACTCTCTATCACGAAGAACATGGTGCTACTTTGAAGCACAAGTGTGGAAAAAGATAGTAGCATTGTCCCTTTTTTCTTATTTCTTTCTTTTTTGGGGGCCTTTCTTTTTCTTGGCCTTTCCTTCTTCTTTTTTTCTTTGGGACAATGCTCTAATAATGATGATCATCACACTTATATTGATTTACAACTCGATACTAGAACAAAGTATGACTCTATATGAATGCCTTCGGCGGTGTACCAGGATGTGCAATGAATCAAGAGTGACATGTATGAAAAATTATGCATGGTGGCTTTGCCACAAATACGATGTCAACTACATGATCATGCATGGCAATATGACAATATGAAGCGTGTCATATGAACGGAACGGTGGAAAGTTGCAAGGCAATATATCTCGGAATGGCTATGGAAATGCCATGATAGGTAGATATGGTGGCTGTTTTGAGGAAGGTATATAGTGGGTGTATGGTACCGGCGAAAGTTGCGCGGTACAAGAGAGGCTAGCAATGGTGGAAGGGTGAGAATGCGTATAATCCATGGACTCAACATTAGCCATAAAGAACTCATATACTTATTGCAAGAATTTACGAGTCATCAAAACAAAGCAATCAACGCATGCTCCTAGGGGGGAGGTTGGTAGGAGTTAACCATCGCGCGCCCCCGACCTCCACACAAAGGATGACACTCTACAAATACCTCATGATCTAACTTCGTCACATAGCGGTTCACCATACGTGCATGCTACGGGAATCACAAACTTTAACACAAGTATTTGTCAATTTCATAATAACTCCACTAGCATGACTCTAATATCACTATCCCCATATCTCAAAAGAATCATCAAGTATCAAACTTCTCATCATATTCAATGCACTTTGTATGAAAGTTTTTACTACATTTATCTTGGATGCTTATCATATCAGGACTAGTTTTATAACCAAAGCACATTACCATGCTGTTCTAAAAGACTCTCAAAAGGATATAAGTGAAGCATGAGAGATCAACAATTTCTACAAAATAAAATCACCACCGTGCTCTAAAAGATATAAGTGAAGCACTAGAGCAAACTGTTTAGCTCAAAAGATATAAGTGAAGCACATAGAGTGTTCTAACGAATTCTAGGCCATATTTATCTCTCTCAAAAAGGTGTGTCCAGCAAGAATGATTGTGGCAAACTAACAAGCTAAGACTCAAATCATACATGACGCTCCAAGTAAAACATATATCATGTGATGAATAAAAATATAGTCCTGAGTATAGTTACCGATAGATGAAGACGAAAGAGGGGATGCCTTCCCGGGGCATCCTCAAGCTTAGGCTTTTGGTTGTCCTTGGATTTTACCTTGGGGTGCCTTGGGCATCCCAAGCTTAGGCTCTTGCCACTCCTTGTTCCATAGTTCATCAAAGCAATACTCAAAACTTGAAAACTTCACAAAACAAAACTTGGCCAAAAATCTCGTGAGCTCCGTTAGTACAAAAAAACAAACCACCACTCAAAGGTACTATAATGAACTCATTCTTTGTTTATATGGGTGTTAAACCTACTATATTCCAACTTCTCTATGATTCATATCCTCCAATACTACTCATAGATTCATCAAAATAAGCAAACAACACACGAAAAACAGAATCTGTCAAAAACAGAACAGTCTGTAGTAATCTGTATCTTTCGCATACTTCTGTAACTCCAAAAAATGAAATAAATTTTTAAACGTAAGGAATTTGTCTATTAATCATCTGCAAAAAGAATTAACTAAATAGCACTCTCCAGTAAAATCCGGTGACTATTCTAGTGAGCGCTAATGTTTCTGGTTTTTACAGCAATCATATAAACTTCACACAAGTCTTCCCAAAGGTTCTACTTGGCACAAACACTAATTAAAACATAAAACTACATCTAAACAGAAGCTAGATGCAATATTGATTCCTAAACAGAAGCAAAAACAAAGAAAATAAAATTGGGTTGCCTCCCAACAAGCGCTATCATTTAACGCCCCTAGCTAGGCATGATACAAGGATAGATCTAGGTATTGCCATCTTTGGAAGGAAATCCATAAGTGGCTCTCATAATAGATTCATAAGGTAATTTAGTTTTCTTTCTAGGAAAGTGTTCCATGCCTTTCCTTAACGGAAATTGGAATCTAATATTTCCTTCCTTCATATCAATAATTGCACCTATCGATCTAAGGAAATGTCTACCAAGAATAATAGGACATGAAGAATTGCAATCTATATCAAGAACAATGAAATCTACCGGCACATAATTCCTATTGGCAACAATAAGAACATCATTAATCCTTCACATAGGTTTCTTAATAGTAGAATCCACAAGATGCAAATTTAAAGAACAATCATCAAGCTCATGCAAACCTAACAAATCACACAAAGTTTTTGGGATAGTGGAAACACTTGCACCCAAATCACACAAAGCAAAGCATTCATGATCTTTAATTTTAATTTTAATAGTAGGTTCCCACTCATCATAAAGCTTTCTAGGGATAAAAACTTCTAATTCAAGTTTTTCTTCATAAGATTGCATCAAAGCATCAACTATGTGTTTGATAAAAGCTTTATTTTGACTATAAGCATGCGGAGAATTTAGTACGGATTGCAACAAGGAAATACAATCAATCAATGAGCAATTATCATAATTGAATCCCTTGAAATCCAAAGTAGTGGGTTCATCACTACGCAAAGTTTTAATCTCTTCAATCCCACTTTTAACAATTTTAGCATCAAGATCTAAAAACTCTGAATCATTGGGACGCCTTTTAATTAAAGTAGACTCATCTCCATTCCCATATTTATCAAGATTCATACTAGAAAACAAGGATCTAATAGGAGACACATCAATCACTTTCAGATCTTCATCTTTGTTTTCATGATAACTAGAAGAACACGCTTTTATAAAGCTCTCTTTTTTAGCACGCATCCTAGCGGTTCTTTCTTTGCATTCATCAATGGAAATTCTCATGGCTTTGAGAGACTCATTGATATCATGCTTAGGTGGAATAGATCTAAGTTTCAAAGAATCAACATCAAGAGTAATTCTATCCACGCTTCTAGCCAATTCATCAATCTTAAGTATTTTTTCTTCAAGCAAAGCATTGAAATTCTTTTGCGAATTCATAAACTCCTTAACACTAGTCTCAAATTCAGAAGGTATCTTTCCATAAGTGTTATTGTAGGAATTACCGTAATTATTAGAGGAATTACTAGGAAAAGGCCTAGGATTAAAGTTTCCTCTATAAGAATTGTTACCAAAATTATTCCTACCAACAAAATTCACATCCAAAGATTCATTATTATTTTCAATCAACGTGGATAAAGGCATATCATTAGGATCAGAAGAAGCACTCTTAGCAGCAAATAATTTCATAAGTTCATCCATCTTTCCACTCAAAACACTAATCTCTTCAATAGCATGCACTTTCTTACTAGTAGATCTTTCGGTGTGCCATTGAGAATAAGTAACCATAATGTTATCTAGGAGTTTGGTAGCTTCTCCTAAGGTAGTTTCCATGAAAGTGCCTCCTGCGGCCGAATCTAAAAGATTTATAGAAGCAAAATTCAAGCCAGCATAAAAGTTTTGTATAATTATCCATAAGTTCAAACCATGTGTAGGTCAATTACGTATCATTAATTTCATCCTCTCCCAAGCTTGTGCAACATGCTCATGATCTAGTTGCTTAAAATTCATAATATCGTTTCTAAGAGAGATGATCTTAGCAGGAGGAAAATACTTAGAGATAAAAGCATCGTTGCACTTATTCCACGAATCAATACTATTTCTAGGCAAAGAGGAAAACCAAGTTTTAGCATAATCTCTAAGTGAAAATGGAAATACCTTCAATTTAGCAATATAATTATCCGTATCCCTCTTCTTTTGCATATCACACAAATCAACAAAGTTGTTTAGATGGGTAGCGGTATCTTCACTAGGAAGGCCGGAAAATTGATCTTTCATGACAAGATTCAACAGAGCAGCATTGATCTCCCAAGATTCAGCATCGGTAATAGGAGCAATCGGAGTGCTAATAAAATCATTATTGTTGGTATTGGAGAAGTCACACAATTTGTATTGTTCTGAGCATAGTGACAAGCAATCAATCCAACACACAAGCAAACAAGAAGCAAGCGAACGGTAAAGACACGGCAAAAAGAAGGGCAAATAAAACGGCAAGGGTGAAGTGGGGGAGAGGAAAACGAGAGGCAAATAATGTAATTCAAAGGATAAGGGTTTGTGATAGGTACTTGGTATATGACTTTTGCGTAAGCCTCCCCGGCAACGGCGCCAGACATTCTTCTTGCTACTTCTCGAGCTTGTGTTGTATTCCCACAAAGAGGAAAGGGTGATGCAGCACAGTAGCGTAAGTATTTCCCTCAGTTTTTGAGAACCAAGGTATCAATCCAGTACGAGACCACGCGCAAGTCCTTCGCACCTGCAGAAACAAATAAGAACTTCGCAGCCAACGCGATAAGGGGTTGTCAATCCCTTTACGGTCACTTACGAAAGTGAGATTTGATAGATATGATAGTTTGATATTTTTGGCATTTTTGGATATAAGAACAGAAAGTAAAAGCAGTAAAGTAAAGTAGATTGTAGATTGATATGTTGAGAATAGACCCGGGGGCCATAGGTTTCACTAGTGGCTTCTCTCATGATAGCATATTTCTACGATGGGTGAACAAATTACTGTCGAGCTATTGATAGAAAAGCGAATAATTATGAGAATATCTAGGCATGATCATTATATATAGGCATCACGTCCGTGACAAGTAGACCGAAACGATTCTGCATCTACTACTATTACTACATACATCGACCGCTATCCAGCATGCATCTAGAGTATTAAGTTCATAAGAACAGAGTAATGCTTTAAGCAAGATGGCATGATGTAGAGGGATAAACTCAAGCAATATGATATAAAGCCCATCTTTTATCCTCGACGGCAACAATACTATACGTGCCTTGCTGCCCCTGCTGTCACTGGAAAAGGACACCGCAAGATTGAACCCAAAGCCAAGCACTTCTCCCATTGCAAGAACTATAGATCTAGTAGGCCAAACCAAACCGATAATTTGAAGAGACTTGCAAGGATATTATAATCATACATAAAAGAATTCAGAAAAGAACCAAATATTTCTCATAGATAATCTTGACCATAAACCCACAATTCATCGGATCTCGACAAACACACCGCAAAAATAGATTACACGAATAGATCTCCTCGAAGACCGAGGAGAACTTGGTATTGAGATCCAAAAAGAGAGAAGAAGCCATCTAGGTACTAACTATGGACCCGAAGGTCTGTGGTAAACTACTCACAACTCATGGTGAGGCGATGGTGTTGATGTAGAAGCACTCCGTGGAAGATCCCTCCCCCCCCCTCCGGCGGAGCTCCAGAACAGGCCCCAAGATGGGATCTCACGGGAATAGAAGGTTGCGGTGATGGAATTAGGGTTTTCTCTGTTGCTTCGATGTTTTCAAGGTACATGGATATATATAGAAGGAAGGAGGGCATCGAGGGAGCAACATAGGGCCCACGAGGCAGGGGGCGCGCCCCCCACCCTCGTGGACGCCACGTGTGCCCTATTCCATGGTTCTCAAGTCTCCCATGAAGATATCGCTCCAAAAATATCTCTCCCGAAGGTTTCATTCCGTTTGGACTCCGTTTGATATTCCTTTTCTGCAAAACCCTGAAATAGGCAAAAAAAAACAGCAATCTGGACTGGGCCTTTGGGTTAATAGGTTAGTCCCAAAAATAATATAAAAGTGTATAAATAAGCCCATTAAACATCCAAAACAACATATATAATAGCATGGAACAATCAAAAATTATAGATATGTTGGAGACGTATCACGCCCCTGCCCATCTCCCCACCCCTCCCCCTCCCCCCGTCGGTAGTTTCATCTTTTCTTCCCCAACTCGCCCCTCTCTCCCTCTCTCATCTCCTCCACTCTCCCCCTCGGATCTTCACCGTTTCTTCACCGTTTTTGCGGATCGAGATGGCCCCGAAGAAAGAAACGTAAGCTCCTCCGATCCCTCCAATTAGGTTTTGCAAACTTGCTTCCGATTCGACGCATTATTTGCTTGAAATCTCTCATATTTTTGAACTTAGATTGGATTATTTTTGTACCTAAGATTGTTTTAGCTTGATTGTAGTTGTAGTTCTTAGTTCTTTTAGTAAGTAGTGGTATTGAATATGAACTCTAATCAATAGTTCATATGTTAGTGTGAAGATGAACCCTAGTTCGTAAATTTTTTTGTTAAAAAAATTATGATGTAATGCATGTGGGAGGATTTGATAGTAGTTTTATGATGCATGTTGATATGATGATATGAAGATGTTGTTTGGAGATAATACATTCAAGATGAATGTTGGAGTAAACAAAATATGATATGATGCATGTTGATATGATGCATATTGGAGTAAACAAAATATATATGATGCAAGTAGTGGATTTGGTTGGAGTAAATATGATATGGTATGATTTTGCATTTGACACATCTTGATATATGTATTTTATTTATTTGATCCATATGTTTAGGTCTGCAACAGTGGCGCAACCATCGCCCATTCATCTCCAACACGACCCTTTTGCCTTGCCACTTCCGTACGTGTACGAGTCCTTCCCCGAGCTTCTACAGTCGGTGGGAGCTTTTTCAGACGAGTTCCTACAGGAGACGAGGGCAGAACGGATCGCCGACGATGTGAAGTGTTGGTCGCAGAGTGTGAAGGAGTTCAAGAGAGTGACTGCAGAGATGGAGGGAGATCCAACTATCTCCCGTGAACGCCGGGAAGGGACCATTGAAGTTGCCAAGCAGCACTCCAACCGGGAGATGCGCAATTTGGGCCGGAGGATCTACTTCGAGAGCAATGCAGATGAGAGAGCCAGGATGCCGCCCCCAAGTGCATCGGTGTTCGATATCATCAGCTGGGGAAGGGCGGAGGCGAAAACTCCAGCGAGCAAGGCAAGGTGGGAGTGCTTGAACGGTCGGATGCCGACCAGCGTTCCGCCTCCGCCTGAACCGGTGGATCCGCTGCCGTATCTGTCTCCACGGCCAGGCGTAACATACGAGGGGGGGGGGGGGAGGTTTACCCGCCCTAGAAACATGTCTATTGCGTATGCATCTATGTTTTAGTAGGGGTTGTCAAACTATGTGGACAAGTTTGCTATTTGCTATTTCCTACTTATGAATCTATGTGTAAACTGTTTGATATTTGTTATGTGGAATCTTTATTAATATGTGAGCTCATATTTTGCTATTTGTGAAACTATGTGAAACTTGTGACAAAACAAACAATCAATAAAATTTGTAAAACCTAAACCCACAGGACCCACCCTATAAACTCGTCTTAAGAACTTGCTGTACCGTTTGTTGGCTTTCTTTGTGAGCTCATATTTTGCTTTCTTTGTGAAACTATGTGATAAAACTTTACAAAAGAAACAATCACTAAAACATTATGTGAGCTCATATTTTCGGGTCTATATCATTGCTGTGATGTTGTTTTTGGAAAGAAGCAAAAATTAAATTTGGAAACCAAAAGAAACTTTATGAGGCAAAACCCGAGCCACACCTTACCGCCAGGGGTTCTGGCAGTAGGTTGGCTACTGCCAGGGACCCTGGCGGTAGGCTACTTATCCACGTCAGCTCAGGTAAACGGCGGCCGTCGCCCTCCGTCGCACCCTACCGCCATGGACCCTGGCGGTAACCTGTCTAACCCTACTGTCAGAACCCGTGGCGGTAACGAAAGGGTCAGATCTCAAGAAAAAAATTGAACTGGGGTCAGATTCTGAAAACGTATCGCAAAAGGGTCAAAACATGAAAATTTGCCTCGCTTTGTTGGCTGGAGGTTAACAGGGCGGCCGCCGCCGCCGCCGACGCGGTGCCCCCTGGCCATCCGCTTCGATGCACGAAAGGTTGCGCGGCACCAACCGGGCAGAGGAACCCAATCAAACCCATCAATGGACGCCCGCCTTTACATAAATCCTCCTTCGTTTTCGTTTGTTTGGCTGGCTGCGCCGCGTTTTTCTTTGCCAAGTGGTTTCAGCTCATTCAACTTGCGGGTGATGCTGCGGGTGGTGGTGATCACGCGCGCATGATATACCATAATCATTTGGGAAGGGTTATTTCAAAAAAAAAAAATCATTTGGGAAGGGCAGGGCACGTACGATCTCCTCTCAGCTGCCGCCGTACCAGGCGGGGGTAAAAGCAGAGTGGCAGCAGTGCTCGTGCCGGCACGGTCTGTTGGAGTGGTGGTTGGATCGGATCATCGGATCGGTCGAGGAGGAGGACACCACATGCCGTGCGTCCGGCCGACCGTGCCGGTGTTTGCAAACGCAAGTAACATTGGGAAGGGGGGGGCCAATAATGGCCGGCCAAGAAGATCTGAATCAGCATCTATTTGCGCGCGAGATCTCGCCTCGACAAGAACTACTGGCGGGGTAGCCACTCTGAACTCTAAATTGGCGGCTCCACCCCCACGCGCGGCGCATGCATGCAGCCAGCAGCCGAGCTGAACCACCTATCGATCCAGTGTTTAACTGCAGACACGCAGACGCTCAAAAATAAGAACTGCAGACACACTGGGCTTTTCGAAGCGCAAAAGAAAAAGACACACTGAAATTTTCTGCTTTTTTTTTCCAGGATAACCCCACAGCCCAACTGGACTGGGCTACCCCGATTTCTTTGGTAGTAAGCCCGAGCGCGAGCAACCAAAACCCAACAGCTCTGCCTAGCAGCCCGTCAATTTCCTTTGCTTTCGGCCCGGCCAGAGCAACACAGCCCAGCCCGTCTCCTTCCGACCTCTTAGCCGCAGCGCCGCCCGCTGCTACCGCTCGCCGGCTCGCCGCCAGCACCGCACGCCACCGCCGCTCCCCCTACCAGCCCCGCCATTGCCGTCTGCCGCGCCTCCTACCCCGAAGTTCCTGCGCCGTCCTCCTCCCCCTCCCTGCCTCGAGGCGTCCGTCGCCCGCCGACCACGACAACGGTGGAGGTGCGCCACCGACGCGACGACTCCGACCAGTGAATCCAAGCACGCACCTCACACCATTCTCCCCCGTTCTTGATCCCTTCCTTGCCACAAGCAAAACCCACCTCCCCCTCCTCGCCGGCATGGCCTGCTCCCACCTCGCCGCGGCCTCTTCACCGGCGGCCACCAGCACTGCGTTGCGCTATGGGGGTGGGGCGACATCCCCCACCGCCGGGTTCGCGCGCCTTAATCCCGCGGCTCACCGTACGGATTGCTCCATGTTTTATGCCTCCATTTCGTTGCGGATCTACCATATCTTAGACTGATTGGATTCTCTCCCCCCTCTCGCAGGTCCTGACAAAGGCTTGCTGGCCCTCAGGGGTAGGAGGGCGGTGACGCCAGTGGTTGTCGCCGCCGGGCCTGCCGAGGCGGCGCCGGCGGCCGCCGTGAAGCAGCCTATCATCGTCATCGACAACTACGATAGCTTTACCTACAACCTGTGCCAGGTATATGGTTTCACAGGTAGTGGTCAAAGTCATGAATTGTTTTATAATTTAGTTTTGGTTCGCTTGTCTTGTTTGCGTTAAGATGAAATGATTTAATAAAGGTGCTCGCTTGGAGGTCTCACATTTGAGAAGTAACATGAATCTACCACACATTCTGTTAATATCTACGTAGTTGTCCTAAAAATTGTTGAAAACAGATGATAACTGATTGGCAACCAACGCCGCAAGAGAAATTTAGTTACAACTTAGATGTACAAAGTTGGATCCTCGGAACTATTAAACGATTTTTCATTTCACAATGTGCCCTTTCGGTGTAGCACTCCTTGTCTGGAATGTCCAAATTAGAATCAAGAATGCATGGTTTGGTTAGGTTCCGTGTTTCTTTCAGAGGAATATATCTTCAAGTGCTTACTGACTTCTTCTTTAAGTATTTGTCATTTAGAATGGTACAGAAAATCTTCTACCAAAACAAACTTACACAACGATATACCATGTACTCCCTCCGTAAACTAATATAAGAGCGTTTAGAATACTAAAATAGTGAACTAAACGCTCTTATATTAGTTTACAGAGGGAGTATCATTTAAACTGGATCGCTAAATTAGACAAAATTGACCTGTTAAAGGTTATGTTAATATGTAACCGGAATCACAAAAGTATACTATTGGGAAATATTATCTGTGTATATCTTGATTAGGTTACCCAAGTTAGCATGACAAGTATATACATTTATGAGTGGTAGTGATATGTATTTAGTTTTTGTTGTGAAAAAACATTCCTGGAAATAATGTGTTTGCAATAGTAAAAAAAAAATTTGTGTTTGCATGTCTTGAGCATGCTGTCTCTTACAATTGCTGAAGAAAAAATGTAGCAAGGACTAAGGAGCGATACAACACATAAAGGAACAACTGTTTTTGATGAGGGACATATAAAGGAACAATTTGTTTAGATGTGAGAATAATATGAGCCATGGGATTTTTTTTTCTTCAGAAGCACATGCTTATGAGATGGTTAAGTTTATTTTTGTACCTTTATATTAATATGGCATGAACACATGCTATGGGAATACAAGTCTTGCTGAAATTGAGTGTTTGATACAGTATATGGGGGAGCTTGGAGTACATTTTGAGGTGTACCGTAATGATGAACTTACCATAGAGGATGTAAAGAGGTATAGTTCTCTGAGCACATGTTCAATTATGATTTATTTTCTGTCTGATCCATCTAAAGGGATTACACATATCACAACTTTGCTGATGATGTTCCTTTTTTTAATCTCTTGTAGGATGAAGCCACGAGGAATACTTATTTCTCCAGGGCCTGGTAAATTTCTCTTGTTGAATCTCATAACAGTTTTAAGTTTCTGAGCGTAACAGTTACACTCCTATTTCTTTAGGCGAACCACAAGATTCAGGTATATCATTGCAGACTGTTCTTGAACTCGGGCCAACCATCCCAATATTCGGAGTTTGCATGGGTCTGCAGTGCATTGGAGAGGCTTTTGGAGGTTAGATTTGTCTCTATGGAGTATGGACACAAGGTTTTTCATGACCTGTTCTTCTGTCTTGCTGATATTTTTTCTTGCAGGGAAGATTATTCGCGTTCCTTCTGGTGTGATGCATGGGAAAAGCTCCCCAGTTCACTATGACGAAGTATTAGGAAAGGCCATATTTGAGGGCTTGTCAAAGTATGATTTCTCAACAATTCAGTAAACCCCATGGATATTTCGGTTCTAGCTTACATCACGTAACAGTCAACTGACACCGGTATTGCAAGTGTTAAATTACACACATCTCATGATTGCTTTTGTTTTTTTTATGAAAATTAGGATTTACGAATGCCGTTGGGCTCTGTTTACCTGTTTAGAGCACTTGTTTTTGTCTTGAGAAATTCTGTAGCATGTGCCATGCAACGGCAAGTCAAAATGTCAACATATTCAGTTAGTATTGATGATACAATTTTTGTCTGGGGTAGCTTTTTTTTATCAGGGAATAAGTTTCTGTTTGTTTCCTTGTTCAGTCTGGCACTTGTCCAAAGTGAGTCTCTTGGTTTGACATGATCCTTGATCACTTGCATGGACAGCCCTTTTACCGCTGCAAGATATCATAGCTTGGTCATTGAGAAGGAAAGCTTCCCACACGACGAACTGGAAATCACGGCATGGACTGACGATGGACTTATCATGGCCGCCCGCCACAAGAAGTACAAGCATATCCAGGTATTTCTCAACTCCATGCTTCAGGCCGCATTATGTGTCTGCTTAGGCACAACCACGCGAGCCATACCTGAGGTGTTCTTTTTTTCTTCTCTCGAAAAGAGGGATAAGAACCCTGGCCTCTGCATCGAGCGATGCATACAGATACTGTTGTTCGGTAGTTGCGTGAGTGCTAACTGGTATGATGTAATAACTCTATCAGGGGGTCCAGTTCCACCCAGAGAGTATCATCACCCCTGAAGGCAAGGGAATCATCCTCAACTTTGCGAGATACGTCGAGGAGTTTGAGAAGCAGACCTCGGACTCAGTAGGGAACTAGAGTGATCGAGAAGTAGAGCACTTAGGGGAACTAGATAGATGCTATGGTCGGGTAGGGGCCTAAGCGATGCAGATTCAGAGATAAGGAACAAGGGAAAAAGAGCTTTCCGTTGCCATTCGCTTGGTTCATTGTAATAATATTCATCGTGGATCGACATCTCTTGTAAACGTGATCAAATTTCTGCATCGTGGTGGCTCTTTGGCATTGTTGGGCCCTGTTGTTTTGGCAGCCTGAATATCATTTCCTACGCCGTGTTCACAGGTGGAATGAGTGGGCAAACATGTTTACCTGATCATACAACATTTTTGCCCCGAATCTGTACCGAATGTCCGGCCAAAAATGCTATGGAAAATGGTTAGTGAATGCCTCCATCTCCACGGCAGTTTTTTCTGGTACACTGTCCGAACGGCTTTCATAAAAGGCCCCTGAATGCATTTGCAGGTACAGTACATTCAAAGTTTTTCTGGTACCATTCCTGGAAGGCACAGGATATTAGGATGGATACGATCTGGATGGCCCGTTACCCCATAGGTTTAAATTGAACGGATAAAATGTAAAGCTATCTGCTAAAAAGTACTCCCTCCGTCCCATAATGTAAGATGTTTTTTGACACTACACTAGTATCAAAAAGCGTCTTACATTATGGGACCGAGGGAGTACTTTTGTCCTCCTTCCTTCAAAAATATGTATTGAACTGCGTTCAGAGCTTTGGATTGACAAAATAAATGTAGCCTAAAGCGGTCTTTGGTCACGTGACACATTTGAAGTGTTTTTTAGCAGCTGAACTACACATCATCGTCTATGTGGCAAGCAAACTAACCTGCGATTGGATGGTTAGAGGGACAGTGGTATCCTCTGCCCACCTTCAAGTCCTGGTGCTTGCATACGAGACGCCTACGGTGACCTCATAAATCTCAAGATGATATGTCGGATCGGTCTCTCGGAGTGTATGCGCGTAACGGTGTATGTATGGCGTTTGTACTGCGTTAAAAAAATGGTCTATCTATGTCACATCTAGATGTGAGATATTATCTCACATCTAACTCTCTCATCCTTAGACTCCCTCACCCTTAAATTTTTTTTAAAGTCTCTCATGGATTTTATTTTTTCTTTAAAGGTGAGGGAGTTAGATGTGAGATAGTTATTTCACATCTAGATGTGAAATAGCAAACCTGTTAAAAAAATGGTCTATGTGGCAAGTGCGGGTGGATAATGGCCGTCCCTATCGGTTGAAATCTGAAGATCCACGAGCCACCGAGTTGGCATTGACACCACAACCAGAAAGCAGCCGCCAGAACACAAGGATAACTTAACTTTCCTGTCCGCATTAGTGTTGACCCTTTCCCATAACCATAAGCACTGTCTGCATGCATCTTGGCATTGTACTGGACCGGGGTCTGGAGTGGACGCAAAGCAAAGTCACCTAGTAGCACTACCCTGGCCGCCTGACAAAACCGAGTCAAACGATGATCAAAGGCATATGTTATGATATGATATGATATGATAGCAAGGGAGGTGACATTGTGCTGCACAAACCGACCGGAAACCTCAGCCACGAACGATTGATTCCATGAGCGGTAAAAATACGGCAATGATAATCCGGTGCTCCCATCGCCGAGCACTCGTTTTGACGGAGCACGGGACCCCAGGCCATCACTGGGCGTCATGGGAGCGGGCGACCACGTGACCGGCGGACGGCACAGTTGCGCTGCCGGTCGCCAGGACGAAAACGTCGAGGAAACGGGCGGAGTTCACCATGCATGCATGCGGATGTGGACCGCAGCCCGTCGGACGCTGCCGTGGCAGGAGAGATAAAAAATCTCCGTGCCAAGTGCAGCCCGATCGATATCGAGGAGCTGCTGCTAGTCTTTCCATGGATGTACCTGGCGGCGTCCGGGCCTGGATCTGCTTTTTCACGCAGCTTTCGTTTCATTGGAGCTATCTCTGCGCGAGCACGTGTCATTAAAGACGCGGTAGCGATCGATCGATTTTGACAGCATGCGGTAGCGATCATGACAGGTTCGCCGTGGTTTTTGACCGTTCTTCTGGCTCCTCATCTGCTGCTGTTACCCATGGGAAAATACGGGTATTATAGTAACATGTCGTGAATAATTATGTTGGGAACTTGGACTATCTCGTGCGCGACTTTTTGTGGAAGTTCACCAGCACCGAGATTTCAGTTGGATGTCGCTGGGGATGGGTGCAGCCAACTACTCCCTCCGTTCGGAATTACTTGTCTTGAAAATGGATGTATCTAGAATTAAAATACATCTAAATACATTCATTTATGCGATAAGTAATTCCGAACGGAGGGAGTAAACGGGAGCATCACCAACACGAGGAACGAATCCAATTCCCAACTGTTTGCCTGAGCAGATCGATGCTTATTCAAGACCGCCATAACTGTTACGTATCTGAGCGATCGATCGGCATCAACTTTTTAACACTCCCGTCGCCATCGATGCCCAACAGCTTTCTTTTAGAAAATTTGGATAAACAACGGCTGGGGGGTGAAGATTCAGCGGAAGAGGGATGGAGTGTCCGACAGAACTTCCTCCTCGACCACGCAACGTGCGCTCTGCCGCCCCTCGACTGCTTTGGCCGCGGCAATTGCGGCATGTGTTGACGAGTAGCCCGACGCCGACGGCCGAGTATGGAGCATTTAGAGTGACGTGGTACTTGCACCGAAACTTCCATATCCACTGCGAGCGCGAGGCAGGCATTCCATGGATCCGGATGGTGTGGCAAATCCGATGTGTCGTCAATGGCCAGGTCCGAATGCTCAGTGGATTCAGTTGACAAGTCCTCAATCCCGGCTATATTGAATTCATACCGAACGCAGGTAACCTGAGGGACTAAGGGCCTGTTTGGTTCATGACTAACTTTGCCATAACTAATCTTAGGTAAAGTGTGGCTGCCACAAAAAATGTGGCTAACAAAATGGCCACCACAAGTGTGACAAGATTTGGCCAAAAATTGAGCCTATGACATGTGGACCATACAACTAGAAAAGTGTGGCAAGCCACAAGTGTGGCAATGAACCAAACACATGCCTAAGATGTTGTGGCATGACTAAGGTTAGGCGTGACAACGTTAGGCTAGGAACCAAACAGGCCCAAAGTCGTGTACGCCCGCAACACGGCAAGAGTGACGGCGGCCGATACCCCGACAAAATCTGTTGCAAGCAGCCGGCGCGTGGAAGAAATCTACAAAGTTGCAAGCCCATGACGTGCACACGAACCAGTTCGCGGCCTGTCCACGTGAGAACGGCGATCTGTAGTGTATACACGGACCGTCCACTGTCCCAGGTTCCTGTAGTCCCGTTGCAAGCGTGCGGTGCTGAGGTGCAGGTGAGATCCAGCTCCCACCGATGGATTAGATCCAACGACCAACCAGTCTCCTCTCGTCACGTTCACTTTCCGGCTGCCGCATACGTACTCACCTACGGCGTCGAGCACGCGCTCGATGCTTGGCGACGCACTCGAAGCCGGCGCACGAAATGGAGATGGATCTCCGTGGAAAAGGCTCAACGGAAAATCGGCATGGCCGGCGCACAAGGACTCAGAAAACACCAACGTCGCATGGAGAGCCCACACAGTCCGTCCACATATCCATCGACACTGCTTGTCATCCACCACACCACAGATCACGCCGTTGTGTGTGCCCATGGAGTTGTTGCTATGCGTTTTGCTGTGCACACTGCTGGACTGGACCAGGCAACCTTGTCATGTGTCACCATCTCGCCATGGCGGCTTCGGGCTCTGTTTTTGCCTAGCGCCAGGACGACAGACGAGACAAGACCTCTGGCTGTCCGGTGTCCGGCGCGACGAGGAAGAGACAAGCGCGCCGGAGGCATCACACAGGTACCGTGGCCCGGCCAGCGATACGGTTGCCATTGACAAGTTATCAGCCAGCCATCCCGCAAGGTACACTCGGTCATCACAAAATACGCTCGTCGGCTTGTCCGTACGCCGTGAAACGGAAGTGGACAGTACTCTAAACGCCCGCGGGCGTAATCGTACGGGTACAGCGACCATTCACGCCTCATATTAAGGCTGGTGCCAACGCGGGCGGTAGTGGGGGCGGTACCGCCCGCGGTCGGGCGGTAGCGGGGCGAGAGAGGGGCGAGACGAGAGGGGCGGGCGGTGGATCCGTCGCCGGGCGAGAGCGGGCGCTATCGCCCCGCTCTCGCCCGCGTTGGCGGCGGCAGGCGGGCGGCAGTGGGGCGGCAGTGGGGCGGGAGGCGGGGCGGCGCGATGGCGTGGCGGGGCGGTAGTGAGGCGGTAGTGGGGGCGGCAACGGCTAGCTGACGTGGCGCGCTCTGATTCGTCGACGGCGCGCTCTGATTCGTCCACGTAATTTTTTTAATTTTTTATGTAATTTTTTTTATTTATTATGTAATTTTTTTATTTATTATGTAATCAGTACAATTTGTAGTTGAATAAAATTATTTTCTTACATTATTTTGAATGTCTAAAGAAATGCGAGTGAAATAACTAAATCTGAGGAGAGAGAAGATGACGTGGCGGTAGTCTGCCACTACAGCCCGTGCACTGGCACCGTGATGTGAGAGTGGGGTGAGAGTGGGGTGAGAGTGAGGGTAAAAGCTGACGTGGCGGGGCGATAGTGGGGCGGTGCGTTGGCACCAGCCTAAGGGCACCTCCACCGCACGACACTGAACGGACGTCCGGTTTGGCCGGATTTTGTTTTTTTATGTGAGAATGGGTTCGCTCATGTCCGCCTCTGTCCGTTGGGTCGTGGGTGCGCCCAACGCGCGGTCGCATCTAAACCAAGTCCGTGTTGAACGTGATTAAAAAAACAGAAAAAACTTAAATAAAATGCCTAAAACAAGTAAATAAACGCAAATAAAAAAACATAAAACATAAGTTAGGTTCCGCGGCCACAAAACGGCCCAGTTTCACGGTTCACTTACGGCCCGTTGCCATAATTAACGTATAAACAAAATAAAAAACGCCGCCCGCGCGCTCCGGCCGTGGCCGACGATGTCGTGGCCGTCGCCATCTTCTCACTGGCCGTCGTCTTTGTCGTTGCTAACGAGGTTGACGTAAGGCGGCGGCGTGCAAAGGTGGGACGACAGTGCCTGGTACACGGGGCGGGCTGGAAGGTCGGAGGTGCCTGCACCACCTCCTCCCGTGGTGAGGCCTCCCGCTCCGGTGACCACGGTGGCATGGGGCACCAGTTCACGCCCCCCACGGCAGCGGCCATCTCTGGCGCCGTGCACGACCAGCTCCACTACTGGCCCACCAGATCCGGGTGAAACGCGACCACGCGCGCCTCCTCCATCACCTCGTCCGTCCTCGCCATCTCCAGCTCGGGGATGGCGACGTCGCTGACCGCGGAGAGGGCCATCGTCTCCTCTAGGCCCGGCCATTGGCGCTCATCGTGCGTGTTCATGGAGTTCTCCATGACACGCTGCATGAGCCGGGCCTCCTCCTCCGCTGTCATGCGAGGTGGTGGAGCTGGCGACGGAGATGGGGAAGGCGACGGTGTGGGCGCACTCGCGTACGCCCGCGCACCTCCCGACGGGGCCGCCGCGGCCCCGATGCTGTGCCGGCGAAGTAGGAGGCGCGCCGCACGGCGTGTTGATCCTGGAGCCATGTGTCCCAGAGCACGAAGTCGGGGGTGTACCTATCGTCGTAGTAGAGGTCGTCGGGGAGGAGGAGGCGGCGGCGCTCGATCTCATCGCGGCGCGCACGGCCGCTCATCGGGACCGGCGGGATCGGGACCCGGTCGATAGAGAGGTGCCAGTAGTTGGGGAGGTGGACGTCGCTCCACGGGACTGGCGTCCTCGTCTCCCGGTAGCGCCGGCATACATCAGCGCTGATTTACTGCCGGTCGCGCTCGCCGGCAGCCCTAGGGACGATGGTGAATGGGGCAGGCGCGGGGGCCCGGCGCAGTGGCGATGCGACCTCCTTTTTGACGGAACCGCAACGGCATCCCGAGGAGGAGCCCGCCTCGCGGTCGTACTTCCCCTTGCAGCCGTAGTTCCATAGCCCCATGGCTGCGAAGCGACCGGCCGACGAGTTCGAGGCTAGGGTTTGGGGTGTCGGGTATCGAGGAGGCAACGGGGTGGAGTGGGGAGTGTGGACGACGACCGGTCCACGGCTTTCCCATTTAATAAAGGGCCGCGACCGTTTGCCTGGGCGGATGACAGGCGGGGCCGACCGCACGTGCACATTGATGTTGGCGGGTCGGAGGTAGGTGGCCGCCTGCCACGCGGCCCCGACGCGGACGAGCGACGCGTCCGTTTGCTGTCCACCATGACCAAAGCCGGCGCATGTTTGCGCTCGGAATGGGTCGGCCCGGACACAAAACGGACAAGATGCGTCCGGGCCGTCGCGTGCTGGGCCGTCTTGTTTGTTCGTTTTACCCCAAACGGATGGGGACGGACGGGATGGGGTCGCGCGGTGGAGTTGGCCTAAGAGCATCTCCAAAGTGGACCTCTCAAATCCACCTCATACATCCAGGCAGGTCGCCTGGTCACTACCCAGTCATGATTTTTTTTGACACAGACGGGCCTCTCCAACGGCTCTCAAATGCCCGGGCTGACCGACACCCCCATATCTGCCAAAATATGAGACGGATATGGGGCGCTCGGGCGCACACAACAACCCGACCCCACACCACCCCAAATTAGACCAAATCCACCACAAGACACGGAAGATGCGAGGATCATGTTGACGAACGAGGCCCTCTTGGATGCGCACGCGAAGAAGTGGCTTGCGGACAAGAGAACGGAGATCAACGTCCGTAGGAAGAACGAGGCAGCGAGGGCGGCTGCGGCCCGGATGCAAGTTGGAGCAGGCAGCCCGGATGCAGGCGGAGCAGGACGAGCAGGACACATTCCGCTCGGAGTAGGCGCCCAGCCAGTGATCTGAGGCCGTCCGTCACGCTCGGACATTGATCTCATTTTGCCATGTCCGGTTTGTTGAACTATGATTTTCTTTGCTTTGTTTCGTACTTTGGCATTCGAACAGTTTGTATTGTATGATCGACGTGCATGGATTGCATGGATTTGAGGATCAGAATTTGCGGTATGTGGATGTGCGACGCAACATTTGAGGGGTGCCTGGTCAGTGCCCATGGACGTGGGGCCGGATTTGCCAAGTCCGGTTGTAGATGCATTAACTACTTTACATCCGAGTCTCTCATATTTCAACCCCTAAATTTATGCAAAGCATGTATAGTAAATCCTATGTACTACATACTATATACTAGACTAGCCAAACTTCGTCGTCAGAGATGACCATGACGTCGCTGCTGGGCGCTGGGTGGACGGGCGCGTAGGAGGCTCCGGCTCTTCCTCCTGCTCGACCTCATCCATGTAGCCAAGCATCTCCACCTCTGTGGCGTGCTGCAGCTCCATCTCCTGCCGGCAACGACATCTGATCTCCACATCCGATCCAAGCAGAGGGAATCGAGGATGGCATGTTGCTCAGCCTGCAGATTCGCGTCTCCAGCGTCCCCAACATCCTCCTCCGGCTTCTCCTTCTCCTACTCAACCTCCTCCTCCTCCATCTTCTCCTTTGGATCCAATGCATCTGGAGTTAGCCCCGCGTTGATCCGGGCTCCGCACGTTGCCCGTGATTTGCTCAAGGACCTACAGCCAGTGCTTCGAACAGAAATGGGTAGCCCTTATCCGACAGCGTCGGGGCATGGCTACTAGTAGTGGCGGATAGCGAGCAGAAAGCGGCGGCGGTGGACGGGTTGAGGAAAATGTGGAGGGGCTTCGAAGGATGTTCTGGAGTCCGTTCCAGGCTCCGGAGGGTGGAATTCATTGCTGTCGTCATCATCAACCCTTCACCATCAACAGTTCCAAGATGCTCACCACTAGGAGTGAGTAAATCCTTCGTAGGCTTGCTGGATGGCGATGGAGTTGGATGAGATTTGTCATGTAATAAAGTCAATCTGCTAGGGCTTGATCCCTAGTATCCACTATGTTCTAAGAATGAGGTTGCTATGACTTTGCTATGCTTAATGCTTGTCACTAGGGCCCGTGTGCCATGATTTCAGATCTGAACCCTTTATGTTTTCATGAATATATTTTTGTTCTTAATCCTATCTTGCAAGCTATATGCACCTATTACGTGTTATGATCTACATAACCCAAGGCGACAATAATTGGGATTATTTCTGGTGATTACCATAGTTTGAGGAGTTCATGTATTCACTGTGTGTTAATGCTTTGTTTTGGTTCTCTATTAAAGGGAGGCCTTAATATCCCTTAGATTTCCTTATGGACCCCTGATACGTCTATAACGTATCTATAATTTATGAAGTATTTATGCCATGTTTACAACAATTTTATATGGTTTTGGTACAATTTTATTAGAACTAACCTGGACTGACGCTGTTTTCAGGAAAACTACTGTGGTGTCATTTTTTTTGTGCAAAAATAAAAGTTCTCGGAATGGGCTGAAAATATACGATGATTTTTTATGGACCAAAAGATACCCCTGAAGCATAGGAGCTAGGCTAGGAAGTGGAAGAGGAGGCCACAATCCAGGGAAGTGTGCCCTACCCCCAGGGCGATAGTTCCCGGCTTGTGGGCCCCTCGGGCACCCCCTTGACATGAGACCGACGCCAAAAAATCCTATAAATACCAAAAACCCCCGAAAAAGAACCCTTGATCAGAGGTTCCGTCGCAGCAAGCCTCTGTAGCCATGAAAAACCTCTCGGGGCTCCATTCCGGCACCCTGATGGAGGGGGAAATCATCACCGGAGGCCATCTTCATCATCCCGACAGTCTCCATGATGAGGAGGGAGTAGTACACCCTCGGGGCTGAGGGTACGTACCAGTAGCTATGTGTTTGATCTCTCTATTGGGGAACGTAGTATTTCAAAATTTTCCTACGATCACACAAGATCTATCTACTAGATGCATAGCAACGAGAGGGGAGAGTGTGTCTACGTACCCTCGTAGACCGAAGGCGGAAGCGTCTAGTGACGCGGTTGATGTAGTCAAACGTCTTCGCGATCCAACCGATCCAAGCACCGAACATACGGCACCTCCGCTTTCAGCACACGTTCAGCTCGATGACGTCCCACGAACTCTTGATCCAGTTGAGCTTCACGGGAGAGTTTCATCAGCACGACGGCGTGGTGACGGAGATGATGAAGTTACCGGCGCAGGGCTTCGCCTAAGCACTGCAACGGTATGACCGAGGTGTGTTTCTGTGGAGGGGGCACCACACACGGCTAAAACGATGTTGCTTGTCTGTCTTTAGGTGCTCCCCTGCCCCCGTATATAAAGGAGCAAGGGGGGAGGTGCGGCCGGCCAGGGGGCGTGCCATAGGAGTAGGATTCCTACTCCTAGTAGGAATATGAATCCCCTTCCCTATTCCTACTAGGAGTAGGAAAGGAAGGAGGAGAGGAGAAGGAAGGAGAGGGGCGCCCCCCTCTCCTAGTCCAACTAGGATCCCTAGGGGGCGCGGCCAGCCCTATGGTCTGCCTCTCTCTTTTCCCTCAAGGGCCACTATGGCCCATACTCCCCCGGGGCGGGGGGG
>LR738711.1:26138026-26176962 GCA_902687465.1 Secale cereale | reverse complement strand
CCGGCACTCCGGTTTTATCCGATAACACCCGGAACACTTCTGATGTCCGAAGATAGTCGTCCACTATATTAATCTTTATGTCTCGGACATTCCGAGACTCCTCGGCATGTCCGTGATATCAACCGGACTCCGAACTACCTTCGGTACATCAAAACTCATAAACTCATAATACCGATCGTCATCGAACATTAAGCGTGCAGACCCTATACGGGTTCGAGAACTATGTAGACATGAACGAGACTCATATCCGGTCAAAAACCAATAGCAGAACCTGGATACTCATTCTGGCTCCTACATATTCTACGAAGATCTTTATCGGTCAAACCGCATAACAACATAGGTTGTTCCCTTTGTCATCCGTATGTTACTTGCCCGAGATTCTATCATCGGTATCATCATACCTAGTTCAATCTCATTACCGGCAAGTCTCTTTACTCATTCCGTAATGCATCATCCCGCAACTAACTCATTAGTCACATTGCTTGCAAGGCTTATAGTGATGTGTATTACCGAGAGGGCCCAGAGATACCTCTCCGACAATCGGAGTGACAAATCCTAATCTTGATCTATGCCAACTCAACAAACACCATCGGAGACACCTGTAGAGCATCTTTATAATCACCCAGTTACGTTGTGACGTTTGATAGCACACAAGGTGTTACTCCGGTATTCGGGAGTTGCATAATCTCATAGTCATAGGAACATGTATAAGTCATGAAGAAAGCAATAACAGTAAAACTAAATGATCAAGTTGCTAAGCTAACGGATGGGTCAAGTCGTTCACATCATTCTCTAATGATTTGATCCCGTTCATCAAATGACAACTCATGTCTATGGCTACGAAACTTAACCATCTTTGATTAACGAGCTAGTCAAGTAGAGGCATACTAGTGACACTCTGTTTGTCTATGTATTCACACATGTACTAAGTTTTCGGTTAATACAATTATAGATTGAATAATAAACATTTATCATGATATAAGGAAATAAATAATAACTTTATTATTGCCTCTAGGGCATATTTCCTTCAGTCTCCCACTTGCACTAGAGTCAATAATCTAGTTCACATCACCATGTGATTTAACACCAATAATTCACATCCTCATGTGATTTAACACTTTATAGTTCACATCGCCATGTGACCAATACCCAAAAGGTTTACTAGAGTCAATAATCTAGTTCACATCGCCATGTGATTAACACCCAAAGAGTACTAAGGTGTGATCATGTTTTGCTTGTGAGAGAGGTTTAGTCAATGGGTCTGCCACATTCAGATCCGTATGTATTTTGCAAATTTCTATGTCTACAATGCTCCGCACGGAGCTACTCTAGCTAAATTCCCACTTTCAATATGTATCCAGATCGAGACTCAGAGTCATCCAGATCGGTGTCAAAGCTTGCATTGACGTAACTCTTTACGACGAACTCTTTATCACCTCCATAACCGAGAAATATTTCCTTAGTCCTCTAAGGATAATTTTGACCGTCGTCCAGTGATCTACTCCTAGATAAAAATTGTACCCCCTTGCCAAACTCAGGGCAGTGCATACAATAAGTCTGGTATACAACATGGCATACTTTATAGAACCTATGGCTAAGGCATAGGAAATGACTTTCATTCTCTCTCTATCTTTTGCTGTGGTCGGGTTTTGAGTCTTACTCAACTTCACACCTTGCAACACAGGAAATAACTCTTTCTTTGACTGTTCCATTTTGAACTACTTCAAAAACTTGGCAAGGTATATACTCATTGAAAAAATTATCAAGTGTCTTGATCTATCTCTATAGATCTTGATGCTCAATATGTAAGTAGCTTCACCGAGGTCTTTCTTTGAAAATCTCATTTCAAACAATCCTTTATGCTTTCCAGAAAATTCTACATCATTTCCGATCTACAATATGTCATTCACATATACTTATCAGAAAGGCTGTAGTGCTCCCACTCACTTTCTTATAAATAAAGGCTTCATCGCAAGTCTGTATAAAACCATATGCTTTGATCACCTCATCAAAGCGTATATTCCAAATCCGAGATGCTTGCACCAGTCCATAGATGGATCGCTGGAGCTTGCACATTTTGTTAGCACCTTTAGGATTGAGAAAACCTTCTGGTTGCATCATATACAACTCTTCTTTAATAAATCCATTAAACAACGCAGTTTTGTTATTCATTTGCCAGATTTCGTAAAATGTGGCAATTGCTAACATGATTCGGACAGATTTAAGCATCGCTACGAGTGAGAAAATCTCATCGTACTCAACACCTTGAACTTGTCTAAAACCTTTCGCAACAAGTCGAGCTTTGTAGTCAGTAACATTACCATCGGCATCAGTCTTCCTCTTAAAGATCCATTTATTTTCAATGGCTTGCCGATCATCGGGCAAGTCAACCAAAGTCCACACTTTGTTCTCATACATGGATCCCATCTCATATTTCATGGCCTCAAGCCATTTTGCGGAATCTGGGCTCATCATCGCTTCCTCATAGTTCGTAGGTTCATCATGGTCTAGTAACATGACTTCCAGAGCCGGGTTACCGTACCACTCAGATGCGAAACGCACTCTGGTTGACCTACGAGGTTCAGCAGTAACTTGATCTGAAGTTTCATGATCATCATCATTAGCTTCCTCGCTGATTGGTGTAGGAATCACTAGAACTAGTTTCTGTGATGTACTACTTTCCAATTTGGGAGAAGGTACAATTACCTCATTAAGTTCCACTTTCCTCCCACTCACTTCTTTTGAGAAAAACTCTTTCTCTAGAAAGTATCCATTTTAGCAATGAATATCTTGCCTCTGGATCTGTGATAGAAGGTGTACCCAACAGTTTCCTTTGGGTATCCTATGAAGACACATTTCTCCGATTTGAGTTCGAGCTTTTCAGGTTGAAACTTTTTCACATAAGCATCGCTGCCCCAAACTTTAAGAAACGACAACTTATGTTTCTTGCCAAACCACGGTTCATACGGTGTCGTATCAACGGATTTAGATGGTACCCTATTTAACATGAATGCAACTGTCTCTAATGCATAACCCAAAACGATAGTGGTAAATCGGCAAGAGACATCATAGATCGCACCATATCTAATAAAGTACGGTTACGACGTTCGGACACACCATTACGCTGTGGTGTTCCAGGTGGCGTGAGTTGTGAAACTATTTCACATTATTTTAAATGAAGGCCAAACTCGTAACTTCAAACATTCGCCTCCGCGATCAGATCGTAGAAACTTTTATTTTCTTGTTACGATGATTTTCCACTTCACTATGCAATTCTTTGAAACCTTCAAATGTTTCAAACTTATGTTTCATCAAGTAGATATACCCATATCTACTCAAATCATCTGTGAAGGTCGGAAAATAACGATACCCGCCGTGAGCCTCAACACTCATCAGACCACATACATCAGTATGTATTATTTCCAATAAGTCAGTTGCTCGCGCCATTGTTCCGGAGAACGGAGTCTTAGTCATCTTGCTCATGAGGCATGGTTCGCAAGCATCAAATGATTCATAATCAAATGATTCCAAAAGCCCATCAGCATGGAGTTTCTTCATGCGCTTTACACCGATATGACCTAAACGGCAGTGCCACAAATAAGTTGCTCTATCATTATCAACTCTGCATCTTTTGGCTTCAATATTATGAATATGTGTATTACTATGATCGAGATCTAATAAGCTATTTTCATTGGGTGTACGACCATCGAAGGTTTTATTCATGTAAACAGAACAACTATTATTCTATGACTTTAAATGAATAACCGTATTGCAATAAACATGATCAAATCATATTCATGTTCAACGCAAATGCCAAATAACATTTATTTTGGTTCTACACTGATCCCGAAAGTATAGGGAGTATGCGATGTGATCATATCAATCTTGGAACCACTTCCAACACACATCATCACTTCACCTTTAACTAGTCTTTGTTCATTTTGCAACTCTCGTTTTGAGTTACTAATTTTAGCAACTGAACCGGTATCAAATACCCGAGGGTTGCTATGAACACTAGTAAAGTACACATCAATAATCTGTATATCAAATATACCTTTGTTCACTTTGCCATCGTTCTTATCTACCAAGTATCTAGGGTAGTTCCACTTCCAGTGACCATTTCCTTTGCAGTAGAAGCACTTAGTTTCAGGTTTGAGTTTAGCTTTGGGTTTCTTCACGGGAGTGACAACTTGCTTGTCATTCTTCTTGAAGTTCCCCTTCTATCCCTTTGCCCTTTACTTGAAACAAGTGGTTTTGTTAACCATCAACACTTGATGCTCTTTCTTGATTTCTACCATTGCCGATTTCAGCATCGCGAAGAGCTTGGGAATTACTTTCGTCATCCCTTGCATATTATAGTTCATCACGAAGTTCTAGTAACTTGGAGATAGTGACTAGAGAACTTTGTCAATTACTATCTTATCTGGAAGATTAACGCCCACTTGATTAAAGCAATTGTAGTACCGAGACAATCTGAGCACATGCTCACTGGTTGAGCTATTCTCCTCCATCTTGTAGGCAAAGTACTGTTAGAGGTCTCATACCTCTTGATACAGGCATGAGTATTAAATACTAATTTCAACACTTGGAACATCTTATATGCTCTGTGGCGTTCAAAATGTTTTTGAAGTCCCGGTTCTAAGCCGTAAAGCATGCTGCACTAAACTATCAAGTAGTCATCATACCGAGCTTTTTTCAAAACATTCATAACGTCTGCATCTGCTCCTGCAATAGGTCTGTCACCTGGTGGTGCATCAAGGACATAAATCTTCTGTGCAGCAATGAGGAAAATCCTCAGATCACGGAACAAGTCCGCATCATTGCTACTATCATCTTTCAACTTACATTTCTCTAGGAACATATAAAAATAAACAGCGAGCTACATCGCGAGCTATTGATCTACAACATAGATATGCTAATACTACCAGGACTAAGTCCATGATAAATTAAAGTTTAATTAATCATATTACCAAAGAACTCCCACTTAGATAGACATCCCTCTAGTCATCTAAATGATCACGTGATCCAAATCAACTAAACCACGTCCGATCATCACGTGAGATGGAGTAGTTTTCAATGGTGAACATCTTATGTTGATCATATCTACTATATGATTCAAGCTCGGCCTTTCGGTCTCCAGTGTTCCGATGCCATGTCTGTACATGCTAGGCTCGTCAAGTTTAACCCGAGTATTCTGCATGTGCGAAACCGTCTTACACCCATTGTATTTGAACGTAGAGCTTATCACACCCGATCATCACGTGGTGTCTCGGCACGACAAACTTTTGCAACGGTGCATACTCAGGGAGAACACTTGCACCTTGATATTTTGTAAGGGATCATCTTTTAATGCTACCGCTGTACTAAGCAAATAAGAAGCATAATAAGATAAACATCACATGCAATCAAAATATGTGACATGATATGGCCATCATCATCTTGTGCTTTTGATCTCCATCTCCAAAGCATCGTCACGATCTCTATCGTCACTGGCTAGACACCATGATCTTCATCGTAGTTTCGTGGTCGTCTCGCCAACTATTGCTACTACTACTATCGCTAACTCATAGTGATGAAGTATAGCAATTACACGGCCTTCACAATTCATACAATAAAGAGACAACCATAAGACTCCTGACGGTTGCCGATAATTTTACAAAACATGATCATCTCATACAATAACGTATAACTCATCACGTCTTGACCATATCACATCACAACACGCCCTGCAAAAACAAGTTAGACGTCCTCTACTTTGTTGTTGCAAGTTTTACGTGGCTGCTATGGGCTTAGCAAGAACCGTTCTTACCTACGCATACAAAAACCACAACGATTTTTCGTCAAGTATGTGTTGTTTTAACCTTCACAAGGACCGGGCATAGCCACACTTGATTCAACTAAAGTGAGAGAGACAGACACCCGCTGGTCACCTTTAAGCAACGAGTGCTCGTAACGGTGAAACCAGTCTTGCGTAAGCGTACGCGTAATGTCGGTCCGGGCCGCTTCATCTCACAATACCGCCAAATCAAAGTATGACATGCTGGTAAGCAGTATGACTATTATCGCCCACAACTCATTGTGTTCTACTCGTGCATATCATCTACGCATAGACCTGGCTCATGATGCCACTGTTGGGGAACATAGTATTTCAAAATTTTCTACGATCACGCAAGATCTATCTACCAGATGCATAGCAACGAGAGGGGAGAGTGTGTCTACGTACCCTCGTAGACCGAAAGTGGAAGCGTCTAGTGACGCGGTTGAAAATGTCTTCGCGATCCAACCTATGCAAGCACCGAACGTACGGCACCTCCGCGTTCAGCACACGTTCAGCTTGATGACGTCCCACGAGCTCTTGATCAAGTTGAGCTTCACGGGAGAGTTTCATCAGCACGGCGGCATGGTGACGGAGATGATGAAGTTACCGGCGAAGCCCTTGATCAAGTTGAGCTTCACGGGAGAGTTTCATCAGCACGGCGGCATGGTGACGGAGATGATGAAGTTACCGGCGCAGGGCTTCACCTAAGCACTTCAACGGTATGACCGAGGTGTGTTTCTGTGGAGGGGGGCACCGCACACTGCTAAAATGATGTTGCTTGTCTGTCTTTGGGTGACCCCTGCCCCCGTATATAAAGGAGAAAGGGGGGAGGTGCGGCCGGCCAGGGGGCGCGCCATAGGAGTAGGATTCCTACTCCTAGTAGGAATAGGAATCCCCTTTCCTATTCCTACTAGGAGTAGGAAAGGAAGGAGGAGAGGAGAAGGAAGGAGAGGGGCGCCTCCCCCCTCTCCTAGCCCAACTAGGATCCCTAGGGGGCGCGGCCAGCCCTATGGGCTGCCCCTCTCTTTTCCCTCAAGGCCCACTATGGCCCATACTCCCCCCCGGGGGGGGGGGGGGGTCCGGTAACCCCTCCGGCACTTCGGTTTTATCCGATAACACCCAGAACACTTCCGGTGTCCGAATATAGTCGTCCAATATATTAATCTTTATGTCTTTGACATTCCGAGACTCCTCGTCATGTCCGTGATCTCATCCAGGACTCCGAACTACCTTTGGTACATCAAAACTCATAAACTCATAATACCGATCGTCATTGAATGTTAAGCGTGCGGACCCTACGGGTTCGAGAACTATGTAGACATGACCGAGACTCATCTCCGGTCAATAACCTATATCGGAACCTGGATGCTCATATGGGCTCCTACATATTCTATGAATATCTTTATCGGTCAAACCGCATAACAACATACATTGTTCCCATTGTCATCGGTATGTTACTTGCCCGAGATTCGATCGTCGGTATCATCATACTTAGTTCAATCTCGTTACCGGCAAGTCTCTTTACTCGTTCCGTAATGCATCATCCTGATACTAACTCATTAGTCACATTGCTTGCAAGGCTTATAGTGATGTGTATTACCGAGAGGGCCCAGAGGTACCTCTCCGACAATCGGAGTGACAAATCCTAATCTCGATCTATGCCAACTCAACAAATACCATCAGAGACACCTGTAGAGCATCTTTATAATCACCCAGTTACATTGTGACATTTGATAGCACACAAGGTGTTCCTCCGGTATTTGGGAGTTGCATAATCTCATAGTCAGAGGAACATGTATAAGTCATGAAGAAAGCAATAGCAGTAAAACTAAACGATCAAGTTGCTAAGCTAACGGATGGGTCAAGTCAATCACATCATTCTCTGATGATGTGATACTGTTCATCAAATGATAACTCATGTCTATGGCTAGGAAACTTAACCATCTTTGATTAACGAGCTAGTCAAGTAGAGGCATACTAGTGACACTCTGTTAGTCTATGTATTCACACATGTACTACGTTTCCGGTTAATACAATTCTAGCATGAATAATAAAAATTTATCATGATATAATGAAATAAATAATAACTTTATTATTGCCTCTAGGGCATATTTCCTTCACTCTCTCTCGTGTTCTTGAGGCTTTGAAGGTGGGTTGCTCTCAAACGACAAAAGTAGTGTCTTAATTCAGAGCAGCCACCGATATATGGTGGAGGGGGTGGGCTATTTATAGCCAGGAGGCAACCTGACATGATTTGTCTGAAATGACCCTTGGTCACTGGGGAACCGACACGTGTCCAACGGTCGGATTTCAAACACACGCGCTAGCTTGACTTGGGCTACAAGTAAAGCTAACTTGTCGAACAAAGGACTAGATATTCTCGCATAGTCTTCACTCGAAGACATAGGAAATGGGTTGAGCATCACATCAGTTTTCTGACTTTGTTCACTTGGACCTCACTTGACAGTTCGGTGGTTCTGATGACTCAAGAAAGTAGAAAATGAAACTACGAAATAACTATGTCTTCGTGCTCCATTCTATTCAAATGAATGTGTCCTCATGGCATTATCTTCGACATAAATGTCTTCATGAACCACCATAGTCTTCAATGTCTTCATACATTTACAGGGGTCATCTTCGATGTGTAACCGAATCAATGGGTACTTCTTCCTGTGTTCTCCTATGAATCTCACAAACACATTAGTCCCTCAACCATGTTTGTCGTCAATACTCCAAAACCAACTAGGGGCGGCACTAGATGCACTTACAGTCTTACCTTCTCACCCTCTTGGAGAGAGGGTGTCCGAGAGCTCATATACCTCTTCGGTACATATCAATGGTGTATTCAAGTGGACTTGGATTTTAGCCTAGCGCATTTTTGGTTTCGAAATGTAGTGGTCTCGCTCGTCTCCTACATTTTACACATGACCTCGTCGTCGCCATTCCTTCTCATTGCTATCCTGTCCAGATCGGCGCTACCGTGTTATAATGACAGGTCAGCCGCTCTGTCGCTAGTGTGGCACGGCCGTTGTGCTAAAATCCTATATATTGTCCTTCGAGGAGACGTGTATTCCTTGCTCGTCGGAGCTTGCTGGTACTTCATGTTGTGGTTCAACTACTCTTGTGCTTATGCCCGACCACGAGGTGGTGACGTCTAGTGGTGGATGCTATGTGCATTGTGTTGTGTTGTTTTCTTATCTATTTCGGTTTTATATGATCTACATGGTAATAGGGTTGTCACAGCTCCTTGTATCATTGGGCCATGTGAATTTATCATTATCCTTCAAAAGCGGGTCTCGATAATGGCAACCGCCATCTGGCGAAGACTGGCCATAGTGGGTGTATCTTCAGCAGTAATATAGAGTCCAACTCAACAAATTTGCCCATGTGGCAATGAGTTAATGAGGAGAGAGGTAATTTGAGTAGTAACTTACCTAGTTACTGTAACGTCACATATCCGAATACTATATGATCCTATAACCTAATAAATGAAGCTTTGCATGACACCACACTTATGTTACTATCCACTATGAAGGTACTGAAGGAAATATGCCCTGGAGGCAACAATAATGTTGTTATTTATATTTACTTGTATCATGATAAATGTTTATTATTAATGCTAGAATTTTATTAACCGGAAACTTAGTACATGAGTGAATACATAGACAAACAAAGTGTCCCTAGTATGCCTCTGCTAGACTAGCTCATTGATCAAAGATGGTTATGTTTCCTAGCCATAGACACGAGTGGTCATTTGATCAACGGGATCACATCATTAGGAGAATGATGTGATGGACAAGACCCATCTGTTAGATTAGCAACTTGATCGTTTAGTTTTACTGCTATTGCTTTCTTCATGACTTATACATGTACCTATGACTATGAGATTATGCAACTCCCGAATACTGGAAGAACACCTTGTGTGCTATCAAACGTCACAACATAACTAGGTGATTTAAAAGATGCTCAACAGGTGTCTCCGAAGGTGTTTGTGGTGTTGGCATAGATCAAGATTAGGATTTGTCACTCCGAGTGTCGGAGAGGTATCTCTGGGCCCTCTCGGTAATGCACATCACTATAACCCTTGCAAGCAAATGATTAATGAGTTAGTCACGAGATGATGCATTACGGAACGAGTAAAGATACTTGCCAGCAACGAGATTGAACTAGGTATGATGATACCGATGATCGAATCTCGGGCAAGTAACATACCGATGACAAAGGGAACAACGTATGTTGTTATGCGGTTCGACTGATAAAGATCTTTGTAGAATATGTAGGAGCCAATATGGGCACCCAGGTTCCGCTATTGGTTATTGACCGGAGAGATGTCTCGGTCATGTCTACATAGTTCTCGAACCCGTAGGGTCCGCACGCTTAACGTTCGTTGACGATATAGTATTGAATGAGTTATGTATGTTGGTGCCGAATGTTATTCGGAGTCCCGGATGTGATCATGGACATGACAAGGAACTCCAGAATGGTCCAGAGATAAAGATTGATATATGGGATAATAGTGTTTGGCCTCCGGAAGGGGTTCCGGATGTTTCCCGAAATGTTTGGGTACGAGAACACTTTATGTGGGCCAAAGGGGAAAGCCCACAAGGTTTTTGGAAAGCGCAAAAGGAAGTTTTGCGGAGTCCAGGGGCCAGACGCCGGGAACCCTGGCATCTGGCCCTGGAGTCCGAGAAGGACTCTTGCCTTTCAGGTGAAACTGACTTTGTGGAGGCTTTTACTCCAAGTTTCGACCCCAAGGCTCAACATATAAATAGAGGGGCAGGGCTAGCACCCAAGACACATCAAGATAAACCAAGCCCACTACAAGAAATATGTCAACTTGTGACCTTGACTATTGGTCACTGAATGGTCATTATTTTTCATTTGTGACCTTTTTATGACCAAAAACAGATGGTCAAAAGCTGGCCGTCGTAAACTGAAATTAATGACCTTCTGTGTGAGAAGGTCATAGACGTTTACGACCAAAACAAAAGGTCATTGGTTCAACGACCTTTTGCTTTGGTCACTAGCTGTCTGCTCAGGCCACGTCGGATCCGACGTGGCAAGCTGACGTGGCAAAATTGCGACCAAATGAAAAGGTCATTGATAAGATTCAGCCCGGTCCGATTAGGTGTCTATATGGGCCGAGCCCATTAATTCAGCCCATTTAATATATATTTTTTCTGTAAATTTTCGCTAGCTACATGGGCCGAGCCCAACATTTCAGCCTTTTTTATTTCTATGAAAGTTGACATTCAATTTCTTGTTGGTCCATGACCTTTTACAGCCTAGTATTTTTTTGGCCCTCGGCCTTTTACAGCCCTGTTATTTTTGCCTCGGCCTTTTACAGTCTAGTTTTTTTGGCACTCAGCCATGGCCTTTTAATTTAGGACTCATCGTTTCAGTCAATTTCCAGGTCAAATATAGGCTATAAATGCAGAATATTTCTCAATACAGCTAAACTTGGTACATTACAATAATAGTACATAGTATCCAGTTTTCTAATACACAAAAAGATCAAACAATAACAAGCTCCAATCAGGTACTCTTTGCTGGGTGTGGATTCAAGCTTCTTCATCATGGGACTTGTTGCAGCAGTCAGCACTTCAATGAACAAAGGACATCTACAGGTTATAAACAAAACAATTAGGAACAAAATAAATACAAAACATTCTGCATTTGGTGCGAAAATGGTTAGAGCAATGAGGAGCTTCAACAACAGAGCAACAAATCTAGTATTCAGCTAAAATACAACTAAATATACAATGAAACACATTACTGGGTGTGGGTTTTCTTCGGATTCTTCTTCCCAAAGCTCATGTACACCGAACTTCTGAAGAACGAAGGCCAGCATCTGCAAATAATATATTATGAAAAGTTAGAAACATAATCAAGTACTGAATCCATGAATATAAAATTCTCATAGCGATGAGAATTTGCTGCAGAACTTTGCATTTAACAGGAAGCCATGCATATAACATTCTCTTAACAGCGAAAATTGAGATGTATTTTGCAAATGACAAGTACCAGCACAGTGCAAGTTAACAGAACAGATGAGTAGTACAAGCTATAAATGATTTTCCACTTTAGAACAGGGCACATGCATCAATTTTTATAGTCAGGAACAAAGAAGACAGTGATGCAGGACCTGGGATACCAAATTGATCTTAGAAATGAAAATTGCAATAGGTACTAAGTGTATATGGCTATACATAAACCAGTAGTAGTACTACTACTAGATGAAAAGATGTTCCATGGTAAATCTCCAAAGTATACAACCAAGAATATAAGAATTAACATGTTTCGTTACATAGTACTGCTATGTAATTGAAATGCAAAAGATACATCTTCCGTGTTCAGCAATTAGGATAAACCATGGGGTTTCTACTACTCCTACATCAGTAAGCTGATTATTTAAGATGCTAATGTTTACTTTTGAAGTTGAGTTATGGTTATCTCAAAGAATTTGTACCTCATAAACATGCATGGAATTTCTATCTCAAAGAAGTATACATATTTATCTTGTTTAATTAGGCCAGCAGCACAAAACAACCATGCAGAAATGTCAGGGCAACACAGCAGCAAGGTGTCATGCATACCAACACAGTAACACTTCAGATATGTTAGACCGAAAGATGTGAGCGACGGTAGACTACACCAACACTAACTAGGTAACAGAATTACTTAAGATTGTAGCTCAGGAATTCGTTATCCACACTAATATAAAATTTGATCAAATGGAACCTTCGAAACACCCTTTCCCAAGTAGTCAGATCCATATATCCTCTCTCAGTTCCAAAGCTTCATAAAGACCTACATAAGAGGGATGATTCACACAAGATTAGTTCCACAAAAATAATACAGTATGGTTGGTTTGCCTAATCAAACTAGTTAAATTACAGCAGCAAAAACGACAAGTTAAAGCAATGGTTTATAAAAGGTATAAACAAGAAGGAATTGGTATCAGTAAGATCTAGTTCATCTAGAATTATATAGAAGAGGTATTGAACCAGACTTATGACAATAATACAGATATGCTTGAAATGGATAAACAGGTGCAGGGAAAGAATCAAACTGGAACTCAGAGATTCAGTGGAGGCTAAATGCATAAAAATACAAAGCCAAACTAGAAAATCAATGAATGTACAGCCTACGGTTAAACTTAAGTGGGATGCTTAGTAGCACTAGCACATGAAGACCATCACAGACCATTGCCAAGGGAGTAACAGATGTAACATTTAAATGCTCACACCAAGCAGCTAACAAACAACAAAAGAACATCTGAATTCTGAGGCTGGCAGTTCACTTCAATTTCCCTCCTATCTCCAGAATCATCCAAAACCTTTTTCAATTAACAAAATTATTATAAACATTATCCAAAACATTTTTCAATGAACTAGATATAGTCCAGCTCCCTGGGGAACCCTGGCAGATGTAGCATATAGATACCTCCTACAACCGGTCATCTCCAACTAAGTGTCGGCCAGAATTAGTAAATCTAGCTCTAGGTTTCCATGACAAGAGTTGTAACAGGATTAACCTTCCAGGCATGGCATCGGCGTCGGAGCAGAGACGCAGTTGTGGACCTCGAGCATACTCTGGTTGTGGGTGTCGCCCTCCTCAGCCGGCCCGGCATGGTCGCCCTTCCCTTGACACACTAACAAGACATGGAAATGAGATGGATCAAAACCACACAAAGGGTAGGAAGGAATAATCACATGACAATTTTGATGTAGCAAACAAACAAACAGAGGCTTTGTTATGGTTCAGATGAACAAAATAATCCAAATCACAATCGATATTAGCTTCAGTATGTCAATTGTTGCAGCAGTAGTAGTAGTAAACTATGGCAGAGGAGAAACAAACACGTTCAAATCAGAATGAGAAAGAGAGAGAGAAAATATTAAAAGACTGACCTGACCATGGCAATGTCGATGGCCTCAACAGTTTCAACAGAGAGAGGCCCGCCATGGTACTCCTCCTTCACAGCCGCAACACGTTCCATGGTGATGACCAGCACACACAAACCAACAGCATGGATCAGACCAACAAATCCAAAAGAAGATGAGGGGAGAAGAAGACGACTTGGATAAGGGAGTCATGGGAGGGAGGGGCTAGGGTTTCGGGAAGAGGATGGGCGTCCCTACCTTGTGCGTCGTCGGAGATGCTGCGGGCTCGACGGTCGGTGTTGGAGAGGACCGAAACCCTAGGCGCCGGGGATGGATCCTCTCCTCTGCTGGTGTGCTGCGTGTTTGTGGAGAGGAGAAGAGCTCCGTTCTCCATCTCCGTCCCCATCTCCATGGCGGAGGTGCCGGCGCTGGCCCTGGCCGCAACCAACCGCACGAACGAGGGGAGGGAGTCGACGACGACGTGGTGGTGGCGTCCCGTCCCATGGTGATGGCCCTCTCGCTCTCCTTCAAGGCGCGAGACTCCGAGGACGAGGCGGGCGCGAGAGGAGATCGGCCCGAAGACGGAGACGGCGGGTAGGAGGTTGGAGGCGCGGCGGCGGGATGAGGGAAGGGGAGGAGGGGAAGGGCGGGCGGCGCCAGCCAGTGCTCGTTCCCGAGCGGCGCGCAGAGGCGGTGGGGAACCACCGGGTCGCCGCTGGACGGGGAAGGGGCGGAGGCGTCGGCGAGGAGCCAGCGAAGATGGCGGTGGAGGTGGAGGTGCGGCGCGCAGAGAGATTGTGAGGGGAATGAGGGACGAGGTCGGCGGCGGTGGGTGAGGAGGACGGAGAGGTCGGCTATGGATGTGGTGGACGGGGAGATTGGATCGGGAGGCGGCGGGGAGGAGATGGGGGGAGGAGGGATGCGATGGGGGCAGGGGTGTGATGTGAGCCAGGGTTTGGGCTGCAGTGGGGTATCTCTTTTTCATTTTTTTTATTTTTTTCTGTAGATAGATGGATGGATGAATGTGGGATGGTGAGATGGATGGATGGATGGATGGGCGCCATGTCATCGATCCGTGGGAAGAGTCCTGATTGGTTCGGAAAACCAGTAATTTTAAAAAGTATCTAAGTACTATTAAATAGAGGGATTTTGTGAAGTAGCTATCAAAAATATTTTTCAAAAGGGAACCACACTAATTTTCACTAGAGTTAGACAACATTTTATGGATAAACACCAATTTGTATGCATTTCTGATCTTTCTAGCTATTTTTAATCATTTTCCGAGTGCCCAAAATGAGATTTTTGTTGAAGGACCTACCAAATAATTATTGCAAAATTGGACCAAATCATTTTTCTAAAATACTAGGCCATATTTAATGCACAATTTACCAAATGGTTGGGTGTAAAAAGTTTTGATCCACCTCTCGTGAAAAAGACAAATTTCGGTCGATTCAGTTGGAAGTCGGTCAAATTTGAACTGTAGCTGCCTTTTAGTTTGCTCTTTATTTTTTACAAAAATCATTTCTAGGTACATAAGTATCTATTTAGTCAGAGAAACACCAAAAAAAATACCAAGATTCAACCATTAGCTAGGAACTATCATTCCCGCCGTTTTGACCGCATTTTGAAACGGGCATAAAAAATTCAAAAAAATCAAAAAAAATTGGAAAACCTTCGCATTGTGTCATTATATATGACCAAGTTACCAGGAAAAATAATAAACTTGTAATACGACAATTCTTTTAAAAAAATGTTCTCAGAAATGAGCTATCATGCGTGAAGATTCATGACATTCATGGCATAGTTTGTTCAGATGATCTCATATTGTGCACAAGGGTGCATCTTGGAATAGCAAACAATATTTCCTAAGGAAGTTTTCATTTTCTTTGGACGAAAAAATCATTTTCCATTTTTCGAGTGCCCAAAAGGAGGTTTTTTTGTGAAGGACCTCCCAAATAATTGTTGCAAAATTGGACCAAATCATTTTTCTAAATTACTAGGCCATATTTAATGCACAATTGACCAAATGGTTGGGTGTAAAAAGTTTTGATCCACATCTCGTGAAAAAGACAAATTTCGGCCGATTCAGCTCGAAGTGGGTCAAATTTGAACTGTAGCTGCCTTGTAGTTTGCTCTTTATTTTTTACAAAAATAATTTCTAGGTACATAAGTATCTATTTAATCAGAGAAATACCAAAAAATACCAAGATTCAACAACTAGCTAGGAACGGCCATTCCTGTCGTTTTGACCGCATTTCGAAACGGGCATAAAAAACTAAAAAAATTGGAAAACCTTCGCATTGTGTCATTATATATGACCAAGTTACGAGGAAAAATAATAAACTTATAATACGGCAATTCTTTTTAAAAAGTGTTCTCAGAAATGAGCTATCTTGCGTGAAGATTTATGGCTTTCAAGCCAAATGATCAATCCTATGGCCACATTCATGGCATAGTTTGTTCAAATGATCTCATATTGTGCACAAGGGTGCATCTTGGAATGGCAAACAATATTGCCTAAGGAAGTTTTCATTTTCTTTGGACGAAAAAATCATTTTCCATTTTTCGAGTGCCCAAAAGGAGGTTTTTTTGTGAAGGACCTCCCAAATAATTGTTGCAAAATTGTACCAAATCAATTTTATAAAATATTAGGACATATTTAATGAATAATTGACAAAATGGTTTGGTGTAAAAAGTTTTGATCCACCTCTCGTGAAAAAGACAAATTTCCGCCGATTCAGCTCGAAGCGGGTCAAATTTGAACTGCAGCTGCCTCATAGTTTGCTATTTATTTTTTCCAAAAATCATTTCTTGTTACATAAGTACCTATTTAATCATAAATACATGGTTTGGTGGCGATACGTCGAGGTTTGGGCGGTGATCGAGGGCCCCAACTCTAGAGCGCGTAAACTCGCATGCCCGCCGCGTGGTCACCGCGTGATTGTGGCGTTGCCATGTGTTTTGGGAGGCCTAGGCATGTCTAGTGGGTTGGGCACTCCCCAGGTAGGTGCTAGGAAGAAAATTACAACATAAGATTCTCACGAGGAGACCGATCGATGCTCAAACATGAATTAGCATCCAAGTGTTTTATTAGCAGTACGGGAAATGCACATGGCTAATGGGCGTGAGTTTTGGTTGAGGATGATCAGTTACTAAGAATACCGTCTGCACAAATTTTCATCTCAAAAGGAGGAGTCTAGGTGGTACTTGCTTGGCAAAGTACCACACTGGACATAAATACGAATGTTGAAGCTGGGCTCAAAATAATGAATGGATTGAGCTGGCATTTGGTGGAGGATAGTTATTTGGGCATAGGAAAGCACTGTAGAAAATGGATGCCATTTGGACATGCCAAAGTGGTACTTCCTTCACAAAGTGTTTTTTGAACAAAATAGGAAAATGGATATTTTTGAATTATTTTTGAACTACGCAAGGAAGGTTTTTTACATATTTGACGAAGATATGACCCAAAGAATTTATGAGATTTTTCGGGGAATTTTGGGAATGACAGAAATATAGGTTGCTTCACAACCTAGGGCAAAAACTGCCACATGGACATGACACATAGGCAAAACTGATGAGGTAGCGCCTAGTCGTAGCAACCCACCACAATTTACAAGGTTATGACCATCTATATTGGTCATGATCAGCTAGAAATAAGGCAGCGAACCAGTGCTATCTGCTTTATGACCATTTCGTGTAAGGAAATTACGACCTTTCTGACCAAAATGGTCGTTATAGTTTAGGGTTTGGAGCCCCCCGAACAGCTTTTGACCAATTGGTCTGAAATGTTCATAGATCTATGACCAATTCTTCCAGGGTCATTGACAGAAGGTCACTAGTTGATATATTTCTTGTAGTGGCCGTGTGCCGGCAACACCGACCCTCTAGTTTATCCTCCCTCTAGTTTCTGTAGTGCTTAGCGAAGCCCTGCAGAGATTGTTCTTCATCATCAATCATCACCACGCCGTCGTGCTGCCGAAACTCATCTACTACTTCGTCCATCTTGCTAGATCAAGAAGGCGAGGACGTCATCGAGCTGAACGTGTGCTGAACGCGCAAGTGCCGTACGTTCGGTGCTAGATCGGGACGGATCGTGAAGGTGTACGACTACATCAACCGCGTTCATAAACGCTTCCGAATTTACGATCTTCAAGGGTACGAAGATACACTCACCCTCTCATTGCTATGCATCACCATGATCTTGCATGTGCGTAGGATTTTTTTTTGAAATACTATGTTTCCCAATAGTGGCATCATGAGCCAGGTTTATGCGTAGACGTTATATGCACGAGTAGAACACAAGTGAGTTGTGGGCGATACTAGTCATACTGCTTACCAGCATGTCATACTTTGATTCGGCGGTATTGTTGGATGAAGCGGCCCGGACCGACATTACGCGTACGCTTACGCGAGATTGGTTCTACCGACGTGCTTTGCACACTGGTGGCTGGCGGGTGTCAGTTTCTCCAACTTTAGTTGAATCGAGTGTAGCTATGCCCGGTCCTTGTTGTTGGGAAACGTAGTAATTTCAAAAATTTCCTACGATCACGCAATATCTATCTACTAGAAGCATAGCAACGAGACAAGAGAGTGTGTCTACGTACCCTTGTAGACCGAAAGCGGAAGTGTTCATCAACGTGGTTGATGTAGTCGTACAGCTTCACGATCCGTCCCGATCTAGTACCGAATGTACGGCACCTCCGCGTTCAGCACACGTTCAGCTCGACGACGTCCTCACCTTCTTGATCCAGCAAGACGGGCGAAGTAGTAGATTAGTTCCGTCAGCACGACGGCGTGGTGACGGTTGGTGATGAAGAACAATCTCTACAGGGCTACGCCAAACACTATAGAAACTAGAAGGAGGATAAACTAGAGGGTCGGGGTTGCCGGCACACGGCTTGGTGTATCTTGATGCGTTCGAGGTGCTAGCCATGCCCCTCTATTTATATGTTGAGCCCTGGGGTCGTAACTTGGAGCAAAAGCCTCCTCAAAGTCGGTTTTGCCCGAAAGGCAAGAGTCCCACTCGGACTCCAGGACCAAATGCCACAATCCTTGGCGTCTGGCCCAGACGCCATGGGCCCCGCGTCTGGCCCAGGTCCAGAAGCCAGGGTCTCCGGCGTTTGGCCCCCTGGCCTCCACAAAACACCTTTTGCACCAACTTAATGCCCCGTGGGCTTGACCCCTTGGCCTAACCATATCGTCCTATATACCAATCTTTACCTCCGGAGCACTCCGGAGCTCCTCGTCATGTCCGTGGTCTCATCCGGGACTGCGATCAACATTCGGTCACCAACATACATAACTCATTCAATACTATATCATCAACGAAACGTTAAGCATGCGGACCCTACGGGTTCGAGAACTATGTAGACATGACCGAGACATCTCTCCGGTCAATAACCAATAGCGGAACCTGGATGCCCATATTGGCTCCTACATATTCTACGCAGATCTTTATCGATCGAACCGTATAACAACATACGTTGTTCCGTTTGTCATCGGTATGTTACTTGCCCGAGATTTGATCGTCGGTATCATCATACCTAGTTCAATCTCATCAACAGCAAGTCTCTTTAATCGTTCCGTAATACATCATCTTGTGACTAACTCATTAGTCATTTGCTTGCAAGGCTTATTGTGATGTGTATTACCGAGAGGGCCCAGAGATACCTCTCCGACACTCGGAGTGACAAATCCTAATCTTGATCTATGCCAACACCATAAACACTTTCGGAAACACCCGTAGAGCATCTTTATAATCACCCAGTTACGTTGTGACGTTTGATAGCACACAAGGTGTTCCTCCGGTATTCGGGAGTTGTATAATCTCATAGTCAGAGGAACATGTATAAGTCATGAAGAAAGCAATAGCAATAAAACTAAACGATCATTGTGCTAAGCTAACGGATGGGTCTTGTCCATCACATCATTCTCCTAATGATGTGATCCCGTTGATCAAATGACAACACATGTCCATGGTTAGGAAACACAACCATCTTTGACCAACGAGCTAGTCTAGTAGAGGCATACTAGGGACACTCTGTTTTGTCTATGTATTCACACATGTATCAAGTTTCTGATTAATACAATTCCAGCATGAATAATAAACATTTTTCATGATATAAGGAAATGTAAAATAACAACTTTATTATTGCCTCTAGGGCATACTTCCTTCACTTGTGATATAAGGAAATGTAAAATAACACATACTTGACGAAATATCGTCGTGGTTTTGATGCGTAGGTAAGAACGGTTCTTGCTTAGCCCGTAACAGCCACGTAAAAGATGCAACAACAAAGTAGAGGGCGTCTAACTTGTTTTTGCAGGGCATGTTGTGATGTGATATGGTCAAGACATGATGCTAAATTTTATTGTATGAAATGATCATGTTTTGTAACAGAGTTATCGGCAACTGGCAGGAGCTATATGGTTGTCGCTTTATTGTATGAAATGCAATCACCATGTAATTGCTTTACTTTATCACTAAGCGGTAGCGATAGTCGTAGAAGCAATAGTTGGCGAGACGACAACGATGCTACGATGGAGATCAAGGTGTCGCGCCGGTGACGATGGTGATCATGACGGTGCCTTGGAGATGAAGATCAAAGGCACAAGATGATGATGGCCATATCATATCACTTATATTGATTGCATGCGATATTTATCTTTCATGCATCTTATTTTGCTTAGATCGACGATAGCATTATAAGATGATCCCTCACTAAATTTCAAGGTATAAGTGTTCTCCCTGAGTATGCACCGTTGCGAAAGTTCGTCGTGCCGAGACACCACATGATGATTGGGTGTGATAGGCTCAACGTTCACATACAACGGGTGCAAGCCAGTTTTGCACACGCAGAATACTCGGGTTAAACTTGATGAGCCTAGCATATGCAGATATGGCGTCGGAACACTAGAGACCGAAAGGTCGAGCGTGAATCTGATACGTCCAAAACGTATCTATAATTTCTGCTTGCTCCATGCCTCTTTTGTGTGATATTGCTATGATATTTATGCACTTCCATACACTTTTGATCATATTTGGACTAACCTATTAACTCAGTGCACCCCAGTGCCAGTTTCTATTTTCTGCTGTTTTTGTATTTCAGGTTTTCCCATTACGTAAATTGCCAGAAAAATTCCGGGAAAAATATATAAAAAATCAGCGTTCCGGAAGCTTCCATGCGGCCAAAGTAGGGCCAGAGGGGGGCCACCAGGGCTCCAGGCGACCAGAGGGGGCGGCCCCCCTCCTGGCCGCGCCGCCAGGCCGCCTGGGCCCCCCTTAGCCCTTCTGATGCCCCCCTTTGGCATATATTTACACCGCGTCCCGAAACCCTCGAGGACGGAACCCTTTTTCGCGATCTCATCTCTGTTCCGCCGCCGCCGCGCTTCCAAGATCGGGAGCACCAGGAGAACTCTTCCCGGCACCCTGCCGGAGGGGAGAACCACCACCGGGAGCCTCTCCACCACCATGGACGCCTCCCGGATGAGTTGTGAGTAGTCTCCGTTGGACCATGGGTCCATGAGTAGTAGCTATGTGATGTTCTCCTCCCCTCTTTGTTCTTCACCGATTAGACCTCGTGAGTTGCCCTACATGATCGAGGCACATATGTAATCCTTATGCTGTTGCTATGATGAGTTTGCTGGGATCCGATGGATTATGAGATTATGTTCAGATTGTGTGTGAGTAATATATTTGATTCACCTCTTTTATATTTATGTTCTTGAGTAATTCTTGCATGTTCTCCGTTGCTGTTTATTGCTTTGGCCAAGTAGTAGGTAGTAACTCCAAGAGGGAACGTTATGCTTGATTGTGGGTTCATGCCCCTCGATGACTAGCTTGAGTGACAGAAACATGAGTCTAGGGGATGTGCTGTTGCCACAAGGGGGAAAACAACGGTGCTTGTACTTGCGGGTGCAAGGATTGTTTACTTTACGCAAAGTTCTTTTAATGCAGTTGTATGTTGCTTTGAGTTTACACTATGGGTGGGACTCGCAACTTAATACCAGCGAGATGTTCTGGATAGATATCTCAAGGTGGATGATTAGTAGTAGATGCAGATGGATTTCGGTCTACTTGCCTTGGCGTACCGCCCATGCTTTTGAGCCTCTACCTTTCTTTGCAGCATAGTTAGCATTGGTTTGCACACATAATCCTGTCAATTGCCCAGCTGTAATTCATTTACCTCGCTTAGCTGTTTTATCGTCTTTTGGGAGAGAGACATCACTAGTGAACATCATGGGACCCCGGTCCATATTACCATCACTGATCACACCCGTTATTTACTTTCTGTTCTTACTTACTAGTTGCAGTCATACCTATCACTATTATCTCTTGCGTTTGATCCTTTGTAAACGACAAGGCCGGAGGGATTGACAACCTCTCTGTACTCGTTGGGAGCAAAGTTATTTGTATCTGTGTGCAGGTCCTGTCAATCGCTAAGTTGCGCCGCTAGCAGTTGACACCTTCTTGTTGACCCTCGGAGTCTCAGGGGATTCGATCCTTGGTATCTTTGCCAAGGGAAAACTACCGCTACACAGCATCTCAAACCTTCCACTTGGGGTAACCAACGAGGGGCGAGAAGCCATCAGAATCATATAGTAGAAATGATCAACATAAGATGTTCACCATTGAAAACTACTCCATCTCACGTGATGATCGGACATGGTTTAGTTGATATGGATCACGTGATCACTTAGATGATTAGAGGGATGTCTATCTAAGTGGGAGTTCTTAAGTAATTTGATTAATTGAACTTTAATTTATCATGAACTTAGTACCTGATAGTATTTCGCTTGTCTACGTTGTTGTAGATAGATAGCCCGTGTTGTTGTTCCATTGAATTTTAATGCGTTCCTAGAGAAAGCTAAGTTGAAAGATGATGGTAGCAACTACACGGACTGGGTCCGTAACTTGAGGGTTACCATCATTGCTACACAAAAGAATTATGTCCTAGAAGCACCGCTAGGTGACAAGCCTGCTACAGGAGCAACTCCAGACGTTATGAATGTCTGGCAAGCTCGTTTTGATGACTACACGATAGTTTAGTGTGCCATGCTTTACGGCTTAGAACCGGGACTTCAACGGCGTTTTGAACATCATGGAGCATATGAGATGTTCCAGGAGTTGAAGTTAATATTTCAAGCAAATGCCCGGATTGAGAAATATGAAATTTCCAATAAGTTCTACAGCTGCAAGATGGAGGAGAACAGTTCTATCAGTGAACACTTGCTCAGAATGTCTGGATACTACGATCATATGAATCAACTTGGATGCAAAGCTGACGAAGATAGTGTTATTAATAGAGTTCTTCAATCACTTCCACCAAGCTATAAAGGCTTCGTGATGAACTATAACATGCAAGGGATGTAGAAGACAATTCCCGAGCTCTTCGCTATGCTCAAAGCTGCATTGGTATAAATCAAAAAGGAGCATCCAGTGTTGATTGTTAACAAGACCACTAGTTTCAAGAAAAAGGGCAAGGGAAAGAAGGGGAACTTCAAGAAGAATAGCAAGACAGTTGCTACTCCCACGAACAAACCCAAGTCTGGAGCCAATTCTGAAACTGAGTGCTTCTGCTGCAAAGGGACTGGACACTGGATAAGAAGGGGAACTGCCCCAAGTATTTGGCGGATAAGAAGGTTGGCAAACTAAACAAAGGTATATTTGATATACATGTTATTGATGTGTACCTTACTAATTCTCATAGTAGCACGTGGGTATTTGATACTGGTTCGGTTACTAATATTTGAAACTCGAAACAAGGGCTACGAATTAAACGAAGATTAGCTAAGGACGAGGAAACGATGCGCGTGGGAAATGGTTCCAAAGTTGATGTGATCGTCGTCGGCACACTACCTCTACATATACCAACGTGATTAATATTGGACCTAAATAATTGTTATTTGGTGCCAGCGTTGAGCATGAACATTATATCTGGATCTTATTTGTTGCGAGACGGTTATTCATTTAAATCAGAGAATAATGGTTGTTCTATTTATATGAGTAATATGTTTTATGGTCATGCACCCTTGAAGAGTGGTCTATTCTTGTTGGATCTCGATCGTAGTGATACACATATTCATAATATTGAAGCGAAAAGATGCAAGGTTAATAATGATAGTGCAACTTATTTGTGGCACTGCCGTTTATGTCATACTGGTGTAAAGCGCATGAAGAAACTCCATGCTGGTGGACTTTTGGAATCACTTGATTATGAATCACTTGGTGCTTGCGAACCATGCCTCATGGGTAATATGACTAAGACTCCTTCTCCGGAACAATGGAGCGAGCAAAATATTTATTGGAAATCATACATACTGATATATGTAGACCAATGAGTGTTGAGGCTCGCGGTGTGTCAGGGATATTACTACCAGGTATAAACCGCCCAGGAGGGGCCAGTTTATGTTATCAAGATTATTTTATTAGAGCCCAGCGGAGCATGAAGAAAAAGACTTTAGCCCAAGAGGTTTAGAACCCAAGTGTTAGGGCCCGTGATTTGTAAACCGTCATATTATGTAACTTGAGATGTAAGATAGAAAGAATAGAGACCGAGGCGGACACGTTTCTGAGCCGGCCTCGGGACTCTGTAAACCGGACCGGGCATCACCTCTTATATAAAGGGACGACCCGGCGACAGTTCAAAGGAGAGAACGACAACTCGAGACACAAGCAAAGCGGATTCGCTCCCTGGTCATCGAAACCCTAGCAATATACACCAAACTAGACGTAGGCTTTTACCTTCATCGAAGGGGCCGAACTAGTATAAAAATCCCTGTGTCCTTGTCCGCTTTAACCCCTTTAAGCTAACCCATAGCGATGGCCTCACGACTAAGTCCTTTTCCTAGGACATCTGCCGTGACAAAACCACGACAGTTGGCGCCCACCGTGGGGCTATCGCACGATGGTTTCGAGTTCTTGAAGGGCAGCTTTGTAGGACTCAAGGGCTACACAGTGGGCCGGATGACTAAGAGTCGTCGCGGCAAGATCTACATCGACGATGCAGGCTGGGGCCCCGAGGCCGATTCAATCGAATACGGGTACCGGGTCCCCTTCGGCGACATCAACGTCTTCATCGGCAAGATCGGCGAACCGGGCCCTGAGCCGAACAGCTTCCCCAACATCGTCGAGCCGGCTCAGCGTGTGAGACCTACCCGGATTCAGCCCTCCATGAAGCACATCTTCGTTGGAGCAGTGCATGGAGTACAAGCCGAGGACGGATCGGATTCTGGCGGTGAGACTGTTGTCTATTCCGGCGACGAATCGTCCTCCGGAGAGACACAATCTTTATATCTGCTGCAGGACGGCCGATCTGAGGGCTGTTCAGATGGTGATAGTATTCCGAACCCCCTCGATCTACCAAATCGGGTTGCCATCTTTATGGCCGGATCATAGCCTATGCAGCAGTCTTCAACTACAGCGGCGTTAACATCAGACGTGGTGGGGGCTAGGGCTGGAGATCCTGCCCCGTCACCGGCTGAAACTTTATCCGTCTTGGTCGGTACTTTGACAGCGTTGTTAACAGCAGAGGTAGCACATGCCAATAAGGAGCAGCATGATGTGGAGGTCACTCAAGTGAAGAGCCGGATTGATCAAGCCAAGTTGGACCTAGCTGCTGAGAAAACTAGGATGGCTGCAAAGCAGATTGAGCTTGATGCTCAAGCCTATCGACTCATGTTGGATCAGACCACTTCGCACGAGGTAATGATGAGAAGGCAACGGTCTCGCCTGCCACCGGTTTATGAGGCGAGGAACCTCTTCAGCATGCCAGGAGCAGGAACCAGTAACCAGCCGGAGAAAAACCGGGGAGGAGCGCCGGGCACAGGAGCGTCGGTCCAGCCGCCGGCCACAGAGCCAACCCGTCAGGTTGTGCCATCACAGCATGTGCCCACCCCTCCTGGTCATTACTCCAACCCGTTGGATAACATAGTCGCCGCCGCTTCACGACTGGCCGCCCTTCCCATTGAAGGAACGTCACCCATAGCAGTGGAGGCACGATGGGCCAGGGAGTTTTTGGAGACGGCGTTAACCCAATAGCAAGCTTATTCTCATAGCCGTGAGAGGATTCGCTCAACCCCTCGCCCAAGCCGGAGTTACACTAGGCGTCTGGATGAGCCGGCCGTGTCAAGTAGCGCACGAAGACGTAATCCGCCGCGGCAGGATAATCCGGCAGGAGACGCGAACGATCAGAACGTAGTGGATCAAGGCAGGCAACGCCGGGAGGCCGAGTTAACAGCACAGCATGAAGCCCGTCAGGCGACGCCGGTTCGTCCCTCTACCACAGTTGAACTGGGGGTTATGTCTAGCTCCCTGGGAGTGCCTTGTCTTACTCCCGCTTTGCGAAATGTGAAACTGCCCAAGGATTTCAAAGGACCGCGCAAGGTGCCCAATTACACGGCGGATCTGTCTGCGGAGGCATGGGTTGAGAGTTAAGAGATGGCAATGGAGATGCTGGATGTGGATGATGCAGCGTGCGCTAAGTATTTCACAATGATGCTAGAGGGCACAACTCGCACTTGGCTGAAGGGCTTGCCACCCAATTCTGTCGGATCATGGGCCGAATGGCGCCGCCGGTTTATCAATAACTTCAAAGACACGTGCAAGCAGCCAATATCTGTCGTCGATCTAGCTGCCTGCGTTCAAGGTGAGCATGAGTCTACAAGTAGTTGGGTGCGTCGAGTGTCAGAGATCCTGCATTCCTCCAATAGCATCAACCCAACCACAACAGTGGTAACCTTGTAAGGCAATTGCCAGTTTGAACCTTTGAAATTGAAGTTCGGACGGCTCAAGCGTAATTGTGATGACATGGGGACACTCATGGGCGCTTTAGTGAAGTATGCGGACTCAGATAATACCAAGTACCCAGACTCCGATAATGACAAGTCAGGGAAGGTAAACAAGAATGGTAAGGCGCCGCAGCCCAACGCGGTGAATCAAGGATACAACGGTAAGCGTAAAGCAGATGGTAATTCAGATTTTGTGGCCAGCACCAATGCTCAGGAGGACGGACAGCGCCGCAAGGGTAGACCGCCCCCACGAAATGGGAGGCCGCCTATTAATTTGGAACGCCAGATGAACATACCTTGCCAGAAGCACGGCACAGCAGAAAAGCCAGCTACACACCTCTGGAAGGACTGTTTTATTATGCAGGAATTCATGAACCAGGCTCGATACGATCACGGACCATCTGGCGGGTCAGGCCCCAGTTTTCAAGGGCCGGGTTATCAAGGTGGTGGATCCGGTTCAGGGTATCAAGGCAATAACGGCAACCACAACGGGCACAATCAGCATAACCAACAGCACGGCCAGGGCGGCTATAACAATCAGGAAATCAACAGTGTCAGCAGCAGCAGCAATCCGGATATCAGAATAATCCGAAGGAGCTGAGCAGTGGGCAGTATCATGTCTTCACCACGAGCTTGTGTAAACATGATCAGAAGATTCACAAGAGGGCAGTACATTCTGTTGAACCGGCAGTGCCACATTACCTGCGTTGGTGAGAACAACCCATTGTGTGGAGCCGAGAAGATCATCCGCCCGAGTTGATAATCCGGGTCAGCTGGCTCTAGTTGTGGCACCTCAGGTGGGTGGCTACAAGTTTACCAAGGTACTTATGGATGGAGGCAGCAACATCAACATTTTATACTATGAGACTTTCCGGCGCATGGGGATGACAGATAAGAAGCTTCGGCAGTCCAACACAGTTTTTCATGGGGTAGTGCCCGGTAAATCGGCGTATTCAGTTGGCAAGATCGATATGGAGGTTACTTTTGGAGATGAACATGATTCCAGGTCGAAGACATTGACCTTTGAGGTGGTAACGATCAAGAGCCCGTATCACGCTTTGTTTGGGCGACCGGTTTACGCCAAGTTCATGGCAAGGCCGTGTTATGTTTATCTACAGCTTAAGATGCCAGGGCACAAGGGAACCATTACGGTCCATGGGAGTCGCAAGATTTCATTGGAGTGCGAGGAAGGTGATGCAGCTTATGCTGAAGCGGTTTATGCAACTGAGGAGCTGAAGTTTTATAAAGACAATGTTGATCCGACGGATATGGCTCCGCTGAAGAAACCAACCACAGAGGATCATCCGGCATTGAAGTTCAAATCAGCTGAAGAGACCAAACAGATTGACTTTGTTCCTGGCGATTCATCTAAGCAGTTCACCATCAGTGCTAACCTAGATCTGAAATAGGAAAGCGCGCTCATCAAGTTTATCCGTGAGAATCAGGACATTTTTGCATGAAGCCTTCTGACATGCCAGGTGTACCGAGGGAACTCGCTGAGCACACTCTTAATATTGATCCTAAGTTTAAACTGGTTAAGCAATTTCTGCGCCGCTTCAATGAAGAAAGGCGCAAGGCTATTGGAGAAGAAGTGGCTAGGCTCTTGACGGCAGGCTTTATAGTTGAGGTTTTTCATCCAGAGTGGTTGGCTAATCCAGTGCTAGTGCTTAAGAAAAATGGCACTTGGCGAATGTGTGTTGATTACACAGATCTGAACAAAGCTTGCCCAACTGATCCCTTTGCCCTCCCCCGTATTGATTAGATCATTGATGCTATGGCAGGTTGTGAGCGGCTAAGTTTTTTGGATGCATATTCAGGTTATCATCAGACCAAGATGGCAGTTAAGGATCAGGAGAAGATAGCCTTTATAACTCCCTTTGGAGCATTCTGCTATGTGTCTATGCCATTTGGGCTTAAGAGTGCTCAGGCAACCTATCAGCGGTGTGTACATAACTGCCTTCATGGACAGATTGGGCGGAATGTTCATGCATATGTGGACGACATTGTGGTGAAATCCAGGAAGGAGGAGACGTTGATAACAGATTTGAAAGAGACCTTCGACAATCTCCAGGTTTATAAAATGATGCTTAATCCGGATAAGTGTGTTTTTGGTGTTCCGATAGGCAAGCTCCTGGGGTTCTTAGTATCGAACAGGGGAATCGAAGCTAATCCGGAGAAGATCAAGGCGATTACATCCTTTGCTAAACCGGCATGCATCAACGATGCCCAACGCGTGGCGGGCCATATTGCGGTGCTCAGTCGGTTTATCAACCGTTTGGGGGAGAAAGCTATCCCGCTTTATCAGATGATGAAAAAGACAGATCGCTTTGTCTGGAGTGATGCTGCTGATGCTGCGTTTGAAGATTTGAAGAAGCAATTAGCAGAGCCACCGGTCCTCGCTGCCCCAGTTGATCATGAGCCGCTGTTGTTATATGTGGCAGCTAATGCCCGTGCAGTAAGCGTTGCCATTGTGGTAGAGCGTAAGGAGGCAGGTAAGGAATATCCGGTTCAGCGGCCGGTTTACTACATCAGTGAGGTGCTCATTGAATCAAAACAGAGATACCCGCATTGGCAGAAATTGGTGTATGGAGTCTTCATGGCAAACCGGAAGCTAAAGCACTATTTTCAAGGCCATCCAATCACTATTGTCAGTTCAGCTCCGTTGGGGGATATAATCCAGAACAGAGAGGCTACTGGTCGGGTTGCAAAGTGGGCCATTGAGCTTAGCCCGCACGGATTCAAGTATGTGCCCCGTACTGTGATAAAATCCCAAGCATTGGTGGATTTCATCAACGATTAGACAGAGTTGCAAGCACCTGAGGAAAAGCCGGATCACACATATTAGACTATTCACTTTGATGGATCCAGGCAATTGGAGGGCTCGGGGGCTGGAGTCGTGTTAACTTCCCCACGAGGTGATAAGTTCTGCTATGTTCTCCGTTTAATGTTCTCTTGTACTAACAATGCAGCTGAGTATGAAGCTCTCCTCCATGGTCTACGGATGGCCAAGGAGATGAACTTAAGGCGGGTTAAATGCTTTGGCGATTCAGACCTGTTGGCACAACAAGTATCTGGCAAGTGGGATTCCAAGGATCCACTCATGGTAGCATATTGATGAGAAGTAGACGCTGTTGCTGGACACTTCAAGGGTTATCAGGTGGATCATATAGACCGGCGAAAGAATGAAGCGGCTGATGCGTTAAGCCGGCTGGGTTCTCAACGTAAACCGGTTCCACCCAATACCTTCTTGGATGTATTACACAAGCCATCGGTACAGTTAACTTCAGAAGAGGACTTGGTTGTTCCTGATCCGGAGGCACAATTGGTCGCGGCACTTCATGTTATTCCAGATTGGACGCTTCCCTACCTGGCGTACATGAACCGAGGTGAGTTACCTGAGGACGAAGTCTTGGCTAGACAGATAGTCCGGCGATCCAAGTCAATGACTATTGTCAATGGAGAACTTCATCATCGCAGTGTTTCTGGGGCGTTTCAGCGGTGTGTGTCGCCAAAGGAGGGCTGTGATATTCTTAAAGAGATCCATGAAGGAGATTGTGGCCATCATGACGGTTCAAAATCTTTGGTAGCTAAAGCTTTTCGTCTTGGGTTCTACTGGTTGACGGCTCATGCCGACGCAGGAATTGAGGATGATTCCAATTACTTGGCCGTTTGCGACTTGGGGGCTTGATATGGTTGGACCCTTCAAGAGATCCCAAGATAAGAAGACTCACCTTTTGGTGGCGGTGGACAAGTTTACTAAATGGCTTGAAGCAGAACCAGTCAGTAAGTGTGATGCAGCAACGGCGGTTCAATTCATCAAAAAGGTGATTTTTCGGTTTGGCCACACAACATTATAACTGATAATGGTACCAATCTATCCAAGGGGGCTATGGAGGACTTCTGTCAACGAGAGCACATCCGCCTTGATGTATCATCAGCACTGTTCAAGATATCTTCCGATATGCCGATAAATCGGCCGATTTATCGCTTATCATTGTCTGACCGATAAGATAAATCGGTCGATAAATCAGCCGATATGGCGATAAATCAGCCGATATGCCGATAAACTGGCCGATTTACCCCTTATCATGGGTCTACCGATAAGTTCCCGATAAGCGATATCCCCAACATTGATCATCAGTAGCTCACCCTCAGTCTAATGGCCAAGCCGAAAGAGCCAATCAAGAGATTTTGAGAGGCATCAAATCCCGGCTTATGGTTCCTTTGCAGAGGACACCGGGTTGTTGGGTGGAGGAGTTACCTTCTGTACTATGGAGCATCAACACTACGCCTAACATATCTACAGGGTACACGCCTTTCTTCATGGTATATGGAGCTGAAGCGGTCCTCCCTAGTGATATCCGTCATGACTCGCCGCGGGTGGCGGCTTATGTTGAAGCGGATAACGAAAAAGCAAGGCAAGATGCATTGGACCGGCTGGATGAAGAATGGGACACGACAGCAGCTCGATCGGCGATTTATCAGCAAGATCTGCACCGGTACCACAGTCGCCGGGTTAAAACCAGGACGTTTCAAGAAGGAGATCTGGTGCTCCGGCTCATCCAAGACGGGACAGACATGCACAAGCTATCCCCACCTTGGGAAGGACCCTTTGTGGTCAGCAAGAACCTACACAACAGATCATACTACCTCGTCGACGTTCGAGAACATAAGGACTCACGTACGGCGGAGGAGGAGACCAGACGGCCGTGGAACATCGCTCTTCTTCGACCTTACTATGCCTGAGCCATAGGCTCCGCTTTATGTACATATCTTTACAATGTATATATTATGATCAATATAATAAACCGGCGCCCCCGATAAAGCGGGGTATCAGCCGCCTTTTTTCATAAGAGTTTATCACATAGGGGCTTCCGTGTGCATGGGAGTTCCTATGCTCTCTTAAACCGGCGACCACATCAAGGCCATCATAAGAGCATAACTCTGGTTGCTTCGGTAATTTCACATGATGATGTGGGGCAAAAGAGAGTTTGATGCCTAGCACAACTCAAACATAGGCCCCGACGAGCAATGCTCAAATGCTACCTGGGGGCTCCTGATGCAAGACATCAACGAGTTGACAACCCTTGTAGTAAACATGGCTTGGAAGCTTGGTGTATACACCTAAAACCCCGGATTAACCTGCCTGCATCAAGTAAGTCACTCCGTCCAGGTAAACCTGGTACGACCCGTCGAACGTATACACAAGTCAATCTTTACAGACCCTGAACTTGGTAACGTTAAATTGACGATCATCAAGTGATTACACAAGTCAATCTTTACAGATTTTTTGAACTTGGTAGCATTTGACATTGATGATTTGGTTAAGGATCGAGGACCATCTTAACAGGCTTTGCAAAATGGTTAATGACAGTAGCCTGGCAGCTCATAAAAAGCCTCGAATTTGGAGCCTGACAGCTCGTAAAAAGCCTCGACTACATGGTCTTATTTGCCCAAAACTTTATTTTTATTTTTTATGTTTTATCAAATCTTTATCCTCAAGGTCATTGGTTTTCATCCAAGTCCATCGATTCATGGAGTGGATGACTATAAGTTGCCACTACATCTGCGTTTACAGAAGTTCTAGTATGGGTTACAAACACTAGTACTAACTACAGCTAAACCGGAGTTCATCATAACCCGGTTCGGTTTTCATGACGAACCGACAAATAATCAAGGGAGTCATCGGCACATGCACCTTGGATCATTATTTCTTCCTGCCGGATTAAGTTTTATTGTGATACACTTAATCACAGGTATGAAACATACTTATACTTCATACACCGTTCAAGTTTAAACTTAGACCATGTGTTTGGGCATTATGACCCGTCCGGCGGTAAACCGCCAGGACACTTTAAACATTGTTTTATGCAGAAACAGGTAGAATAAACCGTCAAAAGCATTGAAAGCAGGACATATTTAAGAAGTTGCCAATTGAAGCAATCTCACAAAATATAGTCTGAGACGAACAGAGAGGATCTCACTTAACCTATTACAAGGCGTTGGAAGGCCCAAAAGAATATCAGTTTTTTCTCAAAGTACTGAGACATAAAGTTAAACCGGCGTTGGTTTAAGATTCTGCGTCAGCTCGCCGTGAAGATTAAGGATCAGCTTGCTCCGGTTCTTCGGCGGTTTCTTCCAGCTGTTGGAAGTCAACAGTGGTCCAATCAATCTTGGCCAGAGCTCGGAAATAAACTTCGTCATTTATGAGGTCTGACGGATCAATGTCAGGAGCAAAGGTGTGCTTACGGACGGGCGGAATAAGATTTTCAATCTCATAAGCCGGACGCTCTGCCCGTACGTTCTTCGCATCATATCCGGGATGATATCTTGATAGATCGGCTTCGTCAGCAAGTTTGCTAGCAAGAGGCCGCATATCCTTGGTTAGGGCACGTAAATCATCGCTGGAGATGGCTGATCCGTCATCCTTCATGCTTGGATAGCCGTTCATTGCCTCTGCTGGATCAAAGTCAGGAAACCAAGCCTTCGCTCGAGTCAAAGCCATCAGAGCACCTGCTCTTGCAGACGACTTCTTTACTTCTACGAGGCGGGCCGGCAAAATGGACAGCTTCTCCAAGGTGCCCTGGATTGTGATAGGAGCCGGTTTGTTATGCGAGATAGCACTGATAGCCCTCTGAGCGCCGGAATATAGCTGGTCCACCAGAGTGTATGCAGCCTTCAATTTCTTTCGCACATCATCGCCAAGACGAGTGATGCGCCTCCCTGCGTTAAAATTATGAATTAAACCGGAACGGTACAGGATGGTAAAGATCAGGGTCATGTTAACAATACTTAGCAAAGATGCCGGGCATCATGTCATTTATTTGCTGCCTCAATCCGGACAGCTCCTCCGTCGCTGGATTAAGGGTAGCCTCTGCATCACTGGCTCTTTTCTCCAATGCAGCCTTTTCAGCATTCCAGTCTGACTGCTCTTTTTCAAAGTCCTTCTTCAGCTTCTCTATACTTGCTAAAGCAAGTGTAAGCTCATCCTTGACTTTGACAGCGGTAGTCTCTTGCAATTTCAAGTTATCCCGGAGCTCTGTTATTTCAGATTTTTTTTGGTTTAAGTCAGCCTGGCAAAAGGAAGACACATTATATTTTCATGAGGCATCTTCAGTCCAAGTCCCAAGCACATAACAAGTTATGCACTTGACACTTGGGGGCTAATGTATCTTTGCAGTAAAAACATGCATTTTTCTGACAAGTCTCAAGCACATAAGCAAGTTATATAGCTGACACTTGGGGGCTAATGTAACATTATTCTGAATTCAGACAGAAGTCCCGGTTCATCCTAAAGAAAGTAAACCGGCCCTTGGGGGCTACATGTGCAAAACAAAGCTATCTAATTGTAATGCCCCATATGTAACACTTCCCTATAAAGGCAATAAAGCTTCCTCTTTGATCCTTGTCATTATCCTTGGGGGTCCTTGTCTTTTATTTTATTTGCATTGCATATCTTTTATTATTTTGCATCCTTGCATTGCTCATCATCATATCATCATGGCATCATAGTTTAATTTATTTTTGTGCATATGTGAGACCTTGTGATATTGTTGTGTGTGAGATTAAGCTAAGCCTAGCTAAACCCTACCCCTCTTCTTCTTCTTCTTCTTCTTATTCTTCTTCTTCCTTTCTTACTGGCCTTTTCTTTGATCTATTATGCAAGCCACCTAGCCAAGTGCCATAGTGATTCTTTCTCCTCCCTTAAATCTTGCACCATGTGCACATCCTCTCCACCAAATATCACCTCATTTGAATATGATTTGGTTGTGTTTTAAAATATCAAGAGTTTGGTCCATATTCAAACTCCTTTTATTTTTCTGCCTCTAAAAATGTCCAACTCAATTTATTTAAATAGGGCATAATTCACTGAGCATGGGGATATTTTTCTTTTCCCCTAACTCTTCTTCTTTATTTCTATGCTTTTATTTTCTTTTCTACCTGAAGAAATAAAAGAAAACGGAGAAAAGCAGCAGCCTGCAGTGAGACTGGGCCCTCCACCCTCTCTCTCTCACCGCAGTCCCATCTCCTCTCCACCGCAACGCAGCCCAACTCCAACGCAGGTCCAGCCACAGCGCTCGCAGTCGCGCCGTGGGCATTCCGAGCGCGTGGCCCCACCTGTCTGTGGCTCTGCCCCGCGTCCCCATCTTCCTCCGTCAGAAAAGCAGAGCAGCGCCGCGCTCACCGTCGCGCCGTCAGTTCATGGACGTCGAGGCCGTGCGCCGAGCCCCCCTTTTAAACCCAAGCCATGTCCTCCACTCCTCTCTAGGTCTCCTCTTCCCTCTCTCGCCGTCTGGAGAGCTGAGATCCTCCAGATCCGCCGCCCCATCGACACCCGAGCGCATCTGAGAGCAGCCTCTCGTCGCCGGCGAGCCCCGCGTCTTCTTCAGCTTCGCCAAAGCTGTCTACCTGCTTCCTCGACGTCGACTCCGTCGTCTACGTCAACTACACGGACCCAATCGCCTCTCCGTCGGGCTCTTCTCCCTCTCCTTCCTCTACGGTGGCCGTAGGTGTTCGAGGCACGCCATCGTCGACTCCGCCCACGCCTGGGGCAGCCGAGCACACCGTCGTGCTCGTGGTGAGCTCCTCTCTCTCCCCGTGCCCTTTTCCCCTTTCTACGCGTGCTCTAGGCCCTAGTTCACCGAGCACCCGAGCACATTGCCGTCGGACCTCGTCGCCGGCGAGTGTTCCGACCCCTTTAGCTCATGCCGTGCTGCCCGTTCGCTTCGGCTAGTTGCGTAGGACCTCTCTGTGCTATCGCCGTGCCGCCTAGGGCCTTGCTTTGCCTCGCCGTCATTCCGTCGCCGCCGTGCTGTAGTTGCTCGCCGTCGGTGATGTAGTGCCCCGTAGGCGCTGCTAGTAGGCTGGTTGGATGCGGAACTCCTCAAGGAGTCTCTCGCACCCCTCCGTCGTGCGAATTGGTCGCCGGAGCGGCTCCGACGAGGGCCAGTGTCTCCCCTGTTCTGCCTATTGCTGCTTATTCTTCAGAGATGCTACCTACTATCTGTCAAGATCGATTCAGTAGCACAGTGGTTTGTCTCCGTCAGATTCAGCTTGAGGGCGTGGGTTCGATCCCTCGCGGGCGCAGTGGTATTCGCCCATTTTTAGTTTTCGCCTGAGGCTGACAGGTAGGCCCCACCTGCCAGCCTCACAGCTCCATCTCCACCCCGCGTGCACCCGCATCGCCAGCTCAGCCTCGCCGGGCCCCCTTGTCAGTGGGCATGGCTAGCTGAGCCTGGGTCGTTTTAGACCCTGGCGCTTATATTGTTTCATTCTTTTTCTGTTTTTCTTTTTCTTTTCTGTTTTTCTTGTTTATTTAATATCTGCATATTTATGTTTCAGATGAATATGAGCCCAATATGAAAAGTGCTTAGAATTTTGTGTAGATTATGAATATGCCACTTGCTGCCATGTTTAAAAACATTTAAAATGTTGTTTGAATTTAAACTTGTTTTAAATATGCTTAAACTTGCAAAACTCATAACTAAATATCTACAACTCCAAATTTAACAAACTTTATATGCATTTGGGGTAGAAAATGTGTAGAATATTTTGGTGCTGTTGTTTAGCATGTTTGACAATTCTTTCACAGAAGTTTTTCAAATCTGTCCCAAATGCAAATAAATGAATATGGGAGTTTCTGGATATTGTTGTATTTATTTCCAGCCCATTTAAATGTGCTAGCATGTTGCTGTTATGTTAGTTGCACCCTTGCCATGTTAACCAACCTCTTTAAAACATGTTGGTTGCTTGTTTGGAAAACTACATAAACTTGTTAAGTTGTACCTTTGTTTGTGGTTGATCTTGTTGGTTGTGATGATATTGCATTCTTGTGACCCCTAGGCCATGCATCTTTTCTTCCATGTTCATATGCTTCATGTGCATGCATCGTGTGATTGAGCACTGCATGTTGATTGATTTTGTTCCGTTGTTGCATTGTTGTGTTTGGTTAGAGCCTGGTGACGATACGGAGTACGAGGTTTCTACCGAGGTTGAGTGTGAGGAGCAAGGTTACGTTCCCTCCGAGGATTCAACAGGCAAGATGACCTGACCCATATATCATTACTATCTTTGCCTTTGCTAGACGTCTCGCTCTTTAGTTTATTGCCTCGATGCCTATGTCTGTTTGTCAGCCTCCTATTGTTGCCATGAACCTCTCTAACCACCCAACCTAGCAAACCATTGATTAGCTACGTAAGCATCGCTCAGCCCCTCTTATGGCATTGTTAGTTGCAGGAGAAGATTGAAGATTCTTGCTTCATGATGAAGTTATTGTTTTTTTTATAGAAAGACTATAAGGGAACCCCCTATAGTATAATTGGTGCAACAAACCCAAATTGCAAGTAACGTGCCTTGAACCTGGGTGGGTGGGAAGGCATCAGCCCCTTCCCACCACTAGGCTATGCCTTAGTCTGCTTGATGAAGTTATTGTTGGGATATCACAATATATAATCTGTTAAACTAAATCATCTATATACTTGGCAATGGGTGGAAGGCTAAGCCTTTGCTTGGTGTTTTGTTCCACTCATGCCTCCCTAGGAACCGTTTAAACCGGTGTTATGTTCCTTGATTTTGCGTCCCTAACACGGTTGGGGTTTATGGGCCCCCCTTGATAACCCGCTTAGCGCTAAAGCTTTTCCAGCAAGGCCCGACTTTGGTTTTACATTTGCCTAATAACTAAAACTTGCATAGGGAGTTATAAACCCTTTTCTTAATCAACAACCCAGGCCAGTGCTCCACATGAGTGTTGGTCCAAACTGGGGGTCCTGCAGGGCCACCTTGGGGAAACCCGAGGGCTGGTAAAAACCTGTAGCATCGCCCATCCGGTCATGGCCTGAGACGAGATACGCGCGGCTACTATCAGGGTGTCGGCACACCAGGAGGTCTTGCTGGATTAGTTTTACCTTAGTCGGAATATCTTGAGCACGGGATTCCGAGAATACTCGGGTCTTCCCACCTTGGAGTTGCGACTCCGCAGATCGTGAGCTTGTGATGGGCTAAGTTGGGACACCCCTGCAGGGTTTTGATCTTTAGAAAGCCGTGCCCGCGGTTATGTGGCAGATGGGAATTTGTTAATATCTGGTTGTAGAAAACTTGACAGTATGTTCATAATACACTACCAGCGTGAGTAACCGTGACGGTCGCTTTTCGAAGGGGTTGGGGAAGTGAATGATGGGCCTCGAACCCCTCGTTGGTTACCCCAAGTGGAAGGTGTAAGATGCAGTAAGTAGAAGTGTTTTCCCCTAGCAAAGATGCCAAGGATCGATTCCCCAGAGACTCCTAGGTTCAACAAGTAGGTGTCAATTGCTACGGCGCCAGATTAGCAGCAATCAACGTGGACCTGCACACAGATACAAATAACTTTGCTCCCAACGAGTACAGAGAGGTTGTCAATCCCTCCGGCCTTGTAGTTCACAAAGGATTAAAAGCAATGATAGTAGTGATAGATAGTTTTTGCAATAGTAAGTAATAATGAAAAGTAAATAGTGGATGTGATCAATGATGGTAATATGGACCGGAGTCTCATGATGTTCACTAGTGATGTCTCTCTCCCAAAAGACGATAAAACAACTATGTGAGGTAAACAAATTACAGCTGGGCAATTGACAGGACCACGAACGCAAACCAATGCTGACTACATTGCAAGAAAGGTTGAGGTTCAAAGCATGGTTGGTACGCCAAAGTAAGTAGACCGAAATCCATCAATATCTACTACTAATCATCCACCTTGAGATATCTATGCAGAACATCTCGCTGGTATTAAGTTGCGAGTCCCACCCATAGTGTAAACTCAATGCAACAGACAACTGCATTAAAAGAACTTTGCGTAAAGTAAACAATCCTTGCACCCGCGGGCACAAGCACCGTTGTTTTCCCCCTTGTGGCAACAGCACATCCCCTAGACTCATGTTTCCGTCACTCAAGCTAGTCATCGAGGGGCATGAACCCAGAATCAAGCATAACGTTCCCTCTTGGAGTCACTACCTACTACTCGGCCAAAGCAATAAATAACAACGGAGAACATGCAAGAATTACTTATGAACTAAAATATAAAAGAGGTGAATCAAATATATTACTCAAGATCAATCTGAACATAATCTCATAATCCATCGGATCCCAGCAAACTCAACATAGCAACAGCATAAGGATTACATAGGTGCCTCGATCATGTAGGGCAGCTCACGAGGACTAATTAGTGAAGCACAAGAACGGGAGGAGAACATCACATAGCTACTGGTCATGGACTCATGGTCCAAGGGAGACTACTCACGAGTCATCCGGGAGGCGTCCATGGTGGTGAAGAAGCTCCCGGTGGTGATCCTCCCCTCCGGCAGGGTGCCGGGAAGAGTTCTCCTGGTGCTCCCGATCTTGGAAGCGGCGGCGGCGGCGGAACAGAGATGGGATCGCGAAAAGAGTTCCTGTTCTGAGGGTTTCGGAGG
>LR738711.1:26048211-26129094 GCA_902687465.1 Secale cereale | reverse complement strand
GGGGGGGGGGGAAGGAGATGGAGGCATGAACCAAGTACTATTCAAGAAAGAGAAGCCTTGTCGGGGAGCAAACGATCTATGAAAGCTAAGTTACCAAAGTTTGAGTAATTCAAATTTTTCAAATTTTTTAGTTGTCTTCCTTGAACAACCACACTTTGTATGGAAAACCTGTGCACGGAGGAACCTACCCGTGGCTAGCCGCACCCTTACTTTGTTTCGAGCACGCTCAACGACTTAAGTGAGCTGCGACAAGTGTTGCGCCCTTACTTCGTTTTCGAGTTCGCTCAGCAATCTGAGTGTGCTGCGACTAGCTGCGGCAAGGTTTCTTGCCGGCAAAGGTATTGCCAGCAGGCTGCTAAGAGTCCAGCACTCAGCGCTCGCGGCGAGGGTCCTTTGCCGGCAAGTTCCCTAAAAACGTAGGGTGGAATGCATACAAAGTGAAGGGACCAAAGCAAGGGAGATAACACTGCATTGGTTGCTCAAAATAAGATTGTATATTACAAAGATAACTTGCCGCAATACTAACAGATTCTTGTCCGTAACATACTTTGCAGCGGCAAAGGAAGCAGAAAGAAAGGAATCTAATCTACGCGGTCGCCTTCACGCCTCGTGATCTTGCCCACCTTGGCGACGATGTGGGCAACTTGCGCCTTCAACGCCTCCTGGTCAGCTTCGGGCGGCAAGGAGCGGAGGACATTGACGAGGTTGATGCCGGGGTTGCGGTAGACGATCTTCGATAAGACCCGCTCCATGGTGCCCATGCAGAGCCGACGCGCCTCGTCGGCCAGCTGCACGGGGATCTTCTCCCGCAGCCGCGCAAGCGCCGGCGCAATTCCCCTAAAGAACAGACTCAACTTGGCGCTGTGGGGGAGACTCTCGTCCGGGGAGTACACGAGATGCTCCGCCCTCAGCGCCATCATCTCCATGTCAATATTGGCAGCGGAGGTGACCAGCTCATCAGTCCACTGCTCCACTGCCCGGTTGAAGTTGTTCTGCGAGACGGCGGCGCTCTCCACCAAGGCCCTCTCCTTGCGGAGTTCGTCCTTCAGCTTCGTCTCGCGGTCCCGGGCGGCGTCGAGCGAATCAGTAAGGGTGGAGACCTTCAGCTCTAGATCAGCAATGGAGTCCTTGGCATCAGTGAGCTCTTTACCCTTATCGGAGAGGCGGATTTGCAACTCCGAGTTGGTGTGGGCATCCTTCTCCCGCTCCACGTTGAGCGCGGTGACCCTGTCTTCACTGGCCTTCAAGAACAGCTCCAACTGCGCTACTCTGGCCTCCAGCTCCTTCTTGGCGGTCTCTGCGGCAGCGGCAGCATCCCTAGCCTCCCGCAGAGCCCCGCCAATAGCCTGCTCCCGAGCGGTGAGGTCGTCCTCGTGGCTGTCGAGGTCGACCTTCCGCTGGTTGAGCGCCCCTTCCCGCCGAGACAGCTCCTCGGCGGCCAGCCGCTGCTGCTCCTCGGCCTCAGCCTTTTCAAGGATAAATGCTTGCTGCGCCCCGGCAAGCTCTTCACGCTCCTCCGCCAAGCTCCGGAGGGCCGCCTGATTGGCGGCGCGGAGCTCCGCGGCGCGCTTCTCCAAGTCAGCTCCAGCCTTGGCAGCCAGAGCCTCCCGAGACTCCAACTTCGCCTACCTGGCCCGGTACAAGGCCAGGAGTCGGCGAAGGAGCCGCTCTTCTTCGGGCTCGTCGCTGCTGCCGGGCGCATCCACGACCTTCAGCCCGGCGGAGGCGAGAACCTCTCCGTCGAAGGTCTCTCCCTCCGCGGGCACCCTAGATGAGGACGCCCACGGGACTTGAATGAAGACCCCGTTGGCGGCCTCCAGGTAGACACCCGACCGTTCCGTGGAGGCGGAGGGGTCGGCGGCCGGTGCAGTGTCCGACGCTCCTGCAGCCTCCGGGCCAGCAGTGTGGTCGCCGGTCCCTTCCCCAGCCGCGGCGTCGGCGGTCGGGGCAGTCTCTTCGACGGCTGGCTCGTCAGCGGCAGTGGCGTTGCCGCCGTCGTAGTGCACACCCTCCTCGGCGGTGGCTTCCGTCTCCATCGGCTCCGGGGCGGGAGGATCTAGTGGAAAAAAAAAAGAAAAGAAAGATCGTCAAGCAAATATCCAAAAAAGACGAATTCGAGAAGAAGAATTCACAAGGGTTACCTTCGCGGACTTCTTCGACGACGGGGTCCCTCGCCGGGGAATTCTCCCTTGGCGGCGGAGTAGTGGCCCCTGCTGGCGGAGGGCCGCCTGCGCCCTCCCTTGGCGGGGTGCTCACCCTTGTCGGGCTGCTCACCCTTGGCGGGGTACTCGCCCCTGGCGGAGTGCCCGTCCTTGGCGGAGCGTTCTCCCTTGCCGGGGAGTTCATCCTTGGCGGGGAGGGTGGAGCAGGTGGTTCGTCGGGGGCGACCTCCTGGCGCTCCTGCGGCTGCGGCTCCACTTCTGCACAAGACAACAAGACATCAACCAAGATGATAACCTCAAGCGCACCCGTCAAGCAGAAAGATAAATACCAGACTTACGCTGGGGGCTGCGCTGGGGGCTGCTCCTCGGAGCAGCAGGCTGATCCGGCAAGCTCGTCGCCGGCGCGTCGCTTGTCGCCGCGACGGGCTCGTCGTCCTCGATATTGACCACAGGGATCTTGGCCCTCTTCGCCATCCGCTGGGTCAAGGTCCTGCGAAGCAAAACAAAAGCAAGATCAGAACCAAGCAAGCAAAATCAAGACAAAATCAAAGAAACTAAAAGAATTGCAAGTACTTACTCCTCTTCCTCTTCGTCGGAGCTGAGGGCGGAGAAGTCAAACTCCGCCTGGTGTGCTCCCGCGCGAGGAGCTAGAGGAGAAGATTCCCTCGGGCGCTTGGCGGGCTCCGGGGCTGTGGGCTGTGAAGACCCGGCCCCCGTCGTCGCCGAGGACCGAGGGGCAGAAGGAGCACCCGTTCCGCTCCGGGAAGATCCCCCTCCGCTTGGCGCTCGAGCACGGGGCGCCTCCTTGACGGCTTCGCTCGTCTTGGTGGCGCACGTCGCACGGCGCGTCGGCTGCTGTCGAGGCGACTGTGGCCTCGCCGTCTCAGCTGCCTTGCGGAGGCGCTTCTTCGGTTGCTGCGGAGGGCTTGGCGGAGGCGGAGAGTTCTCCGAGGATGAGGAGGCATCGTCGTCAAGATTCAGAGATCCACCAGAGTCTTCATCGGAATCTCCAGGCTCGGCGTCCTCCTCCTCCTCGGCAGGCCCGCTGGACTCAGTGCCATGCCCGGCGGCCTCGCTCCCCCCGGCAACCTCGCTCGTCCCGGCAAGCTTCACGGAAGGCTCCCCAGCAAACTCCTCGGGCGCAATCTTCAGCAGCTTGAGGATTTCCGCCTCCTCTGCTTGACTCACTGCGTCCGCGGCCGCTGCCTCGTCCACGGTGTATCCAAATTCGCCCGCAGCCGCAGCTGCGGCGGCCTCCTCCATCCTGGAGGCAATGTAAGCTACATCCCGGTCAGTAGTATCCCGGGTGAGGCCCTTCTTCTCCTCGGCGTTGCGGGGCTTCTCGACCAAGTTGTCGAAGAAGGTCTGCACGGTCTCTGCTGGAGGCTCCAGCCAAGTGGGGACGACGCCATGGGAGTCGCACTCGGGCATCATCGCGCGTATGGAATCGCGGGCAGTGCTGTTGCACAGCGGCACCACTCCCCGGGAAGGTTTGAACCACTCCGGGTGGGCGGGGTCATGCTTGAAAAGCTCCCGGACCATCCCCTTCAACTCCAAGACGGTGAAATTGTAGTTCAATCCAGGGCGCAGCCTCATGCAATCTGCCGCATTGCCGAATTCCCAGGCGGGCCTCTTCCTCTCTTGTAGAGGGGCGATGCGGCGGCGGAGGAAATCTGCTCCAACTTCTCCGACAGTCAGATTGGCGGCCCGGAGACGAAGGATCCTAATAAGGGCGATCTGAAGCTTGCTGTCCTCCGGGGCCAATTCACTCCAATCCTTGCCGCGCACTATGGCAGTCTGGCGCGACGAGGTAAAGGGCTCAGGCTTAGCTTCCAGCACCCAGCACCAATCGGCTCTCCACTCCTCCCACATGCCGCGGAGCTCTCCCTTCAAGTACGCCTCCTTCTTGTTCAGCCTGAAGATCCAGGAGATGCCGCCGGAGAGGGGAGAACCGGACTCTACTCTAGGCGTGAAGAAGTGGCGGAAAAGAGCTACATTTGGATGAACCCCAACATAGTTTTCGCACAGATGTGCGAAAACGGCCATCGTAAGGATGGCGTTGGGGGTGAAATCTAGGAGGTGGAGGCCATATGTATTCATTACATCACAAAAGAACTCTGAGTACGGAGGGCACAGACCACAATGGAAGAATGCGGCAAAGTAAAAGTACCCGCCGGGGAACATGTCGACAGCGACGGCGGGGAGGACTCTGGTGCGGGGATGAGCTTTGGTCTCCCTCGCCCAGAACAAATAGTATTTGTCCCGCAGCTCCCTCGCGCCAAGCCTCGGCGCGAAGACCACGCTCTTCCTCCGCGGGGCTGCCAGCTTCGCCGCCTGCTCGGACTTCTCCTTCTTGTCCTTGTCACTCTTCGCCTTGTCGCTCTTCGGAGCCATGGCGGGGGCGGCGAGGAAAGAGGCGAGGAGGTCGACGGTGCCGCGGATGCGGGAGATGGCGGAGGAAGGGAGGGGCTGGGCTCTCTGTCGACCTTTGGGAGGCAGAGGGCGACGGGGGTTTCTGGAGAATCAAGGCGCAATGAAGACGATGGAGGGGAACTGCCCCTGCTTCCTCTGCTTTTAAGGGGGAAGTGGGGGACGTTCCGCATTTCCCATTAAAGAACAGGCCACGATCTCTCCCACGATGACGCAATCGACGCGTGCCGTTAGGGAGGGATGCGGCGGATACGGAAGGGGATACGGCTTGCCGTGGGCCGCGTGTGCCCGTGCACTGTCTTGGGCCTGGCCCAACAGCGCTCGGCACCGTGTGTGGCCCAGGCCCGGGGGCTCCTGTCGGTGTACTAAGATAGGGGTACCTTAGTACCCCAACTTGTGCACGGGCAGTAGCAGCTTCCCGTGGCAGGGCTTACCACGTGCTCGCCAAGAACCGTTCTGGTCCCTATGAAGCCATTCAAGAACAAAGTATACAAGTCAGAAGATCAAGGCCCCGGCAAGAGGAGCTTGCCGGGAAGGCCGCACCAGGCTCAAGGTTATCACTTTAGCACAAGACCCTGGCAAGAGGAGCTTGCCAGGAAGGCCAAGGAACACGTACCTCAAGAGATGTTTCGGCGCATCATGCGCCCCGGCAGGACCCGGAGAGCGACAAGCTTCCGGGCCCGGCAAGATCACGACCCCGGCAAGGTGCTTGCCGGGGAAACCTATGCTGTGTGCTCACGCGTCGCCCTGGGGCCCTTCCAGGGGCACGTGGCAGACGGCTGTGCAGCCTGGGGCACACGGTGGCAAGCCACGGTGACGAGGCTACCGCCGTGGCGAACGGAGAAGCATGGACGGACGCTTTTGGGGGCGACGGCGACGGGCATTTAATGCCCTTGTCCCCCACTGTCAAAGTTAGGTGAAGACCACTGTTCATATACTGTTCATGCACTGTTGCAACTACCACCAAATTTACACTTTTACCCTCCTCTACGTTGACACCTGTCGGTGACCCCTTTGAGCTATAAAAGGTGGCCCATGCACAACGTAGAGGGGGTTCGAAGCCTAGACAACTCTCTCGCTCGGTGTAGCTAGTACTGTAGATCTTCAAGCTCCCGAGCTCAAGAACTTAATACAACTAAAGGCAGGAGTAGGGTCTTACGCGTCCGCGCGGCCCGAACCTGGGTAAACTGCCCGCGTGTGTCCCTCGATCTGCTCTCCGTGCTCCCTCCGCTCCCTTACCGCAACGTACAAGGGGCTCCGGTCCCATAGGTGCTCGTGGGCGGACAGTTTCCCCCGACACAGACTTTCTTTACAGTCTTAAATATGCGTGAGCATACGCCAAGTCAATCAAAATAAATTCTCGAAGGAAGATATTACTAAACCATACCACATCATAGGCAAACAAACCAAGTTGGTACTCCAATAACACATTGGGAACCCCCCAGCTATTTGAGATTAACCAAAAGAAAACCTGAACTACTAAGCACCATCATGCAAGTAGCATCTTTATCATAGACACATTAACCCATGCAACGGAAGCAAACTCTCTTAATAAGGTGAGAATGGTAATTAAAGAGAGTTCAAGCAACCAACTAAATAAAAGCTCTTGAAAAGATAAGCATGAATACTAAGAGCAGAGCACGATAGTAGCTATTAAAAGACAAAGAACACACACAGCATAGATAGACATGAAAATTCTATGTAATGTTCTAGGTAGAAGTGGAGCGTGTTTCTCTCCCACATAAAGGAATGCTGAATTCCGACTCGTTATGAAAAACTAAAAAGAAATCTAAAAGCAAGACGCTCCAAGCATAGCACATAACACATGAAGTGATAAAAATATAGCGAAACCAAAGACGAACTGATAATGTTGATGGAGAAGGGGATGCACGGGGGCATCCCCAAGCTTAGACGCTTGAGTCTCCTTGAATATTTCTTGGGGGTGCACGGGGGCATCCCCAAGCTTGAGCGCTTGACACTCCTGAATCTTTTTATCATCTTCCCTCGCACACTTGAAAACTCCCTTCATACACAACTCATCATAATCTGATTAGCGAGGTTAGTACCCTTAATAAAATAATTATACCTTGCTGGAAATAAGGATATTCTTGAAGTTCTACTGTTTCTCAAGATTGCCAAAAGGTTTTTGCAAAGGAAAAGCAAGCTCTTGATTTGCAAAGTGAAGGTAAGGCAAAACAGGACAGAATCTGTGAAAAACAGAACAGCAGGCAGTAATTGGTCTATTCGGGATACTTCTGCAATTCAAATCAAAAAACTCAGAACTGACGCACGAAAGACAATTATATAGAGAACGCTGTCGAAAAAATTCAGAAAAAAAAGATGAACTGGTGATTTTATACGAATTTTTCTATCCAAGGACAGAATCTGTTTCCTGGACAGCACCTCACAACTTTTGAACTTTCTAGCAATCGGAGGCTATACTTGGCACAAACATGAAAAGCAAAGATACAATGATGATGCTACAGCAGTAAACAACATCAAGACACAACAAAAGAAAAAAATTTATTCATGTGGGCTGCCTCCCAAAAGCGCTTTCTTTTATGCCTTTAAGCTAGGCATAATGCATAGATCAAGTTTTATCAAGAGTAAAAGAATAGCTAGCCCGTACAACGGACTCAAAAGGTAACTTGACCATCTTACGAGGGAAGTGTTCCATCCCTTTCTTGAGAGGAAACTGAAATTTTATATTACCCTCTTTCATGTCAATGACAGCACCAACGGTGCGCAAAAAGGGACGTCCCAAAATAATTGGACAAGAAGGATCACATTCAATATCCATAATAGTGAAATCAACGGGCACATAATTATCATTGACAACAATAAGAACATCATCGATCCTCCCCAAAGGTTTCTTTATGGAAGAATCAACGAGACGAACACCAAAAGAACAAGAATCATAAGGTTTCAATTTAAGCATATCATATATCCTTTTGGGCATAATAGAGGTACTAGCACCAACATCACATAATGCATAACAAGAGAAGTCATTCAAATAAATTTTTATCATAGGATCCCAACCATCTTCTAGCTTTCTAGGTATGGAGGTTTCTACTATGAGTTTCTCCTCCCTAGCTTTGATGAGAGCATTAGTGATATGCTCTGTGAAGGCAAGATTAAGCGTGCTAGTGTTGGGATCTTTAGCCATTCCTTGTAGAAAGGTGACAACTTCTGAAATACTACAATTATCAAAATCAATTTTATCATTAGTGGGCAGAATTGTAGTGCCATCCTCTTTGTTTAATTCGCTCTCTATTATAAGAGTTTGAACATCTTCCCAAGTTTGGGGAAGCTTAGGAGCAATTTTAAACTGAGGCTCATACTTTTTTCCTGGGAGACCATGCCATGGGCATAACTCTCCGTCAAAACTAGTATAATCACAAGGTTTATTACTTTTGTAAATCCCGTCAGTGATAATTGGGGCAATGGAAGTAGGGGTGTACTCCTCCCATTTAGTGTTTTTGGTAGAACCCATAGTAGCAAGCAAGATAACTATTTTTGTGATTTTCGATAAAAAGGAACTAAAGCAAAAAATGAAAGGTAAACTAACAAGACTAAAAAGCAAAGGTAAAAGATAGCATGCAACTCCCCTATCCTGAAGAGTGGAGTCCCCGGCAACGGCGCCAGAAAATACTCCTTGATGGGCCTCGAACCCCTCGTTGGTTACACCAAGTGGAAGGTGTAAGATGCAGTAAGTAGAAGTGTTTTCCCCTAGCAAAGATGCCAAGGATCGATTCCTCGGAGACTCCTAGGTTCAACAAGTAGGTGTCAATTGCTACGGCACCAGATTAGCAGCAATCAACGTGGACCTGCACACAGATACAAATAACTTTGCTCCCAACGAGTACAGAGAGGTTGTCAATCCCTCCGGCCTTGTAGTTCACAAAGGATTAAAAGCAATGATAGTAGTGATAGATAGTTTTTGCAATAGTAAGTAATAATAAAAATTAAATAGTGGATGTGATCAATGATGGTAATATGGACCGGAGTCTCATGATGTTCACTAGTGATGTCTCTCTCCCAAAAGATGATAAAACAGCTATGTGAGGTAAACAAATTACAGCTGGGCAATTGACAGGACCACGAACGCAAACCAATGCTGACTACATTGCAAGAAAGGTTGAGGTTCAAAGCATGGGTGGTACGCCAAAGTAAGTAGACCGAAATCCATCAATATCTACTACTAATCCTCCACCTTGAGATATCTATCCAGAACATCTCGCTGGTATTAAGTTGCGAGTCCCACCCATAGTGTAAACTCAATGCAACAGACAACTGCATTAAAAGAACTTTGCGTAAAGTAAACAATCCTTGCACCCGCGGGCACAAGCACCGTTGTTTTCCCCCTTGTGACAACAGCACATCCCCTAGACTCATGTTTCTGTCACTCAAGCTAGTCATCGAGGGGCATGAACCCACAATCAAGCATAACGTTCCCTCTTGGAGTCACTACCTACTACTCGGCCAAAGCAATAAATAACAACGGAGAACATGCAAGAATTACTTATGAACTAAAATATAAAAGAGGTGAATCAAATATATTACTCAAGATCAATCTGAACATAATCTCATAATCCATCGGATCCCAGCAAACTCAACATAGCAACAGCATAAGGATTACATAGGTGCCTCGATCATGTAGGGCAGCTCACGAGGACTAATTAGTGAAGCACAAGAACGGGAGGAGAACATCACATAGCTACTGGTCATGGACTCATGGTCCAAGGGAGACTACTCACGAGTCATCCGGGAGGCGTCCATGGTGGTGGAGAAGCTCCCGGTGGTGATCCTCCCCTCCGGCAGGGTGCCGGGAAGAGTTCTCCTGGTGCTCCCGATCTTGGAAGCGGCGGCGGCAGAACAGAGATGGGATCGCGAACAGAGTTCCTGTTCTGAGGGTTTCGGAGGTCCCTCTAAATATATGCCAAAGGGGGGCACCGGACGGGCTTCGGGGGGCCCAGGCGCCCCCCCGGCGCGGCCCGGGGGGGCGCGCCCACAGGGCGCCTGGAGCCCCTGTGGCCCCCCCAGGCTACCCTTCGGACGCAGTGTTGTTTCCGGATCGCTGATTTTTTATATAATTTTTCTGGATTTTTCTGGGCAGTTCTCGAAACGTGAAAACCTGAAATACAAAAACAGCCGAAAACAGAAACTGGCACTGGGGTGCACTGGATTAGTAAGTTAGTCCAAATATGATCAAAAGTGTATGGAAGTGTATGAATATCATAGCAATATCACCCAAAAGTGGCATGGAGAAAGCAGAAATTATAGATACGTTTTGGACGTATCAGTGAACACGGTGGGGTTATGTTTGACGTGCTTAGATAGGATCACTTCGTGATCACATTGTCGATCGTGGCACTTCTCTTCTTGCTCTAAACACGTAAGCTAGTGCTAGTGCAGCTGCAACCTTGTTCTTCAGCCTTGTTCCACACCCAAGGCTTTGATAGTTTTGCTACCCGGGAACGGGATTGCTGAGTCCTCCGTGGCTCACAGATTCTACACAACACCAGATGAAGGTACCATTGAGAACTACACAGCTGGTGGTTCGGAGTTGTACTGGGAGTTCGATGAAGAACGTGGGCGATACTACGTGTCTTATCCCGAGGATCAGTAGGGCTCTTACTAGGATGATCGAGACCTTGTTATTTAATTTATGGTATCTTTCATTTGGATCTTCGTCCGTAGCCGGACTCTGATGTTATTTGGATGATGAATGTTTATGTAATGTATTGTGTGACATGGCGAGTGTAAGCCAACTACTCTTTTACAACTTCAACCCCCCCTTTTACATGAGTTGTGCAAAGATACCATTCTTGAGATAATTCTAGTATGATATTATGCCTTTAAGTCGTGCCTCGACACGTGGGAGGTATAATCTCATACTGGGCATTACACTACTGGATCTACTGAAGTCCCGGTTTACCCTAAAAGGCTAAACCGGCACTTGGGGGCTACGATGGAGGAAAGATACAGTTACAAGACGTAAGCAGAAATAGGAGACAAGACAAAGGAGAAGAAGTTACCTCATAACGCTCCTTCATTAAATTAACCAATCCAGCTTCATAATCGCGGCTGGTATGTAGCCGGTTCAAATATCCGGAATGAAGCTCCTGAGCGCTGAGCTGAGCGTAGCTGGAAAAATCAGTATTCCACTTGCCCTTGTCCTTGTTGAGAAATTCTTCTTTGGCAGTATGCTTGGCCAAAGCGTTAGGTTCCCCTGGTGTCGTGCTTTTGTCACGGCAGATGTCCTAGTGTGAGGACTTAGTCGCGAGGCCAATGCATCTATGTGGTAGCTTGAGAGGGGTTGAGCGGAATCGAGAGACGCAACGCAAGACAAGGGTTTACACTAATCCCAAAAGTATAGGGAGTGTGCGATGATGATCATATCAATCTTGGAACCACTTCCAACACACATCGTCACTTCACCTTTAACTAGTCTCTGTTCATTCTGCAATTCTCGTTTCGAGTTACTAATTTTAGCAACTGAACCGGTATCAAATACCCAGGGGTTGCTATGAACACTAGTAAAGTACACATCAATAATCTGTATATCAAAATATACCTTTGTTCACTTTGCCATCCTTCTTATCCACCAAGTATCTAGGACAGTTCCACTTCCAGTGACCATTTCCTTTGCAGTAGAAGCACTTAGTTTCAGGCTTGAGTTTTAGATTTGGGTTTCTTCACGGGAGTGACAACTTGCTTGTCATTCTTCTTGAAGTTCCCCTTCTATCCCTTTGCCCTTTACTTGAAACAAGTGGTCTTGTTAACCATCAACACTTGATGCTTTTTCATGATTTCTACCTTCGCCGACTTCAGCATCGCGAAGAGCTCGGGAATTCCTTTCGTCATCCCTTGCATATTATAGTTCATCACGAAGTTCTACTAACTTGGTGATAGTGACTAGAGAACTTTGTCAATTACTATCTTATCTGGAAGATTAACTCCCACTTGATTCAAGTAATTGTAGTACCCAGACAATCTCAGCACATGCTCACTGGTTGAGCTATTCTCCTCCATCTTGTAGGCAAAGTACTGTCAGAAGTCTTATACCTCTCGACACGGGCATGAGTATGAAATATTAATTTCAACTCTTGGAACATCTTATATGCTCCATGGCGTTCAAAACGTTTTTGAAGTCCCGGTTCTAATCCGTAAAGCATGGTGCACTTAAACTATGAAGTAGTCATCATACCGAGCTTTTGTCAAAATGTTATAAACGTCTACATCTGCTCCTGCAATAGGTCTGTCACCTAGCGGTGCATCAAGGACAAAATTCTCTGTGCAGCAATGAGGATAATCCTCAGATCACGGAACAATTCCGCATCATTGCTACTAACATCTTTCAACTTAGTTTTCTCTAGGAACATATAAAAATAAACGGGGAGCAACATCGTGAGCTATTGATCTACAACATAGATATGCTAATACTACGAGGACTAAGTTCATGATAAATTAAAGTTCAATTTAATCATATTACTTAAGAACTCCCACTTAGATAGACATCCCTCTAGTCATCTAAATGATGACGTGATCCAAATTAACTAAACCATGTCCGATCATCACGTGAGATGGAGAAGTTTCAATGGTGAACATCTTATGTTGATCATATCTACTATATGATTCACGCTCGACCTTTCGGTCTTCAGTGTTCCGAGGCCATATCTGCATATGCTAGGCTCGTCAATTTTAACCCGAGTATTCTGCGTGTGCAAAACTAGCTTACACCCGTTGTATTTGAACGTAGAGCTTATCACACCCGATCATCACGTGGTGTCTCGGCACGACGAACTTTCGCAACGGTGCATACTCAGTGAGAACACTTATACCTTGAAATTTAGTAAGGGATCATCTTATAATGCTATCGTCGAACTAAGCAAAATAAGACGCATAATAAGATAAACATCACATGCAATCAAAATATGTGACATGATATGGCCATCATCATCTTGTGCTTTTGATCTCCATCTCCAAAGCACCGTCATGATCACCTTCGTCACCGGCGTGACACCTTGATCTCCATCGTAGCATCGTTGTCGTCTCGCCAACTATTGCTTCTACGACTATCTTTACCGCTTAGTGATAAAGTAAAGCAATTACATGGCGATTGCATTTCATACAATAAAGCGACAACCATATGGTTCCTGCCAGTTGCCGATAACTTTAGAAAACATGATCATCCCATACAAAACCGTATATCTCATCATGTCTTGACCATATCACATCACAACATGCCCTGCAAAAACAAGTTAGACGTCCTCTACTTTGTTGTTGCAAGTTTTACGTGGCTGCTATGGGCTTAGCAAGAACCGTTCTTACCTACACATACAAAACCACAACAATGTTTCGTCAAGTATGTGCTGTTTTAACCTTCATAAGGACCGGGCGTAGCCACACTTGATTCAGCTAAAGTGAGAGAGACAGACACCCGCCAGTCACTTTTAAGCAACGAGTGCTCATAACGATGAAACCAGTCTCGCATAAGCGTACGCGTAATGTCGGTCCGGGCGGCTTCATCTCACAATACGGCCGAAGCAAAGTATGACATGCTGGTAAGCAGTATGACTAGTATCGCCCACAACTCATTGTGTTCTACTCGTGCATATCATCTACGCATAGACCTGGCTCATGATGCCACTGTTGGGGAATGTAGTATTTTAAAATTTTCCTACGATCACGCAAGATCTATCTACCAGATGTATAGCAATGAGGGGAACAGTGTGTCTACGTACCCTCGTAGACCGGGAGCGAAAGCGTCAAGTGACGCGGTTGATGTAGTCGAACTTCTTCGCGATCCAACCGATCAAGCACTGAACGTACGGCACCTCCGCGTTCAGCACACGTTCAGCTTGATGACGTCCCACGAGCTCTTGATCCAGTTGAGCTTCACGGGAGAGTTTTGTCAGCACGACGGCGTGGTGACGGATATGATGTATCTACCGGCGCAGGGCTTCGCCTAAGCACTGCAACGGTATGACCGAGGTGTGTTACTGTGGAGGGGGCTGATACGTCTCAAACGTATCTACTTTTCCAAACACTTTTGATATTGTTTTGGCCTCATTCTTGCATGATTTGGACTAAACTAACCCGGACTGACGCTGTTTTCAGCAGAGCTGCCTGTATGGTTTTATTGTGTGCAGGAAAACGGATTTTTAAGTATCTCAGAAAAATCCACGAAAAATCACAGAAAATCCACGCACCCGAAGGAACCAGGAACCAGAAGTGGGGCCAGAGGGGGGCCAGGGGGTGCCCAGGCGCCCTGTGGGCGCGCCCCCCTGGGCCGCGCCTGGGGGCCGCCTGGGTGGGTCCCACACCCCCTGGTGCCCTACTTTACCTCGTATTTTTACTCCCGATGCAGAAACCCCAGATCAGAAGTTCTTTCGCAGTTTTCCGTCGTGGAGCCGCCGCCACCCTCTGTTCTTCCTCGGGAGGGCTAATCTGGAGGCTGATTTGGCCTCCGGAGAGGGGAGATCGTCGCCATCGTCATCATCATCACCACTCCATCATACCTCCATGACTTCTCCCTCCATGTGTGAGTAATTCCCCTGCTGTAGGCGAAGGGGATGGTAGGGATTGGATGAGTTAGATCATGTAATAGTTTGTCAGATTGTTGGGGGCATGTTGCCTATCATCTACTCTGGTGTTTATCATCTTTGCTTCAACTTGTTATTCTTAATGCTTGACACTTAGGGCCCGAGTGCCATGATTTCAGATCTGAACCATATGTGTTTGCATGAATATATTTGTGTTCGTGATCCTATCTATGAGTTGTTTGCACCTGTTACGGTTCGGAACCGACGATCCCAAAAGTGACAGCTTGGGACACCAAAGGGGATGGTCCGTAGTTTGAGGATTACATGTATCCATTGAGTTCATTGCTTTGATCCGGTGCTCTTTGACAGGAGCACCTTAATATCCATAAGTTCCTTTTGGCCCTGTTCGTAGCGGGATGGTAGGACAAAAGATGTTGTGCAAGTTCTTATTGCAAGCACGCACAACTACCTACGGGATACATGCCTAATGTTTGATATTTGCCTAGATGATCATTACTTTTCTGTGTGCCGTGCCCCAAGTTAGAATCTATCTCATCCATGCAGCGCCCAACCATCCATCTCCCTAGCCTACAGTGTTTTAAACCTTGCTTGTCACTAGTTGCTACTTTTGCCATTTACTACTGCTATTTACTTTTGTTGTTTACTTTTACTATTACTATCATCACTATCATATCACTGTTACCACTTATCTTTTGTCGCAAGTAAGTATATTTCAGGTGCGGTTGAATTGACAACTCAACTGTCAAAGCTTATAAATACTCTTTGGCTCCCCGTTTGTCAAATCAATAAATTGGGTTATTCTTACCCGCGAAGACTATCTCGATCCCTTACGGTTGAGGGTTATCAAGTACCGTTTTCTGGCGCCGTTGCCGGGGAGCATAGCAATATTTACAAGTCTACTTGAGGTATCCTACCTGCTGCACTTCATCCACTATGGGTAAGAAAGGAGACCCCAAGGTTCCGATCTTACCATCCACTACAAGAAGAGGTACTGCTCTGAGCACTAGTGCTACACTTGATTCACCTTCCGTTATGAGTAAGTTTGCCTCACCACCACCACATGATGCTCCTACTGAATCTGTTACTATGTCTGATACTCTTGATGATGCTTCTACTACTTTTGATGATATTAGTTCGCTTGGTTATGCTCTTGAGAAACAAATTGCTGCTGCAAAAAAAAATCTGGAATTGAACTCCCTGTTACTCGCTACCCTATTGGTGAAACTTATGATTATCCTGATTTGAGTAAACTCAAGGAGAGTCTCCTTGATGATGATTACTATATACTAGATGAAGATTTATGCAGGGAACTAACAGAGTTTTCCGGCTCTGACCCTGAAGCTATTAAGAAACTGTTTGAAAAACACTCTCTGAAGAACAAAACCGTTCCTAATCCTGAATTTGCTACATCCCCTATATGCATTGATGATCCTGATTATGATTTCTCTGTTGATCTTTCACTTATACCTATGGTTGAAGCTGACCCCTTTTATGGCAGAGAAAATGGTGATGCTATTGCACACCTGACTAAACTCGGTGAGTTGGGTAGCCTGTTTACCACAGATGAGAAGATACGATACTTTTATGTGACCAAGCTTCTTCCTTTCTCCTTGAAGGAGGGTGCTAAAGCACGGTATGATTCACTCCCATGCGGTTCCATTAAGAGTCCTCCGGACTTAGCTCACTCTTTTGTTGATAAGTACTTTCCTGCTCACATGCAACATGCTGCTTTACAAATAATTTATAACTTTAACCAGTTGCAGGATGAGTCCCTCCCTAAAGCTTGGGGGAGGTACTGCGGTCTGATTCGGGCTAGACCAGGACATGAAATCCCTAAGAATGAATTAATGGATATATTCTATGTTGGTCTAACTGATGAATCCAGGTCCTATTTGGATAGTTGTGTTGGTTGTGTTTTCAGGAAAAGAACACCGGACGATGCAGAAGATTTGATGGGCAGGATTGCCAAAAACCATGAAGATTGGTCCGTCCTTGAACCACCTCCACCAAAAAAGAAGAGGGGCATGTTTGTTCTAAGCCCCGAGGATATGCGAGAAGCAAAGAAGTCTATTAAAGAGAAAGGTATTAAAGCTGAAGACGTGAAGAATCTACCCCCTATTGAGAAGCTGTGTGAGCCTACTACTCACCCTCCTATGGTAGAGGTACACTCTCTTTTAGATTTCAACGCAAGTGACATCCCTCATGGTAAGCCTCCTGATCATTGTTTAGATGAGTTTGATAATTTTATTATGAAACAAAATCATTTTAATGAGAGGATAGAAAGTCAGTTGCATGATAATTCCCTTGCTATCAAAAGACTGCTTGATGTTTTAGATAGAACAGTTAATGATGTTCAATGTCTTGTGAAGCATTTTCATATGGTTCAAACTCAGCTTGATCAAATTTCTAATGTGCAAAGAGATTTGCTTGCTAACAATGCCAAACAAGATAATTTGTAGGCTTTTGGGATTAAGACCCGAGGAGGAACTAGTACTCAAGATCCTCTTTATCCAGAGGGACATCCGAAGAGAATCGAACAGGATTCTCAAATGCAGGAAGAAGAAATTGTTGGCTCTCCAAAGAAAAAGAAGAAACATAAGGAGACTAACAATTCTAATGATCCTATTGCAGATGAAGAACCAACTATTGATCCCAACAGTGTATCTATCTCTGATGCTGAGACTGAAGACGGTGCTGAACCTGAAGGTAATAATAATGAGAAGAATGATCCGCCCGAAGTTCGAGAAGAAGAAGCACCTGACAAACGTAAGAGGTACACTAAAGAAGACTTCATCGCAAGAAAACATGGGAAGGAGAGAGAACCATGGGTACAGAAACCCATGCCCTTTCCAGGTAAGTCAATCAAATCTAAAGAAGAAGAGCATTATAATAAGTTTTGTGAGTGGATTAAACCTCTTTTTCTTCAAATCCCTTTGACTGATGCTATTAAGTTACTTCCTTATTCAAAATATATGAAAGATATTATCACAAATAAAAGAAAAGTTCCTAATGATGCAATATCTACTATGCTTGCTAACTACTCTTTCAGTGGCAAAATTCCTGAGAAGCTCGGTGATCCAGGTATACCCACCATTCCTTGCTCCATAATGAATAATTATGTCAAAACTGCTTTATGTGATCTTGGAGCAGGAGTGAGTGTTATGCCTCTCTCTCTTTACGAGAGGCTTTGTTTAGAGAAACTAATTCCTACAGATATCTCCCTTCAGATGGCTGACAAGTCAACCGCTGTTCCGATAGGTATTTGTGAGAATGTTCCCGTAGAAGTTGCTAATTGTTTAATTCTTACTGATTTTGTTGTGCTTGACATGCCCGAGGATGGGAACATGTCCATTATTCTTGGTAGACCTTTTCTTAACACCGCAGGTGCTATTATTGATTGCAATAAAGGGAAGGTTACCTTCCATGTGAATGATAAAGAACACACGGTATATTTTCCGAAGAAGACCGACAGGAGGCATGCCCTCAACTCTATAGAGAATATCGAGACCGTGAAGATTGGAGAATGGGACTGTCCACTACATGTGCCTCACAAATATAAAACTATCATGGTGGGGACAATGTCCATCAAAGTAAAGGTTCAGTGATTACTTCGTAAGAGGTGAGACTTTTTGCTCTATATATCGCTTGTTTGTTGGTAAGACTTGATCAACCTTACTAGTAAACATGTTTTATATGGATAAAAAGTTGAGCTTGTTATGTTTTCACTTGTTTTTAGTTTTGTCCTACTTGCTGTACCAAGTATTTATGTTTTTGAAGCTTCACAATACTACTAACTGCTTCAAGTTTTCAGAGAGTTTCGCAGCTTTTTGAACTTCGAAAAAATTTCAACAGTGAAGTTTTCAGAAAAATTCCAGAAAAATTATAATAAAAATTTTCACGACGGGAGAGACCCAGAAAGTCCTGGGGCCAGCCAGGGGGGCCACCAGTGGCCCAGGCGGCCAGCTGGCGCGGCCCAGCCCCTGGCCGCGCCCATAGGGCGCCTGGCGCCCACAGGCCCCCCCTCCAGGTATATCTTCTTCCTCCCTCTCTCTTTTTCTCCAGAAACCCGAGTTCTGGTCTTGTTCTTGTGTTCTTGCTGTTCTTGGAGGCGATTCTTCGATCTCTCTCTACAGCCCATCATTTGAGCTGAAATTTTGAGCAAATACTCCCTGGTATGTGACTCCTCCACCCCTCCAATTAGATTTTTGATTGGTGGCCTCATTTGTGAGTATTTAGTAATTCTTGGTGCTGTAGAGATGAGCTTGCATGCATGTGTAGAAAGTTATTTTTCAAGTTTTGATGCAAGTTTATGCCTTGGGCAAGTGAGTTGAGTAGTTTGCCTTAGCTCACTTTGTTTTAATCCTCGTTTTTGTAAATTGTAAATTTTTTTCAGAAATGAGTTTGTTAGGAAGGGCAAAAGGATGGCTTGAAAAGAGGAGGCCCGCACACTCCGATCGAGTCACTAGAGCCGCAGCTTCACCATCGACTGCTAGGGTGAGCTATAATGAAGATCATGTGCCCCTGGAGTTGTTGGAAGATACAAGTCCAGCACGTGCGATGACATTTCCATGTGATGAATTCATGGAAGCTGCGGGAATCAAGGATGAGTTTTATAATCTTTGTGCTAATGCAGGTTTGACACGGCTCGTCACGAGCCGTGTTACTCAGTATCAAAAACTCACCTCCAGTTTCATTAACAGTTTTAGATATAATCCTGATTCAGGTGCTATTGAGTTTAAAATTTATAATGATCTTATCACCATGACTTTGGGAAATTTTTGTGAAATAATAGGTGTGCCGAACGTTGGGAGGACGGCAAGGATGGCCACTCAGCCCTCTGAGCTGAAAACCGTCATCAACTCCCTCTGCAGCACGGGTACGAGGGATATTCATCGGTCGAAGATCTCCAGCATCTTATTTCCTCACCTCAGGTATTTTGCATATTATATTGCCAGAGGGGTGTTAGCTCGTGACAACACGAGCATCATTTCTGCTCCGGATATTGCTAACCTGGCAGCAGCCCTCTCAGGGAGGTCTGATTATAATCTGGGTACCTTAATTGCTCGACGCCTTGCTATGAACGGTAACAAGGGGGACTTATATGGTGGCGTTTATGCCACACTTATCTTAGAGCATCTTGGAGGCACCCCACACCCTGATGATACTCCTTTTACTTATTTAAGCTTTGATCTTGCTGCTATGAAAAGGCATAAGTTTGTTACCATGGGTTCTGAGCTTGATAATCTTATTTATATCTTGCGTTTTGGAACTGCCGCGGAACGCGAGATCCATCTACCTGCACCTCTCTTGTTTGATTTTTCTCGTAGGAACGGATGGTCCTTTGATGTTGTTCAGTTCGATGAGTTCATGGTCCAGCATCAGTTTCATAACCCCATGGAGGGGGTTGTGCCCGACGAGGAGAGGCACGGTGAGATACCACATTTTCAGTAAGAAACCGCCACCGAGTTTGGTGAAGGTTCTTCCTCTGTTTGGCGTTCGGAACCTTCCTCGTGGGAGACTCCGAGGAGTTCCGTGTACGCGCCAGCATCCTTCTACGACCCTTGGTCTCATCACCATACCCCCGGAGCAGGAGGCTCCTGGGGGCAGTAGCTGCTACCAACTTAGGCCAAAAGCCTAAGCTTGGGGGAGTACATGCCCTTCTCACTTTTCCATTGTATTATCCGTTTTATTTGCTTTGATCTTTTCGAAGTTTTTGCCCGTTCTTCTTTATTTCTCTCTTTGCAAAAACAACAAAAAGATTTTCTCTTTCTTTTGCTTTTATTCAACCTTTGAAAAAAATCCAAAACGATTTCCTTTCTCTCTTTAGTTTGCTTTGTTTTCAGAGATCAGCTCGAGTCCGTGATGGCATTTAATTACATTTCCTACGTTCGATCGTGCAAGTGACAAGCAGTAATGAAGAAGATCGACTGAAGGGGAGCAACAAGGAAGACCGGTATGAACTCTTTTTGTTTCTACTTTTGTACATATGCCTGTACTTATGATCTAGAGACCAGCTTGTAGCGACATAGTGCTATGTTTACAATGCTCTTCCAGTGGTTCATGCTTTCCTTGTGGCTAGTCTCCAATAACTAGAGTATATAATGTGTTATTGAAATGATCTACATGCATTGCACTGTTCATAGTCTGGTATACTAAGGTGGTATTTCCCTTTAGAGAATTTTTGGATTGACTTGGCACATGCTTACACATGTTTAAGACTAAAAGTCTACTCTGCCTTGATGATCTTTGAGTTTTAGAATAGTTATATCACTTTCATGCCCGATTCAATGTTGCTTTGTCGCTCTGCATGATTATGACCGTTATTGCTCTCTAGTTGGTCGCTTCCCAGTCTTTTGCTAAACCTCCACCTGTACTATGCGGACTGACTGCTTGTGCATCCAAAACCCTTAAAACCGGTTATGCCATACGAGTCCACCATACCTTCCTATACATGGTATTTATCTGCCATTCCTAACGAAGACTTTCGTGTACCATCTCGAAATTAATCAAAAGCATTTCTCTTTTTGTGCCTATGTTTTAGCTCATGAGGAAGTAGTAGTTAATTCATGATCTTTTTAAGTTGGACAAGTTTCACACCTGGACTGCATGTATAATGTGCAAACCCCTAATACGAAAAGGAACTGGCATAGAGTGTGCCCGGCTCAAAAAGATAATATAACAAACAAACCCTCCTTCACGCTTTGTTCATGAGAAATCAGAAAACTTTGGCAGTGATAAACAAAGGAGCTTAAGAGGATGTGATCGTCCTCATGCGGGAGCCGTTCCTCGAGACTTGTCCACTTAAAAAGTGATTGAGTTATCTGCTAGCATTCGTTGACGAAATATGCACCTCTCAAAAACATATTTACTTCTGTTTTTAAAACCAAGAGCTCTGGTACATTTTTAGTTTTTGTTTCCAACCACGGGTTGTCAACCTTGCCAATAAAAGCCACGGTTCGAGAGTCTCATTTTCTTTCTTCAAAGCACCGACTAGGAGAGCATAATTGTCATTCTGAGTGTAATGTGCATTGTCCCAAAGTATTACATTGTCTTCTGCATACTTGTGATATGATTTATTTTGAAATTCTTAGTTCTAGTCTCCTTTAAAACTCTGGAGGAGTCTCTGCATTTATGTTTTGCTTCACTCATAGAGGCTAGCGAGATACCACCCTAATATGCTCAAGCTATGTGCAATATAATCTTGTCTTGATTTTCAGTAATATATTATTTACTTTTAAGTATTTGTGACTGGTCACTTGAAAGAAGGATTGCTCCTTGCATAGTCCTCATAAGTACTGTTTCAATACTTGCTAAACTCTTTTCGTAGTATATGCTTATATACATCTAATGAAGCAAAAGAGTTTGTCAATGTTTTCTTTGTCGCGTCCAGTTCGTTGAACTGAATTGCTTGAGGACAAGCAATATGCTAAGCTTGGGGAGTTGATACGTCTCAAACGTATCTACTTTTCCAAAAACTTTTGATATTGTTTTGGCCTCATTCTTGCATGATTTGGACTAAACTAACCCGGACTGACGCTGTTTTCAGCAGAGCTGCCTGTATGGTTTTATTGTGTGCAGGAAAACGGATTTTTAAGTATCTCAGAAAAATCCACGAAAAATCACAGAAAATCCACGCACCCGAAGGAACCAGGAACCAGAAGTGGGGCCAGAGGGGGGCCAGGGGGTGCCCAGGCGCCCTGTGGGCGCGCCCCCCCGGGCCGCGCCGGGGGGCCGCCTGGATGGGTCCCACACCCCCTGGTGCCCTACTTTACCTCGTATTTTTACTCCCGACGCAGAAACCCCAGATCAGAAGTTCTTTCGCAGTATTCCGTCGCGGAGCCGCCGCCACCCTCTGTTCTTCCTCGGGAGGGCTAATCTGGAGGCTGATTTGGCCTCCGGAGAGGGGAGATCGTCGCCATCGTCATCATCATCACCACTCCATCATCGCTCCATGACTTCTCCCTCCATGTGTGAGTAATTCCCCTGCTGTAGGCGAAGGGGATGGTAGGGATTGGATGAGTTAGATCATGTAATAGTTTGTCAGATTGTTGGGGGCATGTTGCCTATCATCTACTATGGTGTTTATCATCTTTGCTTCAACTTGTTATTCTTAGTGCTTGACACTTAGGGCCCGAGTGCCATGATTTCAGATCTGAACCATATGTGTTTGCATGAATATATTTGTGTTCGTGATCCTATCTATGAGTTGTTTGCACCTGTTACGGTTCGGAACCGGCGATCCCAAAAGTGACAGCTTGGGACACCAAAGGGGATGGTCCGTAGTTTGAGGATTACATGTATCCATTGAGTTCATTGCTTTGATCCGGTGCTCTTTGACAGGAGCACCTTAATATCCATAAGTTCCTTTTGGCCCCGTTCGTAGCGGGATGGTAGGACAAAAGATGTTGTGCAAGTTCTTATTGCAAGCACGCACAACTACCTACGGGATACATGCCTAATGTTTGATATTTGCCTAGATGATCATTACTTTTCTGTGTGCCGTGCCCCAAGTTAGAATCTATCTCATCCATGCAGCGCCCAACCATCCATCTCCCTAGCCTACAGTGTTTTAAACCTTGCTTGTCACTAGTTGCTACTTTTGCCATTTACTACTGCTATTTACTTTTGTTGTTTACTTTTACTATTACTATCATCACTATCATATCACTGTTACCACTTATTTTTTGTCGCAAGTAAGTATATTTCAGGTGCGGTTGAATTGACAACTCAACTGTCAAAGCTTATAAATACTCTTTGGCTCCCCGTGTGTCGAATCAATAAATTGGGTTATTCTTACCCGCGAAGACTATCTCGATCCCTTACGGTTGAGGGTTATCAGGGGCACCGCACACGGCTAAAACAATTCAACTTGTGTGTCCTAGGGTGCCCCCTGCCCCCGTATATAAAGGAGCAAGGGAGAGGCCGGCCCTAGAGGGGGCGCGCCAAGTGTGGGGAGTCCTACTAGGACTCCCAAGTCCTAGTAGGATTCCCCTTTCCTTTCCGGAGTAGGAGAGAAGGAAAGAGGTGGAGAGGGAGAAGGAAAAGGGGGCTGCACCCCTTGTCCAATTTGGACCAGAGGGGGCGCGCGCGCCTCCTTACTTTTGGCCTTTCTCCTCTATTCCCGTATGGCCCAATAAGGCCCATATACTCCGAAAAATACCCGAATCACTCGGAACCTTTCCGATGTCCGAATATAGTCGTCCAATATATCGATCTTTACGTATCGACCATTTCGAGACTCCTCCTCGTGTCCCCGGTCTCATCCGGGACTCCGAACTCCTTCGGTACATCAAAACTCATAAACTCATAATACCGATCGTCATCAAACGTTAAGCGTGCGGACCCTACGGGTTCGAGAACTATGTAGACATGACCGAGACTCATCTCCGGTCAATAAACAATAGTGGAACCTGGATGCTCATATTGGCTCCTACATATTCTACGAAGATCTTTATCGGTCAAACCGCATAACAACATACGTTGTTCCTTTTGTCATTGGTATGTTACTTGCCCGAGATTCGATCGTCGGTATCTCCTAGTTCAATCTCGTTACTGGCAAGTCTCTTTACTCGTTCTGTAATACATCATTTCGTGACTAACTCATTAGTCTTTTGCTTGCAAGGCTAATTATGATGTGCATTACCGAGAGGGCCCAGAGATACCTCTCCGACACTCGGAGTGACAAATCCTAGTCTTGATCTATGCCAACACCACGAACACTTTTCGAGACACCTGTAGAGCATCTTTATGATCACCCAGTTACGTTGTGACATTTGATAGCACACAAGGTGTTCCTACGGTATTCGGGAGTTGCATAATCTCATAGTCATAGAAACATGTATAAGTCATGAAGAAAGCAATAACAGTAAAACTAAACGATCATAGTGCTAAGCTAACGGATGGGTCTTGTCCATCACATCATTCTCCTAATGATGTGATCCCATTGATCAAATGACAACTCATGTCTATGGTTAGGAAACATAACCATCTTTGATCAATGAGCTAGTCTAGTAGAGGCATACTAGGGACACTTTGTTTTGTCTATGTATTCACACATGTACTAAGTTTCCGGTTAATACAATTCTAGCATGAATAATAAACATTTATCATGATATAAGGAAATATAAATAACAACTTTATTATTGCCTCTAGGGCATATTTCCTTCACTTCGGGCCTCGGGAAACATCATCCGGTAATTGCTAACATGATTCGGACAGACTTAAGCATCGCTACGGGTGAGAAAGTCTCATCGTAGTCAACTCCTTGAACTTGTTGAAAAACTTTCGCAACAAGTCGAGCTTTGTAAACAGTAACATTACCGTCAGCGTCAGTCTTCCTCTTGAAGATCCATTTATTTTCGATGACTTGCCGATCATCGGGCAAGTCAACCAAAGTCCACACTTTGTTCTCATACATGGATCCCATCTCAGATTTCATGGCCTCGAGCCATTTTGCGGAATCTGGGCTCATCATCGATTCCTCATAGTTCGTAGGTTCATCATGGTCCAGTAACATGACTTCCAGAATAGGGTTGCCGTACCACTCTGATGCGGAACGAACTCTGGTTGATCTACGAAGTTCAGCAGAAACTTGATCTGAAGTTTCATGATCATCATCATTAGCTTCCTCACTAATTGGTGTAGGAATCACTGGAACTAGTTTCTGTGATGTTCCACTTTCCAATTCGGGAGAAGGTACAATTACCTCATCAAGTTCTACTTTCCTCCCACTCACTTCTTTCGAGAGAAACTCCTTCTCTAGAAAGGATCCACTCTTAGCAACAAAGACCTTGCCTTCGGATCTGTGATAGAAGGTGTACTCAACAGTTTCTTTTGGGTATCCTATGAAGATTTACTTCTCCGATTTGGGTTCGAGCTTATCATGTTGAAACTTTTTCACATAAGCATCGCAGTCCCAAACTTAAAGAAATGACAGCTTAGGTTTCTCGTCAAACCACAATTCATACGGTGTCATCTCCACGGATTTAGATGGTGCCCTATTTAACGTGAATGTAGCTGTCTCTAATGCATAACCCCAAAAGCGATAGTGGTAGATCGGTAAGAGACATCATCGATCGCACCATATCTAATAAAGTACGGTTATGACATTCGGACACACCATTACACTGTGGTGTTCCAGGTGGCGTGAGTAGTGAAACTATTTCACATTGTTTTTACTGAAGGCCAAACTCGCTAACTCAAATATTTTACCTCTACGATCATATCGTAGAAACTCTTATTTTCTTGTTACGATGATTCTCCACTTCACTCTGAAATTCTTTGAACTTTTCAAATGTTTCATACTTGTGCTTCATTAAGTAGATATACCCATATCTGCTCAAATCATCAGTGAAGGTCAGAATATAACGATACCCGCCGCGAGCTTCAACACTCATTGGTCCACATACATCTGTATGTATGATCTCCAACAAATCTGTTGCTCGCTCCATTGTTCCGGAGAACGGAGTTTTAGTCATCTTGCCCATGAGGCATGGTTCGCAAGCACAAAGTGATTCATAATCAAGTGATTCCAAAAGTCCATCACTATGGAGTTTCTTCATGCGCTTTACACCATTATGACATAAACGGCAGTGCCACAAATAAGTTGCACTATCATTATTAACCTTGCATCTTTTGGCTTCAATATTATGAATATGTGTATCACCACGATCGAGATCCAACAAACTATTTTCATTGGGTGTATTACCATCGAAGGTTTTATTCATGTAAACAGAATAACAATTATTCTATGACTTTAAATGAATAACTGTTTTGCAACAAATATGATCAAATCATATTCATGCTCAACGCAAATGCCAAATAACATTTATTTAGGTTTTACACTAATACCAAAAGTATAGGGAGTGTGCGATGATGATCATATCAATCTTGGAACCACTTCCAACACACATCGTCACTTCACCTTTAACTAGTCTCTGTTCATTCTACAATTCTCGTTTCGAGTTACTAATTTTAGCAACTGAACCGGTATCAAATACCCAGGGGTTGCTATGAACACTAGTAAAGTACACATCAATAATCTGTATATCAAAATATACCTTTGTTCACTTTTCCATCCTTCTTATCCACCAAGTATCTAGGACAGTTCCACTTCCAGTGACCATTTCCTTTGCAGTAGAAGCACTTAGTTTCAGGCTTGAGTTTTAGCTTTGGGTTTCTTCACGGGAGTGACAACTTGCTTGTCATTCTTCTTGAAGTTCCCCTTCTATCCCTTTGCCCTTTACTTGAAACAAGTGGTCTTGTTAACCATCAACACTTGATGCTTTTTCATGATTTCTACCTTCGCCGACTTCAGCATCGCGAAGAGCTCGGGAATTCCTTTCGTCATCCCTTGCATACTATAGTTCATCACGAAGTTCTACTAACTTGGTGATAGTGACTAGAGAACTTTGTCAATTACTATCTTATCTGGAAGATTAACTCCCACTTGATTCAAGTAATTGTAGTACCCGGACAATCTCAGCACATGCTCACTGGTTGAGCTATTCTCCTACATCTTGTAGGCAAAGTACTGTCAGAGTCTTATACCTCTCGACACGGGCATGAGTATGAAATATCAATTTCAACTCTTGGAACATCTTATATGCTCCGTGGCGTTCAAAACGTTTTTGAAGTCCCGGTTCTAAGCCATAAAGCATGGTGCACTTAAACTATCAAGTAGTCATCATACCGAGCTTTTGTCAAAACATTCATAACGTCTACATCTGCTCCTGCAATAGGTCTGTCACCTAGCGGTGCATCAAGGACATAATTCTCTGTGCAGCAATGAGGATAATCCTCAGATCACGAAACAATTCCGCATCATTGCTACTAACATCTTTCAACTTAGTTTTCTCTAGGAACATATAAAAATAAACGAGGAGCAACATCGTGAGCTATTGATCTACAACATAGATATGCTAATACTACGAGGACTAAGTTCATGATAAATTAAAGTTCAGTTTAATCATATTACTTAAGAACTCCCACTTAGATAGACATCCCTCTAGTCATCTAAATGATGACGTGATCCAAATTAACTAAACCATGTCCGATCATCACGTGAGATGGAGTAGTTTCAATGGTGAACATCTTATGTTGATCATATCTACTATATGATTCACGCTCGACCTTTCGGTCTTCAGTGTTCCGAGGCCATATCTGCATATGCTAGGCTTGTCAAGTTTAACCCGAGTATTCTGCGTGTGCAAAACTGGCTTACACCCGTTGTATTTGAACGTAGAGCTTATCACACCCGATCATCACATGGTGTCTCGGCACGACGAACTTTCGCAATGGTGCATACTCAGGGAGAACACTTATACCTTGAAATTTAGTAAGGGATCATCTTATAATGCTACCGTCGAACTAAGCAAAATAAGAAGCATAATAAGATAAACATCACATGCAATCAAAATATGTGACATGATATGGCCATCATCATCTTGTGCTTTTGATCTCCATCTCCAAAGCACCGTCATGATCACCTTCGTCACCGGCGCGACACCTTGATCTCCATCGTAGCATCGTTGTCGTCCCGCCAACTATTGCTTCTACGACTATCGCTACCGCTTAGTGATAAAGTAAAGCAATTACATGGCGATTGCATTTCATACAATAAAGCGACAACCATATGGCTCCTGCCAGTTGCCGATAACTTTACAAAACATGATCATCTCATACAAAACCGTATATCTCATCATGTCTTGACCATATCACATCACAACATGCCCTGCAAAAACAAGTTAGACGTCCTCTACTTTGTTGTTGCAAGTTTTACGTGGCTGCTATGGGCTTAGCAAGAACCGTTCTTACCTACGCATACAAAACGACAACGATGTTTCGTCAAGTATGTGTTGTTTTAACCTTCACAAGGACCGGGCGTAGCCACACTTGATTCAGCTAAAGTGAGAGCGACAGACACCCGCCAGTCACCTTTAAGCAACGAGTGCTCATAACGGTGCAACCAGTCTCGCGTAAGCGTACGCGTAATGTCGGTCCGGGCCGCTTCATCTCACAATACCGCCGAAGCAAAGTATGACATGCTGGTAAGCAGTATGACTAGTATCGCCCACAACTCATTGTGTTCTACTCGTGCATATCATCTACGCATAGACCTGGCTCATGATGCCACTGTTGGGGAATGTAGTATTTTAAAATTTTCCTACGATCACGCAAGATCTATCTACCAGATGTATAGCAATGAGGGGAAGAGTGTGTCTACGTACCCTCGTAGACCGGGAGCGAAAGCGTCAAGTGACGCGGTTGATGAAGTCGAACTTCTTCGCGATCCAACCGATCAAACACTAAACGTACGGCACCTCCGCGTTCAGCACACGTTCAGCTTGATGACGTCCCACGAGCTCTTGATCCAGTTGAGCTTCACGGGAGAGTTTCGTCAGCACGACGGCGTGGTGACGGATATGATGTATCTACCGGCGCAGGGCTTCGCCTAAGCACTGCAACGGTATGACCGAGGTGTGATACTGTGGAGGGGGCACCGCACACGGCTAAAACAATTCAACTTGTGTGTCCTAGGGTGCCCCCTGCCCCCGTATATAAAGGAACAAGGGAGAGGCCGGCCCTAGAGGGGGCGCGCCAAGTGTGGGGAGTCCTACTAGGACTCCCAAGTCCTAGTAGGATTCCACTTTCCATTCCAGAGTAGGAGAGAAGGAAAGAGGTGGAGAGGGAGAAGGAAAAGGGGGCTGCACCCCTTGTCCAATTCGGACCAGAGGGGGCTCGCGCGCCTCCTTCCTTTTGGCCTTTCTCCTCTATTCCCGTATGGCCCAATAAGGCCCATATACTCCGAAAAATAACCGAATCACTCGGAACCTTTCCGATGTCCGAATATAGTCATCCAATATATCGATCTTTACATCTCGACCATTTCGAGACTCCTCGTCATGTCCCCGGTCTCATCCGGGACTCCGAACTCCTTCGGTACATCAAAACTCATAAACTCATAATACCGATCGTCATCAAACGTTAAGCGTGCGGACCCTACGGGTTCGAGAACTATGTAGACATGACCGAGATTTATCTCCGGTCAATAAACAATAGTGGAACCTGGATGCTCATATTGGCTCCTACATATTCTACGAAGATCTTTATCAGTCAAACCGCATAACAACACACGTTGTTCCTTTTGTCATTGGTATGTTACTTGCCCGAGATTCGATCGTCGGTATCTCCTAGTTCAATCTCGTTACCGGAAAGTCTCTTTACTCGTTCCGTAATACATTATTTCATGACTAACTCATTAGACTTTTGCTTGCAAGGCTTATTATGATGTGCATTACCGAGAGGGCCCAGAGATACCTCTCCGACACTCGGAGTGACAAATCCTAGTCTTGATCTATGCCAACACCACGAACACTTTTGGAGACACCTGTAGAGCATCTTTATGATCACCCAGTTACATTGTGACGTTTGATAGCACACAAGGTGTTCCTACGGTATTCGGGAGTTGCATAATCTCATTGTCATAGGAACATGTATAAGTCATGAAGAAAGCAATAGCAGTAAAACTAAACGATCATAGTGCTAAGCTAACGGATGGGTCTTGTCCATCACATCATTCTCCTAATGATGTGATCCCATTGATCAAATGACAACTCATGTCTATGGTTAGGAAACATAACAATCTTTGATAAATGAGCTAGTCTAGTAGAGGCATACTAGGGACACTCTGTTTTGTCTATGTATTCACACATGTACTAAGTTTCCGGTTAATACAATTCTAGCATGAATAATAAACATTTATCATGATATAAGGAAATATAAATAACAACTTTATTATTGCCTCTAGGGCATATTTCCTTCACTTCGGGCCCCGGGAAACATCATCCGGTAATTGCTAACATGATTCGGACAGACTTAAGCATCGCTACGGGTGAGAAAGTCTCATCGTAGTCAACTCCTTGAACTTGTTGAAAAACTTTCGCAACAAGTCGAGCTTTGTAAACAATAACATTACAGTCAGCGTCAGTCTTCCTCTTGAAGATCCATTTATTTTCGATGACTTGCCGATCATCGGGCAAGTCAACCAAAGTCCACACTTTGTTCTCATACATGGATACCATCTCAGATTTCATGGCCTCGAGCCATTTTGCGGAATCTGGGCTCATCATCGCTTCCTCATAGTTCGTAGGTTCATCATGGTCCAGTAACATGACTTCCAGAACCGGGTTGCCGTACCACTCTGATGCGGAACGAACTCTGGTTGATCTACGAAGTTCAGCAGAAACTTGATCTGAAGTTTCATGATCATCATCATTAGCTTCCTCACTAATTGGTGTAAGAATCACTGGAACTAGTTTCTGTGATGTTCCACTTTCCAATTCGGGAGAAGGTACAATTACCTCATCAAGTTCTACTTTCCTCCCACTCACTTCTTTCGAGAGAAACTCCTTCTCTAGAAAGGATCCACTCTTAGCAACAAAGACCTTGCCTTCGGATCTGTGATAGAAGGTGTACCCAACAGTTTCTTTTGGGTATCCTATGAAGATTTACTTCTCCGTTTTGGGTTCGAGCTTATCATGTTGAAACTTTTTCACATAAGCATCGCAGTCCCAAACTTAAAGAAATGACAGCTTAGGTTTCTCGTCAAACCACAATTCATACGGTGTCATCTCCACGGATTTAGATGGTGCCCTATTTAACGTGAATGTAGCTGTCTCTAATGCATAACCCCAAAAGTGATAGTGGTAGATCGGTAAGAGACATCATCGATCGCACCATATCTAATAAAGTACGGTTATGACGTTCGGACACACCATTACACTGTGGTGTTCCAGGTGGCGTGAGTAGTGAAACTATTTCACATTGTTTTTACTAAAGGCCAAACTCGCTAACTCAAATATTTTACCTCTACGATCATATCGTAGAAACTCTTATTTTCTTGTTACGATGATTCTCCACTTCACTCTGATATTCTTTGAACTTTTCAAATGTTTCATACTTGTGCTTCATTAAGTAGATATACCCATATCTGCTCAAATCATCAGTGAAGGTCAGAAAATAACGATACCCGCCGCGAGCTTCAACACTCATTGGTCCACATACATCTGTATGTATGATCTCCAACAAATCTGTTGCTCGCTCCATTGTTCCGGAGAACGGAGTTTTAGTCATCTTGCCCATGAGGCATGGTTCGCAAGCACCAAGTGATTCATAATCAAGTGATTCCAAAAGTCCATCACTATGGAGTTTCTTCATGCGCTTTACACCATTATGACCTAAACGGCAGTGCCACAAATAAGTTGCACTATCATTATTAACCTTGCATCTTTTGGCATCAATATTATGAATATGCGTATCACCACGATCGAGATCCAACAAACTATTTTCATTGGGTGTATTACCATCGAAGATTTTATTCATGTAAACAGAATAACAATTATTCTATGACTTTAAATGAATAACTATTTTGCAACAAATATGATCAAATCATATTCATGCTCAACGCAAATGCCAAATAACATTTATTTAGGTTTTGCACTAATCCCAAAAGTATAGGGAGTGTGCGAAGATGATCATATAAATCTTGGGACCACTTCCAACACACATCATCACTTCACCTTTAACTAGTCTCTGTTCATTCTGCAATTCTCGTTTCGAGTTACTAATTTTAGCAACTGAACCAGTATCAAATACCCAGGGGATGCTATGAACACTAGTAAAGTACAGATCAATAATCTGTATATCAAAATATACCTTTGTTCACTTTGACATCCTTCTTATCCACCAAGTATCTAGGACAGTTCCACTTCCAGTGAGCATTTCCTTTGCAGTAGAAGCACTTAGTTTCAGGCTTGAGTTTTAGCTTTGGGTTTCTTCATGGGAGTGACAACTTGCTTGTCATTCTTCTTGAAGTTCCCCTTCTATCCCTTTGCCCTTTACTTGAAACAAGTGGTCTTGTTAACCATCAACACTTGATGCTTTTTCATGATTTCTACCTTCGCCGACTTCAGCATCGCGAAGAGCTCGGGAATTCCTTTCGTCATCCCTTGCATATTATAGTTCATCACGAAGTTCTACTAACTTGGTGATAGTGACTAGAGAACTTTGTCAATTACTATCTTATCTGGAAGATTAACTCCCACTTGATTCAAGTAATTGTAGTACCCAGACAATCTCAGCACATGCTCACTGGTTGAGCTATTCTCCTACATCTTGTAGGCAAAGTACTGTCAGAAGTCTTATACCTCTCGACATGGGCATGAGTATGAAATATTAATTTCAACTCTTGGAACATCTTATATGCTCCGTGGCGTTCATAACGTTTTTGAAGTCCCAGTTCTAAGCCGTAAAGCATGGTGCACTTAAACTATCAAGTAGTCATCATACCGAGCTTTTGTCAAAACATTCATAATGTCTACATCTACTCCTGCAATAGGTCTGTCACCTAGCGGTGCATCAAGGACATAATTCTCTGTGCAGCAATGAGGATAATCCTCAGATCACGGAACAATTCCGCATCATTCCTACTAACATCTTTCAACTTAGTTTTCTCTAGGAACATATAAAAAATAAACGGGGAGCAACATCGTGAGCTATTGATCTACAACATAGATATGCTAATACTACGAGGACTAAGTTCATGATAAATTAAAGTTCAATTTAATCATATTACTTAAGAACTCCCACTTAGATAGACATCCCTCTAGTCATCTAAATGATGACGTGATCCAAATTAACTAAACCATGTCCGATCATCATGTGAGATGGAGTAGTTTCAATGGTGAACATCTTATGTTGATCATATCTACTATATGATTCACGCTCGACCTTTCGGTCTTCAGTGTTCCGAGGCCATATCCGCATATGCTAGGCTCGTCAAGTTTAACCCGAGTATTCTGCGTGTGCAAAACTGGCTTACAACCGTTGTATTTGAACGTAGAGCTTATCACACCCGATCATCACGTGGTGTCTCGGCACGACGAACTTTCGCAACGGTGCATACTCAGGGAGAACACTTGTACCTTGAAATTTAGTAAGGGATCATCTTATAATGCTACCGTCGAACTAAGCAAAATAAGAAGCATAATAAGATAAACATCACATGCAATCAGAATATGTGACATGATATGGCCATCATAATCTTGTGCTTTTGATCTCCATCTCCAAAGCACCGTCATGATCACCTTCGTCACCGGCGCGACACCTTGATCTCCATCGTAGCATCGTTGTCGTCTCGCCAACTATTGCTTCTACGACTATTGCTACCGCTTAGTGATAAAGTAAAGCAATTACATGGCGATTGCATTACATACAATAAAGCGACAACCATATGGCTCCTGCCAGTTACCGATAACTTTACAAAACATGATCATCTCATACAAAACCGTATATCTCATCATGTCTTGACCATATCACATCACAACATGCCCTGCAAAAACAAGTTAGACGTCCTCTACTTTGTTGTTGCAAGTTTTACGTGGCTGCTATGGGCTTAGCAAGAACCGTTCTTACCTACGCATACAAAACCAATACAATGTTTCATCAAGTATGTGCTGTTTTAACCTTCACAAGGACCGGGCGTAGCCACACTTGATTCAGCTAAAGTGAGAGAGACAGACACCCGCCAGTCACCTTTAAGCAACGAGTGCTCATAACGGTGAAACCAGTCTCGCGTAAGCGTACGCGTAATGTCGGTCCGCGCCGCTTCATCTCACAATACCGCCGAAGCAAAGTATGACATGCTGGTAAGCAGTATGACTAGTATCGCCCACAACTCATTGTGTTCTACTCGTGCATATCATCTACGCATAGACCTGGCTCATGATGCCACTGTTGGGGAACGTAGTATTTTAAAATTTTCCTACGATCACGCAAGATCTATCTACCAGATGTATAGCAATGAGGGGAAGAGTGTGTCTACGTACCCTCGTAGACCAGGAGCGAAAGCGTCAAGTGACGCGGTTGATGTAGTCGAACTTCTTTGCGATCCAACCGATCAAGCACCGAACGTACGGCACCTCCGCGTTCAGCACACGTTCAGCTTGATGACGTCCCACGAGGTCTTGATCCAGTTGAGCTTCACGGGAGAGTTTCGTTAGCACGACGGCGTGGTGACGGATATGATGTATCTACCGGCGCAGGGCTTCGCCTAAGCACTGCAACGGTATGACCGAGGTGTGTTACTGTGGAGGGGGCACCGCACACGGCTAAAACAATTCAACTTGTGTGTCCTAGGGTGCCCCCTTGCCCCCGTATAAAAAGGAGCAAGGGAGAGGCTGATACGTCCAAAATGTATCTATAATTTCTGCTTGCTCCATGCTTCTTTTGTGTGATATTGCTATGATATTGATGCACTTCCATGCACTTTTGATCATATTTGGACTAACCTATTAACTCAGTGCACCACAGTGCCAGTTCCTGTTTTCTGCTGTTTTTCTATTTCAGGTTTCCCCCATATTAAAAGTGCTCCAAAAATTCCAGGAAAAATATAGGAAAAATCAGCGTACAGGAAGCTTCGCGAAGAACCAAAGATGGGCCAGAGGGGAGCCAGGGGAGGCCCAGGCGGCCACCTGGCGCGGCCCCACCCGTGGCCGCGCCAGGGGGGCGCCTGGGGCCCCTGCTCCGCCTCTGGCTGCCCCCTTCGCATATATATCCCTCTCGTCCTGAAACCCTCGAGGACAGAACCCTTTTTAGCGATCTCGTCTCTGTTCCGTCGCCGCAGCGCTTCCAAGATCGCGAGCATCAGGAGAGATCTTCCCGGCACCCTGCCGGAGGGGAGAACCACCACCGGGAGCTTCTCCACCACCATGGACGCTTCCCGGATGAGTCATGAGTAGTCCACCTTGGACCATGGGTCCATGATCAGTAGCTATGTGATGTTCTCCTCCCCTCTTTGCTCTTCATGGTTTAGACCTCGTGAGCTGCCCTACATGATCGAGGCACATATGTAATCTTTCTGCTGTTGCTTTGCTGAGTTTGCTGGGATCTGATGGATTATGAGACTATGTTCAGATTGTGTTTGAGTAATATATTGGATTCGCCTCTTTTATATCTTTGTTCTTGAGTAATTCTTGCATGTTCTCCGTTGCTGTTTATTGCTTTGGCCAAGTAGTAAGTAGTAACTCCAAGAGGGAGCGTTATGCTTGATTGTGGGTTCATGCCCCCTGATGACTAGCTTGAGTGACAGAAACATGAGTCTAGGGGATGTGCTGTTGCCACAAGGGAGAAAACAACGGTGCTTGTACTTGCGGGGTGCAAGGATTGTTTACTTTACGCAAAGTTCTTTTAATGCAGTTGTCTGTTGCTTTGAGTTTACACTTTGGGTGGGATTCGCAACTTAATACCAGCGAGATGTTCTGGATAGATATCTCAAGGTGGATTATTAGTAGTAGATGCAGATGGATTTCGGTCTACTTGCCTTGGCGTACCGCCCATGCTTTCGAGCCTCTACCTTTCTTTGCAGCATAGTTAGCATTGGTTTGCGCACATAATCCTGTCAATTGCCCAGCTGTAATTTGTTTACCTCGCTTTGCTGTTTTATCATCTTTTGGGAGAGAGACATCACTACTGAACATCATGGGACCCCGGTCCATATTACCACCGCTGATAACACCTTCTATTTACTTCCTGTTTTTATTTCCTAGTTGCAGTCATAGCTATCATTATTATCTCTTGTGTTTGATCCTTTGTAAACAACAAGGCCGGAGGGATTGACAACCTCTCTGTACTCGTTGGGAGCAAAGTTATCTGTATCTGTGTGCAGGTCCCGTCAACCGCTAAGTTTCTGGCGCCGTTGACACCTACTTGTCGACCCTCGGAGTCTCACGGGATTCGATCATTGGTATCTTTGCCAAGGGAAATTTGCCGCTACGCTACATCTCAACCTTCCACTTGGGGTAACCAACGAGGGGCGAGAAGCCATCAAGCAAGTTTCTGGCGCCGTTGCCGGGGACTCCACTCTTCAAGATAGGGGAGTTGCATGCTATCTTTTATCTTTGCTTTTTAGTCTTGTTAGTTTACCTTTTAGTTTTTGCTTTAGTGTCCCTTACCAAAAATCACAAAAATAGTTATCTTGCTTTTAGTTGGCATTATGTCTGGTCCTTTTGCCTTTGGTGAGGCAGAAGTGCTCACCTTTAAACAAAGAGGTGGTGAAAGTCTAAAAGATGCTTGGTATAGAATTAATGATTCTCAAAAAAGAGCCACCAAGAAGCAATCTACTACTATCCTGCTTAGAAATTTTTATGTTGGAATTACTTCTTGGAATAGGTTTATTCTAGATTCTGCTATCAATGGAAATTTCCTAAAAGCCCCAGTTTGGGAATCTCTTAGTATTATGGAAAATCTTGTTGGAAATCCCCCTGTTGTTAGCATTCAAGAGGACATTACCCTAGCTCACATTATGAAAAAACTTGAAAAGATAGAGCTAGAGATGCCAAGCATTAATAAGATAAATGAGTTGGACCGTAAGATCCAAGGGAATTTGAATAGGCTTGATAGCTCCATGCATAAAATTCTCAAAACTTTGGAGACCATCAAATACCATGACTTGGATTCTTCTAGGATAGACAAGATTGAGGAAATCTTTGACACTTTAGGAACTACTTTCTCCTCAATCAAAGCCAAAAAGGTAGAAATTCCGGCAAAGAAGGAACCTAAGTTCGTTTACATTCCAAAGGCTCCTCGTTCCAAAAGTAATCCATCTATTGCCAAAGGGGTTGAAACTGTGAAGACTTTGGAAGAAATACCTCTCTTTGATAAATTTATAAATGAATCTCCCATTGACTTTCTACCTTTTGGTTTTCTCCCTAGAAGTATCTTTATTAGGCCTTTATTTGAAAGTCCTCTTAAGACTAGTTGTACTATTGAAGAGCTTGTTGATGATCTTGATGATGGTTCAATTGATACAACTTGATCTTTTTGCATCATGCCTAGCTTAAAGGCATAAAAAAAAGCGATTTTGGGAGGCAGCCCACAACGAATTAGGTTTTATTTTGCTTTTGTTGTGTCTTGATGTTTGTTACTACAGTAGCATCATCATTGTATCTTTTCTTTTCAGCTTTGTGCCAAGTTTAGCCTCCGATTGCAAGAAAGTTCAAAAGTTGTGACGTGCTGTCCAGAAAACAGATTCTGTCCTTGGACAGAAAAATTCGAATAAAATCACCAGATCATCTTTTTGATCTGAATTGTTTTGACAGCGTGCTCTATACAATTGGCTTTCGAGCGTCTGTTCTGAGTTTTTTGATTTGAGTTGCAGAAGTGCCCCGAAAAAATTATTTACTACCTGCTGGTCTGTTTTTCACAGATTCAGTCCTGTTTTGCCTTTTCTTCGTTTTGCAAACCTTGAGCTTGCTTTTTTTCTTTGCAAAAACCTTTTGGCAATCTTGAGAAACAGTAGCTCTTCAAGATTATTTTTATTTCCAGTAGGGAAAAATTATTTTATTGTGGGTACTAACCTCGCTAATCAGATTATGATGAGTTATGTATGAAGGGAGTTTTCAAGTGTGCGAGGGAAGATGATAAAAGAAGATTCAGGAGGGTCAAACGCTCAAGCTTGGGGATGCCCCCGTGCACCCCCAAGAAATATTCAAGAAGACTCAAGCGTCTAAGCTTGGGGATGCCCCCATGCATCCCCTTCTCCATCAACAATTATCAGTTCGTCTTTCATTCCACTATATTTGTATCACTTCATGCGTTATGTGCTATGCTTGGAGCGTCTTGCTCTTAGTTTCCTTTTTTTAGTTTTCTTTAGCTTTGCTTGCTGTTCATAACAAGTTAGAACCCAGCTTTCTTTGTGTGGGAGAGAAACACGCTCCACTTCAACCTAGAACACAACATAGGATTTTCATGCTTATCTTTGATGTGTGTGTTCTTTGTCTTTCCATAGCTGCTGTCATGTTTAGCTCTTAGTTTTCATGCTTTTCTTTTTAAAGAGCTTTTGTTTAGTTGGTTGCTGAACTCTCTTGAGTTTTCATGTTTATCTTGTTAAGAGAGTTTGCCTGTTGCACTGAGTTGTGTGTCTTAACTTAAAGTAGGTAATTGAGGTTGCTATTTAATTTTAGTAGTAACTTGCAATAGTTTTGAGGTATTGCCATGAGTAATGTCTGAACTTTTGGTGTCAAGAGCTTTAGCCTATTAGTGATAGATGTCGTATTTTGGGCAATCCGTGTTTATTTTCGAAAACCTACAAAATAGTTGAGTACTTTAGCTACTAGATGGATCACTAATCTTTGGAGGGATCGAATATTAGAGTACACTCACGTACCATGAGTCGAGGATGCGCAAGGATAACCAAACCCCCATACACTCCTCCTCGGGGTACTTGTCTCTTTGTGAACCTCCTAATTAGATTGAGAGTTACCGATAATAAGTGCATGAGTTCTTCGGACTAATGTGAGTATTCAAAAGTTGACACTTCCACCTAGCCATATTTTTCTAGCCTCTTCGGTACCGTGCATTGCCCTTTCTCACCTCGAGAGTTGGTGCATACTTCGCCGGTGCATCCAAATCCTTGGCACGATACGCTCTGTCATCATAAGCCTCATTATATCCTTCCTCAAAACAGCCACCATACCTACCTATCAAGGCATTTCCATAGCCTTTCCGAGATACATTGCCATGCAACATCCATATTCTCATGACTTGATCTTCATGTCATACATGCTTTTTGCTTGATCGATGAGCCGCATGCTAGTTGGGCCTTGCCCTAATCATTGCTACATGACGCGCTAGTATCATTGCATATCCTGCTACACCGGCAGAGGCATACATTTGCATACATCATGATAGTGCCATTTTCTTTATGTTGAGTACTTTTGTAAAGTGTGAAAGATCTTCTATACTTCTTGTAATACATAGAGTGTTGCCCCTAAAGTGAGGAAAAGATCCCAAAAAGGACAAAATCAAAAGATCTCAAAGAGGACAAATGAGAGTTAAATAGAAAGAGCCATTGAGGCCACAAAAAAAAAAAAAGAGAAAAAGAAATAAAAAGAGAGAAGAGGGCACACTACTATTCCTTTTGAGAGATCCACACTCGTACTCCATCTTATACCTTGTACTCCATAGAGATTATCATTCATGCATATAGCTATGTGGGGACCTTCACACTATAGAACTTGGCTTGTATATTCCAATGATGAGCCTCCTCAAAAGAGCTCTAGGTCTTCTTGAGCGAGCAAGTTGGATGCACCCCCACTAGTTCCATTGGAGAGCTTACCTTAGCTCATATGTGCATCCGTTGCATGGCAATCCCTACTCCTCACATCATATCTATCATTTGGCTTTCTCTCGCCTATGATTGTCCACATTGATGTGAGCCTTTCACACCTTTTTTGTCTTCCCCCTTCATCATTTTTCTCTCTTTGTCATCCTAAGTGTCAACCTTCTTGCTTACACTCATCCATTGCATGAGTGCTCAAAATATCGAAAGGGAGTGGATCATTTTGACTTGTACCTGGCTAGTGGTCTGGGGATGAGTCAAGATAAGATTCCAAAGAAGACCAAGTGTGAAACTTTAGTAGATTAAGTTCTCAACAATACAAAAACTATGTTTTACTCTCTCGTATATCCCTATCCCCTTTCTTGCACGCAAACACCATTTGGAGACATTCGAGTCACGGACAGCGAGAGCTCTTGCACCTTTATGTTCTTATGTTGCTTGTTACAATGCTAATATAGACTATTGCTTGTTATGACTTGAATTGAATTACATGCCTTGATTGCTTTACTTAAAATTTTCTTATATGGTTGGTAGCATGTCACTACAGAAATTATGCTTGTTATCATTTACCTACTCGAGGACGAGCAGGAATTAAGCTTGGGGATGTTGATACGTCCAAAACGTATCTATAATTTCTGCTTGCTCCATGCTTCTTTTGTGTGATATTGCTATGATATTGATGCACTTCCATGCACTTTTGATCATATTTGGACTAACCTATTAACTCAGTGCACCACAGTGCCAGTTCCTATTTCTGCTGTTTTTCTATTTCAGGTTTCCCCATATTAAAAGTGCTCCAAAAATTCCAGGAAAAATATAGGAAAAATCAGCGTACAGGAAGCTTCGCGAAGAACCAACGATGGGCCAGAGGGGAGCCAGGGGAGGCCCAGGCGGCCACCTGGCGCAGCCCCACCCCTGGCCGCGCTAGGGGGGCGCCTGGGGCCCCTGCTCCACCTCTGGCTGCCCCCTTCGCATATATATCCCTCTCGTCCCGAAACCCTCAAGGACAGAACCCTTTTTCACGATCTCGCCTCTGTTCCGCCGCCGCAGCGCTTCCAAGATCGGGAGCATCAGGAGAACTCTTCCCGGCACCCTGCCGGAGGGGAGAACCACCACCGGGAGGTTCTCCACCACCATGGACGCTTCCCGGATGAGTCATGAGTAGTCCACTGTAATGCCCCGGATGTAATACTTTCCCTTTTGGGTATATAATAAATCTCCGGCTTCATCTATTTCCATTTCGGGTCCTTTGTCTTTCGGGCTTTCGTCGTTTTGTTGTGTGAGTGTGTGGCATTCATTCATATCATGTAGACATGTGCATTGCATTTTGTTTGTGTTGTGGGTTGCATCCGGTTCGTGGCGTTTCTTCCCGTTGTCCGTTTCGTGTTCCGGAGCTCCCTCTCGTGTTCGTGACGTCCCGTAGGCCTACTTTGTTGTTCGGGCGTTTTCGTTACCGGTGTGCCGCGAGGTTGTGTTGTGTGTTGTTGTTTTGTTGTGTGCAACCCGCCTCTCAAATCTCGTCTCGTTTGGACTCCGTTGACTTTTCCCTCCGTTGTCCGTGTGGGTCCGAAGTGCCCTTACTTCGTGTCCCGGAAATACCCCTGTTGCATTCTTTTATCTCCGTCTGGTCCTTTTTAAATCGTCCCCGCGATTGGGTCCGTTGGATCCAGATCGGAGGGCTCCTAGCGCCCTAAAACTCCTCCTAAACCTAAATCACTGCTATATATAGACCCCTAGTCTATTGGCTTGTTCCCTTCTTCTTCCTTCCCTCTCTTTTCTTTTTTTTTCAGTTCTCCCGATCCATCAGATCGCGCCGCCAGCCGCAGCTTCGAGCAGCGCCGGGATCTGGACTCAGCGCCGCGAGTCAACGCTTCCTCCGCGCCTGCCCTCGACCGACCGCTTCGATTCCGCCCGCTTCGCGCCAGGCCAGCAGCGCGTCGATCGCGTCGGCCGCGGCCGGGCCGTACAACCAACCCCCGTGGACCACTTGGCCGGGCTCCGCGTCGCCGCATCGGGCCCTCCCGCGCCGCATCGCGTGGCCCGCCTCGCGCCTCGCCTCCAGCTTTCACCGCGCCGGCTCGGCCTCTCCCGTGAGCTGGGCCAGCCGCGCCAGGTCAGGCCACCGGGCCGCCGCCTCCCGCGCCTCCAGCCTCCCTCGCCGCACGGGCCGGCCCGCTCCACCGCCACCGCACCAGCACCCCGCGCCTGGGCCGGCTTCCCCTCCGCGCGCCGGATCGGGCCCGTTCACTGTTCAGGCCGGCCTATTACTGTTCATCCGGGCCACTTCATCCTCAGATCCAGATCTGAGAGGTCCAATTCAAACCCTAGCCCCTGTTTATTTTTGTTCTGAGATGCCTACTTTGACCATGCATAACTTTTTACCTGTTGCTCCGTTTTGAGCGTGTGATATGTCCAGATGTTCGTGGAGATGCCCTCTACGTTTTACCTGTTGTTGTCATGCATGTTAGAGATCACCTAGGGCCTTGTTTTGCTGTTGCAAGAGTGTATGATGATATAAACTGCTGTTATGTGTTATTTTTGTGCCACCTTTGACATGTGATGTCTTTTAGCTCGTTTGTCCAAACGATGCAAATGACATGTCCACGTGTTCGTCTTGACACGAACTACGTGTTGTGTGTGATAGGTTGCATGGTAGATGTATCGTTTCCTTGTTATCTTCGTTGCAAGATGCCATGTTCAAATGTTGTGTTTTTACTTGTTTTGAAATGCCATCTTGTTGAGCTCGTTGCAATCGGTGTGTTCACCACATTGATGCATGCTTGTGTGTTTCGGGATCACCGTCATATGTATTTTGATGAGGTGCTTACCCTTTGCCATGTTTAGTTTCGAGGTGTCTTAAACATGCTCTTTTTGTTGCTATGATGATATTGCTGTTTTAGGACTTAGTGAAATTTCACTAAGTCTGAAATCTGTAACGTTCCGATGCCATGTTCGTGTGATGTTGTAGGACAAAGCATGATAGTTTTGGGGTGGATTTTGATTGTTCCATGAAGTATATATTGTTGTCTTTCCATTCATGTCCTCACATGTCCATTTGAGGTGCTGTAGCATGCTTATCTTTTGCTCCAAACTTTCAATAAAATTCTGCTGCCAGAATTTTATTTCAAAGTTCAATATGTCCAAGGTCATTGCTAGTGATCCGTGACTCCGTTGGGGGTGCACTTTGGACCTAGTTGCTGTACATTATATCTAGTTTGTGTTCAAGTCCTTTGCCATGCTTTTTGGGTGCTGTAGATTAATTATTTTGTGCTCCCAAGATGCTATGTTGCTGTAATTGGCAGTTTTCGCTCAAATCTTGTTTCGGGCATAACTTTTAGCCCGTAACTCCGATTTTAGCGATCTTTATATCAAACTTGGGTGATTTTCTGTGTAGATTAATAATATCAGGTTGTTATCCTGTTTTGAGGTGTTTTGCTTGAGTGATGTTTTACGTGCTCCATGTGCATCACTAGTGCATCCATCATGCATACATGTTTTTCGAGTGCGCATTGCATCGTGTTGATTGGTGCTTGGTGTGTTTGTCTTGTTTAGACCCGGAAGTTGAGCACGAGTTTTCCAACGAGGTTGAGCACGAGGTTTCCAACGAGTTTGAGCAAGAGGACCCTTCTTTCGATCCGAACTTCTTCTCTTCAGGCAAGATGACCGAACCCCGATAACATTACTATCTTTGTCTATTGCTAGTAGTCTCGATCTATAGTTTTGCCTCGATGCCCATGTTCTTCTTGTCAGCCTCCTACTTGTAACCAATTGCCATGTTTAACCACCCTACCTATGCAAACCGTTGCTTGGCTAAGTACGCTTCGCTCAGCCCTTCTTATAGCGTTGCTAGTTGCAGGTGAAGTGAAGATGCTTGCTCCATGTTGAAGTTTGGTTGGGTTATATCACACTATATAAATGCTTCAACTGAAATCACATATATATTGGCAAGGGTGGAAGGCTAAGCCTTTTGCTTGGTGTTTTGTTCCACTCATGCCGTTAGGATCCGTATAAGCCGGTTTTATGTTCCTTGATTATGCGTTCCTAACACGGTTGGGGTGTATGGGACCCCCTCGATAAACCGCTATGTGCTAAGTCTTTTCCAGCAAATCCCAACATTGGTACTATTTGCCTAATAACAAATTAAACTTGCATAAGGGAGTAATTAACCCTCTTTCTTAATCAACAACCCCGGGCCAGTGCTCCACATGAGTGTTGGTCCGAAACGGGGGTCCTGCAGGGCCGCCTTGGGGCAACCCGAGGTATCTGGCATACACCTGTAGCATCGCCCATCCGGTCGTGTCCTGAGACCTAGATACGCGCGGCTACGATCAGGGTGTCGACACGCCGGGAGGATTTGCTGGATTAGCCTTACCTTAGTTCGGTTTAACGTGAGCACGGGATTCCGAGGATACTCGGGTCTTCCCACTTTGGAGTTGCGACTCCGCGGATCGTGGGCTTGTAATGGGTCAAGTTGGAACACCCCTGCAGGGTTTGAACTTTCGAAAGCCGTGCCCGCGGTTATGTGGCAGATGGGAGCTTGTTAATTCCGGTTGTAGAAAACTTGACACAATGATACTAATACACTACCAGCGTGTGTTCCGTGACTGTCAATTTCCGAATCGGGATTCGGGAGTTGAACACGGAGGGGTTATGTTTGTGAGCTTGTAGCTAGGATCACTTAGTGATCACTTCTCGCTTTGCCTTCTCTTCTCGCTCTCTCTTGCGTAAGTTAGTGCTAGTTGCTGCTGCAGACTCTTTGTTGATCCTTCACCTCATTTCTTTCTTCAGCCTTTTCCCTCACCTAAAGGCTTTGATAGTTCTGTTACCCGGGAACGGGATTGCTGAGTCCTCTGTGGCTCACAGTTACTTCACACCAGATGCAGGTCCAGCCGTGAGCTATCCAGGTGATGGCACCGAGCTGGATTGGGAGTACGACGAGGAGCGTAGTCGTTACTACGTGCGCTACCCGGACGATCAGTAGTGGAGACTCTTACTAGGATTCGATCCGCCTGTGGTTGTTTATTTATCTGAGTTTGGTACTTTGACATTTGGTTTTTGCCCTTAGAGGGTTGTAGTGATCTTTGTATGATGTTTGAGACTTGTACTGTTATTCTGTGACGTGGCGATTGTAAGCCGACTATTTTTAAGTTTACCATCCCTCTTTTACATGAGTTGTGCAAAGATTACCAGACTTGAGATCATTCTAGGATGGACTTATGCCTTTAAGTCGGGCCTCGACCCGTAGGAGGTATAACTCCATCCTGGGCATTACATCCACCTTGGACCATGGGTCCATGATCAGTAGCTATGTGATGTTCTCCTCCCCTCTTTGCTCTTCATGGTTTAGACCTCGTGAGCTGGCCTACATGATCGAGGCACATATGTAATCTTTCTGCTGTTGCTTTGCTGAGTTTGCTGGGATCTGATGGATTATGAGACTATGTTCAGATTGTGTTTGAGTAATATATTTGATTCACCTCTTTTATATCTTTGTTCTTGAGTAATTCTTGCATGTTCTCCGTTGCTGTTTATTGCTTTGGCCAAGTAGTAAGTAGTAACTCCAAGAGGGAGCGTTATGCTTGATTGTGGGTTCATGCCCCCTGATGACTAGCTTGAGTGACAGAAACATGAGTCTAGGGGATGTGCTGTTGCCACAAAGGAGAAAACAACGGTGCTTGTACTTGCGGGTGCAAGGATTGTTTACTTTACGCAAAGTTCTTTTAATGCAGTTGTCTGTTGCTTTGAGTTTACACTTTGGGTGGGATTCGCAACTTAATACCAGCGAGATGTTCTGGATAGATATCTCAAGGTGGATGATTAGTAGTAGATGCAGATGGATTTCGGTCTACTTGCCTTGGCGTACCGCCCATGCTTTTGAGCCTCTACCTTTCTTTGCAGCATAGTTAGCATTGGTTTGCGCACATAATCCTGTCAATTGCCCAGCTGTAATTTGTTTACCTCGCTTTGCTGTTTTATCGTCTTTTGGGAGAGAGACATCACTAGTGAACATCATGGGACCCCGGTCCATATTACCACCGCTGATCACACCTTCTATTTACTTCCTGTTTTTATTTCCTAGTTGCAATCATAGCTATCATTATTATCTCTTGTGTTTGATCCTTTGTAAACAACAAGGCCGGAGGGATTGACAACCTCTCTGTACTCGTTGGGAGCGAAGTTATCTGTATCTGTGTGCAGGTCCCGTCAACCGCTAAGTTTCTGGCGCCGTTGACACCTACTTGTCGACCCTCGAAGTCTCACGGGATTCGATCCTTGGTATCTTTGCCAAGGGAAATTTGCCGCTACGCTACATCTCAACCTTCCACTTGAGGTAACCAACGAGGGGCGAGAAGCCATCAGATGCCGGCCCTAGAGGGGGCGCGCCAAGTGTGGGGAGTTCTACTTGGACTCCCAAGTCCTAGTAGGATTCCCCTTTCCTTTCCGGAGTAGGAGAGAAGGAAAGAGGTGGAGAGGGAGAAGGAAAAGGGGGCTGCACCCCTTGTCCAATTCGGACCAGAGGGGGGGGCGCGCGCCTCCTTCCTTTTGGCCTTTCTCCTCTATTCCCGTATGGCCCAATAAGGCCCATATACTCCGAAAAATACCCGAATCAATCGGAACCTTTCCGATGTCCGAATATAGTCGTCCAATATATCGATCTTTACGTGTCGACCATTTCGAGACTCCTCGTCGTGTCCCCGGTCTCATCCGGGACTCCGAACTCCCTCGGTACATCAAAACTCATAAACTTATAATACCGATCGTCATCAAACGTTAAGCGTGCGGACCCTACGGGTTCGAGAACTATGTAGACATGACCGAGACTCATCTCCGGTCAATAAACAAAAGCGGAACCTGGATGCTCATATTGGCTCCTACATATTCTACGAAGATCTTTATCGATCAAACCGCATAACAACATATGTTGTTCCTTTTGTCATTGGTATGTTACTTGCCCGAGATTCGATCGTCGGTATCTCCTAGTTCAATCTCGTTACCGGCAAGTCTCTTTACTCGTTCCATAGTACATCATTTCATGACTAACTCATTAGTCTTTTGCTTGCAAGTCTTATTATGATGTGCATTACCGAGAGGGCCCAGAGATACCTCTTCGACACTCGGAGTGACAAATCCTAGTCTTGATCTATGCCAACACCACGAACACTTTCGGAGACACCTGTAGAGCATCTTTATGATCACCCAGTTACGTTGTGACGTTTGATAGCACACAAGGTGTTCCTATGGTATTCGGGAGTTGCATATTCTCATAGTCATAGGAACATGTATAAGTCATGAAGAAAGCAATAGCAGTAAAACTAAACGATCATAGTGCTAAGCTAACAGATGGGTCTTGTCTATCACATCATTCTCCTAATGATGTGATCCCGTTGATCAAATGAAAACTCATGTCTATGGTTAGGAAACATAACCATCTTTGATCAATGAGCTAGTCTAGTAGAGGCATACTAGGGACACACTGTTTTGTCTATGTATTCACACATGTACTAAGTTTTCGGTTAATACAATTCTAGCATGAATAATAAACATTTATCATGATATAAGGAAATATAAATAACAACTTTATTATTGCCTCTAGGGCATATTTCCTTCACTTCGGGCCCTGGGAAACATCATCCGGTAATAGCCCTACATGTTGTTTGAGGCTAGGTCTCATTATGATCCTCATGGAGTCGCTGGTAAACCGGCTCTTTGTGTCTAGCCCTAGAAACTTCTGAGAACTTGTCCCCCTTTGGGGAGCCCTGCCCCTCCTTATATATGTTGAAGGGGCGGGTTACATGACTAGTCCTAGTAGGATTAGGATTACTCTATTACAAGGAGTCCTAGTCTTACTTCCTTTGTAGGAGAATATTCCTTATGCTTTTCTTCATAAAACGGCCCACCATAACATGAACCGGCCTTCTGTGCCTTGGGCCTTGTCAACCATCTAAATCACCCACCGGATCACCAATGAGTCGCCAGGCTCGTGAATCGCGAGACCAGTGAACCGCCAGACTCATAAGTCGCCAATCCTCTGGCGGTTTAATAATGAAACGCCAAGTCCGGCCGAATTATACTTATGGCCGGGTTACGCCGCGGGGTATCCCCGACATTAGCCCCGATTTAATTTGGATTTATCCATGTTAAACTTGATCCTTCCTATATACATAAACACAAGAACAAATTTGATAGGTTGTGCTCCGGGTTAAAATATTTTCCCGAACCGGCACCTGATCATCCTTAAATCATTGTCATTTCCTCCTTGATATGTATCCATGATCTCGTAGCAAATCTCCTTAGCAGATATGTTCAAACATTACCAATGCAAAAAAATCCAGCCACTTCTTCTGAAAACTCCGGGTCAATAGATCAGCTTCATAATTAATTTGCTTGCAGAAGATATTTTGTAAATAAAGAATCCATTTGATTCGGCTTTCAATGCTCTTACTTGACAAAAATATTGGTCTTTGAAATATTGAACTGATATCCAGCCAGCTTGAGGATGCCGGTTTATGATTACCACCATTGCCGGGTTATAAAAACTGATAATTCCGGGTCATGGCTGTTTAAAGATGCCGGGTTATTGTTGGCAACGCCGGGTCACACAATTAATCTTCCCGGTTTTCCCAAAACTGAGAATTTGAAGATGTTCCTCCTTTATATCCATATTACCTGTAGCCCCCAAGTCTTAAGAAGAGAACATAGTGATATCTTAAGACTTGTTTGAATATAAATGTTGCAACTTTGAGGAAATTCGGATTGTTCATCCCAGTCACTAGTAAAAACTGAATACTCCATCTTATGTAGCCCCCAAGTGACGGGTTGTCTTGCTTGCAGCAACCTGGGACTTGTAATTGCCTGATACTTAAAAACTTCAGCCAGTGTAGCACCCAAGGGCTGGGTTATTATGTAATAATGAGCTGGGACTTTATATATATACTTCATTGAAAATAACATTGTGTAATGTAACTCCCATCATGGGGCTTGAACCCACGTCCACAAGGTTAAGAGCTTTGTACTTTTCCAACTGAGAAGTGGACCCTTCAATATAATGGATTAATAATTGTGTACCTTGCATATTGACAGGAGCAATTGGTAGCCCCCAAGGGCCGGCTCATTATGATGTGATGAGTCGGGTCTTCAATAAACTGAGCAAAAAATGACTTTGCATTAGCCCCCAAGTGTCATGGTGCATGCTTGCAGCGACATGAGACTTGCATATTTGATGTAATCTCAACTTGAATAATGTAGCCCCCAAGTGTCGGGTTGTAAGCCTGCAGCAACTCGGGACTATTCCTTCCTTTGTAGAATAAATCATTTCCATCGATGAAATAATATCCATTTCACTTAAAGTGACTTTAAAAACCTCAATCATAATATTGATAACCATAATAAAAATCCAGCCATGTTGGCTATTAAAGATTTGAATAATATAACCCGGTTTGAAAACCGGTTCTAGTGATATTTGGTCACACTGTTGGTTTTACCAAGCCAATGTAATAAGGATGATAACCCAAAATTTGAACATTGGTGATTATCATAGATTGCCTGTTTATAAATAAAACTAGGCCGGGTTAATGAACACCGGTCATTATCTTATCTCATACTGGCAACTTATAGTCAAAAGCAGACCGGTTTAATAAACGCCGGTCATTATCTTATCTCATACTGGTGACTTATAGTCAAAAACTAGGCCGGTTTAATAAACACCGGTATTATCTTACCTGCTTCTGCATAAAACAATGTTTAAAGTGTCCTGGCGGTTTATTGCCGGATGGGTCATAGTGCCCAAACACATGATCTAAGTTTATAACTTGAACTATGTACAAAATAGTATGTATCATACCTGTGATTAAGTGTGTCACGATTAACCTTAATCCGGTAGTCAAAGATAATGACCCAAGGCACAAGTGTTGATGACTCCCTTGATTATTTGCCGGTTCATTATGAAACCGAACCGGGTTATGATGAACTCCAGTTTAACTGTAGTTAGTACTGGTGTTTGTAAACCAGACTAAGGCTCTGTAAGCGCAGGTGTAGTGGCAACTTATAGTCATCACTCCCTGAATCGATGGACTTGGTTTGAAAAACCAATGACCTTGAGGATAAAGATTTAAGAAAACATAAAAAATGAAAAATAAAGTTTTTGGGTGAATAAGACCATGTAGTCGAGGCTTTTTACGAGCTGCCAGGCTCCAAATTCGAGGCTTTTTATGAGCTGCCGGGCTACTGTCATTAACCATTTTAGCAAAGCCTGTTAAGATGATCCGCAATCTTTAACCAAATCATCAATGTCAAATGCTACCAATGTTCAAAATCTCATAAAGAATTTGGCTTGTGTAATCACTTGATGATCGTCAATTTAACATGACCAAGTTCAGGGTCCCGAAGGATTGACTTGTGATACGTTCGACGGGTCATACCAGGTTTACCTGAACGGCGCGATTTACTTGATGCAGGCAGGTTAATCCGGGGTTTTAGGTGTATACACCGGGCTTCCAAGCCGTGTTCACTACAAGAGTTTTCAACTCACTGATGAACTTGCATCAGGAGCCCCCAGGTAGCGTGTGAGCATTGCTCGTCGGGGCATATGTTTGAGTTCTGCTAGGCATCAAACCCTCTTTTGCCCCTCATCATCATGTGGAAATTGCCGAAGCAACCAGAGCAGTGCTCTTATGATGGTCTTCATATGGCCGCCGGTTTAAGTGGCCATGGGAAACTTCCTTGCCCGCGGAAGCCCCCATGTGATTCTTTTTTGTATAGAAAGGATGGCTAATTCCTTGATTTATCAAGGGTGCCGGTTTAAGAGGCCATAGAAAACTCCCTTGCCCGTGGAAGCCCCCATGTGACACTCTTATGAAAAGGATGGCTGATTCCCCGGTTTACCGGGGGCGCCGGTTTAAGAGGCCATAGGAACTCCCTTGTACGCAGAAGCCCCCATGTGATACTCTTATGAAAAGATGGCTGATACACTGGCAGCTCGCGGCGGCGGTTTGGATGCAACACCCGCAAGGAAGACGAAGGACCGGCCGTTTAAAATGGCACCGTGGCGGTTTAGGGCCCTGCATTAGATGACTTTGCAAGCCGGAGTAATTGCTCTTTTAAAGAAAACGATATATAATATAAAAATATATTGGATGAATTTCATCTGACATCTTTAGGCCAAAAATTATCCACCGCGGAGTTGATTATCACCACAGTGAAACTGACATCAATCACGGCCGAGTCGACCGTAAGAGCAGACAGTTAATTCGGCCGCAATATTATAGGCCCGTACTGACGGGAAAGTTGTCCTCCATGTTGTAAACCGGTGTGGATGCGTGAACCGGCCGTCCGTTCATCAGGTAATGTGACATGGAGGAAAACGCCGTTGTACAACGTTGCCAGTGTGTGTTTTATATCCGCAGTATAACAATGATTTTACCTGTATATAGAAAACACCAATAGGGCAGTGTAATGGTGCTCAGAGGAAATAAAATGTCCTGATAAAATATATAGGAGGGATAACACCTGATTTGCTCGAACAACAGATGGGTCGACCGGCGCCGACGGGCTAGTTGCCCTCCTCGTTGTAAGCCGGCACAGTTGCGAAAGACGGCCACGGCGTTGTAAACCGGCGTGGTCGCAAGAAACGGCCACAACGCTGTAAGCCGGTACGGACGGATGCTGGTCGCAAGATGGTGCTGTCGGGCGCACCGTACCCGTGATACGATGTCACATTTATAATGAATCTCTGCCCTGCACGTTAAAACATACATGCCAGAGTATTGTTCTTGGAAAAAATAAAAATAAAAAATAGATTGGACGGATATCACCTCGGGCATTGGAGTAACAGATGATTTTTGCACGTCCATAGTTTAACCGGGATACAGAGGCCCAGCAGTAACATGAATGTGCTAGTTTTTTGGTCTGCGAATCTAGCACTTCGCTTGGTCTGATATATGATGAGTCTGTAGCGTTGATTTCTCCACCACGTGATTTCAATAATGATGGATGTATCATGTCATGAGCTTTGCTTCTTCCTGACGAACAAGTTGTTCGCTTCTTTCTTTTACTGTTCAATCCCAAATAATATGTCTTTTGTAGTCAGTCGAGCAGGTCGGTCGTATCCTCTTCTCAGCCATAGTATAGAAACATGGAGAGCTTGCTTTGAGTGGAGATGGATGTAGCAGCTAGCAGGCAAAAACGTGCCGAGCCACGGCGACGCAAGTGGTGGGTAGTTGCTGGCGGCTCGGTGCTCGGCCATGGAGGAGGAGAAGTACCGGCGACTTAGCACAGGGGCGCGAGGCCAGCCGCGGCCAGACGAGGCCGGGAAGTTCGCGGCACGAGGAGGGCTCAGGAGCGGTGAGGTCTGACGATAATTCAGACAAGAGGCGATTCAGCAACATCTGGTCCCGGTGGCGACTCGGAAGGGGGGCGAGCGCGATGGTGACTCAGCAACGGTGAGACCTGAAGGCGACTCAACAGCGGTGGGAGCCCGTGGCACAGAACGGCTCACGGGGCGTCTCAAGCGACGGCGAGGGGGGCCGAGCTCGGCGACTCAAGCGCGAGGCGGCGGCTCGACGACGGAGGCGTATAGCGGGCGGTCTCGGAGACGCGACCCAAGTCCTTCTCCGGGTCATATTCATGTTCTGCAGCTGTGGTGGCGAGTGACCAGCGCGGAGGCGACCGACGGTTTATCGCAGGAGCGGCTTGATCGCAGCCGCAGGACTGGCTTGGCGCAGCCGCGGTGAAGGGGTATCTCGGAGCGCCGAAGAGCAGGACGGCGGCGGGGCAGCATTAGTTTCAGCAAGAGGCAGGGACGGTGCGACGGGCGGCTCGAGGCGGTTAGACGCCGCAGAGATGGCTAAACGGATGCTGCGAGGCAAATCCATGGCGGCGGCTTTAGCGCAGACCAAACCGTAATAGTGAGAGGAGGCGATTTAAGGCCATAGCAGGGGGCGCGCATCCGGCGAAAGGAAGTACGGGCCAAGACCCAGGCCGCGGGACGACCCGATGTTGGAATTGTAGTTGAGCTCCGGTGAGGGCGGTGTGCGGCCAAGGCGGGGGTGGCTCGGTGCCGCAGGAGCGAGGCGAACTAGCCGTGGCTCGGACTGAAAGCAAAAACGAACCCGGAGTCCTCCTTCGAGTTGTACTTATAATGACGAAACAACGAGGGAGAGTTGGCGATGATTCAGGGGAGGCGAGGCCCAATAGCAACTCGGACAGGAAGCGAGCCGCGACGGTGACTCAGATGGGAGGCCGTGGTGGCCGCTACAATCTGTTAATGCTGGCTGTCCGGCGAGCGGAGTTGACCCGGCGCGGCGGTTTAGCAGATCCAGAATTAGAGGCTTGCTGCAATGGCAAGTGAAGCCGTAGGGCTGTAGCCACGGTGGCGGCTCGAGTTGAACAGGATGATCAGAAAACGGCGGCTCTGGGCTTCCTTTGGCCGATACTATGCAATGCTTTGACTTGCCGATCTGATTTTGCTTGACGATCTAACTGCTTCTTGATGATCTGACTGCTTGTTGACTTCTTTCGTCCAATACATCGCGAGTTTCTCGATCCTCAATGAAGATCCCTCCAAGAACTCACCACCACCGTGCGCAGGCCCCACGATGGGCGCCAACTGTCGTGGTTTTGTCACGGCAGATGTCCTAGTGTGAGGACTTAGTCGCGAGGCCAACGCATCTATGTGGTAGCTTGAGAGGGGTTGAGCGGAATCGAGAGACGCAACGCGAGACAAGGGTTTAGACAGCTTCGGGCCCCGGGAAACATCATCCGGTAATAGCCCTACATGCTGTTTGAGGCTAGGTCTCATTATGATCCTCATGGAGTCGCCGGTAAACCGGCTCTTTGTGTCTAGCCCTAGAAACTTGTGAGAACTTGTCCCCCTTTGGGGAGCCCTGCCCCTCCTTATATATGTTGAAGGGGCACGTTACATGACTAGTCCTAGTAGGATTAGGATTACTCTATTACAAGGAGTCCTAGTCTTACTTCCTTTGTAGGAGAATATTCCTTATGCTTTTCTTCATAAACCGGCCCACCATAACATGAACCGGCCTTTTGGGCCTTGGGGCCTTGTCATCCATCTAAAACACCCATAGGATCACCAATGAGTCGCCAGGCCCGTGAATCGCGAGACCAGTGAACCGCCAGACTCATAAGTCGCTAATCCTCTGGCGGCTTACTAATGAAACACCAAGTCCGGCCGGATTATACTTCTGTCCGGGTTACGCCGCGGGGTATATCCCCGACACCTGGGGTAGTAAAACCGGTCCCAGTGATTTCAACATCACCAGGTCAAGCGGCCGCTTGCTTAGGGGGACTAGCAGGAGCAGGACTAGCCTGGGCAGGGCTGGCCGGATCAAGATCACGCTCCATGGGATCGCTCCCCTGATCAACAAAAGCTTCATGATCCATGGGAGGAGGATCATCATGCGGAAGCTCAGCATTGTCTTCAGAAGGTTCAGCAAGTTCAGGATCTTCTGCCGGTTTAGGAGTGGTATTATCGACTACCGGCTTACTCAGTTTGGCCTTTTTGCCAGGCTTGGGATTACTGTGAGAGTTAAAGATAATGAGAATCAGAAGTCAAAGACGAAATGTTAAACCGGAAAGAGTGAAAAACAGCTTACCCAGGAACATTCTTGAGGGGAGGAATTTGTGTGGCTGTTGATTCACTAGAAGATGAAAGAGGAGTTTCTTGATAATCCGAATCAGAAGGATTAAGAGGTTGTCGAATAAGACCTGCTTTGGGGTAAAGAGTAGTTGGAGTAAGTAAAACCTCGGAACGACGCCTCTGAGCTGGAGTGTGCGGTAATCCGGTGGATTCAATAGCGTGACCGCTATGGCGAGTGGTGCGACGAGCTTCATGTTGTTGTTTCTTCAAAAAAAATTGAATCCAAATAAGCATAAGGATGAGAAAATTGAAATTTTCGGACTGTCCGACGAATTTTTGGTGGTGGCAGCGGTTCTGAATCGGTAGAGAGAGACTACCTCAACATCGTCCGCTGTACTGCCTTCGGCACGTCCCTGGGAACAGTCATTGTCAATAAGAATGCAAATAAAGAAAAGACAAGGAAGATGAAGGAATTAGGCGGTACCTCCGAGGCCGGATCATCTTCTTCCGCATTGGATCCCGATGCGGCAGTGCTCTTCTTTTTGTTTCTCTTAATAGCTTGGGTCTTTTGGCGAGCTGCTTTCGCCGGTTTATCCTGAATTTTCCTTTTCCAGAAAGGGTCATTGTCCTGTTGAAAGAAATAAAGACATTTCAAGACAAGTGCTGCAGACGAATTAAAACAAAGCAAAACAATAGGGAAGAGTTTTTACTGACGGTGGTTTGTTGGTTACATAGAAGGGTGCCAAGCCGGTCTGGCTGCAAGCTTCTAGAGGTAAATTCAGCAACTTCTTGACGGATTCATTAATCTCGTTTTCTGGCAGCACCATCTCTGTGTGGCGCAAAGGGGCTTTGGGATTCCCAGTATACTCACACATTAAACCGGAGCGCCGGCTTAGCGGAAGAATACTCCAGGAAAGCCAGCAGAGGACGAAATCAACCCCTGTCAGACCGTTGGCCACAAAGGCTCTGAGCTTTGAAACTGAGGGGCATACTAAGCTCGTTCCTGGGCACTTAGCCGCTATGGAAAAGGGTGGTTCTCTGGAAGACATGGGAGCGATAACCCGGCAAGGGGTTTTCATCTTCCGGTGAAGTGTCTACGCAGTAAAACCAAATCTGGTTCCAGTCCTTTGGATGGCTGTGGAGAGTGGCATGAGGAAAACTAACATCCTTCCTTTTCTGAATAGACATCCCACCAAGTTTAGTGTTCGGACCGTCATGAAATTCAGTACGACGGTTTAGGTGAAAGAAATCCCGGAATAGCTCAACTGACGGCTCCTCTTGCAGATAAGCTTCACAAATGACTTGGAAGTTGCAACTATTTGATACAGAGTTGGGGCCAATATCTTGTGGATGAAGCTGGAAGTTTGCTAACACATCACGGAAGAATTTTGACCCGGGAGGGTTGAATCCCCGGGCCAACTGATCGAAGAATACGACGATTTCTCCTTCTTTGGGCTTTGGAGGACATTTTGATCCGGGAGCCCTCCAGTGAAGGACATCCTTCGGGCCTAAAGCGCCAATTGAGGCAATTTTCTCTAAATCATCCTCAGTAATCCGGGATTGAACCCAGTTGCAGGAGACAAACTGCTTGGCTTGAGTGGTCATTTTTTCGAAGGAAAAGGCTGAAAATACAATGAAGAGTTGGTTTATAATCTAAGCAAGTTTAAACCGGCAGGCTTTATAAAGGTACTGGTCTAGACGGCGGTTTAAGCAGGGGCCTAATGGTATTTACCGGATTAAAGTATCTGAAGAACAGCTATAGCAGTGACATTTGCCGGATTATAGGAGCTGGTAAGGCTAAACCGCCAACAAGGGTAAATAAGATACAGATCTGAAGTGTGGAGAAACAGTTTTTGCATGGGCAGTGATAAAAATACGGATCTACGGCATGCTAAAGATTCCGAGATATTCAAGTTGTATTCAGCAGACGCGATGAAGGTCCTAGCAGATTCAATCTAACTAGTCGTATTGGGAGAGATAAAGCCACAAGGGATGAGCGGAGTTGCTCTTACAATTATCTGACTAGGAAAATAAGATCCACGGCGAGCTACTGGCTATGGCGAAGAACTACGAAGAACAAGGGCCTATCCATGAGCTCGCATGAGGAAACCCTAAAACTAAGATCTATGAACGGGGAAGAAGAGGATGTGCCTGAGGCGACGAGTGCGGAGAAGCGCTGGTGAATCTCTGGAAACGATCAGGTTTATGCAATGGCCGGACTTGACAAAGATGCAGAGCTCAACGAACGGCGGCGGAGCTCGAGCGTGAGTAGACAGAGGAAGAAGAAGAGGCAAGGGGGGAAAAAGAGATGCCCCTCTGCCTTATTTATAAGCCGAAGGGATAAAACGGCAGGCGCGGGAATCGAGGAGCTGAAAAAGTGGATATGGACGATATTGTCGCCTCGATCTTCGGAGCTTTAATGAATAAAAAATAAAAAACGGGTACAAGTATTAAATGTGTAGATGATGTCACGGCGATTTAAAGCGATCTGGGGAGATGATGTCACGCCGGTTCATGAAGCATTTGAGAATACAGAAGGGAGGATCTGTACAAGACTTTGAAGATTGACAGAGATATTACTAACAGGTATAAACCGCCCAGGAGGGGCCGGTTTATGTTATCAAGATTATTTTATTAAAACCCAGCGGAGCATGAAGCAAGAGACTTTAGCCCAAGAGGTTTAGAGCCCAAGTGTTAGGGCCCGTGATTTGTAAACCGTCATATTATGTAACTTGAGATGTAAGATAGAAAGAATAGAGACCGAGGCGGACACGTTTATGAGCCGGTCTCGGGACTCTGTAAACCGGACCGGGCATCACCTCTTATATAAAGGGACGACCCGGTGACGGTTCAAAGGAGAGAACGATAGCTCGAGACACAGGCAAAGCGGATTCGCTCCCTGGTCATCGAAACCCTAGCAATATACACCAAACAAGACGTAGGCTTTTACCTTCATCGAAGGGGCCGAACTAGTATAAAAATCCCTGTGTCCTTGTCCACTTTAACCCCTTTAAGCTAACCCTTTGCAATGGCCTCACGACCAAGTCTTTTTGCTAGGACATCTGTCGTGACAAAACCACGACACGGTGGGTATCGTTATTTTCTGACCTTCACTGATGATTTGAGCAGATATGGGTATATCTACTTGATGAAACACAAGTCTGAAACATTTGAAAAGTTCAAAGAATTTCAGAGTGAAGTAGAGAATCATCGTAACAAGAAAATAAAGTTTCTATGATCTGATCGTGGAGGCGAATATTTGAGTTACGAGTTTGGTCTTCATTTAAAACAATGTGGAATAGTTTCACAACTCACGCCACCCGGAACACCACAGCGTAATTGTCACACCATGATTTTCATGCCACAAATACTTAAGCTATTGGTCATGCTAAAATGTGGTTTGGCAAAAACTTTAGAGTGTTTTTGACCTTGTTTGATTGGTTTTCTGCTTGTTGTTTGCTAGTGCTCTAAAAATCAAATAAATCATCCAACTCTTATACTTCATCTCCTTGATACAAAACCTTTTCCCAATGATCATGCCATGTGTATAGACCAGTATAGTATTTTCCTATAAAAATATTTTGGCCAAATAGTATTTTCTAAAATTAGTTTTCCAAAAACCCCTGAATTGACGTTTGTACTGCAAGTACCTTATTCAGGGTGGGAAAAATCTTTCAAAAAGTATATTTGAATCCTATTAGGTACAGGACTTCTATAAACCACAAAATTATAATTTTAAAAGTTATTTTCCTATTTTATTTAAATGCTTTTTCTTTAGGCCAGAAATGGTCTTTAATAGGTTATAATTATTTAACTGGTTGAAGAATATTTTTCAAAATTCAGGGAAACTCCTAGGACATGTATTGTCCATATATAAGAGTTTCAACACATGGTCCTGTTCAAAATATTTGGGAAATCCTTCCAAAACCCTTTTTGGATATTTGAAGCTTTTGAAATATTTACAAAGGAAATATTCTCCAAAAATTCCAGGGAAATTCTATCATGTAAAATATGACATATTTGATGATCTTACAAAGCCTCATGCCTTGAAGATCAAGAAAACATCATCTAATCCCCTCAAAACCATTTCTGTCCATTTTGAAGTTTGAGCAACTTTACATTTGCCAAACTTGTCCAAATGCTCTCAAACTTGGTGCACATGCTAAAATGGTCTAATTATGCGTCTAGACCAAATGGCACAAGTATTGGAGAAGCATAACTTGATCTAAGTGTCCCAATACCCTTTCTGACCAGATCCAAATTTGAACAACTCTACATTGCCAACTTTTTACTTGGGGCCTCAAATTTTGTGGACATGCTCACAACCCCAAATGATGACACTACACCAAGTGGTGCATCAAGGAGGGATGATTTGCTTAACCTAATCTTGGAAAATCCATTTCTGTTGATTTCCAAGGTTCACCAAAGTTACATTGGCAAGTTTCTTACAATGAGCTCAAACTTTGTGAAATACCCTATTTCTATATGCCATTTGATCCTGTTAAGTCTCATGTCAAGTGGAGTTAATTTGCTTGCCCAAATTTGCATCAAACACCTTCTGCCCTTTTTCCAAAACCATTGTTTTGACCCCTTTCACTATTCCCCTTTACCTCTAATTCTTACCACAGGTGAACCTGATCACCTTCTACCTCTAGTAACTCACCCATGCCTCAGCTCAATCATTGGAGATGGTAAAACCGCCAATTACCTCTCTGTTCTCACCATGGCAGCACCTTTCCACCCTTCTACTTCTTACCCCTCCCTCCTACCTTACCTCCTAAGCTTCATAGAACATCCCAGTGCCAACCTAAAGCCAGTAGACAAGCTTGGCCACGCTCAACTGCCAATGGCATGCCCTGGCATGCCAAAATGGCGCTCTGGAGCGCGCTACAGTGCTCTGGCGCACTATAGCCACTCCCCATCCCGATGCCCCGACAACCTCAGGCCTCCCCAGCATGTCCCTCGAGGTCGCCTTGATGTCTGGGACACGGCACGTCGCCGGCCCCCACCTGACCCTCTCTCCTCTCCCCTTTGCGAGCTCACCCGAGCATGGCCTGGACCGCGCCCACGGTGCACCGCGGCCACGCCCATTTAAGCCACCCTCCGAGCTCACTCTCGCCTCTGCTGACCCCCCCCCTAACTGTTGTGCATCTCCCAGACACCCTCGAGTTCTCTCCCATGCCCTCCTACCCCCTCCATGGCCGGAGTACCACCGCCGACCGCCGCTCGGATTCGGGCACCTCGGCCCCTCTATCTTTCCCCTGCCCACTCCGGTACTCCCTCACCACCACCTTGAGGCCTCTGCCGCTGCCATTATGCCCCCAGTACGCCGTGTGCTCGAGGCCGATGCTGGCCGACGACCTCCCCCGCCGTCCCCTAAACAGTGGCGACTGGGCTGCTTCCCGACGCAAGAGGAGCACACCAGCAGGTGCTCCCCTCCGCCCTGATCACTCCGGTGACCGAAGCGCCACCGGGGATGGCCCGAGCCGCCGGGGCGAGCATCGGCGCCGCTCGGCCGCTCCCTCCACATCGCTTCCTTGCCTCAGGCGAGAGGTAGGGGACGACTGCCTGCCAGCTGGCAGGGGCCTTGCCTGTCAGCGGCAGCGGCGGATGGCCGACCCACCGGTCAGGTTAAGTGGAAGTAGGATCTGCTGCTTCCGCCTCCCCGAGTGGAAGATGTAATTTCGGTGGGCGTCTTCGACGTCTCCCCTCCCCTCCTGTGCAGCGAGGCAGCTGGGCCAGGCCCAGTACGCTCCGCCCCTAAGCCTCGCACAGGGCGCACAATAAGGTAGATGATCCTTTTCTTTTTTCTTTTTCCAGTAAACTTCAAAAATCTCCCAAATATTCAAATGAATTCCAAATTTGATGATTCAAATTTATGGTAGTTTCTACAATCATGATCTACCTGTTGGTGCAACATGCACATTTTTTCAAAGACTTTTTCTTCACAAATATTATCAAAATGTCATTATTCCATTTCTGTGATGAACTTTAGAAAATCACAGAGAGCTCAAATTTGATCCAAATGCAATGGTTCAAATTCCTAGATGCTTGTAATATCGAAACTTAGTTTTGGAACATTTTTCCTAATACTTTTTGTACCCCACAAAATAATGAGCCATTTCTTCGTATTTGTCAACTTTGCAAAATCCTAAGAAATTCATTTGAACTCCAAATCAAGTGAAACCAACTCCTAGCTGCTTCCAAAATCATTCCTTGTTAGATAGGTGCCTCTGACCATTTTTCAAAACAATTTTCTGTACACTTCTTGCAAATCCACAAATCCCCTGATTACCTCATATTGAAATGTTCCAAACCATCCATTGATCATACTCCAATGAAACCACCTTGGTCATTTTTCATATGACCAGAGGTATCCTAGAAAAGTCCAACTCCTATTTTTAGAGCACTTTTATTTTTGCCTTGTTGTGTTGCTTATTATGATTGTTTCCGTCGTTAGCTGACGAAATAAACGGAGTACTTGGAGATGGACCAGAAGGTTTGAAGACTCGGAAGGACAAGGCAAGCAGCCCTTTGACCATGTTCGAAAAACCTTTTTATGCATGTCATATAACACCATATTGTTGTTGCAACGGAATCTTGATGAGGTGCTAACCACTTGAGGGTTTGCCACTGTACTTCCTCGTTGATACTTGCATTGTGCATGACCCTACCTTCTTATGAGGGTTATGCCGGTGGGAGTAGATAGATATATGCTATGGTAGTTGGCTACGCAAAATGGGTCAGGGTTATGCATGGAAAGAAACAAGTGTGGGTTGACATACTTGCAAATACCCAGTGGGTGCCACTAATGCCCCTGGGAGATGATGAGGAACTAGGGCACTACTTGGTGGAGAAGTAGTGTACCGAGGCTTGATGAAAGTGTTGTTTACAGAGATGGATTAGATTTATGTGTGATTACCGTCCCAACCAAACATGTGCAACCACTCTACACCTTATGGGACGGGGCATTATTGATTACTTAGGCTGATACTAGCATGGTGCCCACATTACTAGTGACGAGGTAGACTTGAGATCACTCCCGGGACGGGGTCGTGCTTGGATAGGCGACCATGACTGTTTTCACAAGCCAACGTACACACCGTTGGTCCCTTCGTGTATGCGTGACAATGTAAAAAGGGCGAGTCCCACAAATTATCGTTTGTACACGAGGGCTGTGCACCAACGAGTGGACCCTATGTTAGTGTCGTCTAGGGAAAGGTAATGACCGGGTGCTTCCCCCGAGTACTTGAGGTACTACGGGATCGTGGGTGACACGAAAGCTTCCCGGATCTTGTGGGTAAAGTGCTCAACCACTGCAGAGTGTAAAACTATTCGAATAGCCGTGTCCACGGTCAAGGACAGTTGGGTGGTGCTGCTTAGACTATGTCCATAAGTTTCTGGAAAACAACACGGTTTGGGTAAATCTGTTGATGTTATTTTTAAGAAAGTCACAATGAGCGTGAGCAAGAGTTGTTCATGACTATTTCACGATGATGATGTCTGTAACCTCCTGATACTTGTTGCAGACGCATGCATGCCCTTATTATATGTTGATCATCCTTGCATATGAAAAACTAGCTTCCCGCAAAACTGCCAACTTAGCAGTAGAGCCTTGCATAATTAATTATGTCATCACACTTGGGTTGCTTGCGAGTACATTCAAAGTACTCATTGGCTTGCCACTGGTTATTTTATTGGCCAAGCATGAAAGAAGAGGATATGATGAAGATTTCTTGGTGACGAGCATGTGAGCTATGACGCTTCCCAGTCAGAATGCCTGTAGGGTTAAGGCAGATGGCATGGGTCCAAGTTGTTATTGAAGATTTCCGCTGCTATGATATACTCAAGACTTGACCATAATGGTCCTATTTGTGTAATACGGTATGTATGGATGTAAGACTCTTGTTATTCAGCTTCTGTGTGTTCAGTGAGCATTGATCTCTGGGATCACTGTACACGTGCATTCGGTGATCACGACTTATGAGTCGGGGTCCCCACAGAGCTGGTATCAGAGCCATCCTGACTGTAGGAAGCCTTAGTTAGCATGTTCGTTAGTTAGGGTGAAACTATTTCCAAAACTATTGCTAGTTTTCAAAACTATCTATACTCCTCTTCTCCTCTCAGTTTTTCGAAAACTAGGTATACTTTCCTTATTAATATCTTCCCCCTTCAAAACTGTTGGTCGCTAGAACCCTTATGCCCGTGACCAATTGATTTCCTGAAATCCTCGTGGATAGTCTAGAAGGAGTACACCTTGCCAAACACTCACCCACCTCTTCTGAACACAAGATTGGCGACACCGCAACAAGATGATGCCAACAGAAGATACATCCTCGAGGAATGAGGACATGAAGACCCAGAAGATGGTGCGACCTTGGCCTACGATGAACATGGCATGAGTTATGCAAGATCATGATATACATCGCTAACAGTGTAACCTTGTCACTACCGTTGTTGTATCGGCAACCACAGGTGGACGAGAACCTCGCCATTTGGTCCGCCTCACTATAGTGAGCAGGAAAATGGTTCTCTTCGTGCCCCGCTCTTGGTGTCAATGTTGTCATCAACGTAACCGACATGTTGAACCTCTACTATGCCTTGTTAATATCATTGCATAAAGGATTGCCTACCTGGTACCCTCGACACCCCGGAAGGCACAAGGGATCGCAATGATTAAAGAGACAAGAGAAGACCAAGTCAACGCCAGCTACAAGGAGACACCTTCACCGCATCACCTCATCAGGCGAGAAGTTGTTGAAGATTCTTCAGGCACAACCCGGATCGTTCATCAAACAACTACAAGGGACATAGCAACACCTGAGGAAACTCAGAAGACTGCACGTGGCACAAGACGCGACTACTAGTCCGAGAACCCCTAGGGTAGGATGAGTCGTGTACCCCTTATGCGCAGTCGAGTCCGTATGATGGTTCGGATAGAACCATGATTGTGTGTTGCTTGATTTTATTTGTTTGTGCTTTGATATAAGTCATACTTTGCCCTAGGCAACAAGTACATGGCTATATCATCTTCCTTGCCTTGTTTCTTTTGTTTTGCTCTTTTTGCACCTGTTTGTTTGCACTTGCACTATAGCACCCCCTTTAGGCATTCTCCCCCTCTATGCTGCCTTTTCCCTCTCTTCTATCTCCTCAACTGAAAACCAGCAAGATAGGAAGTACCAAGGATTCCAACTCGGCAACCAACTAACAATGAAGACTTCTGCTACAACCTCCACGACCAAGTGCAACCCCGTGAAGTTATGTTTACCCCTCCAGACTAGAAACCCATTCCTAGACCCTTTGAGACTTCACGAGATACTCCAGCACGAATCCTTAACCATGTGCTTAACCCATAGTATTACAAGAGAACTAGTTAAGCCTCTATAACCTTGCACAACACTGGGTTCGTAATGGAACTAGTGGACACAGTGAGTGAGCACATTTTCGTCCTAACATAGCACAAGAATAGACGATGCCATAGATAGACCAATTTGAGGATATAGGACAGACGATATGGTGACTTTATATCAGTGACTTCGAGGAATTATCTGAGGCCTTGATGGATTGTGAGGTTTTCATGTTGGTGGGATCATGATTAATAGAGTAGCGTAACTATCACCACCCTGGAGTAACTTGGATTTGCAGGGCAATTGTGATTGCAAGATAAAATTCTTGGAAGTATAAGGTTTTGACTTCATCGGAGGATATTGATTGGAGATAGTTGACATTTTGAGAATGACTTGGGGGAAATGTAGGAATTCTCGGCGAACATGAGATTTGGATTTATGTAGGTGATTCTGGTTGGGTATAGATGCTAAGTATGTCTACATGGTTCGGAGTAATTTGGGTTTAGACTGATGATCCCGATCGTGATTCCATGTTTCTCGATGGACAGTAAACTAGGACATTGGATTATTTGTCGGAGTTGATTTAGGGATCTATCTAACCGTGACCTTGGAGGCTACTTGACCCTGATGCTGGGAATTTGGTGGGCTCACTATAGTAATGGATAGCCCTTCCAAGTATTTGGGTATTATAGGGACTTGAGATCTTGTGGAACACCGTAGACATCAGATTTGTTGGATTATGTGGTGATTGAGGGAAGTTAATGGCCTATTGGAGTTGATTCATAGGAAGTGATAACCCTCAACCGTAAGGGATCGAGATAGTCTTCGCGGGTAAGAATAACCCAATTTATAGATTCGACACACGGGGAGCCAAAGAGTATTTATAAGCTTTGACAGTTGAGTTGTCAATTCAACCGCACCTGAAATATACATACTTGCAACAAAAGATAAGTGGTAACGGTGATATGCTAGTGATGGTGGTGATAGTAAAAGTAAACAGCAAAAGTAAATAGCAAAAGTAAGCAGCAAAAGTGGCAACTAGTAACTAGCAGGATTTAAAACACTGTAGGCTAGGGAGATGGATGGTTGGGCGCTGCATGGATGAGATATATCATGAATCTAACTTGGGGCAAGGCACGCAGAAAAGTAATGATCATCTAGGCAAGTATCAAACATTAGGCATGTATCCCATAGATAGTTGTACGTGCTTGCAATAAGAACTTGCACAACATCTTTTGTCCTACCATCCCGCTACGAACGGGGCCAAAAGGAACTTATGGAGATTAAGGTGCTCCTGTCAAAGGGCACCGGAACAAAGCAATAAACTCAATGGATACATGCAATCCTCAAACTATGGACCATCCCCTTTGGTGTCCCAAGCTGTCACTTTTGGGATCGCCGGTTCCGGACCGTAATAGGTGCAAACAACTCATAGGTAGGATCAAGAACACAAATATATTCATGCAAACACATATGGTTCAGATCTGAAATCATGGCACTCGGGCCCTAAGTGACAAGCATTAAGAGCAACAAGTTGAAGCAAAGATGATAAACACCATAGTAGATGATAGGCAACATGCCCCCAACAATCCGATGAACTATTACATGATCTAACTCATCCAATCCCTACCATCCCCTTTGCCTACAGCAGGGAATTACTCACACATGGAAGGGGAAGTCATGGAGGGAGGATGGAGTGGTGATGATGATGACGATGGCGACGATCTCCCCTCTCCGGAGGCCAAATCAGCCTCCAGATTATCCCTCCCGAAGAAGAACAGAGGGTGGCGGCGGCTCCGCGACGGAAAACTGGGAAAACGACCTCCGTTCTGGGGTTTTCTCGTCACGGGATAAATACGGGTCAAAGTAGGGCACCAGAGGGGGAAGGACCCGCCCAGGCGGCCTGGCAAGGCGGCCAGGGGTGGGGCCGCCTGGGCAGGGCGCCTGGAGCCCCCCTGGCTCCCCTCTGGCCCCTCTTCTGGCACAAGGGCCCTTCGGGTGCGTGGATTTTCTGTGATTTTTCTTGGAATTTTTTGAGATACCTAAAAATCCGTTTTCCTGATCACAATAAAACCATACAGGCAGCTCTGCTGAAAACAGCGTCAGTCCGGGTTAGTTTAATTCAAATCATACAAGAATGAGGTCAAAACAATAGCAAAAGTATTTGAAAAAGTAGATACGTTTGAGACGTATCAACTCCCCCAAGCTTAGCATATTGCTTGTCCTCAAGCAATTCAGTTCAACGAACTGGACGCGACAAAGAAAACTTTGACAAACTCTTTTGCTTCATTAGATGTATATAAGCATGTACTACGAAAAGAATCTAGCAAGTATTGAAACAATGCTATGAGGACAATGCACGGAGCAATCCTTCTTTCAAGTGACCAATCGCAAATACCTAAAAGTAAATAATATACTACTGAAAATCAAGACAGGATTACATTGCACATAGCTTGAGCATATTAGAGTGGTATCTCGCTAGCCTCCATGAGTGAAGCAAAACATAAATGCAGAAACTCCTCCAGAGTTTTAAAGGAGACTAGAACTAAGAATTTCAGAATAAATAATATCACAAGCATGCAGAAAACAATGTAATACTTTGGGACAATGCACATTACACTCAGAATGACAATTATGCTCTCCTAGTTGGTGCTTTGAAGAAAGAAGGTGGAGACTCTCGAACCGTGGAATTTGATGGCGAGGTTGAAACCCCATGGTTGGAAGCAAAGACTAAACATGTACCAGAGCTCTTGGTTTTAAAAACAGAGGTAAAAATGTTTTTGAGAGATGCATATTTCGTCAACGAATGCTAGTAGACAACCCAATTACTTCTCGAGCTAGACAAGTTTCGAGGAACGGCTCCCGCACGGGGACGATCACATCCCCTTAATCTCCTTTATTTATCACTGCCAAAAGTTTTCTGATTTCTCATGAACAAAGCGTGAAGGAGGGTTTGTTTGTTGTATTATCTTTTATGAGCCGGGCGCACGCATGCCAGTTCCTTCTCGTATTAGGGGTTTGCAGATTAGACATGCAATCCCGAGGTAAAACTTGTCCAACTTGAAAAGATCATGAATCAACTACTACTTCCTCATGAGCTAAAACGGAGGCACAAAACAGGGGTAAATTTGAATAATTTCGAGATGGTATAAGAAAGTCTTCGTTAGGATGGCAGGTAAATACCACATAGGAAGGTATGGTGGACTCATATGGAATAACTGGTTTGAAAGGATTTGGATGCACAAGCAGAATTCCGCTTAGTACGAGCGAAGGCTAGCAAGAGACTGGGAAGCGACCAACTAGAGAGCAATAACGATCATAATCATGCAGAGCGACAAAGCAACATTGAATCGGGCATGAAAGTGATATAACTATTCTGAAACTCAAAGATCATCAAGGCAGAGCAGACTTTTTAGTCTTAAACATGTGTAAACATGTGCCAAGTCAATCCAAAAATTCTCCAAAGGGAAATACCACCTTAGTATACCAAACTATGAACAGTGCAATGCATGTAAATCATTTCAATAACACATTATATACTCTAGCTATTTGAGACTAACCACAAGGAAAGCATGAACCACTGGGAGAGCATTGTAAACATAGCACTATGCCGCTACAAGCTGGTCTCTAGATCAGAAGTACAGGCATATGTACAAAAGTAGAAACAAGAAGAGTTCATACCGGTTTTCCCTTGTTGCTTCCCTTCAGTCGATCTTCGTCATTACTGCCTCGTCACTTGCACGATCGAACGTAGGAAATATAATTAAATGCCATCACGGACTCGAGCTGAACTCTGAAAACAAGCAAACTAAAGAGAGAAAGGAAATCTTTTTGCATTATTTCAAAGGTTGAACGAAAGCAAAAGAAAGAGAAAATCTTTTTGTTGTTTTTGCAAAGAAAGAAATAAAGAAGAACGGGCAAAAATTTCGAAAAGATCAAAGCGAATAAAACGGATAATACAATGGAAAAGTGAGAAGGGCACGTACTCCCCCAAGCTTAGGCTTTTGGCCTAAGTTGGTAGTAGCTACTGCCCCCAGGAGCCTCCTGCTCCGGGGGAATGCTGGTGAGTCCAAGGGTCGTAGAAGGATTCCGGCGGTACACCGAACTCCTCGGATCCTCCCACGAAGAAGGGTCCGTACTCCAAGCAGAGGAAGACCCTTCACCAAACTGGGTGACGGTCTCCCCCTGAAAAGGTGGTAACTCACCGTGCTCCTCCTCGTCCGGCACAACCCCCTCCATGGGGTTATGAAACTGATGCTGGGCCATGAACTCATCGAACTGGATAACATCAAAGGACCATCCGTTCCTGCGAGAAAAATCAAACAAAAGAGGTGCAGGTAGACGGATCTCGCGTTCCGCCGTAATTCCGAAACGCAAGATATAAACAAGATTACCAAGCTCAGAAGTCATGGTAACAAACTTATGCCTTTTCATAGCAGCAAGATCAAAACTTAAATAAGTAAAAGGCTTATCATCAGGGTGTGGGGTGCCTTTAAGATATTATAAGATAAGTGTGGCATAAACGCCACCAAATAAATCTCCCCTGTTACCGTTCATAGCAAGGCGTCGAGCAATTAAGGCACCCAGATTATAATCAAACCTCCCTGAGAGGGCGGTTGCCAGGATAGCAATATCCGGCGCAGAAATGTTGCTCGTGTTGTCACAAGCTAATACCCCTCTAGCAACATAATATGCAAAATACCTGAGGTGAGGGAATAAGATGCTGGAGATTTTTGACCGATGAATATCCCTCGTACCCATGCTGCAGAGAGAGTTGAAGACGGTTTTCAGCTCGGAGGGCTGAGAGGTCATCTTAGCCGTCCGCCCAACGTTTGGCACACCTATTATTTCACAAAACTTTCCCAAGGGCATGGTGATAAGATCATTGTAAATTTTAAACTCAATAGCACCAGTATCAGGGTTATATCTAAAACTGTTAATGAAACCGGAGGTGAGTTTTTGATACTGAGTAACACGGCACGTGACAAGCCGTGTCAGACCTGCATTAGCACAGAGATTATAAAACTCATCCTTGATTCCCGCAGCTTCAAGGAATTCATCACATGGAAACATCATAGCACGTGTTGGACTTGTGTCTTCCAACAACTCTAGGGGCACATGATCTTCATTGTAGCTCACCCTAGCAGTCGAGGGTGAAGCTGCGGCTCTAGTAACTCGATCGGAGTGCGCGGGCCTCTTCTTCTCAAGCCACCCCTTTGCCCTTCCTAACAAACTCATTTCTGAATTTTTTTGGCAAATTACAAAAACAAGGATTTAAACAAAGTGGGTTAAGGCAAACTACTCAACTCACTTACCTAAGGCATAAACTTGCATCAAAACTTGGAAAATAAATTTCTACATATGCATGCAAGCTCATCTACACAGCACCAAGAACTACTAAATACTCACAAATGAAGCCACCAACCAAAAATCTAATTGGAGGGGTGGAGGAGTTACATACCAGGGAGTATTTGTTCAAAATCTCAGCTCGAATGATAGGCTGTAGAGAGAGATCGAAAATCGCCTCCAAGAACAGCAAGAACGCAAGAACAAGTGCAGAACTCGTGTTTTTGGAGAGAAAGAGAGAGAGAGGAAGAAGACTCACCTGGAGGGGGGTCTTGTGGGCCCCAGGCGCCCTATGGGCGCGGCCAGGGGGCAGGCCGCGCCAGCTGGCCGCCTGGGCCACTGGTGGCTCCCCCTGGTCAGCCCCAGGTGCCTCTGGGTTACTCCCGGCATGGAAATTTTTATTTTTATTTTTCTGGAATTTTTCTGAAAACTTCACTGTTGAAAATTTTTCGAAGTTCAAAAAGCTGCAAAACTTTCTGAAAACTTGAAGCAGTGATTAGTATTGTGAAGCTTCAAAAACATAAACACTTGGTACAGCAAGGAGAACAAAAGCTAAAACAAATGAAAACATAACAAGCTCAACTTTTTTACCTATATAAAACATGCTCATTAGTAAGGTTGATCAAGTCTTACCAACAAACAGGCGATATATAGAGCAAAAAGTCTCACCTCTTACGAAGTGATCATTGCACCTTAACTTTAATGGACATTGTCCCCACCATAATAATTTTGTATTTGTGGTGCACATGTAGTGGACAGTCCCATTCTCCAATCTTCACGGTCTCGATATTTTCTATAGAGTTGAGGCCATGCCTCTTGTCGGTCTTCTTTGGAAAATACACCGTGTGTTCTTTATCATTCACATTGAAGGTAACCTTTCCTTTATTGCAATCAATAATAGCACCTGCGGTGTTAAGAAAAGGTCTACCAAGAATAATGTACATGCTCCCATCCTCGGGCATGTCAAGCACAACAAAATCAGTAAGGATCAAACAATTAGCAACTTCTACAGGAACATCCTCACAAATACCTATCGGAACAGCGGTTGACTTGTCAGCCATCTGAAGAGAGATATCTGTAGGGATTAGCTTCTCTAAACAAAGCCTCTTGTAAAGAGAGAAAGGCATAACACTCACTCCTGCTCCAAGATCACATAAAGCAGTTTTGACATAATTATTCTTTATGGAGCAAGGAATGGTGTGTATACCTGGATCACCAAGCTTCTCAGGAATCTTGCCACTGAAAGAGTAGTTAGCAAGTATAGTAGATATTGCTTCATTAGGAACTTTTCTTTTATTAGTGACAATATCTTTCATATATTTTGAATCGGGAGGTAACTTAATAACGTCAGTCAAAGGGATTTGAAGAAAAAGAGGTTTAATCCACTCACAAAACTTATTGTAATGCTCTTATTCTTTAGATTTGAGAGACTTACCTGGAAAGGGCATGGGTTTCTGTATCCATGGTTCTCTTTCCTTCCCATGTCTTCTTGCGACGAAGTCTTCTCTAGTGTACTTCTTGCATTTGTCAGGTGCTTCTTCTTCTCGAACTTCAGGCGGATCATACTTCTCATTATCCTTACCTTCAGGTTCGGCACCGTCTTCAGTCTCAGCATCGGAGATAGATACACTGTTGGGATCAACAGCTGGCTCTTCACTTGTAATATGATCATTGGAATTGTCAGCCTCCTTGTGTTTCTTCTTCTTCTTCTTTGGAGAGCCAACAATTTCTTCTTCCTGCATTTGAGAATCTTGCTCGATTCTCCTCGGATGCCCCTCTGGATAGAGAGGATCTTGAGTGCTAGTTCCTCCTCAGGTCTTAATCCCGAAGGCCTGCAAATCATCTTGTTTGGCATTGTTAGCAAGCAAATCTTTTTGCACATTAGAAATTTGTTCAAGCTGAGTTTGAACCATATGAAAATGCTTCACAAGACATTTAACATCATTAACTGTTCTACCTAGAACATCAAGCAAACTTTTGATAGCAAGGGAATTATCATGCAATTGACTTTGTATCCTCTCATTAAAATGATTTTGTTTCATAATAAAATTATCAAACTCATCTAAACATTGATCAGGAGGCTTACCACGAGGGATGTCACTTGCGTTGAAATCTAAAAGAGAGTGTACCTCTACCATAGGAGGGTGAGTGGTAGGCTCACACAACTTCTCAATAGGGGGTAGATTCTTCACGTCTTCAGTTTTAATACCCTTCTCTTTAATAGACTTCTTTTCTTCTCGCATATCTTCGGGGCTTAGAACAAACATGCCCCTCTTCTTTGGTGGTGGAGGTGGTTCAGGGACGGACCAATCTTCATGGTTTTTGGCAATCCTGCCCATCAAATCCTCTGCATCGTCCGGTGTTCTTTTCCTGAAAACACAACCAGCACAACTGTCCAAATAGGACCTGGATTCATCAGTTAGACCAGCATAAAATATATCGATTAATTCATTCTTAGGGACTCCATGTCCTGGTCTAGCCCGGATCAGACTACGGTACCTCCCCCAAGCTTTAGGGAGGTGCTCATCCTGCAACTGTTTAAAGTTATAAATTCTTTGTAAAGCAGCATGTTGCATATGAGCAGGAAAGTACTTATCAACAAAAGAGTGAGCTAAGTCTTGAGGACTCCTAATGGAACCACATGGTAGTGAATCATACCATGTTTTAGCACCTCCCTTCAAAGAGAAAGGAAGAAGCTTAGTCACATAAAAGTTTTGTTTCTTCTCATCCGTGGTAAACAAGCCACCCAACTCAGTGAGTTTGGTCAGGTGTGCAATAGCATCATCATTTTCTCTGCCATAAAAGGGGTCAGCTTCAACCATAGGTATAAGTGAAAGATCAACAGAGAAATCATAATCAGGATCATTGATGCATATAGGGGATGTAGCAAATTCAGGATCAGGAACGGTCTTGTTCTTCAAAGAGTGTTTTTCAAGCAGCTTCTTAATAGCTTCAGGGTCAGAGCCGGCAAACTCTGTCAGTTCCCTGCATAAATCATCATCAAGCATAATGTAATCATCATCAAGGAGTCTCTCCTTGAGTTCACTCAAATCAGGATAATCATAAGTTCCACCAATGGGGTAGCGAGTAACAGGAATTTCAATTCCAGATTTTTTTGCAGCAGCAGCGATCTGTTTCTCAAGAGCATAACCAAGTGAACCAATATCATCAAGAGTAGTAGAGGCATCATCAAAAGTATCGGACATAGTAACAGATTCAGTAGAAGCATCATGTGGTGGCGGTGAGGCAAACTTACTCATAACAGAAGGTGAATCAAGTGTAGCACTAGTGTTCAGAACAGTACCTCTTCTTGTAGTGGATAGTAAGATCGGAACCTTGGGGTCTCCTTTCTTACCCATAGCGGATGAACTGCAGCAGGTAGGATACTTCAAGTAGACTTGTAAATATTGCTATGCTCCCCGGCAACGGCGCCAGAAAACGGTACTTGATAACCCTCAACCGTAAGGGATCGAGATAGTCTTCGCGGGTAAGAATAACCCAATTTATAGATTCGACACACGGGGAGCCAAAGAGTATTTATAAGCTTTGACAGTTGAGTTGTCAATTCAACCGCACCTGAAATATACTTACTTGCAACGAAAGATAAGTGGTAACGGTGATATGCTAGTGATGGTGGTGATAGTAAAAGTAAACAGCAAAAGTAAATAGCAAAAGTAAGCAGCAAAAGTGGCAACTAGTAACCAGCAGGATTTAAAACACTGTAGGCTAGGGAGATGGATGGTTGGGCGCTGCATGGATGAGATATATCATGAATCTAACTTGGGGCAAGGCACGCAGAAAAGTAATGATCATCTAGGCAAGTATCAAACATTAGGCATGTATCCCATAGGTAGTTGTACGTGCTTGCAATAAGAACTTGCACAACATCTTTTGTCCTACCATCCCGCTACGAACGGGGCCAAAAGGAACTTATGGAGATTAAGGTGCTCTTGTCAAAGGGCACCGGAACAAAGAAATAAACTCAATGGATACATGTAATCCTCAAACTATGGACCATCCCCTTTGGTGTCCCAAGCTGTCACTTTTGGGATCGCCGGTTCCGGACCGTAATAGGTGCAAACAACTCATAGGTAGGATCAAGAACACAAATATATTCATGCAAACACATATGGTTCAGATCTGAAATCATGGCACTCAGGCCCTAAGTGACAAGCATTAAGAGCAACAAGTTGAAGCAAAGATGATAAACACCATAGTAGATGATAGGCAACATGCCCCCAACAATCTGATGAACTATTACATGATCTAACTCATCCAATCCCTACCATCCCCTTTGCCTACAGCAGGGAATTACTCACACATGGAAGGGGAAGTCTTGGAGGGAGGATGGAGTGGTGATGATGATGACGATGGCGACGATCTCCCCTCTCCGGAGGCCAAATCAGCCTCCAGATTAGCCCTCCCGAAGAAGAACAGAGGGTGGCGGCGGCTCCGCGATGGAAAACTAGGAAAACGACCTCCGTTCTGGGGTTTTCTCGTCACGGGATAAATACGGGTCAAAGTAGGGCACCAGAGGGGGAAGGACCCGCCCAGGCGGCCTGGCGAGGCGGCCAGGGGTGGGGCCGCCTGGGCAGGGCGCCTGGAGCCCCCCTGGCTCCCCTCTGGCCCCTCTTCTGGCACAAGGGCCCTTCGGGTGCGTGGATTTTCTGTGATTTTTCTTGGAATTTTCTGAAATACCTAAAAATCCATTTTCCTGCACACAATAAAACCATACAGGCAGCTCTGCTGAAAACAGCGTCAGTCCGGGTTAGTTTAGTTCAAATCATACAAGAATAAGGTCAAAACAATAGCAAAAGTGTTTGGAAAAGTAGATACGTTTGAGACGTATCAGGAAGGAAACAAGATCTTGGAGTGGCTTACGACGTGTTTCCTTAGGATAGAGATGCATTATCTTGAACCTTGCAAGAATAGACTGAGCGCTTGGATTGTCGTGTTTAATTCCTGCTTGGCAGCTTGTATGCCCTACCTGTGGATTTTTAGGGGTAGCCATACATATGATTTTTGGGATCATAGACATGTACGATTTTTGTTAGACCTCCTTTTGGGAGTCATGACGATATGTATGGCATGAGTCATGATTGGAGTTGACTTATGCGAGATGATGCTTTCGGTGGTATAAGGATTGTAGGACTAGGTAGAACTATTGGAATCTCAGAAACCGTGCTTAAGGATAAGATGATAAACGTTCACTCACACACTAGAATCCTTGAAGCCCTTAAGCCCCACCAAGACCACAGCCTACCTTGCGTACCCCATAGACTTCATGGAGTACTTGGACAAGATAGTTGTCATCTTTATTTGGCAACATTCTTGACTACCCGAAGACGGAAAAGGGTCGTGCAGCTGGTTAGAAGACATTTGAAGACCGACATGTCAAGAAGGAAGAACTACACCGACCACCATCATCAAGAAATAAACTCCCGCGTCGAAGACCGGGCGTATCTGCAAACCACTCCTCTCGAAGGAACCAAGCACTTCCATGTCGAGGGGACGCTCACACCAAGATTTATCAACCTTCTTCAAGACCACGGCAAGACGAATAATAGACGGCTACCAGCCAGATTTACCACCTGAGTTACCCACCGTGCACCAAATATTCCACGAGTCACCACTCTTGAAGTACTTCTTACTTCCTAACTAGCTCCATCCCTGCGAGGACACCGATCACCGAGCCCTTGACGTCTAGCTCAACCTAACCTATGCAAGAGACCCCTCAGCAACCTGCTTCAAAGAGGGCAACATGCGAGAAGCCACACCACCAAGTACTTCAAGGTTCCACGGAGCACCACTCGGAAGCAGAACCAACAAGAAGAAGTGAAGACTACCCCATCTCCAAGTCTCCGCATTCCTTTCCACACCTAGTCTGGGAATCTCGGGGACGAGATTCTTGTAAGGGGGGTAGGTCTGTCACACCCTGATTTTCATGCCACAAACACTTAAGCTATTGGTCATGCTAAAATGTGGTTTGGCAAAAACTTTGAGTGTTTTTGACCTTGCTTGATTGGTTTTCTGCTTGTTGTTTGCTAGTGCTCTAAAAATCAAATAAATCATCCAACTCTTATACTTCATCTCCTTGATCCAAAACCTTTTCCCAATGATCATGCCATGTGTATAGACCAGTATAGTATTTTCCTATAAAAATATTTTGGCCAAATAGTATTTTCTAAAATTAGTTTTCCAAAAACCCCTGAATTGAGGTTTGTACTGCAAGTACCTTATTAAGGGTGTGAAAAATCTTTCAAAAAGTATATTTGAATCCTATTAGGTATAGGACTTCTATAAACCACAAAATTATAATTTTAAAAGTTATTTTCCTATTTTATTTAAATGCTTTTTCTTTAGGCCAGAAATGGTCTTTAATAGGTTAAAATTATTTAACTGTTTCAAAAATATTTTTCAAAATTCAGGGAAACTCCTAGGACATGTATTGTCCATATATAAGAGTTTCAACACATGGTCATGTTCAAAATATTTGGCAAATCCTTCCAATACCCTTTCTAGATATTTCAAGCTTTTGAAATATTTACAAAGGAAATATTCTCCAAAAATTCCAGGGAAATTCTATCATGTCAAATATGACATATTTGATGATATTACAAAGCCTCGTGCCTTGAAGATCAAGAAAATATCATCTAATCCCCTCAAAACCATTTCTGTCCATTTTGAAGTTTGAGCAACTTTACATTTGCCAAACTTCTCCAAATGCTCTCAAACTTGGTGCACATGCTAAAATGGTCTAATTATGCATCTAGACCAAATGGAACAAGTATTGGAGAAGCATAACTTGATCTAAGTGTCCCAAAACCCTTTCTGACCAGATCCAAATTTGAACAACTCTACATTGCCAACTTTTTACTTGGGGCCTCAAATTTTGTAGACATGCTCACAACCCCAAATGATGACACTACACCAAGTGGTGCATCAAGGAGGGATGATTTGCTTAACCTAATCTTGGAAAATCTATTTCTGTTGATTTCTAAGGTTCACCAAAGTTACATTGGCAAGTTTATTCAAATGAGCTCAAACTTTGTGAAATACCCTATTTCTATATGCCATTTGATCATGTTAAGTCTCATGTCAAGTGGAGTTAATTTGCTTGCCCAAATTTGCATCAAACACCTTCTGCCCTTTTTCCAAAACCATTGTTTTGACCCCTTTCACTATTCCCCTTTACCTCTAATTCTTACCACAGGTGAACCTGATCACCTTCTACCTCCAGTAACTCACCCATGCCTCAGCTCAATCATTGGAGGGGGTAAAACCCCAAATTACCTCTCTGGTCTCACCATGGCAGCACCATTCCACCCTTCTACTTCTTACCCCTCCCTCCTACCTTACCTCCTAAGCTTCATAGAGCATCCCAGTGCCAACCTAAAGCCAGTAGACAAGCTTGGCCACGCTTAACTGCCAATGGCATGCCAAAATGGCGCTCTGGAGCGCGCTACAGTGCTCTGGCGCACTGTAGCCGCCCCCCATCCCGATGCCCCGACAACCTCGGGCCTCCCCAGCATGTCCCCCGAGGTCGCCTCGACGTCTGGGACACGGCACATCGCCGGCCCCCACCTGGCCCTCTCTCCTCTCCCCTTTGCAAGCTCGCCCAAGCATGGCCTGGACCGCGCCCACGGTGCACCGCGGCCACGCCCATTTAAGCCATCCTCCGAGCTCGCTCTCGCCTCTGCTGACCCCCCCTCTGTTGTGCATCTCCCAAACACCCTCGAGTTCTCTCTCGTGCCCTCCTACCCCCTCCATGGCCAGAGTACCGCCGCCGACCGCCGCTCGGATTCGGGCACCTCGGCCCTCTTTCTTTCCCCTGCCCACTCCAGTACTCCCTCACCACCACCATGAGGCCTCTGCCGCTGCCATTATGCCCCCAGTACGCCGTGTGCTCGAGGCCGATGCTGGCCGACGACCTCCCCCGCCGTCGCCTAAACCGTGGCGACTGGGCTGCTTCCCGATGCAAGAGGAGCACACCAGCAGGTGCTCCCGTCCGCCCTGATCACTCTGTGACCGGAGCGCCACCGGGGATGGCCCGAGCCGCCGGGGCGAGCATCGGCGCCGCTCGGCCGCTCCCTCCCCATCGCTACCTTGCCTCAGGCGAGAGGTAGGGGACGACTGCTTGCCAGCTGGCAGGGGCCTTGCCTGTCAGCGGCAGCGGCGGATGGGCCGACCCACCGGTCAGGTTAAGTGGAAGTAGGATCTGCTGCTTCCGCCTCCCCGAGTGGAAGACGTAATTTCGGTGGGTGTCTTCGACGTCTCCCCTCCCCTCCTGTGCAGCGAGGCAGCTGGGCCAGGCCCAGTGCGCTCCGCCCCTAAGCCTCGCACAGGGCGCACAATAAGGTAGATGATCCTTTTCTTTTTCTTTTTCCAGTAAACTTCAAAAATCTCCCAAATATTCAAATGAATTCCAAATTTGATGATTCAAATTTCTGGTAGTTTCTAAAATCATGATCTACCTGCTGGTGCAACATGAACAATTTTCCAGAGACTTTTTCTTCACAAATATTATCAAAATGTCATTATTCCATTTCTGTGATGAACTTTAGAAAATCACAGAGAGCTCAAATTTGATCCAAATGCAATGGTTCAAATTCCTAGATGCTTTTAATATCGAAACTTAGTTTTGGAACATTTTTCCTAATACTTTCTGTACCCCACAAAATAATGAGCCATTTCTTCATATTTGTCAACTTTGGAAAATCCTAAGAAATTCATTTGAACTCCAAATCAAGTGAAACCAACTCCTAGCTGCTTCTAAAATCATTCCTTGTTAGATAGGTGCCTCTGACCATTTTTCAAAACAATTTTTCTGTACACTTCTTGCAAATCCATAAATCCCCTGATTACCTCATATTAAAATGTTCCAATCCATCCATTGATCATACTCCAATGAAACCACCTTGGTCATTTTTTCATATGACCAGAGGTATCCTAGAAAAGTTCAACTCCTATTTTTAGAGCACTTTTATTTTTGACTTGTTGTGTTGCTTATTATGATTGTTTCCGTCGTTAGCTGACGAAATAAACGGAGTACTTGGAGATGGACCAGAAGGTTTGAAGACTCGGAAGGACAAGGCAAGCAGCCCTTTGACCATGTTCGGAAAACCTTTTTATGCATGTCATATAACACTATATTGTTGTTGCAACGGAATCATGATGAGGTGGTAACCACTTTGAGGGTTTGCCACTGTACTTCCTCGTTGATACTTGCATTGTGCATGACCCTACCTTCTTATGAGGTTTATGCCGGTGGGAGTAGATAGATATATGCTATGGTAGTTGGCTACGCAAACTGGGTCAGGGTTATGCATGGAAAGAAACAAGTGTGGGTTGACATACTTGCAAATACCCAGTGGGTGCCACTAATGCCCCTGGGAGATGATGAGGAACTAGGGCACTACTTGGTGGAGAAGTAGTGTACCGAGGCTTGATGAAAGTGTTGTTTACAGAGATGGATTAGATTTATGTGTGATTACCTTCCCAACCAAACATGTGCAACCACTCTACCCCTTATGGGACGGGGCATTATTGATTACTTAGGCTGATACTAGCATGGTGCCCACATTACTAGTGATGGGGGAGACTTGAGATCACTCCCGGGACGGGGTCGTGCTTGGATAGGCGACCATGACTGTTTTCACAGGCCACCGGACACACCGTTGGTCCCTTCGTGTATGCGTGACAATGTAAAAAGGGCGAGTCCCACGAACTATCGTTTGTACACGAGGGCTGCGCACCAACGAGTGGACCCTATGTTAGTGTCGTCTAGGGAAAGGTAATGACCGGGTGCTTCCCCCGAGTACTTGAGGTACTACGGGATCGTGGGTGACACGAAAGCTTCCCGGATCTTGTGGGTAAAGTGTGCAACCTCTGTAGAGTGTAAAACTATTAGAATAGCCATGTCCACGGTCAAGGACAGTTGGGTGGTGCTGCTTAGACTATGTCCATAAGTTTCTGGAAAACAACACGGTTTGGGTAAATCTGTTGATGTTATTTTTAATAAAGTCACGATGAGCGTGAGCAAGAGTTGTTCATGACTCTTTCACGATGATGATGTCTGTAACCTCCTGATACTTGTTGCAGACGCATGCATGCCCTTGTTGTATGTTGATCATCCTTGCATATGAAAAACTAGCTTCCCGCAAAACTGCCAACTTAGCAGTAGAGCCTTGCATAATTAATTATGTCATCACACTTGGGTTGCTTGCGAGTACATTCAAAGTACTCATTGGCCTGCCACTGGTTATTTTATTGGCCAGGCATGAAAGAACAGGATATGATGAAGATTTCTTGGTGATGAGCATGCGAGCTATAACGCTTCCCAGTCAGAATGCCTGTAGGGTTAAGGCAGATGGCATGGGTCCAAGTTGTTACTGAAGATTTCCGCTGCAATGATATACTCAAGACTTGACCATAATGGTCCTATTTGTGTAATATGGTATGTATGGATGTAAGACTCTTGTTATTCAGCTTCTGTGTGTTCAGTGAGCATTGATCTCTGGGATCACTGTACACGTGCATTCGGTGATCACGACTTATGAGTCGGTGTCCCCATAGTAATGGTATGTCCGAACGTCGTAACTGTACTTTATTAGATATGGTGCGATCTATGATGTCTATTACCGATTTACCACTATCATTTTGGGGTTATGCTTTAGAGACAGCTGCATTCATGTTAAATAGGGCACCATCTAAATCCGTTGAGATGACGCCTTATGAACTGTGGTTTGGCAAGAAACCAAAGTTGTCGTTTCTTAAAGTTTGGGGCTGTTATGCTTATGTGAAAAAACTTCAACCTAATAAGCTCGAACCCAAGTCGAGGAAATGTGTCTTCATAGGATACCCAAAGGAGACTGTTGGGTACTGCTAGGCTTCTCGCCCCTCGTCGGTTACCCCAAGTGGAAGGTGTGAGATGTAGTGTTGCGGAAGTTTTTCCCTTGGCAAAGATACCAAGGATCGAATCCCCAGAGACTCCTAGGTTCAACAAGAAGGTGTCAACTGCTAACGGCGCCAGATATTAGCAATCAACATGGACCTGCACACAGATACAAATAACTTTGCTCCCAACGAGTACAGAGAGGTTGTCAATCCCTCCGGCCTTGAAGTTTACAAAGGATTAAACGCAGATGATAGTAGTGATAGATAATGTTTGCAATAGTAAGTAAAAGCGAAAAGTAAATAGCGGATGTGATCAATGATGGTAATATGGACCGGAGTCTCATGATGTTCACTAGTGATGTCTCTCTCGCAAAAGACGATAAAACAGCTATGTGAGGTAAACGAATTACAGCTGGGCAATTGACAGGACCACGAACGCAAACCAATGCTGACTAAATTGCAAGAAAGGTTGAGGTTCAAAGCATGGGCGGTACGCCAAAGTAAGTAGACCGAAATCCATCAATGTCTACTACTAATCATCCACCTTGAGATATCTATCCAGAACATCTCGCTGGTATTAAGTTGCGAGCCCCACCCATAGTGTAAACTCAAAGCAACAGACAACTGCATTAAAAGAACTTTGCGTAAAGTAAACAATCCTTGCACCCGCGGGCACAAGCACCATTGTTTTCCCCCTTGTGGCAATAGCACATCCCCTAGACTCATGTTTCTGTCACTCAAGCTAGTCATCGAGGGGCATGAACCCACAATCAAGCATAACGTTCCCTCTTGGAGTCACTACCTACTACTTGGCCAAAGCAATAAATAACAACGGAGAACATGCAAGAATTACTTATGAACATAAATATAAAAGAGGTAGATCAAATCTATTACTCAAGCACAATCTGAACATAATCTCATAATCCATCGGATCCCAGCAAACTCATCATAGCAACAGCATAAGGATTACATATGTGCCTCGATCATGTAGGGCAGCTCACGAGGACTAATTAGTGAAGCACAAGAACGGGAGGAGAACATCACATTGCTACTGGTCATGGACTCATGGTCCAAGGGAGACTACTCACAACTCATCCGGGAGGCGTCCATGGTGGTGGAGAGGCTCCCGGTGGTGATCCTCCCCTCCGGCAGGGTGCCGGGAAGGGTTCTCCTGGTGCTCCCGATCTTGGAAGCGGCGGCGGCGGCGGAACAAAGATGGGATCGTGAAAAGAGTTCCTGTTTTGAGGGTTTCTCGAGACGCTTTAAATATATGCCAAAGGGGGGCATCGGAGGAGCCTCGGGGGGCCCAGGCGCCCCCCCGGCGCGGCCCAGGGGGGGGGCGCGCCGCCAGGGCGCCTGGAGC